>LR991060.1:26547444-27747801 GCA_905163555.1 Notocelia uddmanniana
AAAGATAATATCTCCTCCTGATCTGCCGGCTCATGGGGAGTTCACCGAACCACCAGCGCAAAGGCAACCGACTTGTACGGCTGCCAAAAACCTCATACAGGTTGGCTTTACAACGACGGAAACGTGGAAGAAAGAGTGGTTGGAAGCAGCTACGGAACACCCATTTGCTTCACTGGGTCCAACACAGAAACCAGCAGGCTTCTCCCTGCCAAGGAAACACTGCTGGCGCCTGAACAGAATCCGCACTGGGCACGCCCGGTGCAATTACCTAATGCACAAATGGGGTTGGACAGATAGCCCATTGTGTGACTGCAGCGTTGAAGATCAAACCATAGACAATATTGTAAAGCGATGTCCTAAAAGTTGTTTTCGGGGCGACCCGGGGGACCTCTGTAATTTAACACCTGGAGCTGTGGATTGGGTGTCCAATCTGGATGTGAATATAGGCCTGTAATAGGAGCAATAAATTTAAAGGACGCTTCCTTAGAGCATTTGCAGTAACCTCTTGTGTCCAAAACTTTTTTATCTTTTTTCAATTGGGAGAAATTTTGATCTAAAGTTACGACCTCCAAGTAATGGATCTTGGCACCCAGAGATTATAGCGCGGCAGTCAATGCTGATTTTGAGGTTGCTTCAAATTATGACTCATAATCGTTGTCGCATTTTTGGTTTGAAAGAATATTTTTGAGATGTTTTCATTTTTTTTATAAATTTTTAGTGTTTTTTGATTAAATTGTTATTAATATCACTCCAGTAGAGTAAGAAAATACATATAAGCTACATTTGCGAAAAAAAATTCAAAAAAAAAACTTTCTTTTTTTCAATTAAAATCATTTGGAAATAATTGCTGGAGAGCTCATTAATGTACCGTTTAATTTTTTGCTCCTATTACAGGCCACACCCTGTATAAGCCACTTCTTTTATAAAGTTTATAATGGACATTCCTACTACATGAAACGCCATACGATTAAATAAATAAATTATTTTTCAAACACACTAGCTATTCGTTGACGTTAAGTAAACATAATTGCACGGAATGCAATTGGTCCCTTTAGCTTTTAGTTTTTCTAGGATAAATAGGTACTTCTTAATGATATCTACTAAAATCTTCCAAATGCAACTTACAGTGGTGTTCAATGCTTTTGGCCTGTAGGTAGTACATGTTTTTTTTTTCTACTCCAGCAGGTTTGGGTTGGGAACTAGTTTTGTAATGGTAAATAAGCATACGGACTAGACTGCCTGGAGATGATGAACAACTGTGCGTTTCTCCAGAAATTTCCTGCCTCACACAGCTAAACTGAGGAATGAACTGTCACCTGCGGTATTTTCGGACCGATACCGACCTTCAAACCTTCAAGAAAAGAGCGTACTCCCATCTTAAAGGCCGGCAACGTACTTACAACCCCTATGGTGTTGCGAGTGTCCATGGGCGGCGCTAATCGCTTACCATCAGGCGACTGGTTTGCTCATTTGCCTCCTATCCACCATATCAGCCAAAGGACGTCCACTGCTGGACATAGGCCTCCCCCAAATTCACGGGGTGTATATGCCATAATCGCCACGCTTGGCATGCGGGTTCGCGATCGCAGTATCTCCACCGCACTCCTGCTGGAATGCTGCTGCCAATTCCCCGGTGGTCTTAGTCGTAGTTTTAGGACATACTCGGGTCCAAACACTGGTCCGGAACCAAAACAGTAATTCACACATTTTCCCATATACAGTGTGGAAAGATAAGTCGGGCCTTGCATATAGCAGCTGGCAACACCGCCAAGCGTAGACGTCAAATTTCACACAGCTGATTAATTAAATAAAATAAATGTTAATAATGAATAACTAGTATTCTAGTTAAGTTAAAAAGTGTTTATTAGTAGCAAGTATAGTGTTAGTTATAAAATTCATCGAAAGAGACAGTGCAAAAGAGAAGAAAGAAGATCTCTAGAATTGCCAAACGTCATCGTAACGGAACATCGTTTGAAGCTTCAACGATAAACCTGGGGAGTAATTGTGTTCAATATAATTATAAATAAGTCAGTAGTGTAACTTTTATTACATTTAAATAACGTCTACTTGAATACTTCCCAAGTAAATAAATATTTACAAGCATAACCTCACTCGGAAATGAAATTGCACCCGGTCAGCTGAGTCATAACTTTTGTACTTGTTGTGTTTCACTCTGCCTAATAGTCATTTTATAAATCCTTTAACGACTCATTTCTCCATTCCATATTCATACTTACATTCTACCATCACACTAAACTGTTCACTCCTGCTATCTCTCTCTCTCTTTACTGGTCTTTCTCTGCTTGGTGTTTAGTCGCGTTGCCGTCTCATTTCAGGTGCTGTGGAGAGCTGTGTGTCAAGCTAGTTCACCATGTCTAGCTCATTTATGACACGCAAGGCCACAGTACGTGAACTGGAACATAAACTCAATGCAACACTCAAAGAACTAAAGCAGTCTAAAACTCTATGTGACCAGCTACTGCGGGAACGCGATGAAAGCGAAGAGGAGGTTAACAAGATTATTCAAAAAAATACAGAACTCAAACGTGATCTAGCCAACCTGGATGCTTTGCATAGGGATAGTGTGACACAGCGTGACCATCTGCTGGTCAAATTGAACAGTGTTCAGGAGTGCTGTGACATCCATGAGCGGACACTGCAACGTGTGGATGACCTGGAATATGAGCTTTCCGATGCCCACAAGGTGGTCCGTAGATTGCAAGAGGAAGCACAGTGCCAGCAACTCAACACCACCCGGCGGCTCTTTGATGAACTTGTGACACCAAACACTTATGCAGAGTGTCATAGCAATTTTGGACCTTCTAGTGTGATTGATTTGACAGAGGACTCCCTTTGTAGTAAACAAGTTAACTTTCTAAGTCACAGGAAATACAAAAAGTATATTAAGCTAAATAGATTTATAAGAAAATCAAAACGACTGTCCAGACAGCATATTAATATTCATAAAATTACTACATTGAGAAAAAATCATGTCAGTGTTCTGAAAGAATTAAATTCTTGTAATGAGCAATTATGCTACAGTAGAACCATTTATGAAACTGACACTGAGAAACTGCAAGCCGAACTGAACATATTAGAAAATTCTTTGAGAGATTTAAGTAATAAATATGTAATATCCCAGAAGCAAATCAGTGAACATATTCTGGCAGCGGATGAACTTCTGGAGCTGTGCCACCACAACGAGGAATGTTTGGAAGCACTGCTTACCAAGCAGTCTTCGTATGAATGTGAGTGTGGGCTCCGGCAGGCTCATCCTATGCCCGAACATGCAGTATACTCATCAGTGCCGGACAGCAGCTTGTCGGTGTCACCGGAAACTATAACTCCAGCCTCTAATAATGTGAGTAGAACCCTTGTTTTCTCAGATAGGATAGGGCGAGGATTGGGCAAAATTCTATGTAATAATATTCTCAACAGCTGTGTTATAAATCATTGTATGCCCGATGCCTCATTTCTAAAAATTATAGATAACATCAAACATACCCATATAGATGAACAAACAACAATTGTATTAATGTTGGGTGATGGTTCAAATATTAGGTACTCTGAGATGAAGGCTGAGTTTGACTGCCTGTCTAAGCTAGGTGCTAAAAATGTTATTATAGGCGCATTACCCTATTCTGCTTCTCCATGCAGTGCTAACAGTCATGCGTGTAATCTTAATAAGCTTATATATAAGCTGACGTGCCGTCATAGTGACGTTATATTTTTTGACACTAATAATGCTATTAGTGATTACCGTATTACAACTGACAGACTTGCTAAATCTTTAGCATCTTTTATTAATTCCGTTTTCGGAAATCAAAGCTCCCTCTCCACCTTGGATAGGACGACATCTCCAACTGCGGATTTGTCTTTAAACTGACTGTTAGGACAACAGAGAAGCACAATAGTGTAACTTTATTACACCAAAATATTAATCGCTTCACTGGCAAAATACTAGATTTAGAATTATTTACGGAAGAGTTTAATGTAGATGTAGTCTGCTTAACAGAAACTTGGTTAAAGAATCACATGATGAAATTCAATGTAAATAATTACGTATTGGCCAGCGCGTTCAACAGAACTACAGCAGAGGGTGGTGGATCTATTATTTTAGTGAAAAATGGTTTGACTTTTAAGGAACGTAGAGACGTCTCAGGCTGTTCTGTTGATCGTGTTTGCGAGATTGCTTGTGCAGAGATGGATCAGTATCTGATAATTTGCATATATAAACCACCATCAGGTGATTTAACATCTTTTATGGAAATTATGGAGGATGTACTCAGGAAAGCAACAAGTGGTAAAAAGTCAGTAGTGGTCTGCGGCGACTTTAATATCGATATTTTATCACAATCAGCTGAAAAAGATAAGTACATTACTCTTTTGAAATCTTTCAATTTTGACTACTTGTTTGAAGTACCTACCAGAGTTACTCCGACCTCGGCCACTTGTATAGATAATATTTGGTTAAACAGTTCTCATATAGACAGTAGCATAGTGAATGGAGTTCGTTCGGATCATAAAGCTCAGATGGTCAGGCTACCTTGCGAAGTAAAACATCCAGATCGCGTTATAGAAATAAGACCGCTGAGTAGAAGTAGACTAGAATTACTAAAGTCCAATCTACTAGTCGCCATGCCGAACACCCAGGTAGAATCAAATGATCCGAATGATCAATTCAAAATGCTTCTGAATACAGTGTGCAACGAATTTAATAAGACTTGTAGTAAAAAGCGTATTAAGATAAATAATAAAATGAGATTTAATGAGTGGGCAACTACCGGAATTCGGAAAAGTAGAGATAACTTATACCAACTTTATGAAAGGAGATCTTGCACCACTGACGAATGTTTCCATCAGTATGTTAGGGATTATTCCAAATTGTTTAAAACAGTGTGCACAAAAGCAAAAGCAATGCACTTGAATAATAAAATTAAGTCCTCAGATAATAAAGCCAAGACAGTCTGGAAAATAATAAACACAGAGACTGGGAAGAGAAATAATAGAGAGTTCACAATTTCTTTGAAAGTAAAGGATAATTTAATAACTGATGCAGTAAAAGTAGCTGATGAATTTAATAATTTCTTTTCTAAAATTCCTATAGTCACTACTCAAAGTTTAGCATCATCTACCACAAAAGCTGAATCCCTTCTGAATGACAACGTAAAATTAGAATCACTAACTAATTTCAAATTTCATCATGTTTCTCCTCTAGATGTACTGAAGTCCTTTGAAATGTTAAAAATAAAGAGCACTGAGGACTTATGGGGCGTGTCAGTCAAGGTACTGGAATCTATTCTGGAGGTCGTTGCACCAACTCTAGCTCTCATTTTTAATAACTGTATAGACTATGGCATTTTTCCAGACTTAATGAAATGTAGTAAAGTAGTTCCAATTTTCAAATCAGGTCATAGAGATAATCCTTCTGATTATCGTCCAGTTTCTATCCTACCTGCGTTTAGCAAAATATTCGAAAAAATAATGCTTACGCAATTGGTTTCTCACTTTAATTCTCACAATATTTTGCACGCACAGCAGTTCGGCTTCACGAAGGGTAGGTCAACTACTGATGCAGGTGCAAGTTTATTAAAATTTATTTTGCAGTCTTGGGAAGAGTCGCACGACGCCATCGGAGTGTTCTGTGACCTTTCCAAGGCTTTTGATTGTGTAGATCATGGTACTTTAATTTGTAAACTTAAGTTTTATGGCATCAGAGGGCACGCATTAGATCTCATGAAGTCATACTTAACACAGAGAAATCAAAAGGTAGCGATAAATAAAGCCATTTCGTCAGAGACAGTGGTAGAGATGGGAGTACCTCAGGGGTCTATTCTAGGTCCGTTCCTGTTCCTTGTTTATGTAAATGATCTGCCATATATGGTAAGCCGAAGATCAGGCATTGTAATGTTCGCAGACGACACCTCATTACTGTTCAAGGTAAATAGGAGAGATACTGAACTCATTGAACCAAATAATACCCTCTCCATGATATCTGACTGGTTTGCTGCCAATAACTTAGTATTGAACCCGAAAAAAACGAAATGTATTAAATTCTCTCTTGCGAACTCATCAAACAGAAACTTATATACAAATATTAGACTTAATGGTCAAACATTAGAATTTGTTACTTCTACTGTATTCTTAGGTATTACATTGGACTCAAAATTGCAGTGGGGTTCCCATATAACAGCGATAGGAAGTAGGTTGAGCTCTGCTGCATTTGCAGTCAGGAGAATAAGGCAGCTTACCAATGTGGCAACGGCACGGTTAGTTTACTTTGCTTATTTTAATAGTATAATTACTTATGGTCTTATCTTATGGGGATCAGCTGCAGATATTGAAACTGTTTTTATTTTGCAAAAAAGGGCTATCCGAGCAATTTATAACTTGGGGTCACGTGAGTCATTAAGAGAATTTTTCAAAGAAATAGATATTCTAACCCTGCCGTCCCTATATATATTTGAAATAATAATGTATGTTAGGAAGAATTTGGGCAATTTTCCAACGAACGCTGATAAACCAATAGCCACGAGAAATACTGGGAAACTGAAAGTAACCTTCTATAGACTAGTAAAGGCGAAAAAGTCGTTCTTGGGAAATTGTATCAAATTCTACAATAAAATTCCTAAACACATTACTGAACTTAGTAATTCTAAATTCAAATCTGTAGTAAAACAAACACTTATTTCAAAAGCATATTATAAGATAAACGATTACATCATGGATAGGGATGTTTGGCAGTGATAGCGTCCTGCACGAGTAATCTATCGCGAAAATATGTTTTCTACTGTAGCATTGTTATTTCAGTTATTTTGTAGTAGCTGACACTGTAATTTATATTTAACTATACAATGTATATTGTTTTGAAAAAATGACACCTCGCCGAGTTTCTTACGCCGGTTCTTCTCGTGGCAGAGGTTTATTTTTCCGAACCGGTGGTAGTTTATTGACGTTCATAGGTGCATGTAATATGCCTAATTTGAAGAATAAACTACTTTTTACTTTTTTTACTTTTTTTTACTTTACTTGGAAGGAAACTACCTTAAAACGTTGAGATAGCTCAATTTGGTGGAAGGAAACATTATTTTATTTCTCCTAAGCATTAAAACTGCATTCACAGATTTTTGAAAAAAAAATACTTACAGGTAGGAAAACATTGCATTTTTTTACATTTTTGTCAAAAAAATGTTTGATGCCAATAGATCCTATTTTTATCAAGGAACAAAAACTTATTACAGACCGACCTAGTCTAGGATGAAAGACAGGCCAAAAATAAAAATAAAGAAATTTTGCACAATTAGTATTGAAAAAAGGTATATTTTTCAAAAATCTGTGAATGCAGTTTTATTGCTTAGGAGAAATAAAATAATGTTTCCTTTCAGCAAATTGAATTATCTCAACGTTTTAAGGTTGTTTCCCTCCAGGGCCTTTTGCGCAAATTTAATACCTGTGATTAAGGAAGTCTAGGCGACGTCAGTATGCTGTCGATAAAGTAGAAATTACCGAATGCAGCCTTAGGTAGATAGTTATAACTAATAAACCATTTTTATAGCAAAAGATTTTATGACACAAGAAATTATGAATAACCTTTACTCAGTTTCATGTTAATGTCACGGATTTACACTCAAACTGGACTGATAATTACGCGTATCAGGTTTTATTAGAAGCATATGGACGTGATATTACGTCCGTCTCATATTCTCATCACCGGGTTCGACCTAAATTGCAATTTGCGCGAAAAGGGCCGTAAAAAACCGTCAATTCTTAGCGTTTTATGTGAGCCAATATTCATAAACACATCAAGTGATTTGTCGTTAAGTTAATCTGATGTTCGGATTTACTTGAGTGTGCTCGTGGCCCAGCGGCGTCCGCGTACCGCGTGCGGTAGGCGAGGTTAAGCAGCGTGGGCCCAGGTCAGTTCTTGGATGGGTGACCGCTTTGAGTGGTTACTAACTGAACATTCTCGTGTTTTAGAAGGTACGTTAAGATGTTGACAGCAGTAGTTAAGCCAAGTTAGAGGCCTTCGGGCGGCTTGAGAACTTCTAACAGTCAAGTTGCCCACTCACTTGACAAACTTAATCCCAATGAGGTCTAGTTTCCCCTTTGGGTTGGAAGGTCATATGGCAGTCGCTTCCGTAAAAACTAGTGCCTACGCCGATTCTTGGGATTAGATAGCGGACCCCAGGCATCCTTCAGAGTGCAACTGTACTGGGAATAACGCTAGGATGACAATGATGATATGAAGTTGAACCACCTGAACCGGACTCAAAACATCTGAAGCACTAACATTCAATGCAAAACGAAGGGTAACGACGTCTACACGGATCTAGGTCCGTCAATGGTCATCAAAACATTCCACTCATACAAGCCAAGGTTTATATGCGCGTGAGTGTCAACGAGCATAAACAAGAACAGCCATTCAGAATCAAATAAAACTTTAATAGTTCGTATTAATGTGAAATGGTCGGTTTAATTTTCAACATTAACTACTGGATTTATTTTATTGGAAGTGGCCTTTCTAATTTAACTATTGGGAAATATAAGCAGTGGCGTCGAAACTCTAGGTCCATGGGGTCCCAGCGCGCATAAGTTATTTGCAGAAATTGCGAAGCGTCTGGTTGACGTACGAGTAACTGGTGACCGATGAGCTGGCGGTTTCCTCGCTCAACGTATCAGCATTGCGATACAGCGAGGAAATGCCGCCAGCATCCTCGGTACAATGCCTCAAGGGCCCGTTTTAGAATTAAGTTAGTTTTAATTTTCTTTATATTATTTTGGTTAAGTATTCTTGTATATATTTTCGTTGTACATAAATAAATGATTTAGCAGTAAACTTAAAAGTGCTCTATACTCGATATCTTGAATTTTAAAGTTGGATTTCATCAAGTTAGAGTGAGGATTCTGAGGTAAAGGACTATGGGCGAGTGTATCAAAATATAATGAAAAAATTAGCCAAGAGAATGTCGGGCCATGCTCAGAGTACGGTTCCGTAGTTGCCCAATGAACTTAATAAAAAAAAATACTAACAATACCAAAAATAAAAAACCGGCGTTCCGTAGTTTTCCGTCCGTCACATTAAGTTGACATATTAAGTACAGAAACACAAAACCTTTGAAAGCACGTCATTTCATTGTGATTTTGTAGAAATGACAGGTACAATAAACACCTGTTTATACGGTTAAATTACAAACTTAGTTCAGAAATTATTTTTGTAATTTTTTCAAAAACTATTCAACCTATCAAGTTCAAAATAATTTTCCTACAAAGTTTTTATAAAGTTCTACTTTTGAGATTTTTTTCATATTTTTAAAACTTATGGTTCAAAAGTTAGAGGGGGGGGACACATTTTTTTTTACTTCTGGAGCGATTATTTCCGAAAATATTAACATTATCAAAAAATGATTTTAGTAAACCCCTATTTATTTTTAAATACCTATCTAACAATATATCACACGTTAGGGTTAAAATGAAAAAAAAATCACTCCCCACTTTACGTATAGGGGAGGTACCCTAATAAAATATTTTTTTCCACTTTTTATTTTACCTCTTTGTCGGCGTAATTGATATACATATTAGTACCAAATTTCAGCTTTCTAGTGCTAACGGTCACTGAGATTATCCGCGGACGGACGGACAGACGGACGGACAGACATGGCGAAACTATAAGGGTTCCTAGTTGACTACGGAACCCTAAAAATTACGAATAAATCAATAACAAGCTAAAGGGAATACTTTCGCAGCGTTTTATACGACTTTTACTAAGAAAAGAAGACTTTTACGATAACTCAAAAACAGCGTAACTTATAATATCCGCTATAGTTTTCGTTGAAAATCTTTATTAAGCTTAACTGTCATGATTTATTTCATATTCTTTGGACCCATAGTTCAAAAGTTAGAGGGGGGAACACGTTGATTATTTTCGAAAATACTCACTTCATCCAAAAATGTTTAATGAAGACCTCTTTTCATTTTGAAAGACCTATCGAACAACACCCCCCACCACAGGGTAGAAGCAAAAAATTCTTCCCCACCTTACGTGTAGGGGTAAGTATGTACCTACACTTAAAATAAATTTAGGTTTTATATACAATTTGTCAGATTTTTTGATTTATATATCCATACCAAATTGCAGATTTCTGGCACTAACAATCACAGAGCAAAGCCTCGGACAGACGGATATGGCGAAACTATAAGGGTTCCTAGTCTACTACGGAACCCTAAAAAGGTCACTAAAGTCCCTCTTTGGCCTGCCCGCTGCTGTGCTTTGAAAAAATATATATAAGTAGGAGAAACTTGTTGAAATGTTTTCACATACAAGTAGGTACAGTCAGCTGCAAAGAAACGACCCCCCCCCCTGCAAAGATTTATATGCAAGGGGGGGCCAGGTTTCTCTGCAGCTGACTGTACATCCGTAGTATAGCAAAACCGGGCAAATGGGAGTGTGACTCGTGCATCGAGGAGGGTCCGGTACAAAATTAAGTTCAGATAGGTTTTTACTACTAATTTATATGTGCTCAAGGTTAGGTTTTATAATGTCTTTGAAATAATAAATATTGGGGGACAATCTTACACAAATCCACCTAGTCCCAAACTAAGCAAAGCGTGTACGTACTAGACGACGATATAGATAAATACAAAGGAAACATCCAAGACCCAGGAACAAATATCCGTGCTAATTGCACAAATAATGCCCTGGCCGGGATTCGAACCCGGGACCTCTAGCTTCGGAGGCAGTGTCACTACCAACCAGACTAATAATATAAGCGAATACCATTGAAAGAGCAAAACACATTCATATCTGATCGGGTCTGATTGACCCCTATTACAACACGACCTTACTTCGACAATAGCAACAATTTAATTAAAATACAATTTCCATACGCTCGTAAAAGTTTATACGAGACGGAACGGTCATTCTTTTGAGCTATAAACTGACGATGCCCGAAATTATACGTATTTTTTTGTAATAATAAGCCTTTTTATGCTAAAAGAGCCCGTCAAAGCGTGAGGGTGCTCGAAACGATAGTTTTTTGAGATAAAGGAGAAAGAAAATGTTGATATGGTATATTAAATTCAAGAAAGGCAGGAAACAAAAAACTTTGTTCGTTAAAACATAAGATAGTATACTATGTATACTACTGATAGTGTTTTACTGTGTGTATATATATGTATACAGGGTGATTTTGGGGTCGTGATCCGAAATAATTGTACATGGTCAAAAATTCAAAGTAGACAACATCACAGTCGGTATGAAGGTTTATAACTCAAATAGTTTTCTTTTTTTTACAAATTTTAATGGGAAAATTTTTTTATACAACTTGGTCACCCTACCCCACTGTCAACTCTCCATACCATCCGTCAAAGAGAGTAGGGTAACCATGTTTTTTTGTGATTTTGTATTTTTTTCATCAAAATAAATTTAAAAATGAAATGCGTTTGTTTCGTGTCACTAAATTTTTTTTGAAATGGCTAACAGATACAAAGTCTAAAAACTGGTTCTTGATCCACGACCCCGAAATCACCCTGTATTGTGTATTTGACTTGGCGTTGCCTAATTACCGACACTAGTAAGTAGTAACTATAATTATCGTAAGTGGTGGAGGGTAACTGGGTTTTCTGCCGACAAACTACTGTGCAGTTTGGCAGATATTTTAAACGCTTAAGACGATAATATTCTTGTTGAATTAGATAAATAAATAAAAAACCGGCCAAATGCGAATCGGACTCGTGCACGGAGGGTTTCGTAAAAGAAAAAAAAATACGCCAACAACTAATCTGTTGTATGGGAGCCCCCCTTAATTATTATTATTATTTTGATTTTAGTATTTGTTATTGTAGCCACAATAAAAATACATAATTTGTGCAAATTTCAACTATCTAGCTATTACGAGTACAGTTATTGAGATCTAGCTCGGCAAGTGGTAGCCTTGAAAAAGGGCTATAATATCACGTTTTTTGTATGGGATCCCCCTTAATTATTACTATTATTTTGTTTTTAGTATTTGTTGTTATAGCGGCAACAGAAATACACAATCTGTGAAAATTTCAACTGTCTATTACGGTTCTTGGGCCTGGTGACAGACGGACGGACGGACGGACAGCGAAGTCTTAGTAATAGGGTCCCGTTTTTACCCTTTGGGTACGGAACCCCTTAAAACAACGGAATGTCATCTCGCTCATAGTTGGAGAAGTCCAACCGGGGTAGTGTCCTCGACCTTATAGAAGTCCGCAGCCAAAATAAGACCACAACTTGCTTTCTTGGTACGAGTATTTAGTGATATGTTCCTGGTCGCCAGAGTACCCGAGGATGCGGTGTGTTGAGAGAGAGGGACCTGCATATGTCTTTCTATTGATCCTCAAGTAAATAAAGGGACGGAATCGCACTTCTGATTATTCTGGAGTCACGAAGCGCCCATAAGCTTCGATGTCTGGTACCATCAGACAGCCGTAAGCTTATGGCCGGGGCAGCCGGGGGGCATCGTGGTAGAATGCCCCCTACACGGCAGAGCGGGATAACGCCGCAGAGGTTTTAGTGGGTATTCCCCTCCTCGGATAGAGTGAGTCCCACATACCCCCGCAATGGGCCGTCCCCACAGTCGCGGGGGGATGCATAAACGCATTTCCTCTGCGTTAAAAAAAAAGGTAAGCTTATTTCCACCGCCGTCCGTCAACAGGCCTTAAGAAATGCCGTAAATTTCACACTAGTACTACTACTATGAGCCGAAGGACGTCCACTGGACATAGGCCTCCCCCAAGTTCATAGGGGGTAAATTCTATAACCGCCACGCTTGGCATATGGATTGGCGATCGCAGTATCTCCATCGCACTCCAGGGATGCAACTGCCCAACCGGATCTACCAAATATCACACATTATCATCTTGCATAAGTCTCGCTCCGGATTTCTAAGGGCTGATACCGCATCCAAAAATCGCCACTCTACCGATTGTTTGATGCCGATTGTCGAGACGGACATCAAAGCCATCGTTATATGTTTATGCTCCACTCGCGTTGCTATAGCCAATTGCTGGACAATTCTGAGAAATGAAAACGTTTTCTGCGTCAGAAGCTACGTTTGAGTTAGAATCTAAGGACAATAATACTTCGGGTAAGTTAAAGAAGTAGCTTTTGCTTTTCATTTGTTTCGCGCTTCGTTCACTTGTTTTAACAAGCATGAAAGAATTAAAAGTGCGTATGACACTCAGTTCTCCATACAAACGTAGTTTCGCTCTTATTTTAAAACGCCATGCTGGAATAACATATAACTTTGTATACACAATAGATTGTGGGATATCTAGGTCGGAAATTAGTTTCTGTTGCTTGAAATTATGATGGAGGAAAAACACAGCAATTATTAAGTTTTTCATAGATGACGTAAAAAACTCAAAAACTCACTGTATTTTTTTCTATTACAAATTCTAGCAACAGAAACCAATATCTGACCTAGATATGGCGGCTCCCATTGTGTATACAAAGTTTCATATTATTTCAGCATACCACGTTTGTATGGAGAATCGAAATCAGCCGAGCGTGCAGGGGCTCTTAAGGTGACTTCCTGACTTCGCGGGGCGGGATGGATATGTGGTATTTTGTTCTTTGACGTGAGCTTACCGATGCCGCAGAGATTTCCTCGCTTGACGAGATTCTGTCAGTTAATACTGACAGGATCTCATCAAGCGAAAAAAGCGTGCGTTTGCGCAGTAGTAATGTCATGCGCAGAAGCGTGATAGTACTCCATTCGCGTCGTCCATATATAATATCATACCGCGCTTGTCAGGAAGCAATCAAAACAGGGGCACATTCAAAAGCGGTACTGCCTCGATTGACAGCTGATAGTTTTCTCATATCATACTGCCTCCGCACTAACAAATGTCAAAATCAGAATACATAACGTCACAGGTAGTAAGGCGATTGATCTTACGTTACGGGTTTAAGGTATTTAATATAATTGAAATGAGGGAGAGGGGTTTGGACCCCCGTTCCGGGTCATTCCTGGTGCAAAGGCGGTCGCCGTTCAGCGGGGCAATGCCGCTAGCGTGATGGTCACCTTTGCACCGGGTATGACTCGGGGTGGGTTGTTCGGATAGGCTAGTTATTATTTATGGTTTAATTTTGTTTTAGTTTAGCTTATAATTTGATATGTTGTATATTGTATTGTGCTTTTTGTATAGTGGTTTTAAATGTATTGAAATGATAACTTTGTTATTGATTTACACTTTGCACTTTGATTGACGGTGACGTCAACTAGTTAGCACAAAAACGGTAGCGCTCATTGAACTCCTATATGCAACACATCTCCAAATGAAGCCTTTGAATGGCTTAAGAAATGCTCAAAGCTGCATCAAATACCTTACCTACGCAAAAACTGAAAGTTTTCGCTTTCACGTCGTCAAAGTTCAGTTAAAGCTCATCAGAATAAGCTTTCATTTGCAATTCTAGATTGTTTCTTTCTTATACTATTCTTTCGCCATATCTTTATGGGTATAATCTTAAAATTATGATGTCAAATGGTGTTATTCACTCCATGTCCGTAAAATGGACGTTGTTATAAACAATAAACATGTTTTTATGAAAAACATCCTGATTGAGATCTTTACTAGTGGTTCAGAATGTAGCCCATACCCCATACTTTGTTATGTCATATGTTATTGTACAATGGTCTTTACCTTTGAGGTATGCTGTAATAACAAAATTGATATGCGGAAAATTCTAAAACGTATTCCGAATTCTGTTAAGAGGAAATATGTAAAAAAATCTGTTTATTTTACGCTATATCTCACTTTAAATCTTAAGTTAGAAAGATTTTTATCGAGTCTAAAATATTCTTTTCTCAAACATGCAATGAAAAATTGATGTTATGTTCCTTATATTAGGCTGCGAAGTATGACGTTTCAGGTGCGGCTAGGACAAGAGATCGTTAATGTAATTTCTTACAAATCTTGCAGGCCTAGGCCCGCAAAGTCCTCTTTTTAATTTCCATTCCACATAGTGGCACAGGCATCATGACATTCTGCGACTATGCGTATTAAAAATAAAACTTTGATTTTTTTGTTGTTTATTTCATTGCATGTTTGAGAAAAGCACTATACATACCTCGGCGGGAAATATGGGGTTGCCCGCCTCAGATCTATCCGTCTCTGTCTATATGTCTTCTCCTTTCGTCCCGGCCTCTATAGTAATGTACTAATACTTAAAAATAACCAATATACATGTACTTATGCATACAGAATATTTTTTATCAGCTGTGGTTATTATGTAGTAATCGTAATCGTCATCTTGTTGTTTTAATTGCTATTTAGTGCGTTAAATAGTGACTTTACCCGAGCGGTAAGGCACGCTTTTAATCTGGAGGTAGCGGGTTTGAACCCCGAATCGTACCACAAGGTTCAAAGAAAACTCTCGTTTGGAAGGTCAGATGATGACCACTTCCGCTAAAACTAGAGCCTACGTTGAATTTTGGAATTAGGTGCCAAAACGGAATCCGGGCTCCTTAAGGACACGATCGGTAAAAATAATGATTAGATAATTAATTAATGACTATTTTCTCCAATCTTCAAAACTACCTTTTTTAAGAGGTCGGCAACGCGCATGTGACAACCCTGGAGTTGCAGGCGCCCATAGGCTGCGGTGACCGCTTACCATCAGGCAAGCCGTACACCTGTTCGCCACCGACATGGTATAGAAAAAGGTAAAAGAGGAACCATGCCGTTCTGTATATCTGTCTGTCACATCGCTAAATATCCCATGAACTACTTAAAATGCTATCGATTTTGAAATTGTGAATAGTTATAAATATCCCCATTGCATGTTGTTTTGTTAACCGACTTCAAGATTTCAAAAGAGGAGGTTATCAATTCGGTTGTATGTTTTTTTTTTGTTTTTTTTTTTTTTTTTAATGTTTGTTACTCCATAACTCCGTCATTTCTTAACCGATTTGAAAAATTCTTTTTTTGATTGTATGTATATATATCCAAATTGGTCCCGTTTTTGTCAAAAGGCAGTTCTGATGATGGGATCCATGAGGAATTGAGGGAACTCCTCAAATCTTTAAGGCAAACATATAGTGATTTTTGTGTTTTTATCAACAAGTCAAGCATTTGCATCCAAAAATGTGACATTGGATGAAGTGGAACTGCTGATGATGATCAGAACAGAACTCTTCAACGACGAAAAGTTCACGTTTGGCGATTTGTCCTCCTAGCTGTGTTTGTTAAGCAAGTTCTTTTTTCACGATTAATTTTTGTCATGCTCGAGTTCTGATGATGGGATCCATGAGGAATTGAGAGAACTCCTCAAATCTTAAAGGCAAACAATTAGTGATTTTTGTGTTTTTATCAACAAATCGAGCATTATCATACAAAAATGTGACATTGGATGAAGTGGAACTGCTGATGATGATCAGAACAGAACTCTTCAACGACGAAAAGTTCACGTTTGGCGATTTGTCCTTCTAGCGGTGTTTGTTAAGCAAGTTCTATATTCACGATTGATTTTTGTCATGCTCGAGTTCTGATGATGGGATCCATGAGGAATTGAGGAAACTCCTCAAGTGTGAAAGGCACACAAATAGTGATTTTAGTATTTTCATGAACTGATCAAGCATTTTCATTCATAAAAGTGACATTTGATGAAGTGGAACTGCTGATGATGATCAGAACGGAACTCTTCAATGACGCGTAGTTCACGTTTGGCGATTTGTTCATTTCGTTTTGTTTGTCAAGCAAGCCAGGTTTTTCCATGATTTCATGAGGAAATGACGGTACTTAGTCTTCTACCATTATAAACATACTTATAGCCATTTTTGTATTTTATTGTATGGAATCTAAGAGTGCACCATCTAAGATTAATAATCTTTCACCGGACTCCCCCATTGAAGTCGGTTTTTTTTTCTTAAAAATTATTTTGTAAACTCCTATGAGATTATGTTAAAAGTACTTTCTTTTTATTAAAAAACAAATGATCGAAATCGGATGCCTACTACGTTATTCAGATGCGCAAAATAGTAACAAAATACGAAGATAGATGGCGCTGTACCCATTGTGTTCAGTTTCTACATGATTTTTCCTAAAATAATGAGGTCGGGACGGGTGCATGATCTTTGTACGGAGCCCTCGGTGCGCGAGTCAGACACGCACTTGGCCTGTTTTTTTTCTTCATAACTACCTACACACCTACTGGATGCATTTTAATATTTTTTCATCACAATTGTTCGTAAAGGGTCTTATTACATGCAGGCGTATAAAGCAGTTATATCCGATTTATCTCCCGAGGGAGTTATGAGTTTTTGTGTGTTTGGTTTAAATATTGAAGCTGAAAAATCTAGCTGTTCGCGCGCCGCAATAATCCTGCTTTGTGATTGTATGTAATATTGAAGCTGCGCGCTCCTCTCGCAAGGACGCCCCAGCGATCATGCACTGACACTAAAGGTGAAGTTGTCGATTTCCTCAATTTGAAATGGTGCTGGAGTTATTTATTTCCTCGCAAATGTGATGAAAAACATTGTGATTAACTCGGGTGTAAGAAAATTACAAACACGAGTCGTTAAAAGTCTGATAGACTCTCGTTCGCAATTTTTCGCTTACGCCTCGTTAAACAATATGCTTAAGGTGCCGATTTGTCAAAATCTGTACTTAGATTGCTTATAATGCAGCGAGTTTGTTTATAATAGGTACAGTCAGATTTTATTTTTAATTTCCCGTACAATTGTACAAATAACTTGTGAACAAACTGGATACTATCAAACCAAAAATGAAACGGAAACGTAGCTCTAACCTTTCGTCTAACACCACTGGTTTATTTTTAGGTAAGTTATTTGATCTGCATAAATTAAGACTGGAATTAAATTCCTGACCACCTAAAACTTTTTGCATATAAAAAACCCATAAACCTGGTAATAAAACACCAAGCTTATGTCTATCGCGTGTACGGAGGATTTGATGTAGGTACATAATGCGCCAGTATAATCAACTTATTCAGGAAATGTGTGGGTAATCAGTTGACCGAAGGGCGGCGGCTCGGTAGTATGGAGAGAGATTTTTGTTTTACAACTAATTGCTCTTTAGATGTCAATGTGATGTTGTGTTTCTGTTGGTGAGTAAGAAGAAGAAAAAACACGATTATCCACAGCATAGGTATACAAACAAACGGAGTCATATGCTACAAAATGGTCCCGACTCAGCATAAGGTAACTTTGGATAACGCTGGTATTGCATTGGGATGAACTGGTGAAATAGCAGCGAATAACATGTGTATGAAAAACAATTTAAAACCAAAAGTGAGGTCGCCAGAGTGCCCGAGGTCGTGCTGTGTTGAAGAGGGACCATTGAATCTAGATGTCAACGCAACAAATACTGAAGTCAATAAAGAGTCAACGACGCGTCTTTTATTCTTTTGGAGAGGCAAAAGCGTCCGTAGGCTATGGTGTCCGCTTACCGTAAGATAGGCAGTAAGCTAGTTTGCCATAAGTCGTTGTATAAAAAAGTAAAAAACTAAAAACCGACTTGAATTATGTACTTATGTGTTGATATATTAACGGGAATACTAACTGTATTATAATATACCTGTAATTTTGGTAGGGTGACTTTGACTAATTTGTATGAACAATCACCTGTCATGTCAGACTTATACAAAAGCTATCCGATCCGACTTCTCCATTATTAAATGCTAAATATAAATCCATAGTCCGTCTCCACACTTAGCTACCGTGCGATAAAACGTTATAAAAGCCACTAAATAGTCATGTTTATTGTGAATAAACGTCGTGTGTGTTAAAAAATATCACATAAATATATCACGACTCCGTGCCGCCTCAGATCGTCACAATAAGGCTATCGACCATTTGAGGACTCATATATCGAATGATTATACAGGGTGTGGCCTGTAATAGGAGCAAAATATTAAATGGTACACTATTGAGCTCTCCAGCAACTACCTATTTCCAAATGGTTTTACATGAAAAAAAAAAGTTTTTTTTTTTAATTATTTTTTCCCAAATATATGTGCTTTTTACTCTACTAGAGCTATAATAATAACTATTTATTTAAGAGGGCGCAGTACGTGGCAGTACGCTCGGTTCTCCATACCAACGTATTTACGCTCTTATTTTAAAACGCCATGCTAGAATAACATGAAACTTTGTAGACACATTGGGATCCGGCATTTCTAGGTCGGAAATTAGTTTCTGTTAGTACAAATTGTAAAAGAAAAAAAATACAGTGGTTTTTTGAGTTATTTACGGCTTGTATGAAAACCTTAATAATCGTTGTATGTATTTTGTTTCCATTATAATTTCAAGCAACAGAAACTAATTTCTAGCCTTTTTTATTTACGCCGCATAGCATCTTAGAGCGCTTATATTTAATCTAAAACTCTGTGGAGCACCGTGCAAGACCATGTTCGAGCCCTAGCCGCGCAGCCGCACCGGCCGCCGTCGCTCAGCCCCTGACAGCAGTCGTGTCATAACAAACAATCATGTGTTGGAATGATAATTTTGCTATTTTATAATTTTATTTTCTACGCTTTCGTTTTAAGTTTTTTCTATGTAATCTTAGTTTTGTTTAAAATCACCACGTTGCCGTTCATGCCGCTGTCGCTCCCGGACAATGATCCCCTCTCAGCGTCTTTGGAGAACAAGGTACAGTGCCCCCATTGCCCCCAGCCCCGTTTATTTAAAGGTCAAAGAGGGCTTAAAATCCACCTGGCCAAAGTTCATAATACAGACTTACCGATTAGCAGTTCAGCACCTGCTGATATTCCTATACCATGTATTGACACACTTTTTGCCGCTAAACTATCATCCCTTAAATACTCGGTGCCCGTCATTAAACGCATCCCCCGAGGAGCACGGATATCGGTGGCCCAAAAATTGTCCGAGGACTTCCAAACTGTGCTACGATCAAATTCACCCCATGCATGGCAGCACTTTCTAACTTTTCCCTACCGCATTCTTCACGTGCCTAAATCCTCTAGCAACAGATCATCCCTCACCTCACGAATCAAACAAAATTGCAATAATCCTCACAGTGTCCTGGACTCCGATAACGCAGTATTCGCCAAGAAACACTCCATCTATCGTACAATCGAAAATAAAGTAGGGGAAGGCGACATAGGGGGAGCTGCCAGACTGCTGTTCTCCAACGACACTATAGCTCCGCATAATGCAGACACGCTTGCAGCCCTCCAGAGTAAGCATCCACCTTCAGCAATTAACCTTTCTCTTCCTGATCCCCAGACCACACCACTCCAGCTCTGCAATTATCCACAGATGAGGTGCTCAAGGCGGTATTGTCCTTTCGGAGTGGCTCCGCCGGCGGCCTCGACGGCTTAACCCCGCAACATCTGAAAGACCTATTATGCAATTCTGTAGGTGAAGCCGGCGAGTCTCTCTTGAAAGATTTGACTGCACTGAGTAACCTCATGCTGTCGGGTAAGGTTAACAGTTCTATCACCGAGATTTTACATGGTGCCAACTTATGTGCGCTGATTAAAAAAGACGGGGGGATCAGACCCATAGCGGTCGGCACTACCTACCGCCGTCTAGTGGCCAAAACCTGCTGCAACGCTATTTCCCCAGTACTGAGTCAGTACTTCCAGCCCTTGCAGCTGGGTTTTGGCTCGAAGGGAGGTTGCGAAGCAGCAGTTCATTCTCTAAGATCTTATATCAATGCCCATCCAAACGATACATTGCTGAAGGTGGATGTTAAGAATGCGTTTAACTCCATTAGTAGGGACGCGCTGTTGGCACAAGTCAGAAAAGAGATCCCCAATATTTATAATTTTACGTGGCAATGCTACAGTACTAGCTCCAAACTAAATTATAAATCTGACATCTTAAACTCTGCTTCTGGCTGTCAACAGGGCGATCCGCTTGGACCGGCTCTCTTCAGTTTAGCCATCCATCCTGTTATTCAAAAACTAAATTCCAAATTTAACGTCTGGTATTTAGACGACGGCGTTCTAGGAGGTAAAGGAAATGATGTTTTAGAAGATTTCCAAGTTTTAATGTCTGAATTTTCTGCAATCGGTTTGGAGCTAAACTCTTCAAAGTGTGAAATTTACGTCCCCGATTCTTGCCCTGAAAAGGTGTCTCTTTTTTCCAAAATCCCTCAACTTGCTCCAAATATAAAAGAAATTGATAAAAAATCACTCCACCTTCTAGGGTCGCCCGTTTTAGAAGAATCTTTTCCCTCTTTCCTTGAAAGCAAAATTCAAAATTTTAACACAGTCTCGGAACGCCTACTCCAAATCAACTCACATTCAGCTTATACAATCATTCGTTTCTGCCTTTTTGTGCCCAAATTTACATACGTCCTGCGATGCAGCCACCTTTGGAAACACCCACATCTACTAAGTAGCCTGGACCAAATTATTAAAGACACCATTTCGGCAGTACTTAATATCACCCTAGACGACCGCTCATGGATACAGGCTTCACTTCCGATCCGGCACGGAGGCCTTGGCATTAGAAAAACTGCAGACATTGCCCTCCCTGCCTTCCTGTCTTCGGTTCATGGTACTCAAAATTTAGTTGCCAAAATTTTAAACAGTTCTCCAGGTTCCGCTACTGCAGATTCCACTGCCGAGGCCAAGAATGCTTGGATCACAGCTTGCCCAAACGCAACATATCCACAAACCCTACACTCCCAGCGTCAATGGGATGAGCCGCTCTGCAGGCTGGTACGGAATAATCTGTACCAAACGTCTACCAGCCTTGCCGAGCGTGCCCGTCTCCTTGCGTCTGCCGAGTGGGAATCTGGTATGTGGCTGCATGCAGTTCCCTCTAAAAACCTAGGCACTTTATTGGATAATAATACTTTCAGGCTCTCCATATCTTTACGTCTAGGAGCGACTTGTGTCGCCCCTCATCGCTGCCACTGCGGAGACGCTGTCGGTCGTCTCGCCCACCACGGTCTCTCTTGCGGCAAGAGCGCGGGTCGCATCCCGCGCCATGCCAGCCTTAACGACATTATCCGTCGGGCCTTCGTCAGCGCCGGTGTCCCTGCAGTCCTAGAACCGACTGGTTTGACACGGGACGACGGAAAAAGGCCCGACGGAATGACGCTCATTCCCTGGAAGATGGGCCGACCCCTAGTGTGGGACGCCACGTGCGTCGACACCCTGGCGTCGTCACATCTTCCGGGGACTTCGTGCAGGGCTGGTTCCGCTGCTGACTCAGCTGAGAATCTCAAACGGCGCAAGTATGGAGCCATCGACAGTGGCTTCATATTTGAACCGTTCGGCGTAGAGACCCTCGGACCATGGGGACCGGGCGCACACCGAATCTATATTGGATTGTGCAAGCGCTTGGTCGAGGCTTCACGTGACCGGAAGGCTGGCTTCTACCTCGCCCAGAGGATCAGCATTGCCATACAACGTGGCAATGCTGCCAGTCTTCTGGGTACTCTACCGCCTGGCAGCGATCTGGGGCAAATTTTTTACCTTTAGTTTTAGTTTTATTTAATTGTTTTGTCTTTAAGTATTGTCTCCTACAATTATTGTATTTCTTATGCTTCGAAAATTGTTAGGTTTTATAAATTACACACCTTATGTCTAGGTTTAAGAACAGACAATAATAATATTTCTGACCTAGATATCCCGAGCCGGATCTCATTGGGTATACAAAGTTTCATGTTATTCTAGCATGGCGTTTTAAAATGAGAGCGTAAATGCGTTTGTATGGAGAACCGAGCATACTGTGCACTCTTAAAAGCCCATCAACCAAATTAGCAGGTTTCTTGCACACCGTCAATACTGCTTCAGGGACTATAGCATCCTTATTCAACACCTGGTATGTACACATGAAGGCATTCCCACCAAAGTAAGTACGTGGAACAGAATGTAGAAATAGTAGTCTGCGTCTTTTGCAAGCAGGTACTTATCCGGCTGACCGCCCGCTCCAAACGTGAGCAAAACCTTCCGATTTATAAACCTTATAAACGTGTGAAACATGTTCATACTTATACTGAGGAATAACTCCTTAAGAGTTCGAAACATGTCTCCCGTAGCGTTAATACGGCCAACAATTTCGTGGCGCTTCGCTCGCAGCATTCCATGCGGAAACCCGTATGTAGATGTAAGCGCGTACGAGACGAACGCCCGGGTTCCTGGCACTGTTTTTTCTACGACGTCGGTGGCAAACAAGTCGATAGCTCACCTGATGGTAAGTGGTCACCATCGCCTATGGACGCTTGCAACACCAGAGGCGTCACTCGCGCGTTGCCTAGGTACCCGTAAGAAAACTTTTCTCTCTGTTTTTGAAGATGGGTCTCTTGTCCATTGCGTAATACCTCGACAAATTGTGCGTATAATTCTTAGGGTTCCGTACCCAAAAGGTAAAAACGGGACCCTATTACTAAGACCTCGCTCTCTGTCCGCCAGTCTGTCTGTCACCAGGCTGTATCTCATGAACCGTGATAGTTAGGACAGTTGAAATTCTCACAGATGATGTATTTCTGTTGCCGCTATAACAGCGACAATTTCGAGCCGGACTCGTTGCCGTTTTTATAGTTAATGGTACGAAACCCTTCGTGCGCGAGCCCGACTAGCACTTGGCCAGTTTTTATTTTAGACGTTATTCTATCTATCAAACCAAACTATTCAAACATGCATAAAGTTAAACCACATAACCATTGAAACTACAGGTTAATGAGATCACAGTTATTATTTATTGTTAATTGTGTATTATAAACTACAGGATGGATCCAATTAACTGGTCTGCGATTTGGATCGATTTTCATTAACTCCGCTGATTTATCCTGCTGTGTTTTATGGAATTAGGTTCAGCCTTCTGTTCGTCCTATCTATTTGAGATACGATGTGGTAGCCCGTTGCGAATATTAGTAGTAAATGTTAAATGCAAGTTACTGTACGCAACTACGTCTCTGTAGACTGGTTAATCGGTTTAAGGCGCGGGCAGCCCCCAAAATATTGTTTCGCTTATGTTAAATACGACGAATTGTACGCAACTACGTCTCTGTAGACTGGTTAATCGCTTTAAGGCGCGTGTAGCCCCCTCAATTTTGTTTCGCTTGGTCGATATGATTCGCGTGGACCAAGCTTCTAAGTTTGGATGAAGAAATAATCATGACGAAACGAATGATTGTTTCGTAATGTTAAAAGCTTAGGTACTGAACAAGCGAGGAAAGCGAGTGAAGCGTCTCCATTTCATCTTGGGCAAAAATGCTTTCATATGTATGTTGTCCTCTACAGATTGCATTTCTCAACCGAGAAACTCTGTGAGCAAGTTTGATAATTACATGGTATTTTATTCAATTGAATTAAATTATTTATTTGCTAAGAATACAGTATTGCTTAGTATAATTAATTACATCATTATCATTGTCGTATTATGTATTGGGCCACGAAAGGCGTGCGAATATTTTACAATTCAATACGTTGGTTAAGTTAATACAACCTATAGTGGACGGCGTTTAAGAAGTAAATCCTGACACCTGTCATTTCCATACAGTTTATAACCTCAAAGTGACTTTTAGGTTATTAATTGTATGGAAATGACAGGTGTCAGGATTGACTTCTTAACCGCCGACTACTATAGTATAACGATGTCGTAAAAATAATCAAGTAGGATAAATATAGGTAATACTATTGTTTAAACCTGCAGTACTCGAGAAAATAGCTGACCCGATAAAATCATTTTTCCAAAACCTAACTTGTTAATTTGGCTTTAAAAATATTCCCTTTTTTATTTTTTATGGAAAATTTGTGGGTGTTAAAAACGTAAAAAAAATTCATTAGCCCTCACGCGACTTCGCACGAAGTGGCTCCACTATTTTAAAACGAAAAAACAAACTGAAAAATCTGAAATAACCAAAAAAGGTAGGTAATTATTGAAACTAATTGGTTGAGAGATATCAGCTGTAGAGGGGTACAGTCGGATTTACGAAAGCATGTTTTCCCAGGCTGAAAAGGAGACGCTTCGCGCTAGCTCGGTCATCAAACCACAGTTAAATATGCGTCGACAGCAGGTTATGTACAGTCGAGGAATTTGAATGTTTGTCACTTTTGAACTCTATTCCAATGAAGAAGTCAAAAGTGACAAACATTCAAATTCCTCGACTGTACTTACAAACTTTGCCGACAGCATAGCCAGCCGTTATTGTTTTTTTTTTTAATTTTCCGAGCAATGGCACGTCACGGGTTTCTAATGTCAAATGTCTACTTTATGACGACAGAGTTTCACTGTTCCGACATATTCGTTGACTGTTTGTTTGTAATTTGGAAAAAGGGCGGTCAGACGAGATATCACCGAGAGTGTCCGACAAATGTGTGAAATATGAACAGTCGCTTTTATCATATGAGCACAGGACTCATGTGTGGTGCAAATTACAAGCTAAGTTCTAGGCATAGGCATTATGTCAGTACAGAACGGGTCATTTTTCTATAAGTACTAGTACCTACGTAATTTAATAAATAAAAACTAGAGGCAAATTATTTTTTACACAAATCGAACTAGTCCCATAGTAAGCTCAATAAGGCTTGTCGTATGGGTACTAGACTACGATATATTCGATAGATATACTTAAATACATAGAAAACATCCAAGTCTCAGGAACAAATATTTCTGCTCACCACAGAAATAAATGCCCTTACCAGGATACGAAACCGGGGCCTCTAGCTTCGGAGGTAGTGTCACTACTAATTATAAGCCTAAACGGGCCGACAAAAAAGTTCGGTCAATGGACAATTTATTGTTGTTATTCTATCCCCTTAAGAGTGCGCATGCGCAGTACGTTCGGTTCGCCATACAAACGTATTTACGCTCTCATTTCAAAACGCCGTACTAGAATTACATGAAACTTTGTATACACAATGGGATCCGGCATATCTAGGTCGGAAATTAGTTTCTGTTGCTTGAAATTATAATGGAGAAAACATACAACGATTATCAAGGTTTTCATACAAGCCGTAAAAAACTGAAAAAACCGCTGTATTTTTTTTCTTTTACATTTTCTAGCAACAGAAACTAATTTCCGACCTAGATATGGCGATCTCATTGTGTATACAAAGTTTCATATTATTCTAGCATGGCGTTTTAAAATGAAAGCATAAATACGTTTGTATGGAGAACCGAGCGTACTGCCACGTACTGCGCCCTCTTAACCAGGAAAAAACAAACATTCTTTGAAGATGGCCCGTCTTATCCCTAATGTCTAGTCTGGGTTGGAAGGTCAGATGGCAATCACATTCTTAAAACTAGTTCCTACGCCAATTCTTCAGGTTAGGTACTAAAGGGGCGCTAGTCGGGTAACCTCCACGAGTGTCTGGGCTTTTCCAGTTCCCCTGGACCCTCGCGGGTCTGGGGGAAGGGGAAGGGGGAAAGCTGACCCTGGGATCCATTAGAATACAACCAGAAAAACGGTAGGAAGGTGATGATGATCATGATATAACTTGCATCTAAATACTTAGTGGCAAAAAAGCTGTCCAAGGATCGTATCAAAATATATGAAAGCCGAACCAAATGAGTCCTAAAACTACGACCAAGACCACCGGGGCAACCCTGGAGTGCGGTGGAGATCTATACTACGATCGCCAACCCGCATGCCAAGCGTGGCGATTATGGCATTTACCCCTCATGAAATGGGGGAGGGCTATGTCCAGCAGTGGGCGTCCTACTTCTGATATGGTGGTGGTGGAGCCAAATCCGGGCCATTTTTTGCCTCCTGAGTCTAGTTTTTTGTTGCCTATATTTCTAACTAACTGTTGCCCGCGACTTCGTCCGCGTCTTCGCTCCTATTGGTCGCAGGGTGATGTTATATAGCCTAAAGCCTTCCTCGATAAATGGACTATGCAACACACAAATATTTTTTCAATTCGAACCAGTAGTTCCCGAGATTTGTGCGTTCAAACGAACAAACAAACAAACAAACTCTTCAGCTTTATAATATTGGTATAGATTGCACCTCACTACCTACTCGAACAACTATATAAGAATAGACAAAGGATGTTTATTATTTTCCAAGACACCAAGTGTCCATTGTCGCTTTTCGGCCGCACCAGCCCTCACGTAAGACGTTATTTATAGGCGAAGGCGGCGTGTCCAAAAAGCTTACTTGTGTCAAAAGTTGAGCGTTAAATCATCGGGCACTATCTGGATATTGCAGGCCGGACGGTGGCCACTAGTGTCGTGCGCGTGTCCACTGTTAGACACGATACGGGATGAGCCTGACGTCTTTGAGATAGGCTTTGTATTTAATTTTGGAGTGTTGAGTGTCATTATCCTCCTGGCTTTTATACAGTTGTATCCAACTTCTGTTGGATGAGGACCGCTTTGAAAACTCATCTAAAGATTTACGCATCTTCTATCCCAAAAGGAAAACAAGACCATACTCGTATTTCACTTGGCCGGTTAGTCTGTATGTAGGTCAAACCTTAGAACCGAATTTTAGACCAGTTATCATCAACCAATTGATCTGTAATTTGGCAAGTTCGATGACAATGCAATATTATGGTACCGAAAAGCTGATCTGATGGAGGCGACGAGAAGCACTTATACACCTTAATTACCTATCTATTTTTCTAATGATTTATTGTTAAATCTGACTTAACAAACATTAATCATTTGGTCGGTGAACACAATTATAAATTACGAATCAGCTGACAAAACTTGAGTTCGCGTCTCCGTTGTGGTCACAACTAGAGTCATTGAT
The DNA here is from genome assembly GCA_905163555.1 of Notocelia uddmanniana. Lineage (NCBI taxonomy): Eukaryota > Metazoa > Arthropoda > Insecta > Lepidoptera > Tortricidae > Notocelia > Notocelia uddmanniana. The sequence goes on from LR991060.1 coordinate 26,575,111, forward strand.
GGCCTATTTTTATAAAAACTTTTTTTTAAGGACACTACATACGTTTCATGTCAGCCGAAAGACGTCCACTGCTGGACATAGGCCTCCCCCAAAGACTTCCACAATGACCGGTCCTGCGCCACCCGCATCCAGCGGACACCCGCGACCTTCACCAGGTCATCAGTCCACCGTGTGGGGGGCCTGCCCACGCTACGCCTTCCGGTACGTGGTCGCCACTCGAGAACCTTTCCGCCCCAACGGCCATCGGTTCTACGTGCTATGTGCCCCGCCCACTGCCACTTAAGTTTAGCGATTCGGAGGGCTATATCGGTCACTTTGGTTCTGCTGCGGATGGCCTCATTCCTGATGCGATCACGCAGAGAAACTCCCAACATAGCTCTCTCCATTGCCCTTTGAGTGACTTTGAGCCTTCTTATGAGGCCCCTAGTAAGCGACCACGTTTCAGTGCCGTATGTCATCACTGGCAACACACACTGGTCAAAGACTTTTGTCTTGATACAATGCGGAATATTGGACGAAAAGATGTGCCGTAGCTTCCCGGACGCTGCCCAGCCGAGTCGGATTCGACGATTAACCTCTTTCTCGAAGTTGGACCTACCTAACTGGACAGTCTGTTCTAGGCATATGTAATCGTCTACAACTTCGAGCGTAAAGTGTCCGATTGTTAAGAGAGTTGGTACGACATGGACATTTGACATGATCTTCGTCTGGTCCATGTGCATCCTTAGACCAACTCGCTCGGAGGCTTTACTGAGGTCATTGAGCATTGTACTTAAATCCTCCATGGTCTCAGCCAAGACTACTATATCGTCAGCAAACGGAAGGTGAGTGAGGTAGTCGCCGTTTATGTTGATGCCTAGCCTTCTCCAGTCCAGAGTCTTGAAAACATCCTCCAGTGCAGCGGAGAACAGTTTAGGAGAAATAACATCTCCTTACCTGACTCCCCGCTGCAACGGAATAGGCTTTGAGTTCTGGTCCTGGAGTCGAAATGACATAGTGGCGTTCTTGTACAAACTTTTCAGCACTTCGATATACCGGTAGTACACTTGGCACCGTTGGAGAGATTGTAGTACAGCCCACGTTTCAATCGAATCGAAGGCTTTCTCGTAGTCCACGAACGCTAAACACAGGGGCAGGTTATACTCCTCAGTCTTCTGTATAACCTGACGGAGCGTATGGATGTGGTCTACGGTGCTAAAGCCTCTTCGGAAACCGGTTTGTTCGGGAGGCTGGAAGTCATCTAGCCTGCGTGCGAGACGGTTCGTAATGACTCTTGAAAACAGCTTATAGACATGGCTCAGAAGTGAGATGGGTCGGTAGTTCTTCAGTAAGGAGTTGTCACCCTTTTTGAAGAACAGCACCACCACACCTCTGTTCCATGCCTTTGGAGTTTTCCCTTCCAGTAAGACGGAGTCGAACAACTTTAATACACACACGTTTAATACACACAGTATTTGCCTGAGTAGTTTCTATAATTCTATATAATATAAAACATAGCGTATACAAAACTTAGTATTGAATTTAAACTTTCGTGAGTCATTAAAACAATATCACTAACGGTTAAATCTAATAATAAATGAACTTTATTCTGCAAGTAGGCCACAATGGCACATTTACAAATCAAAATCTAATACAAATATACATAAAGTGTCACTCCGGGCGAAGTGTTTCGCACGTTACTTACTCTGTAATCGCTGAACCGCTTTCACGGCGAATGCACGCATCCTGAGGAAAAACTCCCGAAGGGTTCAAAGAATCGACCGGAGTGACAGTGTATACCTGAGTTCTAACCGTAATCATAGTATTTGTTATGCTCATAGATGGCGCTGTTATTTTAAGCAGCGGTCTAAGTGTCATACAAATTGAAGGCTACAGGAAACTTTCCATAGTAAATCTAAACAGCAGGCTCATAATTTTAAAGGTTACGTCGCATTTTATAAACATTAGCAGTCTTTATTCATGGGCCACAGGAAAAACGAGTTTTGTTATTAAATTGCACTACTATTACTTTGAGTTCGCAGCCTGTATGTGTTGAGTTAGCTGCCGTACACTCAACATTTTCGATTTTAGTTTCGTACTGACGCTAGATGGCGTTAAAATAAAAGTGATGGTATCTGTGACAATCAACCAAATATTATATTATAATGCCTATTATTTAGTTTATGTTTATTTTACATTTACAGTTATTCATTTTGTGAGGAAGATCAATAGATAAGCAATTTAAGAATTTTGCGCTTAATATAAATTACAGTGTCTACGTCTAGGTACCCACTGCTTTTTTTCAACTATGTAGTGTGTAGGCATGACCCGTCGGATGACTGCTTCTCGCACTTGGTAATTTTTTTCTAAAATACCGTTTTGGTAAGTGACAATGGAAACTCGACCAGTTAAGTGATCCGGCATACAATGAAATATGAAGACATTTTTACACATTACTATAACAGTTCTAGGAGCAAATAGCCAAAATATAATTGGGATTTTGACTAATGTTGCGTTTAATAACATACAATTTGCGAAGAAATTGGTCTACCCGTTTTGAAACTTTTCATACAAATAAATGTGTCGAAAAGTTGTAGGTAGATCAGATTCTGACTGTATCTTTAATTCATTGTAAAGTTCAAAGCTCTTTATAAAATATCCACCACGTCTTAAAACCATTTTAAAAATGAAATAAAAGACCTTTGTATTTGAAGCATTGATTGAAATGAGAGAAACCTTTTAAAAACAAATTAAAATAGCGTTAACATTTTATTGTCTGTATTCATCATATTATTATCTTGTGTTTTATAAGAGACTAAAAACAAGCAATAGCCGATCTTTAGAAATGTACCTGGTAAAAGCTAATTTTCGTACAATTTCCATTGATTACCTAGATAACGTTGTTAATAGTGTCAAACATAAATGTTTGAGCTTTTAAGTCCTAGTAATAGAACGTGTGGAGAACTACGGAACCCTACATTGCGCGTGGCCTGACACGCATTTGGCCGGTTTTAGACATAGTATTTATAGTTCTAAAAAATTCGAATTATTTGCTATACGAATATTGCAATAAAATTTCGAGTTTGAATTTGATACCAAAGTTTCGGATGCATTTCGGTCGCCTAGTTTCAGACTCAATTATAGAGCTTCGAGATTAAAATATTTATTACAACCGTATCACAAAAACACTGGCACATAGGTACTGACACACTAATACACCTTTCATAAAACACATTTAAAGCATTTATTCAAATGAAAGTTATCAATCAAGCTATTTATGGTGCGTAACGAAATTGGTTTAAACCGGATAAATCTGGTTGTCGCTGAACATCCAACTGACCGGTGCAGATGTATGACGGGGCGGTGCTTCTTAAATGCGTCGCGTTAACGTTTAGGGGTAACTCGGCTGGTTAACTTAGTATGGGTGCGATTCTGTTGGTCTTATTTTTAATTGTCTTTTCAAAAAAAAAGTAAGTACAAGCCACATTTATTTTGCACCTTGTAGAGCTAAAAATCGTGGAAAAAGAGCATCAAAACATTTATGAGATTCTACCTACGCCAAGGAAAGGTTAGAAATATAGTTTAGGCCACGTCACGGTTTTAGTATTTAAATTTTAAAGGGGATTTTTAGTTTTTTTCAGAGGTTTTGTGATGTTTTATACAGTTATTTTTTCAATAAAAAATTATTAATATTACTCCAGTGATAAAATACGCAAAAAGCTCTTCTTTTCCTAAGAAAAATATAAATAATAATCCTTTTTTTTTAATTGTAACCACATGTAATTAATGCCTATCAAGCTTAATAATCTACAGTTTAATTATTTGTCATGGCCACACCATATAATTACCAAACATTTATTAGCCCTTAAGATATATCCACCGAAAAAACCCAAATATTTGTGTATAAGTAACCCACATTGGGCGTATCCATACAACACCAAACGTTAAAACGCAATAGTTACGCTCGCAAAATTTATTGTTTTTCATCTCAGAATCTTAACAGAGTCAAGTTGTATAAATCATGGGTTAATGCCTCAGCATTATACAAATTCAAATTTATAACCCGATAAAATTACGGAGGGAGGGTGGCCCCCGGTGGGCGTCATCACTAAATGCGGTTTTCGATTCATTAAGTATGGAATCTGCCGTCAAATGTTTGATGGTCATACTAGAGGAAAAGGTAGACGTATGTATGTAAAATCTGTATTATAAAACATATCCAATTTCTGAGCAAATAAAAAAGCCCCATTTGCGCCTCGTTTGATTAACTGTCTAGAAAAAATAAATGCAAAAATAGCATACAAAAATCTTATAAGATACTACGTCAATAATGGGACACACACACCACGTACGGACAAAGTACTAAGGCAAACTTATTTCTACAAACGATCTCTTCTATTCATATTATCGTTGCGCAAGAAACTTGTGTAAAATAGTTTTAAAAATAGAAAATCTTTATTGTATGCAATTTTAATTCATAATTTTACACGAAGAATTTTATATAAGCTATAGTCTTGAAAATAGAAATTTGACGTTATAATCCCCGTCTCTATCGCACTTATATAATTTGATCGAAAGAGACGGAGATGAACGAACTTTGATATTCAATTTTCGTGGCAGCGACGCCGGGGCCCTAAAACCACAATCACATTATATAATCTTTAATCAGTCACCCAATCATTCATTCAAAAATCGCCTTAGCGTATCCGTAGGTAATTATCACTTTGATTTATAACGACTTTTGGTCTAAACCTCTTTTCTTTCATTCGAGTTAAATGGAATGATTAAATCCGGGCGATAGTCTATTGTTTTCAGCACAATGCCAATCGATGACGCGGCGGTTTTCCGCGGATGACAATTCCAATTTTAAATAGGTTCCGAATTTGAATTTTCGGCCGATATTTTTTCGGTAGTTGCCGATGGAATATCTCGCTGCGCTTAGAAAGTAAGCACTTAGTTTTTAATTATAATTGTTATTGAAATGAATAAATATGAAACTTCTGTTATAAGATATTTGGTGTCCGAATTATACAAAGCTAAGAGGTTGTAATAGGGTGTTGCAGTCCTTAAAAGAAATCGTACCGTCAAATGGCTATAGAAACTATAGGTAACTACGGCGTAGATTAGACCAAGGATTTAAATCAAAATGATGACATAACAATATTAAAATATTTTCTTCACACTTGCTCGTAAAGGGTCTTATTGTACGCAGGTGTATAGAGTAGTTATAGCCGATTTAGCTCCCGCGGGAGTTATAGATTTCCCTAGGGAGTTATGAGTTTCCCTTATTTTTATTATTATTATTATTATTATTTATACTGCTCTCTGATTGGTCTGCGCGCTCCTATCGGCATCCATGCATTGATACTGGAGATGAAGTGGTCGATATCTTCAATTTTGTTAGTTTTGGAGTTATTTATTTCCTCGTAAATGTGGTGAAAACATTGTGATTAGCTCGGGACGTAAGAAAATTGCAAACTCGAGTCATCAAAAGATAGACTCTCGTTCGCAATTTCCCACTTACGTCCCTCGCTAAACAATGTATTATTCTTTACTTAGGTACGAGTACCCACCTAACGCAAATTGATGAAATTACAAAGGCCGTATGTCGTCAAACTTGTTAAAAAATGGTTTTCAAGTCAAAATAAAACATTACGTCGTGTTCTGTTCTTTTTTGTACCGAAACCCGAAAATATGTTTTATATTTAAATCCTAAACACGACCCCGGATAGCATCAATCAGTATTAGCAACTTCTCCTATAACTAATAATTAGACGGCGCGCGTGACAAATATATCCCCAAGCGGTGATAGCGTGTGGTCACCCCTGCTAGGGTGACCAGGACGATGTTTATGCTAGAGACGATCTCAGAACCTAAATTGATATATTTTATCCGTGCTAGAAAATCTTTGTCTATATTTTACCAATGCGTAGGTTCCGTTAATAAAAAAAAATTGCTTTGTACATCACAGGAACAATGTACCATACTTTGTGTTTATGTAATCAAAAAACATTCTATAAATCAATTAAATATAACAGCAGTTTAAATTAGAAAAACAATTGACAATTACTAGACAGGACCAAGTAACAAAAAACAGATTTTTTTTACGTCAGTACTTACAAGATTTGTCGCTTTTGCTCGCAAATATATAAATTAATATATAGCAGTTTTACGCTATTTAGTCTATATGTTATTAAAACTCAATATCTAATATCTTACAATGAACTGGAATACCAGTGCCTTTGAGAAATTAACTTTAGGTAGGTGTAGATGATGTTAGAAATATGGGTTAAAAACCAATGGAACTGTCGAAATCTTAAGTTATTGAATAATCTTAAAATAATCAAAAAGAAAGGAGGCTGTAAAAATATTGTGCAATAAATATTTTTGGAGACAGAATTACGGTCTATTAAGGCTGTATAACCATGATTATATGATCGATAATGATAAGTGATGAGTATGAGTGATATTTGCTGCAAACATAACTAGAAATTGTATCAACACGCACTGCGATAATCAGAAAATAAGTAAATCAATCATCAGGCGCCTACTGAAATCGACAAAAACGCGGTCGTGGGTACTGTATGTATATTAAAACATATTTTATTTATTGAGGCATCAGTAATATTAAGTAAAAAGTTCCATCTTCTAGCTTACTGAAAATATACTCGTACGAGTCACAATTAATTATCAAAATAAAAGAACGACAAAATAAATTTGTGGGCCTGTTTAGCCTAGTTGGTAGTGACCCTGCCTCCGAAACTAGAGGTCGCGGGTTCGAATCCCGGCCGGGCATAATTTGTGCATTTAGCACGGATATTTGTTTCTGGGGCTTGGATGTTTTCTATGTATTTAAGTATGTATTTATCGATATAAGTATGTTTATTGTCGTCTAGTACCCATAGTACAAGCTTTGCTTAGTTTGGGACTAGGTCGATTTGTGAAAGATTGTCCCCAATATAAAAAAAATACAGTTCTCTATTTTTTTTAAAACAGTGTGGTCACCTTATCATCTAATACACGAGTCCACCTGAGTTAGAAAACCGGAGCTACCGCCGTTTGAAATTATAATTGAAATGTAACATAAAATATATGTGTCCAAAAATATTACACTACCAACTAGGCTAAACAGGCCGACAAAATTGTACGTTTATAGATGGAGAAAAGGTGATATTGCAATGACAGGTTGCTAGCCCATTGCCCACAACACACGTCAACCTGGTTCTCATAGTCGACTCTTACGACACCCCAGAGAAGAAAGGAGATAAGATACATATTTGTATGGAAATTATTTAAAATAAGTACCTGTACAATAAGGATTTTTTAGACAACCATGTAGGTTGTTAACAAAACTTTCCATTTCTCTCTTCGGAGTTTAGAGCTCATCCCCTCCCCTGTGTTTTAGGTGTGTCAATAATCAAACGTGGTGTAGACTTGGGCAAGAATACTCGTAGTTCTACGGTCTCCCCCGCCTGTTGCAAAAGGCGACTAAAGGGGGTCAGCAGGGTTGCACCACGTGGTGGGGACCACAGCACCAGACTATCAACCGCAGGGAAGGTGACGTTTTAATAATAACAGCCAAATGGAGGAAAGTGCAATGGAGAGGGGAAGGGGGGGGGGGGGGCTCCAGTGCGTTCATTGAGGCCAACTCGACCTTATTGCGATTATGGTTGTCAAGTGAATGGCCAATATTACTGTTAGAATTTGTGAAGCCGCCCGAAGGCCTCTAACTTCTTCGCTTAACGACTACTGTCATAGATAACAGCTGGGATCTTAGCGTGCCTTTCAAATCACGGGAGCGCTCAGCTCAAAGCGGTCACCTATCCAAGAGTTGACCTGGGCCGATGTTGCTTTACCTCGCATACCGGACGCGGTACACAGGCCCCGCTGGGCCACGAGCGTTCATATTTGTTTTAAATATGGTTCTCGAAAATTGCTCTAAAACTTAATGATGTTAACGATATAGGGGTTTCCGGGGACGAAAATTCGATCTAGCTAAGTCTCATTTCCGGGATAATTCATATTTTTCGGGTTTTTACTCACCATACAAAATCCGCCTTATACATATGATTGCTAATTTAACTAGCTACACTATGGCTTCTAAGCCTGCATAGACTTCTAAACTGGAGATCGCGCGGGTTTAAGACCAGATGAATTAAAAAAAAAGTGTTTTTTGTATTTACAAGCTTTCTACTGTTTATTAATACAAAAAGGAAAGTTTTTGTTAATATTTTAATTTAATAATCATATCCCGAGCATTGTTTCCAAGTTTTTCAAGACATGTGTCATTAACAAAAGCCCAGCAACGCTTGGTTTTCCAGGTACTAAAATTAAAATGCGAAATGCGTGTCTCAGGTTGACCCTGTGTAAAATACAGCTTGATCTCAGTCAGCAAACTGAGTTCTGCAGTGTTGCCAGTCCGTATAATGAAGTCGGCAATCAGCTTACGAAGTGTCCGTAAGTGGTACTTTTTGATATCTAGCCGATGCACTGTCGCGTGGTAAAGTGTTTTCTAACTATTTATTTATTTATTGTTCAGAACACATACAGTCATACATAAAAAGATAGATGTAAGTTGTAAATAAATTAATCTAATCCAATCTAATCATAAATACAAACATTGAGTAAAATATACGAAACTATGAACTTTGTCGGCCTGTTTAGCCTAGTTGGTTGTGACACTGCCTCCGAAGCTAGAGGTCCCGGATTCGAATCCCGGCGAGGGCATTATTTGTGCAATTAACCGGTTAATTAAACGGTTATTTTTTACTGGGTCTTGGATGTTTTCTATGTATTTAAGTATGTATTTATCTATATAAGTACGTATATCGTCGTCTAGTACCCATAGTACAAGCTTTGCTTAGTTTGGGACCAAGTCAATTTGTGTAAGGTTGTCCCCCAATATTTATTTATTTATTTATGAAAAGTAAACTAAAAAACTAGCGATGTAAAATATCCTCTGTTTTATTTATAGAAACCACTAACTTACTAACCAGCAAACGTTAAAAACTGTCCGTTAATAATGGAGTTTGTTGGGATATTGAAAAAGTGATGTCATGACTTTTTATGGTCAATTAGTGTCCAATTTTGATAATTATTTATTTTAAAATATTTGTAAACAACAAAAGTTCTTAAAAGTGCGCAGTACGCTTCGGTTCTCCATACAAACGTATTTACGCTCTCATTTTAAAACACCATGATAGAATAACATGAAACTTTGTATACACAATTGGATCCGGTATATCTAGGTCAGAAATTAGTTTCTGTTGCTAGAAATTGTAGAAGAAAAAATATACAGCGTCTTTTTGAGTTTTTAATAAACGCTGTATTTTTTCTCCACTATAATTTCAAGCAACAGAAACTAACTTCCGACCTAGATATGCCGAATCCCATTGTGTATACAAAGTTTTATGTTATTCTAGCAAGGCGTTTTAAAATGAGATCGTAAATACGTTTGTATGGAGAACCGATCGTACTGCACACTCTTAAGCTGAATATGTTTTTTTCAGTATTTTCGTGAGTTTTGTCTATCGGCAAAGTAAGATTTTTTATTATGGTCAACATGCCAATATGTAAAATAGGCATATAATAATGATTTCAAGCGATACAGAAAATTCTTTGGTGTGAATGATCACTCGTTTTAATATTATAGAGACGGTATTTTTGAAGGTGAGAATTACCACTTGTGTACCCATCTGTACGCGTGCAGAAAACAATCTTTCGTTCGCCAAGCACGACTCTCATCGCATATATGTATTAACTTATGTATATTTTATGTTATTTATACACAAATATACTTATATTAAGTATTAACTCGATGGCTATAGAACCCAGGGGTTAAAGTGAAAGGCTAGAAATTTGGCTGAAGATTTAATTCGGCTTGTTTATTATGTTTTTTATAACTTTTATTTTGAGGGTTCCAAACCTCAAAAAAACGGAATTCTGTCTGTCAAGACCCTTAATCTCGGGAACGCGTAAAAGTATCAAGTTAAAATTAAAACCATAACTCCGGTCTACTCTTATACCTACTCTTGAAGCTGTGAAAAATCAAACTTCAAAGTTAATGTTAAAAAAAAGATAAGGCCGTTTATGTCGCAGAAACGTATATTTCGACACTCTCAAGGGAATCAAAATGTATAGGGTACTTTCCGTTGACTAATATGATTAGGCAAGTAATTTTGTCTTAGGTACCTACTACAGTCAGCATCAAAAGTGGCTATGCATTTTAAAAGGTCAAAAGCCTTTATTATAAAGGAATAAGCTTTCAACCCGTTCTTATTCGTAACCACTTTTGATGCTGACTATACAAGTACAGGGGAAAATCTGGACATTATACTACAACCACCACCACCATATCAGCCGAAGGACGTCCATTGCTGGACATGGCCTCCCCCTATTTGTTGGGGGGTAAATGCCATAATCGCCACGCTTGGCATGCGGGTTGGCGATCGCAGTATCTCCACCGCACTTTAGGGATGCTGCTGCCCATCCCCCGGTGGTCTTGGTCGTAGTTTTAGGACATACCCGGGTCCAGCATTATAGATTTGTAATTAAATCATAAAAAATATAGTCTTTATTTAAAGTACTAACATAATCCTTACAAAGTATAGAACCCTCGGTGAGCGAGTTCGACTCGCACATGTCCGGTTTTTTTAAGGTTCGTCTTACTCTTCATACGTAAAATCGCTTTTTTTTTCCGGTTACTACAATCTTGACAATGTTCTCATGAAATACTTCATGCATGGTCGTTAATTTAGGTTAAAGAATTCTGAAGAGTGCGCAGTACGCTCGGTTCTCCATACAAACGTATTCACGCTCTCATTTCAAAACGCCGCGCTAGAATAACATGAAACTTTCTATGCACAATGGGATCCGGCATATCTAGGACGGAAATTAGTTTCTGTTGCTTGAAATTATAATGGAGAAAAAATTACAACGATTATTAAGGTTTTCATACAAGCCGTAAAAAAACTGAAAAAACCGCTGTATTTTTTTCTTTTACATTTTCTAGCAACAGAAACTAATTTCCGACCTAGATATGTCGGATCTCATTGTGTATACAAAGGTTCATGTTATTCTAGCATGGCGTTTTAAAATGAGAGCGTAAATACGTTTGTATGGAGAACCGAGCGTACTGCCACGTACTGCGCCCTCTTAAACTGAAATGCAGTGTGTCTCCGTCGACATCTGACGTAGGCATATACATATACGCGATACATAATAACACACGCATTGAAACAATAAGTCGACCTGTTTAGCCTCTTTTCTACTTCCAACGTAGTGACACTGCCTCCAAAGCTAGAGGTGCGAATTCCGGCCAGGGCATTATTTTGTGCATTCAGCATGGATTTTGTTCTTGGGTCTTGGATGTTCTCTATGTATTAAAGTATGTATTTATCTATATATACGTATGTATATCGTCGTCTAGTACCCATAGTACAAGCTTTGCTTAGTTTGGGACTAGGTCGATTTGTGTAAATTGTCCCCCATTATGTATTTATTATTTATTTAATGTCAACTAAGACAGGGGCTTATTTTAATAAGATTACGTCAACTTAGAAAAGTTGAACAACCCCCGACATTTTCATTTCAAAGCTTAATATCTCAAAAACGGCTGAATCGATTTTCATGAAGCATGGCTAAGAAAACTCGGGATAAAATTATCTATGAGACAAAAAAAAACTAAACGAAAATCGTTTCATCCGTTTGGGAGCTACGATACCACAGACAGATACACAGACAGACAAGTTAAACTTATAACACCCCCTTCTTTTTGCGTTGGGGGTTAAAAAGATAAGGCGCCTATTTCACTGGCTACCATCCTGATAAATCTCTCTTGCTCATTCACTTTCATGACATTCTTCATACATACTCTTCTATTAAATTAAAGTCTACTCTTGACCTTGAATTTGTCCAATATTGTCGGAAAAAGTCCACATAATCCAAATCTTTTTCTCTAACACTTTCAAATAAGATAAGATAAGAATGCATTTCAAACGCCTTATTCATCAATGTACCCCATTATGAATGACATCTGTAGTGCCGAGTGCCCACATCCGTGTCACGGCTTTTGTAAAAAATAAATATGTCAGCCGTCTTTCTGTAACATTAGGTTAATAAATCGGCCGGCGCCATTAGCGTCGAGTCCCAGGTTCGAGTCGGGCGGAAAACATGCGTCAACGTGATTTGTGACGCAAGCAGTTGAGTTTATTCGCGATAGATGGCGTTGGGAGTCTGGAAGATGCTTCAAGATGCGTTTGTGATTTTTTGGAGCCGCAAGCATCCATAAAATGACTGTTATCAGGCAGGTCGTCGGCTTGTTTGCCTTCGTATTTGTTAAAAAAAAAACGCGTTTATTCAAAACATCTTCAGACAAAAGACCATAAGGTGGTACATATTAAAACGTATACGTACTGTAAACGTATACATATGAATATTACCCGTGTGATGCCGGGTTACAATAGCACCACCCCCTTTCTTCCCTTGGGTTCCCTTGGGTGGTAAGAGTGGACTATGGGAACCAGGTTGAAGTGTATGTGTCGTAGCCCATCGGCTAGCAACCTGTCACTGCAATATCACATTTTCTCCATCTATAAACCTACAATTTTGTCGGCCTGTTTAGCCTAGTTGGTAGTGTCACTGCCTCCGAAGCTAGAGGTCCCGGGTTCGAATCCCGGTAAGAGCATTTGTTTCTGTGGTGAGCAGAGACATTTGTTCCTGAGACTTGGATGTTTTTTTTTTTTTTTTTTTATTTATTTAACCCAAAATATAAAATTACAGTAAGCATACACCTTTTGTTCGCCAAACTGTATATACAGTTTGTTGGCGAGTATTGCGCTCTCTCACACATTCGAAACTCAGGTATACCTACTTATTTCCTAAACTTAGACTAACTCATGCACTACTATAAACAAAAGCTACAGTATATAGTGCGTGTGCCAACGACGACTTCGAAGAACTATTATATTAAAATTTGTTTACATTGGCTCTCCTAATGCGAGATACCTTCGATTTGTGTAAAAAAAAAAGTTGCACTGAAATTAATTTCGACGACCTGTTAGTCTAGTTGGTAGTGACACTGCCTCCGAAGCGAGAGGTCCCGGGTTCGAATTCCGGCCAGGGCATTATTTGTGCATTTAGCACGGATTTTGTTCTTGGGTCTTGGATGTTCTCTATGTATTTATCTTCTCTATATATAATCGACCTAGTCCCAAAATAAGCACAGCTTGTACTATGGGTACTAGGCGACGATATACGTACTTATATAGGTACGTATATCGTCGCCTAGTACCCATAGTACAAGCTGTGCTTATTTTGGGACTAGGTCGATTTGTGTAAGATTGTCCCCCAATATTATTTATTTATTATTTCGAGTGCTCTGCCTTCCCTTTTTGGAAATATAGGCGTAAGTTTATGTTATGTGTTATAATTATAAATATTAATATATTTACCAGCACAATGTAACATTACTTATAAGATTTTATTTTCAATAAATTAGTCTATTCTATTCTTTTTGTACAATTTAGATCTGTCAGAGATAATTGATATAAAATAAATCAAATAATAATCATTTATAAATACTTGTGGTAAATCTTACACAAATTGACCTAGTCTTCTATGAAAGCCCGTTTTCTATGAAAGCAACACGCCAACGCAAACATTTGACGTCCAGTCCAGCTACGGCTGAGGCTCGGAAGCAGCCCTATCTCAGCCCGGCCCGGACACGGAACGGTCTAGTGGGAATCATTACTTACCTGAGCTTGATTTTTCCGATAGCTCAGTCGGCAATAGCGTTTGCCGCGTACTTATACCAGGATGCCATGATGTTGCAGGTTCAAATCCTGCTCGAAGCACTTAAAAAAACTCTATAGGTAATTAGAAAATCATCATGAAATTGTATCAGTCATAACACTTACACGCAAGACACAATTTCAGTAGTGTGTAAAGAAGCATTGCCCCAGTAAGACAAGTAAAAAGACCGACGTTCTAAAACAAACAGTAGGAAATGTTTTTCAAGTCACCGTCGCATGCGCAAGTCACAGCTTAAAACAGAGCAGTCACTATCAAAACACTTTATCATTTGTTTTAGTGTGCTAAGCAGAAATCTAATTTCTAAGTATAAATACATTAAACATGCAAACATTCCTGTTATAAAATGGAAACCATTGTACGCCCGCATTACAGGCTGTGGTGCCCAGAAAGCTGGCAGCAATGGCAGCATTGCCTTTTTGTATTGATAGGTTATTTCTCTGGCCGTAATAGCTGCAAGCCTTTAAAAGGTTTAGTCCATAATTTAATTTTATAATTTAGACCTTTAGTAGTTTAGTTGCTTATTAGTTATATGTTATCATACCCCATTATTATAAAACAAAAATATAAAACACATTTCTGACCAGAATTCAGTTTATTATGAATAGTAACAACTTACGGTCAAGCATATACTTCTTGGACAAAAAAATTAGAATTGTCCCTGGCAAACAATAACGTACCTAATTACAAATTTATCTCTTATTTTAATCCAACCATTGTCCTCATAAAAACCAAAATCAATCAAAATTAAAAAAATATTCTGCAAACAGGCCACAAGGACACTTTTACAAGTCAACATATGAATTATACAATTAAATAAATTGACAATAATAATAATTATGATTTCAAAACATGAATTATACTACTAAATAATTTTTAAGAAAAAAAACCCGACTTCAATGGGGGAGTCCGGTGAAAGATTATTAATCTTAGCTGGTGCACTCTTAGATTCCATACAATAAAATACAAAAATGGCTATAAGTATGTTTATAATGGTAGAAGACTAAGTACCCTCAATTCCTCATGAAATCAAGGAAAACCTTGCTTGCTTGACAAACAAAACGAAGAGAACAAATCGCCAAACGTGAAATACGCGTCGTTGAAGAGTTCCGTTCTGATCATCATCAGCAGTTCCACTTCATCAAATGTCACTTTTATGAATGAAAATGCTTGATTAGTTCATGAAAATACTAAAATCACTATTTGTGTGCCTTTCACATTTGAGGAGTTTCCTCGATTCCTAATGGATCCCATCATCAGAACTCGAGCATGACAAAAATCAATCGTGAAAATAGAACTTGCTTAACAAACACCGCTAGAAGGACAAATCGCCAAACGTGAACTTTTCGTCGTTGAAGAGTTCTGTTCTGATCATCATCAGCAGTTCCACTTCATCAAATGTCACATTTTTGTATGATAATGCTCGATTTGTTGATAAAAACACAAAAATCACTATATGTTTGCCTTTAAGATTTGAGGAGTTCCCTCAACTCCTCATGGATCCCATCATCAGAACTCGAGCATGACAAAAATTAATCGTGAAAATAGAATTTGCTTAACAAACACAGCTAGGAGGACAAATCGCCAAACGTGAACTTTTCGTCGTTGAAGAGTTCTGATCATCATCAGCAGTTCCACTTCATCCAATGTCACATTTTTGGATGCAAATGCTTGACTTGTTGATAAAAACACAAAAATCACTATATGTTTGCCTTAAAGTTTTGAGGAGTTCTCTCAATTCCTCATAGATCCCATCATCAGAACTGCCTTTTGACAAAAACGGGACCAACTTGGATATATATACATACAATCAAAAAAATTTTTTTTCAAATCGGTTAAGAAATGACGGAGTTATGGAGTAACAAACATTATAAAAAAAAAAAAAAACAAAAAAAAAAAACATACAACCGAATTGATAACCTCCTCTTTTGAAATTTGGAAGTCGGTTAAAAAGTAGACAATAATAATAATGATTTCTAAACTATACTGACCAACAAACTTAAAATATTCAATTAAAATAAACTTTCAATACATTATATAAAACAGGTAATATTAGGGACGTATACGTATAAGTATGCTAGGACTAAGGCTTCAAGACAGAAAAAGAAGTAAGGAAAGCAGAGGACAGACCAAACTCATAGATGCCGCCGAATTAGCCTGCAAACTAAAATGGCGCTGGGCCGGGCACCTAGCGAGAACCACCGATGGGCGATGGAGTGAGAAAATACTCCACTGGAGGCCGCGCGAGGACGTGCGCCCGCGCGGCCGGCCGCGGCGCCGCTGGTGCGACGACCTCGTAGAGGCAGCTGGCGCTACATGGACACGAAAGGCCATGGACAGGGAAAAGTGGAAAGAGATGGAGGACCCCTTTGCCCGCAAATGGGCTCACTAGCAAAATATGTTGTAATTAATGTATAAATGTGAATGTGTAACTAATTGAGAAACCGCTAGTAATAAAGGCTATTTTATTTTATTATTTTAGTTATATACGGTCTCTGTCTGAATACACAAAAGTATACAAAATAAATGTAATATCTCAGAGATGTATAGTCATCATCATTATCATCATCATCAGCCATAGTCCGTCCACTGCTGAACATAGGGCTCCATCATTTTGCACCACAATAATCGATGTTTATATATTGGCGAAGATCGATATCGATAAGACGGGTTATTGGATATCCTAATTTTACAATCTACCATAGCACCATAGTGAACTCGCCTTTCATTTCAAGCTGTGAGCCGCGGCACTTTTGTACCGTTGGCTTGCGCTTGCGCAGTGTTTACTTGTTTATCTTAGGATTAGACCTTTCCCAATATCATCGGTGAGCAATGTAGTTTTGTATGACAAACAAATAAAAAGCGTGACAGTTTTTAAGGTTAAGCAAGAATGTAGGTGCCGGGTTAGAATAGCACCACCCCCTTTCTTCCCTTGGGTGTCGTAAGAGTCGACTGTGGGAACCAGGGTGAAATATGTTGTGGGCGATGGGTTAGCAACCTGTCACTGCAATATCACATTTATTCCACCTATAAACCTGCAATAGCTAAAAGTGGCACTGATAAGTAATTTAATTTTGGGAATATATATGTGAGTTTATATATGTATGTTAGGTTCAAAAGTAGTAGTAGACCACTTTCTTGATTAAATGTATAGTCGAGTTCATAACTGTTCTGCTGATGTCGACCGTATTGCTGTATTATAAGGGTTGAAACATGTCCATGCACTTGAACCCCATTCTACAGTCTGCATGACTGCAGTCTTTTATAAGGTGGACGACCTTAAAAAATACTGCAGCCATAATAACACTACTTTGTAGGTAGTACGTGGTGTTCCGGCGGAGAATAAGGTCTTTAAAGTTCCCAAGCACGCGCTGTCTCCAGCTGTCAAGGCAAGTCCTCAAATCAAATAAGTTTACACCAAAAAATATATTTTACAATTACAAGCTTTCATTCCCGACTGTACTTTTTTCCACAGTCATCCAGTGGGAAAGTTCCAATGATCCCGAAGTTGACGGGTATATATTGCGTAGTTTAGGAGTAGCTATAAGCCACCTTCTGTTTCCATCATCAGATCAGCTCGATGTCACCGACCGAATTTGCGTACCTACGTATTCGAGATTTAAGCTCTATCGATTTAGTTGAAAAATTTGTCCCACACATACCTAAGTAAACATACACAACACACACACACACCCCGGGCACACAGAGCAATCCCATTTGTAATAAAAAAAAGGGGCAGGAGTAATAGAGCCAGTTAGGTAGTCAACTAGGAACCCTATAGTTTCGCCATGTCCGTCTGTCTGTCTGTCCATCGCTGTCTTTCCGAGGCATTGCTTTGTGATTGTTAGTGCTAGAAAGCTGCAATTTGGTATGGATATATAAATCAAAAAACTGACAAAGTCGTAAACTAAAATCTAAAAAAAATATTTAGGGGTTCCTCCCCTACACATAAAGTAGGGTTGATTTTTTTTGCTTCAAGGCAATTATAATCATAAATAAATAATAATAAATAAATATTGGGGGACAATCTTACACAAATCGACCTAGTCCCAAACTAAGCAAAGCTTGTACTATGGATAGTAGACGACGATATACATACTTATATAGATAAATACATTGTACCTAAATACATAGAGTACATCCAAGACCCAAGAACGATATCCGTGCTGAAAGCACAAATAATGCCCTGGCTGGGATTCGAACCCGGGACCTCTAGCTTCGGAAGCAGTGTCACTACTAACTAGGCTAAACAGGTCGTCGGTATTTTTTTTAAGTTAGTTTAAATAGTATAATCATTTATTTATGTACAACGAAAATATATACAAGAATACTTAACCAAAATAATATAAAGAAAATTAAAACTAAAACTCTCTCTGTTTAAATAGTTTTATAGTTCACAGCTATATCTACTTTAATTAAGTTTGTTGTATTTAACTATTTCTTTATCTAGATTATATTTTTAATTATTCACATACAGGTTGTTTTTATTGATTTCCGTTCCTTCAAGCATATAGCAGTGATTAGTTATAGAAACGACGTATCATTTTTAGTTTTTCAAAATTCAACAAAAAAAATTTTTTTTCATTTTCTTTGAAATAATTAATTATACCACCAAGGGTGAATGAAAAACGCCCTTAAGAGTTAACGGGGAGTGAAGCAAAAGTTAATGTCAAGTATGACAATATTCGAAATTCGAATGATACCGCACGTGACGCACGTTAACATTGTTTATTTGTTAAGGATGTTTTATACTAAATATACCTACTACCTATAGGGGTATTAATCGACGAAAATGAAAATTTGAATAACTTCGAACTGGTACGAATTGAGATACTAGGAAGAGAAAGTATTATGTGATGTTACAAATTCGAGTTTTTCACGCCGTTAATCCAAATTTTATTTTTTGGACAAAATATATATGTTTAAAATTATTAAATGCTACATTACATATGTAAATTCGATAACTGTCGCAATCTCGCACGTATTTTTTTTTTCTGAAAATTTTTTTTACTATATTTTCAAGAGATAGTTCAATATTATTTTTTTCAGTAAGCTACCTTAATTGTATATACAACATATCCAAATTACAAGGAAATCGGATAAGTACTTTGGCTATAATAAAATAAAAATATATTTTCTTTTTTTGCATTTTTAAAAAAATACCTGATGCATTAAAATTAAGGCTTAATTTTTTGGGAAAGCACTACCTACGAGCAACACCACTTACTTTCGTACAAATCCCTACTTTCCCCTACTAAAACTCGACAAGTTAATCTAGTAAAAACACCAATCAGCTGTTTAGTCACCGGGGTCCGTCCGTCTTGCTCCTGTCACCGTCGAATTATGGCCCCCCGGGTCCGTATAAGAATTAAACAGTTCCAAAACTTATCCGTGCACCGAGCCAAATAAATTTATTTTTATTTAGTCCCGGAAGCCTGGAAGTATTTCATTGTGTGCGCGTATTCGGAGTCAGTGGAAGAGATGGGCTCAATCAATGAGTAAGGCTGCGTTGAAATGGGTTATTATTTTTATTCTGTGTTGTTTACCACTGTAATTCTGTCCTGGTTTAGTTTGTTATTTTTTTTATATTTCAATATAAAGCAGCTCATGATTGAATGATGAATTTCATTCCTTAGGAGAAAATTAAAATAGGGTATAGCTACTACAGATGTACCAGCATTTTTTTACTGCCACTTTGCCAACGGGATGCCCAAAAGCAGATAGCTGATAATCAATACATAATTAAAACATATTGTTCTAGTATAATATCAAGATTCATTTAAAAAAATCTACTTAAATGAAGTTTGAATAAGCAATGATTTCTGATCGTAATTTTTCTCATAAGCATGCATCAACGTTAATCGTTGATCACTTGCCAGCGCCATAACGTCTGTGTCTGTGTCCCATAATTTCCCATAGTCATATATCGTTTTAATGGCGCCAAACCTGATATTCGTTTTTTTAATTAGCTCTGATGAAATTGACATGTTTTTCACGATTACGAAAGGGTCGAGGTATTGTATTTATAATTTTATCTTTAAGATTGTTGCAGAGACAAAATATAAGGAGAAAAGTAAATGAATGCAAAAACAAAATATACTTTATGATTGTAGTGTAAACAGATCATTGGTTTTATTTGAGCTGTATATTATTCGCCATGCTACCGTTCCTACCCACTGGTTCTATTGCTTTAATATATTTAAAAAAAAGAGTAGTTCTTCGACTATGGTAAACGGGTTGAAGTGTGATGTAGGCGATGGGCTAGGAACCTGCAATATCACATTTTTTTCATCTTTAATTGCTAAAAATGGCAATGAAACTGACTTCCATATGCTCTGCCTACGTCATACGTTGAGGAAAACCGCTCTCAAATTCTGTTGCAAGATTGCCTATACATGCAAACCTAACTAACAGGGAAAGTTAAGGTAAATATGTTTATTTGCCTTACGTTAAAGTTTTAAACACGTTTACGCCGAGTCAATATAAAGTTCCGAATCCCCAGAATCCGCCGCCTTCTCCCTATTAGAATGATCCAGTATTTTTTGTTTCATTGTTTGAGTTCTTTCCCGAGTTGCTCAAGGAATAGGCAATAAATCCCAGTGTTTATGTTTAGGGATCTGTACAGTTATTTATTGCTAATTTGTCTTTCACTTCGCTTCAAGCTAAGCTGTTAATGATAGGAATCGAGTGGATTGCTTCAATAAGTTAAAGCTACTGAGAGGAAATTTACTACGATTGGCCGATAGTCGCACTTACAAAGAGTTAAGACTTGATAGTTTGCTAGTTACGTGTAAGTACAGTCGAGTTCAAAAGTATGGGTGCATACTATTTACGATACTTCACCCCAGGACAGAGACTTGTATTATATAAGTCGCAAGTCCGTCTCCACATGGAGTATTGCTGTCACCTCTGGGCGGGAGCACCTGGATACCAGCTTGGGCCTTTTGACTTGCTTTAGAGACGTGCTGTGCGAATCGTGGACGATCCCAAGCTCAAGCGATATTGAACCGTTGAGTTTGAGGACAAACTTTGCCTCCGTGTGCGTGTTCTATCGTCGTGCGTATTATATAATGGGTTGTGCTCCGAAGAACTTTTCGACATGATCCCTCGGCCGCTTTCTACCATCGCACCGCTCGCCGTCGGCAGGGCATTCATCCTCACACCTTAGAACCTAAATGGTCGCGTACGGTACGGTTTTAGAGAAATTTCCTCCCTCGGACGCTCCGATTGTGGAATGAGCTCCCTGCCGAGGTTTTTCCGACGGATTACAGTATGGGGTTCTTCAAGAAAGGAGTGTATAAATTCTTAAAGGGACGGTAACGCGCATGTGCGTCCATAGGCTGCGGTGACCGCTTACCATCAGGCGGGCTGTACGCTTGTTTGCCACCGATGTGGTATTAAAAAAAAAACTTTATAAATGTCCAAAAGCTAATTTGGTGAAACAAGGTTTCTGTACATATTTATCTAAGGATTAGTTTGCCGACATTGTAAAGTGTCATAAACACTATAAGGACCTCGATAGCCAATTTAGGCTGAGATTCACACACCGATCAACGTTAAATATGGCGCCGGCAGCTGTCATCTCATAGAAACTTGTCAAACTTGCCATACATTCAAAATTTAACGAATATAGCTTTCGATTACAGGCGGTTTGGTGCAACCCAGCTTTAAACTCAAAACTGTCAATTACTGCTGTTAAATAGTTATGAAAGTTGTTTGGGAACTGAAGGTGAAGATGGACCTGAAACCAATGCAAATGTGGGAGAAATTTATGTTCGTTAATCATCATCATCCGAACGTTATTCCCAGTACAGTTGCATCCTGAAGAATGCCTGGGGTCCGCTACCTAATCCCTAGAATTGGCGTTGGCACTAGTTTTTACGGAAGCGACTGCCATCTGACCTTCCAACTCAAGGGGGAAACCGACCTTATTGGGAATAGGCTTGTCAAGTGAGTGGGCAACTTGACTGTTAGAAGTTCTCAAGCCGCCTGGAGGCCTCTAACTTGGCTTAACGACTGCTATCAAAGACAGCAACCGGGATCAACGGCTTAACGTGCCTTCCAAAGCACGGGAGCGCTCAGTTAGTAACCACTCAAAGCGGTCACCCATCCAAGGACTGACCTCGCCCGACATTGCTTAACCTCGCATACCGCACGCAGTACGCGGGTGCCACTGGGCCACGAGCGCTCTGACGAAATTTATTTTCGTTAATATTGTCAAATAATATATGTGTTGATATGTTGTGTTAATATTGTCATAGTTCTAATAGGCCAGTTTCGACCAAAATATCTGGTATTACTTTCGGTTTCGCCGAAACAAAGTCAAACTTCGGGCCAGTTCCGGATAATAACCGTATTTCGTTCGAACACTCTGAAAGACTGATATAACTATTTTACTTCTTTCATTTTGTACACATCCTAATCTTTTTGTCTTTTTTTAGTGTGTTATTTAATTTTGTATTTAAATATTAGCCATAGTCTTTGATTTAATATAGGTTTAACTAATAAGAGCTCTAATATTTAATATGACTAAATCTAACAGCGAACTGCCATTTAGGAAATTCAACAATTTTAATATGGCGACGCTGATAAGTTTCGGCTGAAAACCGTGTTCGGTCGGACAAGTGATGTTTTAAGAGGCTAACAAGCGCCAATGACCTTGGCTATGTCTGTCTGCGTCTAGTGGCGCCGAAGTCAAAGAGAAACCATACACCTGCTAAACAAGCAGATAATTAGTTTAAACATAAAATTAAATATATTCACCACATGTGTAATATAAATCATCTATGCTTTAAGTTTGAGTATGTTGGAACTGTGTTTTTTAATTATAGATGTTTCAGTTGAAAAATAAAGACGTTGTGATTATATTGAGATGATTTTAAGACGTAGCTTTGCGATTTTTTTTGTTCGTGCCGATTTTCTCAAATAGTGTTTTGGAATCGTCCACACCCTTTGAAATATATTGAATAATAACGTGTCTTTTTATTTTTTTACTAAAACAAATAGTTTTTGTTGAATCACCGTTTAAAAATAGCAGTTTAGTTTTGTTCAGCGTCTTAAAGCAACGCGGACCAAATTTCGTCTGCCGAGCGGAATTTTATATATGTCAGTCCTCGCGTCGTCTGTCCATACCTTGCCGGTGGAAAAGCCTAAACTACCACCTCAGCCGAAGGACGTCCACTGCAGGACCCCTGCCCCTGCCTCCCTGAATTTCATGGGGGGTAAATGCCATAATCGCCTCCCTACCCATACAATACTTGTAGCCCATTTATACTATGTCTACGGTCTACGCCATACCTTCCTCAAAAATGTATTCCCATCGAGCCAAAACCGTCTCTGAAATTTTGCCTCAAAACCTACAAAAAAGCTATTATCTTAACACCTTACTCCGCCATTTCGAGGTACCCTAACCATTCCAATATCCGTCAATTGCCCTTCAGACCATTCAGACTTGATTACAAGTGAATAAATAAACGGATACGTCTGGAGCCATCAAATATTTTCGCGATGCCGTTTCTATATTTGGCTTGGATCTGAAGTAATGGTGTTATTTAGGGTGTTGCAATATGCTAAGATAGTAGGCCGGCATTAACAAGTCAGGAGATGGTGTGCTGGAAGAGAACAGGGGAGCTGTTGAGATGACTACGGATATTGTTTTTAACCCCCGATGCAAAAGACGGCTGTATTGTACGCAACAGAAACTGATTCTAACCAACTTCCTCCCTTATTAATAAACATTGTTTTGTGCCATTCTCACAAATATAAATGTCAGTGACAGATAATCTCGCAAATTACAGTAATGACGCAGTACGTGCGGGATGTAATAGGCGCAGGTAGCCCTTATGGCTCGCGCTCTTACAGAGGCTCGTCAGGCTCCGGAAGTAGCTCAGTGTCATTGGCCCCAGATTATATAATAAGATTACGAGTGACATCAAATCATCAGAAAATTCCGCTGTATTTTCCAAGAGACTCAAATCCCATCTCCTGCTTGCCGCAGTGTGGATGAGTTTTTCCAGGGACAATTAAATTAAAAGAATTAAATGTAAATAATGAATAATGTGTGAATAATGTATATACTGACTTTGTGTTAAATTGTAATCAATATGTATGACTTGTAAAATGATTTTACCAATAAATAAACTGAACTGAACTTAAGGACAAACGAATTATAGCAGCATCTTAAGTCGTTTTTCGGCCTGTTTAGCCTAGTTGGTAGTGCCATTGCCTGCGAAGCTAGAGGTCCCGGGTTCGATTCCCGGTAAGGGCATTTGTTTCTGTGGTGAGCAGAGACCAATGAAATCCTCCTCCTCCTGAGACTCGGATGTTTTCTATGTATTTAAAATGTCGTCGTCTAATACCCATAACACAAGCCTTGTTGAGCTTACTGTGGGACTAGTTCGATTTGTGTAAAAATGTCCCCTAATATTTATTTATATTTATTATTAAGTAAAATAGGTTTGATGGACGTTTATGGATAACGGGTTTAAAATTTATAAAAAAGTTGGTTAATGTAAACAGGTTTCTTTTATGAAACATTGCCATCAAGCAATATGGTCTACTTGGCAATAAGCCTTTGCGCGCTACCACAAAACAATCGCATGCGTGGTATCAGCTCGTTTTAGATTTGAAGATTCGTGGTGTTGACAGCTATAACCCATTCGCTTAAAGATGGCAGTCCCGGTACCCATACCGCAACCCGCTCACGCGCTGCTCAGCTCTGAGCGGGATGAAGGCGAAAGTAAACACGTCACCGAGGGAGCTGCATAGAGACAAATAAAGGTCTCTCACTCTCGCGCCTTGTAGCCCGGGCAAAGAATACGGCTACGGTATCCCCTTTCTTTCGTACTTACAAGGCAGGGGATACCAAGTAAGGGGGTACGTTGGGGTCAAAGAGGCACAGTTGGGGGCTAGTACAAGGCGACTAAAAGGGGGTCGTTGGTGTCAAAGACAGTCTCAGTTGGGGACACCGATCGTCTATGAAAATAGATGGTGAGACCTACAGAGGCGACTCTAGGGCGGCATTGGTGCGTTCCGAAGGAGATCCTAGAGCCTTCCGAAATGAGTTGAGGAGGATCATTGGGGGGTTTTTAGTCGATGCAAGTCTGACATAACCTCCGCACTGTACACACGGTGCGGTGAACAGAGCATGTAACCGGTTAATTTCTCCGTACAAAAAACCGGTTAGGAATTTCGTTCTTTCGTTTACTATTTCATGTTTAATCAGGCAATCTAAAAATACACAGTCATGACCTAAATACATTACACAGACCTTGATAAAAAGCATAAACTAATTCAAATTATTTGGCTATTTCAGGGTTTTTGAGATTAACCGGTTACAACCCCTGGCAGTGAAATCCATAACCGTTTTTATCGTGTAGAATAAAAGGTCCAGTTTTCTATATAATAGGAATTTTTAACTAATATTGGTTTGTTTTTTTAACAAACGCTATTTATTTTATAATTGTGAGAACAGAAATCCATCTAAGATTAAACGTCGGGATGGTATATACGAATCCTGGATAATTCTTGGTTAGTCTTGTCCATCAACATGTATTATTTTGCTACAGTAAAAAACATGTTAACTGACTAGACAAGAGTAAAGAATACCTAATTTTTTTAATCACAAGGAAGTCTCCACTCCTCCCCCACAGTTTTACGACGGCGCTTGGGCGCCGGGCGCTCTTACAATTTTCGGCGTCCGCTGTTAAAAACTCAATGAATAATTATTGGGGTTTCGCTGTTTTTTTATTAACACCAACTTACGTTTAGTAGCTTCATTTACAGGTGGGGTGTTTACTGTTTTATTAGATTTAGCGTTTTTTGTTTCAAAATGTATTCTAGGTATTTTTAAATGATATGTTAATAGATTGTTACAATTGTGTTGACAATGGAGAAGAAATCACTGTTATGTAGCCGAACGTTAAGCCACGACTTTTAATCGCAATTTCAGTTAATTAGGTACTAACACTATAATTTTTAAGGTAATTATTGATTGACTAACATATGGACATGGTCTCAAATAAATGATTAATATTATTACCGATTAATCTAGACAATATGTGTTAGAGCCCCAGCTCGTGACTCATCATCATCATATCAACCGAAGGACGTCCACTGCTGGCCTTAGGCCTCCCCCAAAGAGTGCCACAACCGCGATCTTTACCAGGTCATCTG
Organism: Notocelia uddmanniana; assembly: GCA_905163555.1. Taxonomy (NCBI): domain Eukaryota; kingdom Metazoa; phylum Arthropoda; class Insecta; order Lepidoptera; family Tortricidae; genus Notocelia; species Notocelia uddmanniana. The sequence goes on from LR991060.1 coordinate 26,601,073, forward strand.
TCCACCTTGTGGGGAGCCTACCTACGCTGCACTTTCCGGTCCGTGGTTGTCTCTCGAGACCCTTTCCGCCCCAACGCCATCGGTTCTACGTGCAATGTACCCCAGCCACTGCCACTTATGCGGCTCGTGCCTACTACTGGCTTTTTCAGAAAAGTATTTTACGATATATCATTAGATTTTTAACAGCTTTTTGGTGAAGAAAAACATTGTAAGGAAATTTTAATACATCTGCGAAGAAATTCGAAGGTTATGTCTCCAAAAATGTGGTCAGTGACCACGCCTACGAAGCTGACAATCTTGACTTTGAATCTCGGTTTGGGCAAATACTTGTGTGAAGAACCTGAATATTTGTTTCTGAGTCTTGAATGCTTTATATCATCATCATCCTAGCGTTATTCCCAGTACAGTTGCATCCTGAAGGATGCCTGGGGTCCGCTAACTACTCCTAAGAATTGGCGTAGGAAGTAGTTTTTACGGAAGCGACTGCCATCTGACCTTCTAACCAACCCAACCCAACCAACCCAACTCTTGAATGTTTTCCATATAAAATAATAAAAAATAATAAAAAATAAATATTAGGGGACATTTTTACACAAATCGAAATAGTCCCACAGTAAGCTCAATAAGGCTTGTGTTATGGGTACTAGACGAAGATATATTTAATAGATATATGTATACTTAAATACATAGAAAACATCCAAGTCTCAGGAACAAATGTCTCTGCTCACCACAGAAACAAATGCCCTTACCGGGAATCGAACCTGGGACCTCCTAGCTTCGGAGGCAATGACACTACCAACTAGGCTAAAGAGGCAGAAAAACGACTTAAGATGCTGCTATGATTCGTTTGTCCTTAAGTTCAGTTCAGTTTCTTTATTGGTAAAATCATTTTACAAGTCATACATATTGATTACAATTTAACACAAAGTCAGTGACTCAGTATATACATTATTCACACATTATAATTATTTACATTTAATTCTTTTAATTTAATTGACCCTGCAAAAACTAATCCACACTGTGGCATATATTTAAATATACATTCGTCTAGTAGGCTAGTACCCATAATACAAGCCTTATTGATCTATAAGGATAGATCAATTTGTGTAAGAGTGTCCCCCTAATATTTATTATTTAATATTTATTAAGATTTTCCTGTGATAATGAGCGCCACCCAGTAGTTTTAATTAATATGCCGATTTTTTGGAAAGGGTATGCTGCGCCCACTAATAAATGCAGTGTTATCGAGTATCAGTGGTATTACCTCTATTGTAGGACCCGTTTGAACTCTCACCCACCACTAAACATAACATTACCTACAGATATGATGTCATGTCTCTCAGTCTCACCAGATAAGTTTCTCATCTTGTCAAAAACAAACCATTCCGTGGAAGAGCATACATTTACCCATCTAGCCTTCCCAACCCCACTTAATCCCGCCAGGTGCGGGCACATCATAAATCCACCGAGTTTATTATATTTTTAATTCGCAAACTCCGTACTAATACATCAGGGTGATTTATATCGAGTTCCGAAGTTGAGGATTTATTAAACACTCACGCTCCTGACGAGGTGACGTGTTTAAAGTGAATTTTAACCGACTTTACATGAAGGTACCGTGTTTACAGTGCAGTTACATTAAGTTTAATTATTTGTTTACGTACGTTTGAGGCTTTTTATGATAGTCATTACATTAGGTAGTGTAGTTAGTAGTGAACTGTCCTATTTGTTCATGCCATTTTACTGTTTTTTTTATACATGTAGTATTATTTTTTGTTACATGAAACATCGTCTTTTTGATCTGCTACTAAGTAATATTTAAGAAAAAAACGTTAAACATGGTATTGATCTTTTAGAAAGTGTAGACTAATTAAAAATATATCTCGATCGACAATATTTAAAGTAGGCTACATTTACAGTCTCGTGAAAAGTTTACAGAAAATGTAAAGTTCAGGGAAGTACTTCATAGTTATCTGGTGAGAAAACTTGTAAATGTTAGTGAGCTATTTGCAATGCCTAATGCTTATTAGACTTTTCCTGTGTGCGGGAAGTAAGATAAGTAGGTTAAACGTCGTCTGGAAGGGATAGCTCTTCAGCGATAAAACCGCCAATTATCTGCCGTCATTTAATTCTTTTATTACCGTTGTTTTATTTTCTTTTGGTGCACAATGAAGATCATTTGTATTGTATTGTAGGTTGATAGAATATCGGTCAAATTTATAGTACCTACTATGGCAAACGAAACCTTGTCATCAATTTTGAATTAAATAAAACCCGCCAACTTAAAAGTGAAAACCGGTAACAATAAAAGAAAATAAATTGCTTCCACACACGTTCGGAAATCAAATCCTCAAGTCGCAAGCCCCCAATAAATCAATAGACAAATAAAATACAAAAAAAAACAAATTCGCAAAAAGAATTACAAGCAATAACATGCACTAGTGTTAACTGCTACATTAATCAGGAGCTGCGTTATTCTAAAATCTCTCTTATTGCTCTGCGATAAGGATGTGTGGGGTTGTAAGGGGAAGGTTGTGAGTGATTTAGTCCCTATCGGCCGTCAACCTGATTAATGCCAGTAGTAAATCAGCGGATTACGACAATGCGAGAAATGACGAGTCGCGGCGGTATCGCGGCTGCGTCTGCGCATGTGACAGGAGCCAGCGGATTGACAACCAATGGGGATCTTTTCGAAACGGAGACCTGTTTTTGTACATTTGTGCCGATAGTCTTGAGAAGGTAGACACAGCTGACAACTATAGCCAATCTCACACAGCTTCAATTTTCAATTTTACAAAGCTGTAACACTGGCCATATTTATCATAATGTCCAGTCGTCATTTGCTTAGTGTGTCATTGTTACCAATTCAGACTTGTATATTCATGAAAAGGAAGTGGGGGTGAAATTACGCAACGTTTTTAGCGTGCATAAAGCAAATCTAAAAATATTCTTCCATACTAAAAATGACATTTACGAGTACATCTAGCTATCGTACGGTCGAAAATTTATGATTGTGGGTTGGTTGGTGATTAAAACGGAGGCTACTAATAAATTGGTGCCGATACTCTGTTGAATATAACAGGTTGGTGACAACTGGTGGACATTCCTCTAAACGTACTGAATTGGAGACAGTGTCCACGTGCCAGGAAAAACGTGTCTAAACAGATATAAAACCAATTCCAATTGAAAAGGTATGGAATATACAACAAGGAAAAAGTTTCTTGTACTTATTTTTCGTCATCATCACATTCATCACTTACCCATTGGGCGAGATGAGAGTGAATACAAATATCAAATTAAAAGGAAAAAAAATAAAAAATTTGTGCTCCTAGCAGGATTCGAACTTGCGACATCTGGCATATGCGGCCAACCGCTCTAGCCACTAAGCTAAATTCTTCCCTTTAATTTGAAATGTAGAATTGTCTTCTTAATACATAATAAGATTGAATATAGTCTCTTGTCTCCGACATACATGATTTTTTCGTAAATATTTTATGTAACTTACACAAGTGCCTTACGATATAATTATTCTTCTTTATCTTTGCACTTTTAATATTCTTACGACTTAGTTGATAAAGCAAGATTTTGTAGGATAGCCTGTGACATTATCGCCACTGAAATTACCGTATCACAAATAAAATTACCTATATATATAGCCCTGCTACCTAGTAACAAATTAAAACGCTACCGCCTATGCTTTGCAACAAGACGTATCGAATTATTGGGTAAATACGCGGCATAATCTCGCTCGTTGCGACGCAATGCAAGAATATCAGAAACATGGCCGCCTAGAGTTTTGACAAACAATGTTATAACTTCTTAGACACGCTAAGGCGTTTATGACGTTTTGGGCTTAAGTTGTAAGTTGCAGCGGTTGAAAAAATGCCATTTATTTGATTAATTTGTGACAAATTTGGATAAAAAGCTGCGAAAAAATGCATTAAAAGGCTAGTAGGTAGTGTTGTGTTATTCGTGACAGAGGACAGCTGGTAAAAATTACCATGCTCATGTTTTGGTCCTTATTTATGTTTATTTTTTCTGATACGAAGTCTGTGGATTGCTGTGGAGGTCTTTTGAACTGTAAACATGACAAAATATTTCTATATGTTAAATTTTGAAGGAAAATGGAGTCGAGTATCAGCGTATTTCGATTTCCAAGATTTTGATAAAACTCTTGACCTCTACCGTTTTCCTATTATATACATTCCATATTTACAGGCAAACACTGACTTGGCAGGGCGAATCTGTATGCAGTATTTTCTACTACACTTTACCGAGATCTTATCTAATGCATCCAGTTTTCTCACTTGTCTGTTTACTGTCAAGCACTTGCGCAGTAGTATTACATTGCGCGAAAGCGAGGCGGTCTGGATGCAGTACTGTGTCGGTGCCCAAATCCACGCATCCCGCGCCAGTCCGAAAGCAAATATTTAGATATAGGTAGGTGCACAATAAAGAATCTGCACTTAGTGACTTGACTGACAGTTTCCTTACATATTGCCATTCGTATCTATCGACTCCATACGGTCAAATGCGGGGGCATCATGAATCAATAAACTGAAAATGCTACTTTTGGAAAAAGGACGGTTATTATTGACTCTACCATCTACCAAGGCTTTGCCATATGAAAGACACCAAAGCTCATAAGGAAAATATTCATTCATTATATAAAAATCACTTAAAGTGCCATTAAAATAAGAACCACCACCACCATATCAACCGAAGGACGTCCACTGCTGGACATAGGCCTCTCCCAATTTCATGGGGGGTAAATGCCATAATCGCCACGCTTGGCTTGGCTTGGCACCAAACTGTAATCGCAGTATCTCCACCGCACTCTAGGGATCCTGCTGCCCATCCCCTGGTGGTCTTGGTCGTAGTTTTAGGACATACGCGGCTGGGTCGTCATAATACATATATTATGGGGACATGCTATCACGTTTGCTTAGTTCTCCATCCAACAATCAATCGAGTTTTTTATGAGTAATGGTAGAACCAGTAGAACCTAACACATCGGGTAGTTTTGTGAGATCGCCAATTTTCACAAAACAAGGACCCAATTCAAGTTCATTAGTCTCGGACTTATTGTAAGTACATTCTCTCAAAATCAGTCATGACATTAAAACAAACGATACCCTAAAGAATTCAAGATATTTCGTTCTATCGATGAAGACAAATGAAATAGCTACTCTACCCTGGCCACATGCTAGCCATTTCACGAGCTGTCATCAAAACGTGTCGAATTCTCGAACATTCCAAAAAAATGTCGTAGTACTTCTAAACGCGAAGTTGCCAACTTGCCTTAAACCCCTCAACTACATAAATCAATTTGTCAGTGAGCTGACACGCACACTCCTGCGTCTGTGTGCGTGTATGCGACAGTTTATTTTTCCACTTTTATGTTCAACACGTCAATCGAAAATGTATCTAAGCGCGACACGTACAAGGACGTGTTTTGCTCGGATGGCCGGAATGTGTCGTTTAAGTTTGAAGTCGCCCGTGACGGATTTTATTTCAGGTCGGCTAATTAAATTGATTTATGCGAACTGCTACATGTATGATTGGTTAATGACGTCTTGGAAACGTCCGGTGCCGTTTCTAAGGTTATTTTAATTAAAAATATACGATAAATAATTGAGCATCTTAATCTTACACAAATGGTCCAAGAAATCTAAGCCTGCATAGGTTTTACTAACAAGCATTATTATTAAATGTTTTAAGCCCATCACCCACTATGCACATCCTAACGGTATTGAATATGAATCTGATAAGCACATCCCATTTTTGTACAGTGTGTTCTGATTGTTCATGATTGCAAATGTATGACTTAGCCTCTACGCTTTGCATTACATCGGTCATTTGATCATCATTTTATGAGTTTTCATTACTTACAAAAAATCAGAATACTAGAACCTTGAAATGGATGTTTAGTGCTTACTCATGGAGTCTGTTCAGTTCTGCATAAAAGAGTAGAAAATCCTATTTTCGCTGTTCCAGGGAAGTTAAGGTCACTCTTTTCACTGCTTATTGTACCAACTTCTATACAAGCAGCCTGTGGGTGAATTATACCCAGAAACAATACAACACTCTGCGTGTTCAATACAAGAATGCGTTCAGGATGCTGATGGGTCTACCTCGATTCTGCAGTGCGTCGGGGATGTTTACGGAGGCTCGAGTGGACTGTTTTCATACCACGATGCGTAAACGATGTGCATCCCTGATGCGCAGAGTTCGTGATAGTGCCAACAGCATCCTGAGCATGGTCGCGAACAGACTAGACTGCCCGTACTTGAACCACTGCTGTCAGCTTCACGTACGGAGTACTGTCTATCTATGATTACTTATGTACCTTAATTAAGATAATTTTGGAACTAACACTATTATAATACAATTTTAAAACTAACTACTAACTAACATGATGATCCAAGTTGGTCCTTAAATAAACAGTTATTATTATTAACCCGACATTCAGCTTCGTTTCAATTTCGAAACGATCCGTTCAAAAGAACCGCTTTGGAGGAACTTAATACTCTTATCGGTTAACCAAATGTTTTACTTTAACTACTCCTTGCACCGTCAAAGGCGGCACTGGCGGCAGATAGTGACGAACATTTAGGAATTTTACAAATTATTTATAAAGCCGCACATATTGAGCTTGCGAATGAGGTTTGAGAACTTCAAATATTCAAGTTGCTGACAAAACCTAACCTCAATAAAATCAAGTATTAGCACCCTAGTATAACCGGAATAAAGATAAAATGGGGTCTGTCTCAGATTATAGAAAAACAATGAATGTTCTACTGAGAGTCCAATCGTATAATAACAAAGAACAGAATAATACAGCGCTCCAAAGTGCCTAACATAGTCTAATAGCACGTAAAACAGAATTGCCATATATTGCGCATCAAGTACTGTCAAATAATATAGCAGGTGAATATAATCATGTCTGCAAAGGAGTGTATGCTGCCTTATAACTTTCAAACTCCCACCATTAAGGAGTAAAAGTACATTATACCTTATTCATGTTTCCCACTGAAGAAGCCCCATAAATTACTCAAAAACCTCCTAAACCGTTACAAAAAGTATTCCCAAGCAATTGACACCTCAGTTTTATGGTCAAAAAACCCATAAACTACTAACGCATTAAAACACACGATTTAGGGTGAATTCTCCAATCGGGTGACATTTTTTTATGGCTTTAGATTTTGAATACCCAATCGTTGTTGGTTCAATGTCGTAAATATTTTATGTCCTCGATGCCTGATTACCGTGTACATAAGTGGGGTATGTTGGTGTTTAGTTTTATGAAACAGTATTTTATAGTTTTTGGTTGTGCTATATTACATAATATTACACAAATTTAAATATAGGGATTCAAACTTATTTCCTGATATTGATATGTTAAGTTTTTAATTGGTAAGAAAACGCACAATATTTTTAAACATTGCGTTCATAAGTAATTGATAGAATCAGTCGATACTTTGTAAGTCCATGATAATCTAGAACAATATGTTTTTGCTATTCCGCTTGAACATGTAGGTTTGCTAGTGATAAATCTAATGTATCCACTTGCAAGCTGTTAATACAAGCAACATCTCTTGCCAGCATCTCCTTATGATGGCTCGTAGAGAGGCCAAACAAAGGGCCTACTCCGAACTTCGAAAATCTAACTTCGTGTCGTGCCGTCCCTTTCTCAGATTATAGAAAGACAAAATGTGTGAAATAATACTCTCGTGTTATACACTATATGACGGAAAGGGACGGCACGATACGAAGTTCGATTTTTGAAGTTCGGATTGGTGGTAGTTTTTTGTAATTATTTGCATGTTTGCGTATTGACGAAGGGGGGAAGCATTAACTGCGAGCAAAAATACGCAAGATTGGATAACTGTGGAATGAACAGGCTGGGCAAGTTGTGCTTTCAAATTAAAGGTTAATAAATTTTAAGAAAAAAAAACGACTTCTATAGGGGAGGCCGGTGAAAGATTATTATACTTAGATGGTGCACTCTTAGATTCCATACAATCAAATAAAAATGGCTATAAGTTGTAAGTAGACTAAATACCCTCAATTCTAAGTGGAATCCTCCATCAGAACTCAAACTTGACAAAAATGTGTCTTGAAAACCTAGCTTGCTTGACAAACATAACGAAGAGAACAAATCGCCAAACGTGAACTATGCATCGTTGAAGAGTTCCATTCTGATCATCATCAGCAGTTCCACTGCATCAAATGTCACATTTTTGTATAAAACCGAATTGATAACCTCCTCTTTTGAAATCTTGAAGTCGGTTAAAAAGTTAGGTCGACATCATAAGCTTTCTCCGTTTAAGGGTGGGTTGTAGTTGTATCAAAAGCCGACTGTAATGGTAAGCTGTGTTCGTTGATGTTTGACAATGTTCTGGATGTCGCTGCCGGCGCCATATTTAAAGTTCTTTGTCTGTAATCGTAAGTTGGTGCAACAGTTCTTAAATTACGTTTGCACTGTAATTGCAGTTGTTATTTTATTTATTTACATCATTGCAGTCGCGTCATTTTCGTAAAAGATGTCAAATCAACATAATATTAACCATGTATGAAATTTTACTGAAAGTGAGAATACGCGAATAGAATTACATGAATAGGTACTAGGGGACATTTTCACACTGTAAATGATTTTGATTCTGCCATTAGCATAAATGCTTCTTAAATATTATAGTATTGATTTTCTTTATTTCATTAGGTATTTTATTGGATGTTTCAATGCACATAATTTATGCATAATATATATGTGAATACTATAGATGCAATTAATCAACACTATTCACAAATCATGGCAGCCATACTTCAAAACATAGTGATGATGTGATAGTGGTGGTGTGATGTCATAGTTGTGGTCTTGTACAAGACGGAATCCTAAGATGTCTACTTTTGTGCGTCGCTTCCCATCTGTTTCGCGCGCTCGCTTCCACACGCCTCATGTGATTCAGAAGTGAAAGAGACGTTCCATATTAAATACATTCTGCTTGGCTTTAGCTTCTACAAACAAAGACACATCATCATGCGTACCTTTTATTAGGGCACTGTACCAATGTCCTAAAACCTATAAGCCCCTTCGAAATGTGTGTTCCCTCGCATTATCTCCGTCCTTCCAGATACGGGTGACATATTTACTGCGCCGCATAAAACTAATCCACGGAGCCTTGGGGGACCTTACTTCTAACATTCGTCACATAGCCATCGTAAATTATCATACTACGGTATGATATGACGGGGGCCGCCCATTAAAACGCGTTTGATTTAGATGGGGCTATAAAATTGATTTATGCCTTCACGCCAACAAAACCCGTAGCACTAAAGCAACTATTATATTAACATTTTCGTGGATAACGTTATAGGACCCAAAAAGTCATATCCGCGGAAAGTAAACGCGGAATTTGAACTTTATAAGTCACTGTTAGGGTCGCTTCTCGATTGAGTAGCATGGCGTAAAGTAAGGCGTTCTTCTTTGAAAAAAGTAACACACTCGTATAGTTGCATGCATGTGAAAAATGTGTGAAATAATACTTTATTGTTTTACAGAGAGAGTGCAAATTTGTTCGCTGACAGTACGCGATCGGGGGCATTGTTTTTGATATCGGTACTATGTAATTTCGGCTACTTTATGACGCTATATTTTAATAAAAGTAATATGTTGTCTGGACTTTGTTAAGTTAGATAAAATAATCATTGTTTAAGGTTAATTAACATTTTGACGATGCGTCTCATGTATCAGACAGAAGGCAGTATGTGACGATGGGGCAGTAATGTGCATTGGTTTTTATATTACTTATGTAATTTCGATTTTGCAACAGTTACATTGACACCTAGGTATCCACTTCATGTGACTAGGGAAAAGGCAATTTTTTATGTTAATTTTTTTCAAGTGGCGGTAATATCAAGGTAGGTAATTGATATGTTAAGTATATGATCCGAATGACGTTAGCACTCATTTTGTCGATGGCATTGTTACTTATTAATTTTTTAGTTTTCCATCAGGCAGGACGTTTTCCTGTTCGGAAAGAAACTGTTGCTGATGCGTTGTTACGAGCAAACAAAACACGACCTTATTGTCAAGGAATTAACGTGTTGGGGGGTAGTTTAATATTTTTGAGCAACCTTGCAATTTACGGTGACAGTGACTTATTTGATAGCGACTTGATTGTTTAGTTCTACGGTTTGCCGTAAAAGAAAAAAAAAGGAAAAATGAAAGCCTACTGAATTTGCGTAGGCGTGTTCGTGTAATAAACTTTTGATTTGGTTCCCGATATAAACATTCTCTATCATTTGACCTCTTTCGGCTTGTCAGATGACCACTTTCACCTAGTTGGCACTTTGACCCTGCTTACGAAGCTGGTGGTCCCCGGTTCGATTCCCGGTCAGGGCATCTATTTGTGTGACGAGCACGAATAATTGTGCCTGCTCGTTCCAACCAGTACGCATATTAAAACGCTATACATATGCTTCGCATAGTTAAAGCTTTGCTTAGTTTGAGGCTAGGTCGATTTGAGTAGGATTATCTACAATATTTATTTATTTAATTTGACTTTTCGAAAAAGAGCCATGAAAGTAAGGATATCACAATAAAATACCGGGAACGTATCATATTTTGAAAATAAATTTGGGATCTGTTTATTTATCCGTAAGGCTGTGTCTTCACAAAAGATGTGGGAAGCTGTAGACCCCTCGCATGCTTGTCACCATGCTGTCACTCGTATGGAAACACAGAAAATCTCTCGTAACGTTACCATTTACGTTACTTTTTATGTTACATTTACGTTAACGTTGGCCGTTATTTAAAAATGAATTATATGTCAACAATATTACGTATTTAAGTCAGTAATATTAAATTTCTAATTTGTTTGTCATTATGACGTCTGTAGTAATATCACAGTCAGCGTCAGGTTTATGGCATGGCTATATCGAATATCGCACACCTAAACTACAATTAAACTACAATGGTGGAAGAAGTAAAAAAAGGAATGTACACTTTTATTACATTCTTTACTACTTTTCCAGATTTAGATGAGTTGTGTATATTTCTAAGACAAGGTGAAAAAAAGTAAAATAAAATATAAAATTAATATTGGGGGACAATCTTACACAAATCGACCTAGTCCCAGACTAAGCAAAGCTTGTACTGTGTGTACTAGACGATGATATACATAGTTATATAGATAAACACATACTTAAATCTAAACACCTAAGACTCAGGAACAAGTATCCGTGCTAATTTCACAAATAATGCCTTGGCCAGGATTCGAACCCAGGACAGCTACACACTAGAATGTTGTTTTCATAGAATGTTGTTGTGTTGACCCTAGCTTACGTCATCGTAATCTAGTATTGTTTATAACCTACTTTTAGATAGCTAAACGTCATCACTAAGGCAGTGGAACTTCTGTACCTTGGTAACTATGTATTGATTTTTCTGTCAACAAACTTAGTTAAAAACGTATACCGTTTCGTGTTAGGCGATTATTAACCGACTTCAAAAAAGGAGGAGGTTCTCAATTCGTCGGAAAACTTTTTTTTTTTATGTATGTTCACCGATTACTCGGAGACTAGTAGACCGATTTCAAAAAATATTTTTTTGTTTGAAAGAGTGTGTTTTCTAGTTGGTCCCATTGTCACCAAATCTGGGTCTGATGACGGGATCTTGGAAAAATCGAAGGAACTGCTCAAATTATAAACCAAAAGGATGGGGTAAGGCAAAAATAAGGTACTCAAATTACCAAGAGGATGGGGTCTGGCAAAGATTGGAGTCGGTGTTTTTTTTGTTAAAAATGTACTTGTTTTAAATCACATGACAAAATACGTCACGCATTGTTATCCGTCCGAATATAATTGTTTTACACAAATTCGAACCTACTACCCATGAATCATCGCAATGACTGTAATTAATGAAATTTATGTGGCCTCGTAAATTTTATTCGTACGAGATAGATCCATGGAAAGTTAAAATGGACTTTAGGTTAGTCGTTTTGCCTGGATCCGCTTATAAAAAATATATAAATATTTCAGCACAATCTTACACAAATCGGCCTAGCCCCAAATTAAACAAAGCTAAGCGGTACCTACTGAACGATGTACAAAAGTACTTGTTTTTTTTAAGGTCATGTAAATGACATTTGTAAATCACACCCCGTTTCTCTTTGGTTTGTAACTGTGTAACGATGTTAGTTAGATAATTACTGGTTTATTTTACGCAAAATAGGCACGTTGTATGTCGCTTTGCGGAAAAAAAATCCAGCAAAACTAACTACTACTGAACTAGGTACCGGAAAATGGGGTGAAAAGGGACAAAACAGAAATTCAAACCTCGATGAAAGTTTATTTAGACATGTGGCACATCGATTATTATACATTAGAAAATCCGCTCGCATGAGATTTTATGATTATCTGTCGTTTCATTTCATAATTTTAACGATAAACACAAAATAGTAGGAAATCCCACCTCACCCCGTAGTTGTGGTTTGTAGGGATAGCAATGGCATGAGTTGGGGCTAGGGTTGACACTTTCCGTGGTCAAATCTCACATAAAAAGGAATTAAAATTCAGAGAAAAGTCCGCTGCTTTAGAAACATCACCTTTGATAGTGTTTTTTTTTATTGTATGATTTAGCTACGTCGTATTTCCAGAAGAAGACAAAATATCTGTAGAAATATACTAAAATGACTTTAAGAACAGCCTGAGCTCGAAAATTTAAATAGGAACAGAGAAGAAAAATGGATTCGCATTGCTCCGGCCCTTCGCCGCAGCTTCTCCCCCCGTTTTACGGTACTGGTTTTTAATGCACACGTGAATGATCACACAAAACAACGAACAGACAGAAATGATCGATTCCGCTTGCTTAAATCTTTATTAGACGAAGGTATAATTGAACGATAGAAATAGAAACTTCACTGTAACCGAGCGGAGCCGCTGTATCAAAGCGGTGAGGCACGTGTTTTCAGTCTGGATGCCGAGGGTTTAACCTGGCTTGTACTTATACAGTCAGAAGCCCACGAGCAGAACCCAGAAGGTCAGAACACAAGTAGCTAAGCACTCTAACACGTTCACAATTATCTACACAGAGCCTTATTCTCTTGACATTAGAGTCTGTGTGTAGCTCATTTTGAGCACTAGGCTCGCGTAGCTACTTCTACTGCTTACTGTACTAGCATCACTGTTAACTGACCACTCATGAACCTTATTGCAACCAGATAAGGTCTACCAACAGTCAATTGACTCTGATGCTGATGGTACCACTGAGTAGCTCGGTGAACGAAAACGCATTGAGGAACCTGATCTTATTCTAAAGAGCTGCTACCATGAAACAAAAACGAACGAAGTTTGAGCATCTCCCTCTCTGTCCTTCGGATATGCAAGTGTGACAGAGACTCGTCTGGGTTGGAACGTCAAATGGCAGTGGGTTTTGTAAAACTAGTTTATAAGCCAAATCTTGACCTCAAAAACGCTAGAAGGATGATAACATTCATCATCATCTTATAAAAGGATGTGCACTGCTGGATACAAGCCTCCCCCTAATATACGATTCACACCGAACGGCTGGAGTCAGGGTGCTCCCCACTAGAGTCAAAGGAATTGGAACCCTCCATACAGAAGTTAAATTTCATATTTAAATGTTTTCGCCGGCTCTGCCGCTGCCGTTTGCATACGAAGTCTAGCTTCTGTATGGAGGATTCGAAATCCTTTGACTCTGGTGGCGTGCGCGCCGACTCCAGCCGTATGGTGTATCTGAATCGTCCAAAAGAGTGCCACAATGACCGGTCCTGCGCCACCCGCATCCAGCAGACTCCCGCGACCGATACCAGGTCATCAGTCCACCTTGCCTTCCAGTGCGTTGTCGCCACTCGAGAACTTTTCCGCCCCAACGTCCATCGGTTCGACGTGCTATGACATTGCTGAAATCATATGAATGTTGTTTTACTGCATCCACTGAAATACGGCCTCGATATGGTAACTACCATTTTTAATCATCATCATTCTTATTTTAAAATCACTTTTTCATTGTCATGTAAGACTTTGATTTAAAATGGTCGGGATGTAAAATCACTGAATGAAATGAACATCCCGTGATTTATTTAATACCTGTGGACCGTGTTATGCAATATTTAAATTTTATTTTGATTCGTATAAGGCACTATATATTATAGTTATATGGAATTTAGAAATAAAAATATACTGAACTGAATTGTTTTAGGGTCATTATTATTGTGATTAGAGACATTATTTTATTTGTGTACTTAACTTGCCTTTTATTTAGATAAATATCGGTTTGTATGAATATTTGCCTTTCAGGTATAACAATTATGATTACGATTCAAGATTTTCAAGTAAAATATATATTCTAACCCTGCTTCAGAATAGAGTAAGTATCTAAGTCTATATATAATGAAGTCTTTACTAAAATATGAAATATATTATAAATACTGAAATATTAGGAAGCTATGTATACAAGATTAGACCGCTAATATTAATTACAAAAAAATATTACAATGTCGACATGCTAAACAATATGCATTGTGTGGTCCTAGAGATTAATAAGGTCGCCAGAGCTCCTGAAGATGCGCTGTGTTGGCAGTAAGTGTCAGCATAAGTCTCTAGCTGTCAAGACAACGAATCCACGAAGTCAATAAAGGGTTTGTGATTCTTCGGGCAGCAGTTGAATCTTCTTATGCCTCTTGCGGGGCATAGGGAGGCCATTTCAGGACCTGGGTCCTATGTGGCGGTCTTTTTTCGCGGCCCATAACTATGGACCGGTCATCCTGTGCCATTTCTTGGTCTTATTTGTCTCCTCTTCTGGACATTTTGGCCATCCTGGCTTAACTAGGTCAAGTTGGCCTGTCTGTGGCTTGGTGTATTATTCTTCGGGAGACGCAAGCGTCCGTGGGCTACTTGTCCGCTTACCATTAGGTAGGCCGTAAGGTTGTTTGCCACCGTCGTTGTATAAAAGAACACCCTCTTGCATAACGCGGTCCTTAAATTGACAACTGGCATTATTTATTTTTACTGGATGATACGCAATGCACTTGATCTATGAGGTGACGCAGGTATTAACGTGAACCCGAGTACGGTAATACACATACAACTGGCGTATTACACCTACTGATGTGCCGTTGCTATATTCCGAACAATATTCTTCTTATTTTATTTAAGAAATTACTACTCTTGTGGGTATCTCTGCTATCTTCTTCACTTTCCGATAAACGACCCTAAGAATCTTCTGTAAACTTTTATAATATTACGTTGTCATTGCGCCCTGTAGCCCGGGTATAGAATACGGCTACGGTATCCTCTGCCTGTCGTAGAAGGCGACTAAAAGGGGGTCCTTGGGGTCGGAGACGGTCACAGTTGGGGGCTGTGATCGCCTATAAAAGCAGATGGTTGGACCCACAGACTCTAGGGCGGCACTGGTGCGTTCCTAAGGAGATCCCAGAGCCGCCCGAAATGAGTTGAGGAGGACGATCGGGGGGTTTTTAGTCGGTGCAAGTCCGACATAACCACCGCACTGTCCCCGTGGTGCGGTGGTATCCATAAAGGATTTTCCCCCCGGAGAAAAAAAAAAAAAAAAAAAAAAAAAAGGTTTACACCATTAGCCGACGATGAGTAGCACGCGGACAGAGTCGCGGGCAAAAGCTAGTAATTATTTAAACCTTTACATTTTTACATCTCCCCATACTTTACCTCAATATCTGTCAATCAACTCAAAAATATCAAATGTCTTTCATTCAACACAAATTACCACATTACTATTTCATTCACCAAACACCTAAAAATCAAATCATGGGCTGTATTACAAACGGAATTAAGTCGTTTACGATTTTATCAACGGTAAAATTAAGTTGGTACAATTCAACATTTCATTTTCCCTCGCAAGACTGGAAACCGTCAAACAGTGACCTCTAAAACCTAGGAAATAAGGTCGCACCCGATTTTACCAAAAGAAAAGTTAAGTTAGTAAACTACAATTTACTTCTTCACTTGCTAAACTAGCACTATTCAAAAATCAACTGTATCAGTTAGGGATAAAGACTTTCACGATTTTAACAGCGGCAAAAATAAGTTGGTAAATGGTATCTACGATCGATTCCTTCGTCAACTGTCGGGCGCTTATCGATGACAAATGTCACTCACTGTCACTCGAATTAAAATGACATTTTATGGACATTTAATTTGGACGTTCTCAAAAGGTTCGTGGATATTTTGCTGGCGGAATGTCGAATTGCAGTTTGTTGAGATGTCAAATTAACATTGTATATGTGGTTACTTAATAAGAAATTGAGGGATAAAGAGAGGTATATACACCAAGTGGGGTGTTATTCACAAACCGACTCGTCCTCACCTGTCACCTCACACCTCACCCGTTTTAATTTGGAAACTGTAAAAATTTGACAAATGACATTTAACATTTCCATATAGGTGAGGACGAGTACCACGTACCGGAAGACGTAGCATGGGCAGGCCCCCCACACGGTGGACAGATGACCTGGTGAAGGTCGCGGGTGTCCGCTGGATGCGGGTGGCGCAGGACCGGTCATTGTGGAAGTCTTTGGGGGAGGCCTATGTCCAGCAGTGGACGTCTTTCGGCTGACATGATGAGGACGAGTCAGTGTGTAAATAAGAGGGATGAGTGTCCTAGGTGCGGTCGCGCTCGTTAGTTTGGAACCCAATTCTTTCTTGATTTCTATATATACTGCTGCACTGGTACCCACGAGAGTGCGCCCACGCCGACGCTGGCGGGACCACATCGTCGCGGAAGCCGGCATCACGTGGACACGAGTAGCTGCCGATAGAGGCGAATGGAATAGGAGAGAGGAGGCCTATGTCCAGAAATGGACAGCCCAATAGAATAGCAAACAAACACTTTTGTATTATTGTATTAAATTGTAAATCTAATTACGTATGAATTATGAATGTTAATTATTATAAAATATTATTATATTGCTCTCGTAATATTATCAATATGAATAACGATTATTCTGAATGTTAATATATATTGGAAATAAAATGCTTAATTATTAATTATTATTATATATACAGTTTGACAGGACTGTCAATCTTAAGGGGGTCCCAAATTAAAACGATTTCGGGACTAGGGTAAAAACCTGGCTCTACCGTTTCAAATGTAGCCGTTCTTTTTATTTCTCTACCACTTAAAGACTCAAGGCTCTACCACTGACTTGGCGGGGCGGGCTTGATATGTTGCAGAGATCGCCTTACTAGACGAGATATTGTTACGTTTGCGCCGTAGTAATATCATGCGCCGAAGCGGAGCAGAACTGGATTGGTACCGCCCCGCTCCCGCGCATCCCGAGTCAGGAAGACCTCATTTAAACGCACAGTCGACACTGACAGCTGACAGTTTTCTCATATCGTACCGCCTCCGCGCAAGTGCAAGTGGATTTGCAAAAAATTAATCATTCCAAACTAAATAATTAAATTAAAATTAAATTTGTTTTTAATAATACTCTAGTTTTTCCCTAGTTAGTAAAGATACAGGGTGGCCATAAAACATGTGATTTAATTAAAATTTCCGCGACAGAATGCAAGTATTGTGTGTGACCGACGCGGGGTGTAATTAACATCAGGCATGTAGCGCCAGCAAAACAAAATCACAAATTTATTTCTATAAGTTTAGGAAAAAACAGTATAGGTACTTTTTTAATATTTTTCGGCAATCGACTTGGCTATTGAGTGATAAGTATTTTTATTATAAAAGAGAATATGTTTCAATATTAAAGGGTACTATTGGGTATTATTTAAATGCAATTTAACCGCCATTTCATTTTGTGCAGGAATATGCAATCAATTTAAATGATAAAAGTAAAAAACTTTAAAAGATTTTTGTATAATCAAATCAAATCATTTTTTTTTTATTTCATTACAACGCAAGTTATTGGTACATCGAAGTATAGTAGGTATAGTCACATAGCTATGTTAGTTGTACTCGTAATTTACATCCTTTTGCTCTGCTAAGGGTATTTGTTTGTGCGATGAGCAATTCGTGAGACTAGTTCGATTTGTGTAAAATTATCAACGAATATTCTAACAAATATTTATTAAAATGTCCCTATATATGACACCTGACTAGTCACTGAAGTAAGCACCAGTTGAAATGGAAAAAAAATGTAAACAAAGTATTGCATTTGACGTTTAACATGTCAAATTCAATACATTGTTTGTTTACATTTTTTTCGTTTTCAACTGGTGCTTACTTTACTGTTACTGTTATCCCTTTTGAGTGTCTAGACGTGAGTTTATATATATAAATATATACTAGTCGCGCTGTGAGCTGTAGACCTAGCAAAAAATTTTTTTTTCAAATTCCAAAATTCCAAAATCTGACTTGACTAAAAAATCTATACTTATACTAATTATCGAACCTGCTCACAAAATTTCACGAAAATTGGTTGAGAAATGCGACCTGTAGAGGAGAACATCCGGACAGACAGACAGTCAGACATACGAACGAATTTTTGTCGTAGCTGAAACGGAGACGCTTTGCTCGCTTCGCTCGCTCGGTCAATAACACTTCAATTGATATTGTGTGACATCCATTGTTCGCCGCTATTGTTATAAATTCAGATTAAAAGTAGGTATCATGTATAAGTATGAAGTCGGTATTAAGCATAGAGACTTCTCGAAAAAAATAAAAAAACCAAAAGTTTCATGCTAAATCATTCTAAGTGCACCATTGATCATCAAACACTAACACGAACATAACGTCATCTAACCTCACTTGTGGACCCTACACCACCCTAATGTACAATATTTGGCCTATTACACCCCTAGGCCATTGATTTATTGGTTATGAATCAACCTCCCCCCACCGCTATTACGGGCTGATGTATGGTCCTGATAATGAATCTGGCTGTATTTTTGCCGGCGCTTGATGGAAATATGAAGGTGGGTGGTGAGTTATGTGAAGACGGGGTTCAGTACACCCTGTATACCGGCGTACTTCGCTTGTGGTTGTGAGAATAGACAATACTGTACAAATATTTTATTAACAACCGAAAAATACACTAGAAAAATCAAATCTGACTAAACAGACAAGCGATCTTGTCGCTAAAAATCGATCTCCAGACAACTTTAGCTACGAGTAGTGACTTTTGGTTTATTTAACTGAGATTTCGAAACGTAAATAACTTCAACGTATCAACGACTTCAAGACTTGCCTCCGACGTTTCGGTTTTTATCATTTTGTCATTTAAACATCCAAAATTTCCTTCTGCACACGGCAGTGTAGACAGCCAAGTTCAGAAATAAAGTTGAACGACACTATAATAATGTTTAAAACATAAACGCTTTTTAAATGGCTTGTATAGCGCTTCATAACTTTTTCTAATACATCGAAAAGCTGAATAACATACCATCAAGTCTAAAATTAAAAATAATCGTATCTATTTTACAAACTGTACTCAATTCAAACGAAATCGCTTGTAAGTCTCTAAAATGAACAACTTTCATTCAAACTACATAAATATCGCCAAGTCACCGAAAGAATACAACCATCACTTCACAAAACACTTTAAAACAACCGATTATAGTCCTAACGCCATTAACAAAAGGAGCTATAGTAACTTGACAATGATAGTGGTATAAAGGGACAAATACTGACATTTGTCAATCACACCCGTCCTGTCAATGACAATTAATGGCGTTCCATACAAAGTTTTATTGCTGTCATTGTGTATGGATGATTAATGCAATCGCTAATGCAAATCCTCACGTCCAAGGCACGACCTTGAGCGTTAATAAAGTATTATCTCCCATTAAACTACTAAGGACTTACGTCATTTTGTATTGCAGGGCGGTAATTGTAATCTTTTTCTATAAAATTGATTTATTATTGACTTTCGTACAGCTTTTTGTAGGCGTAGGGAATCTATAGTTAAATGTGGTGTGGATAATTTTTAATGTTGCTTCCTGATCGCATTGACCAATAATAGTTTTTGTTAGCCATTTCAAAGTTTGATTTTTCCTTTCCGTTGCCCGCATAACGTTTAGAAGTGTTTTTGGGAATTAAAGAAAAATGATTTTAGTACAATCGGGCCCGCATTATCATTGAAATGTTTATTTTTAAGTAAAATTTGTGCCACTGCCACATGATGCGTCGTCGTTCCAAGTTGGCAGCAAAAGTTAGATGTTATTTTCCTTACAATGCGGGCTGTGAGCTACCGAGTTAAAACGAGTATGGTCAAACACAGCAATATACTCGTATCCCTAATGAGAATCGCATAAATGGTATGTTTTGCATTTCTGTTTCTGGGAAAATCAGTAGTACCTGACAGGCTGACTGAGGGGCTACATTCTGAAGAGCTCTATAATCAACTCGCTTGTACAGAGCGTCAAAGATAGGTATACTTTTTTCTCATTATTAGACAGGAATAAAGTACAAAAGTGTTAACAAATCTTCGACATGGTAAGTGAAATTAGGGTGTGTGGTGAATTAAATGAGTGATAGATGGAAAGTGGATTAGACTATGTGCCGTTGAATCATTTTAGGGTTTTTAGAGTTTGAAAAATGAGTTATAGTTGCGTTATTGTATGTATTAGCAAAAAGAAGTGGTTTTTTATCTCTAGTTAAATCATGGGTGAGTGAATTTAGGGCAGTTCTTTAGAACGTGCTCGACTGATTGTGATGTGTTTTTTTCTGTTGGGTGCAGGTACTTCGCTATTTCCACGAAGATGACAATTACTGTTTTCCTGGACAAATTATTAAGATTGAAAGATTCTAAATATAGAACCGATTTTTCTTGTTGAAGACCTAACAAACTTGGCTTTTGTCACTGTGAAATTGTGTAACTAATCAGCAAATTGTCAAGTGATGAAATCTGCATAAGGCGCCTTCCTGATTTGGCGATGCGGAGGCGGTACGATATGAGAAAACTGTCAGCTGTCAGTGTCAACTGATACAAATGCAGTACTGCCCCACTACTGCGCAAACGTAATACTGACAGCATTTGATCAAGTGAGGAAATCTCGCAACAGTAAACTTACGTCAAAGAGCAAAATACCTATGACATATCGCTCTCGCCCCGCCAAGTCAGGAAATCGCCTTACATCAGTAAAATCTCAGTAGAGATGAAAATACTGGTTACAAAGTCCGCATTTCCAAGTCAAGGAGTAGCCTCAATCTAACACTAATAAGCAAGAGCAGATTTTTTAACTCCACAATATTTTTTATGGATTGTCGATATTGCTAACGAGGAATCCCATGAGGCAAAGCGACTTTTAAATTAGCCTAAAACATCTCAATATGGAAAAATTTATTCCACACCCGCATGTTTAATGAAATTATTTATTACCATGTTATTACAAAGTGAACTTTGCGGCTGGCCAGTTACGGAATGAAGAGAATTCACAAGTAAAATAATTTTAGGGGCCGCATTTGCGTTTGTAAATTAATATCTAACACATGACAAGAATAAATCGCGATAAATGTGCGTGACTGTCCGTAACGCCATTTTGTTAAATTTGACAAACATGTTAGTTTTATTGTGTGATTAAATTGTTGGGTGTTAACTTATAGTTAAGACATGAAGTTGCTTATTTTCTACAGCTGAAATATTGTTAAGTTTAAAGCATATTCCGTACTTATACTTTATCTAAGGTAACTATACTTGCGATACCACGTGTCTCCCCGCATTGGGTCATTATTGGCACTCTTATAAATAATCTATGGATCCAAAGCTGCCGAAAAAATATTTTTTTTAACAAGTCGCGAGTCATCAACAGATTTTCATAGCCAAGTTCTAAACTTGTAAAATGCTTCGGAGAGTTGTCGCGGGTCGTTCACGGAACTTCATGATAAAGCATTTTACAAGTTATAGCCCGAGAGAGAGAAAGTGACGGAAATTTATACCTCGCACGGGGACAGTGATGATAATGACCTGAAAGATACAGGACATTTTAATCTTGCCTAGTACCAGCATAGGGCGAATAAACCTTATCCTAAACAAAATGAAATATAAAAAAAACGTGTCACCAAATGATAAAATAGTAGGACCATAACTTCATATAAATAAAGCTTATTCTTAAATGACAACTGTAATGTTAAATGTAAACAAGAATTAATATCGATTCCGAGCTTACAAAGGCCTTGTCGCTCCAGTTCACTGGCATGCGAGTTACTAGCGCTAAGCGAATTGTATTAATTAGGTACTGGCATTAAAAGGGTAAAAAGGGAACATTTGTTGTGCAACTCTGTGGCTACTAATGCTATCCATTTGAAAGTTTGAATAGTTTTATACCAAACGTTCCTACTGAATTTAAAATATATATACTTAGTATTTATTACCTGATAGTTCACATCTCTAGATTATACCTTTGATCTCAGAATAATAGTTTTTCTTAAATTTGCAATTAAAAATCGAAAAAAAAAAACTTTTTATATCTTATTGAAATTATGACCGACATCAAGTTATCATCCGTTAATCAGGACAATTTTATTATATACGACAAAACACATTTAGAAGATGGTTTCGCTAGCCTTGGCAGTCTCTCTTCTCTCTCAGTTCTCAGTTGAACTTTGGCAGCCATCTTCATTTGTTTAAAAAACGATTAAAACACACCCATTGCCAATTGATAAGGGGACTGTTCATCATATATCAATGTTCACCATTCATCATGATCGTGAGACCATTTTCTCCCAAATAGTTGGTCGTTCCTAAGGGCGGACAACCAGTGCCATATTTAACGTTGATCATTGGTATTTAAAGTCTGTTAATACAATCAACTTAACCAAAACCCGTAACCGCTGCCGCTTCTCCCTTAGCTCCCTGTCACAATTTCATTACAGCCATCGCCGCGTCACGTCAACGTCACGTCAACGTCACGTCGCTTCGCGTCACGTCAGGCCCGCCCGTCACTTACCTGCCACTCAAACGCTAATTAGAATGTTTGTAGACGTTAGGGTATTTCTGT
This sequence comes from Notocelia uddmanniana, assembly GCA_905163555.1. Taxonomy (NCBI): domain Eukaryota; kingdom Metazoa; phylum Arthropoda; class Insecta; order Lepidoptera; family Tortricidae; genus Notocelia; species Notocelia uddmanniana. The sequence goes on from LR991060.1 coordinate 26,624,026, forward strand.
ATTTATGCGTTTCGGTAATGTTTTAAATGGAATTGTGTTAAAATCTTTAGCTCTCGTTGATTCCGCTACTGTATTCAAAGGATCGAGACTAATTTAGGCGATTACAACATAAAGATATTTAATTTACGAAAACATTTATGCCTACGGTACCAGTTTACTTATGATGCCTATAATTTTAGCAAGAACTGCCTAGCTAGAGTAGCTAGTATGATAGCTTATATTATAAGCCTTATATCTTCACGTTATATGGCCGAAATGTACAAAATCATCACATAAAACGTGACGTTATAAGCTATCATACTCTAGCCTGATTGGATCAAATGATGTGAATCAAACTACATATCATCATCATCCTCCTAGCGTTATTCCCAGTACAGTTGCATCCTGAAGGATGCCCGGGGTCCGCTACCTAATCCCAAGAGTTGGCGTAGGCACTAATTTTAACGGAAGCGACTGCCATCTGACCTTCCAACCCGAGGGGGAAACTAGACCTTGGGATTAGGCTTGTCAAGTGAGTGGGCAACTGAATGTTAGAAGTTCTCAAGCCGCCCGGAGGCCTCTAACTTGGCTGAACGACTGCTATTATAAACAGCAACCGGGATCAACGGCTTAATGTGCCTTCCAAAGTACGGGAGCGCTCGGTTAGTAACCACTCAAAGCGGTCACCCATCCAAGAACTGACCTCACCCGACATTGCTTAACCTCGCATACCGCACCGCACGCGGTACGCGAGCGCCGCTGGGCCACAAACTACATATACAGTGTGTAAATATTATACGGATTGGACCTAGGGAACCTATTTACATAATTTCTTTAGGAAATTAGTTTTTTTTTCACACATAATAATTAAGCACGCAATGTATTGCATCCATAATAATTAACGTACCGATGCGTCATGTCAGTATTTAAATTAGTTTGCTTTATTAATTAAGTCAAGTTGCTAAGTCCTGATTGTTCCTATCAAACGAAAAACATCATGGGAAAAAGACAGTTTCTAAAAGTTATAACAGATAAAGTAAATAATAATTTATTTTATCTTATTTTCTTATTTATTTATTTAATCGTATGGCATTTTTTTCGAACCGTGAGATCTTCGAGAAGACAAGTACGGTTGCCAGTTTTTGTTGCACTTTTAGCACCACCCAAGGGTCACGTGTAGGGTAACGGTGGGTACTCCCTACGGACGTGGTGCAACTTCGACCCCCCTTTGTCAAGTGAGTGGGCAACTTGACTGTTAGAAGTTCTCAAGCCGCCCGAAGGCCTCTAACTTGGCTTAACGACTGCTGTCGTAGACAGCAGCCGGGATCAACGGCTTAACGTACCTTCCAAAGCACGAGAGCGCTCAGTTAGTAACCACTCAAAGCTGTCACCCATCCAAGAACTGTCCTGTGCCCACATTGCTTAACCTCGCATACCTCACGCGGTACGCGGGCGCCGCTGGGCCACGAGCGCTCTATTTTCTTATGTAATTCTGGATATGTGGCAATAAACAATTCTTATTCTTCTATTCTTAAACTTGTTATGGCAAAATAAGTTGGACCGTGTACATTGCTGCTCAGTCGGATTAAAAAAAATCGTTACACCTAATTAATAACACTACTTATTTAACAAACTGATTATCCCATATGTGTCGTATTCATTGATACTATATGTAGGTCGAAAAAGTTTACGCCCGTATAAAATTTACACCATGTATAACGTTAACAAATTTTGAACTTTAATGAGCCTTAGAGGAAAACCAATGTATGACTCAGGAGACATGATGTATTTGGATATTAAATTTTGCAAATCTCAATATTGTCTAGCTGGTAAAGTTAAAGTACAGATACTATTTATATCATGGATTTGTTTGATTCAACTTTTCATCCATAGTATAAAATAGTCAATCATTATTCTAACAAGGAAGGAGGTGTGTCGGGGGGGACCTACAAGGTGGACTAATGACCTGATAAAGGTCCCGGGTCTCCGCTGGATGCGGATGGCGCAGGACCGGTCATTGTGGCATTCTTTTGGGGGAGGCCTATGACCGGTAGTGCGTCCTTCACCTATATAACGATGATGATGATGATTCAAACAACGATCCTAAAACGCACTTAAATAATAGACCCATCTTGTGATAATTTTTAAAATCTAAAACTTATCAAAACCTGAAAACGTTATGGTGCCACTTGACATACCAAGAACCCTGAGAATAAGTGCCAACACATTAAAAACAAACCAAACTTAATATTTTATGATTTTATAACCACAGATATCTCAATCATCCCCACATGTCAAACTCATGTGCGCTCTTCAAAACATTAATTGCGTACAACTAATCGATCGACTCCCACGCATCGAAAAGCGCCACCCAAACGACTAACAATCAAATTTCAATCTTATTACAATGACATAGGGTTAAGTTTTCCAGTAACCAAGTTTGCCTGTACACTGCATTTGTAGAAGGTTGCAAGCGACGTATGATTTGTATCAATATGAGACTTTTTGACATAATTAGGTACCGCAGTGTTTTAGTGATACTTTTTTCTGCCGGCTCCACTTGGGCTTATTAAGCAACGAGCTTTGTATGGTTAGTATGGATAAGACAAGACAGCTGAATTTCCTAAGATGTTGCTAAATTCACCTCTTGTTCTGTGTAAACGAACTCACTACATATGTACTTTAGTTTGACTAGCGTGCGTAGCATACATTTGATTTTCATAGGATGGATTATTTCTAGTTAGAACTATTCTTCGTGGTGCCTGCTACGGAAGCATCAGGATAAGTCGCAAGTTCATAACGCCGCGAAGAATTGTGTTTTCGTTTTCCGTAACGCGACTTCCTGCTTTGTCGATGCGGAGGTGGTAAGTACGATATGAGAAAACTGTCAGCTGTCAGTGTTAACCTTTACCAATGCAGTACTACCACGCTTCTGCACATGGTATTACTACTCCGCAAACGTAATAATGACAGTATTTCGTCAAGTGAGGAAATCTTACATCAGTAAGCTCACGTCCAAGAACAAAATACCTATCAGATATCGCTCCCGCCCCGCCAAGTCGCCTAAGACAGTGACATTTACGAAAGTTTTCAAAATACGCTACCCAAATTTATTCAGTGATCTTATTGAGTAGGTAGGAATAAACAGAGGAACGTAGGTATTTTCAACAATTCCAAGCTGTTCTGACGTGTTGTAGCTCGTAACTCAAGCTTACTAAGCCCCATTAAAATAATATCATTATATAGTTTCGTAATGAGAAGCAGACAATAACAAGTAATAAAAATAGTCAACGATGTCCGAAAGTCAGCCAAGAGTTGTCAACAAAGATATAAATCTTTTTTTAAGTCATCAAAGTATGGCAGATGGCGGGTCATATATATGTCTCATCGTTTACGAACATCAAAAACAGCCCAGTATCGATGGGATAATTAATTTGATGAATACAACCACTGTAGTATATTGGCAACTGATGACTATAGTTAATACTATGGCTCGTAAAGTTGTAGAAATTATAAAAAACTAAATAGCTTTTGGCTTGCGACTTCGTCCGAACTCGTTATAGACATAGAGAAGGCGCAGGTAGGCTAAATTATCGCCCTTCCATGACGTTATATAACCCCTTTTTACCCCATAGGAATGATTTTCGGGATAAACTATCCTATGTTCATCCTAGGGTTTCAAACAGGGGTTATCTCCCTGCAACATCTTAGTCCATTCAGCGCGTTAAGCGTAAATTCGTACGTACTTACCATGCAGGCCTTAACATTGTTTACCACCATAGTTGTATAAAAAACTTATTTATAAAATATGAGCGCATCCACACTGCGCGCGCTATTAGCCGCAAGATTACCGCAGCGTTTGACAATTGATTTATGCCCGTCAAAGTCGCGCGCGCAGGCGGCCGGCACAGATCAGTGCGCAGACGCGGCAATATGGCGGCCGTATATCTCGGGATTAAGGATTTGTTTAAGGAGTTGTTATCGGCCAGTATTTTTATTGTGTTTTTATCACGCGTGTTTTGTGTTAAGAATAATTTCGAGAAAATATGGCTAGTTAACATTTTAATTAAGTAGTTTTCTCATTAATACAAGTCTCTATATATATTGCAGAAAAATTACAATATCGTACTAATCGGTGCAATCGTGTAGGTATTGCTGGGTTAAACTCCGTTCAGCAAAGTATATGTGAAGATTGTTTTAAAAGAAGGTTGGTGGCCGGCTCCTTTGCACCCCCTCACTGCCGGCAGCGGCATATTTTTTATTATGGCCCGGACTAGAAAGCTTAGATTAGAATAGAATTACTCGAGGAATAAATGTAGTGAAGCTCATAGCTGTAAAATTTCGATTTGTATGGGAGCGATGCAGTAGACCTTCTACTATAATACCATTCGACTTCCGAACCTACTCTCGTACTTATAATTTCTTTAAAAACTTTTTCTACTTCGTTATAGGGCCTAGAAACGGTACCTAATGTACGCTACTTTCAATCTGGAGCTTATGGATACGAAACCCAGCTCCTACCACTGGGCTTTTGCTCAAAAACTTATGCTCTAAATGTCATTTGATATATCACAGTAGTTTTTGGGGTAAGGGAAACATCGAGAGTAAATCCCGACTTGAGATCTAATCTCAAAGTCTTTCTTCAAGGGTTGCAAGGTCAGAGAGCATTCGCTTTCTTAAAAATTAGTGCTACGCTAAAACTTGGCTTCTTCGGGTTACAATTGGGAAAAAAGTTAGGAGGATGATGACAAACACTGCGTTGTTGTACTCCATACTTACCTCACTAAAGTTTACGTACTCTCGTATGTATATCGTCAACTGTTGCCGTATAAAGAAGCTATTTGCAATTATCGTCGGTCCGTCAATGCTGAGGATTGTGAGCGCTATGTCGCTGGCGGGGATTGCAGACGGCTTGCCAATTGATCCGATGACGCGCTGCATGTAGCGGCTGGTGTTGTCGGAGTCCGATAAATTTTGCGTTTGGACCAATCCATTTGGCGGGCGGTCTGTCATGAGCTCGTCTACCCGTAAAAGTCCCTAGTTCAAGCCTCGGTGACGTTGAACAGTCCAAACGATTCTGATCAGGAAAAAAAAATGCAAAAAAGATGGTGAACGTCTGTGTCCAATCGACCAGACGTTGTCAAATTAAGGGGTATTCGATTAGGTACTTCATTTGTTTAAATAGGACAAGTAGTAAAAGTATCACATTTTGGATTTATTTGTCGGCCTGTTTAGCCTAGTTAGTAGTGATACTGCCTCTGAAGCCAGAGGTCCCGGGTTCGAATCCTGGTACAGGCATTTGTTTCTGTGGTGAGCAGAGACATTTGTTCCTGAGACTTGGATGTTTTCTATATATTCAATATCGTCGGCTAGTACCCGTAACACAAGCCTTTATTGAGCTTACTATGGGACTATTTCGATTTGTGTAAAAAATTGTCCGCTATTATTTATTTATTTATGTCAATGCCGTCAAGGTCCAAAAGTGACCAACCTTTTCTTTTCACGACTTCAGAACTTCACGAAGTTATCTAACTCGTAAAACAAGTTGCTACAGATGAATACTGTAAAAACCATTCTGTTTCCAATTACTCTATGCCAAAACTGTCCGAAGGAAAGCCAACAATTTATCATTTAACTAAAATAGTTTCACTGTCTGCGGGAGTAGATTTAGCGAAAAAAAGAACAGGATTTATTAGACATCACTTTTTGTATTCTAATTGTCATCAGATGGCGTCTAAGATCAACAGCCAACATCTGCATTTCAACGTCACGTTTTCGTGACTTTGTCAATTCTGGCTTCGTTTTATACAGGATGGGCAGTTTTGAGATTCATATTTCAATCGAAATAATTAAGAATTGTAGGTGATTCTTAAAAAATGTAGCAGCTATATTATTAAGTCCAATGGCCAAGCGGGTTCCTAGTAGTTATTATTTTATATATATATATATTATATATATATATATATATATATATATATATAGCGTGATCGCATCAGGAATGAGGCCATCCGCAGCAGAACCAAAGTGACCGATATAGCCCTCCGAATTGCTAAACTTAAGTGGCAGTGGGCGGGGCACATAGCACGTAGAACCGATGGCCGTTGGGGCGGAAAGGTTCTCGAGTGGCGACCACGTACCGGAAGGCGTAGCGTGGGCAGGCCCCCCACGCGGTGGACCGATGACCTGGTGAAGGTCGCGGGTGTCCGCTGGATGCGGGTGGCGCAGGACCGGCCATTGCGGAAGTCTTTGGGGGAGGCCTATGTCCAGCAGTGGACGTCTTTCGGCTGACATGATGATGATGATGATGATATATATTTCATTCTGACTTTAAATGTTATTAATTGTAACTATATATAAGTATGACAAAGTAGATAAGGTACGTCACAGTGGTTGAAACACCGAAAAGCTTTAATTAAAAAGCACCCAAAAGTTTTACAAAACATTTTTGTATGACCAAAAGCGAGTTATCTTCATAGTGTTCTTGTGTGTGTTGTTGTGTAGTGTATCTTACTAACAGCGACTCGGATTTTATTGTTTCAGATGTATTGATATAAGTAAATTTAAATAAAATTTGTTGAATCAATTTATCAATTGGGGGTCAAGCGATATAAATAAGTCATCCTGATTATCTCTCTCACAATATTGCCATAGTATCCCGTAACACGTTTCTCAAGCATAAAACGTGCCATCAAAAAAACGCAAAAAATTGCGTTTGTTACGTCAAAAAATTACGTCAGATCTTAAATGAAAACCATTCAATGGCTCACCCTGTATTTGTTTTTGTAAATTTTGTCATAGATTAAGAGGTTGGCAAGGTTCGTTGTCAGAATGTGAGATGTGAATGAGGAAATATAATATGATACGAGTATATCGGAATTTTGAAATATCTTTCTGTAAACATGAATGTGTTCAGATTTTTATTTTACATGGTGATTCAAATTGAGATAGTGTGTAGTCAGTGAATGTGAATATTATAGACCTATTTTACAGTGAATGTGAACATTATAGACCTATTTTACCACCTGTCAGTGACAATTCGACATACATAGCTGGATCTATAAGCGATCACCAAGCAATGTACATGTCGATTTACTTATCGTTGTTTATTTATTTATTTACAGTTGTTGTCAGGTGGCAAATGTCAAGTTGATCAAATGGGATTATGACTAAAGTAAGCGCCAGTTGAAAACGAAAATAATGTAAACAAACAATGTATTGAATTTGATATTTCATATGTCAAATTCAATACATTGTTTGTTTACATTATTTTCGTTTTCAACTGGCGCTTACTTTACGACTATATTATAGGCCTAGAATAGGTTCTAGTCCATGTTAGTAGTAGTTAAAACTAGTCGGACTTTCTACCATCTAAGTACTTTTACTGAGTACGATACGTGCGCGGTGCTAGAGTTGTGTTTGTGTGGCTTTGGAACCCGAATTAGCCCACTTTTCACTGGGGCACCCCGACCGATTCACGCCGCGCAACTATACGATTGCAGACACCGTTTGTTTTTTTTCCTTGGTCGCCGTTGCCGATCACGGCATGGATACCTGTATCTATATATCTTTTATATAATACGAGGATGACAAATACCGGGTGGCCGACCTAATCTAGTCGGCATACACCGTAGCTTATAGACGCTTTGCCAAAACCATATCAAGCCTTTTTTGATTTGAGCATTTGTTATATTGACAGCTAGCGTCAAAGCAGGTCTTCCACTATCAACCCAACGCATCCTCGGGAGCTCTGAAGACTTTACTCACCACCAGGAACAAAACATCACATACCTTCAGAGCAGGCTGCTCAAAGCTTATGCCTATAGCTGGTTACCGTTGCCAGAAACAGCGTGCATAACTGTAATTAAGAAGGCAGTCGTAGAAATTGATAAATCACACCAGGGACCCTGAGCACATAAGTTCAACATAATCTTTTAGCCCCAAACCCCGCTTATTAATAGTCTTTCGCGGCCGTAAATAATAAAATTAATGTAATAATAGTCCATCATGAGTGTAATTAAAGCTGGCTCCCGATGTCAACGTGTTTACTTGTTACGTGAACGAGGCCCTGCGCCGGCGCAAGGGATACGCGATTAGCGATAATATTTCGTGACAACGACTGGGAAAGGGGAAACTTTCTGGCGTGAACTTTCCAAACAGGCGTTTGGCAGTAGAGCTTTATTTAAAGAAATTCTTCACTTGAACACTTTTTAATCAGTCTTTAAATACACTTTTAGTCTCGAAATTTACAAATAAGAGTTTGACAGTAGTGCTTTATTTAAAAATCATTCTCTTGAACACTGTTTACACATTATTAAGAGATTTCAGAAGCATCAACTTGTAAGAAATCTCAATTTTAAAATAATATCGCATTGAAAAACCTTATCATTTGCTTTTAAAATTCTCCTCTTTTGTTTTTAAATTATATCTTAGCTTAAAATTTGTATATTAAAAGAACGACTACATCCTAGCTCTTGAAGCTGCTTTAACGTAGTGACACATCTTATGTATTGACAAATACATTTTGCAGCGTAATCGCGGCTTCCGTATATACTGTACTAAACTTATATATTCTTTTGACGTCATGAAAGAACCTTCAACCCGGAAGATCTTACCCTGACATCGACAGTCATAGAGGTGGTCGAAACTAAACAAGACTTCCAAAAATCGCTCGCTTCCTAAACTTGGCCCACCCCCACCACACCCGCTTTCGTGCACACGTCAGTCAGCGCCCATCAATCACTGTTCGCCGTGACCATGCCACTCATATTTCACTACCCGCCCGTATCCTCATACAAATAAAGACCATTTTCCAACGAAAACAGGAAGGAATCGATTAAGTATTTCTGTAATGAGTGTGCTTTTGTTTTAAATTTCTGTAATTTTTAAAAAGGGGGTGGGTTTGTTTGTTTTTTAATCTGTGGTTGGAGGTTTCAATTACTTATGGGAAAACAAAGTACATAAATATGTATAGTTCTTATTGGTTAGAATTCGTGTAATCAACATAACATTTGATCCGAAGCGTTGTTCGTTGAAAGTTTCAATTGAGCTGGCTTGAGATTGGCCGCATTCTTGAACCCGTCACTGATTACCAATATATTAAATTGCAAGATTTGGCTCATATAGGTGTCTACAATACCACCCACAGCCAGGTAAAAAGTCACTAATTAAGTAATACTAAGGTGTATGTTTTTCTTGTAAGTCAGCTTAAGAGCGTACTTTGAAAAATATTGCGTTCTTTAAAACGCCGTTTTGACGAGATTAGGACTGATTTTCAGATATATGATTATTGACTAAATAATTATTTCTCTGATTAAAGCTGAAATATGCTTGCTTTAAATTATTCCGATAGGAAAAAAATCCAAGGTTCACTGTTTTTTTTTCCTTTTTTTCTTCAGCCTACTCAAACAGTACATTATTATTATAAAGCAATACAAGCAAGTACATGATAGTATTTTACCTACCTCATCTAAAATCTAACAAGAGGAAATAGGAATAACACTTCACAAAGTCAGATAATTATTGAAGTTTGTTCAAAAAAGAGAGTCCCATTTCGTTTTCTCCCGCGCAAAAGACATAAGCGAATCTCTTACACAAGGAACTTGACTTACCGAATGGAGGCATCCCCTTTAACCTTCAAACTTCTTTATTTATATATTATCTAGAATGATGATAAAAACAAATAAGGAACATATTCCTCTATAGTTATCACAAAAAGTAATACTAGAATGCAAATAATTAAACATTATCTAAAAGGACACTAAAAAAACTAAGGCTTTAAGGATAGGAGGAGGACGGTCTAGCTTGGCAGCTGGAGACGTCTGCGGGTCCCCCACTCTCAACACAGCGCATCCCCAAGTCAATAAAGGGTCGGCAACGCACTTGTGATTCCTCCGGAGTCGCAACTGTCCATAGGATACGGTGTCTGCTTACCATCAGGCAGGCCGTAAGCTTGTTTGCCACCGTCTTAGTATAAAAAAGGAACATCATTACCTTGTAGTACTGTTTTTCTTGTAGCAATTTTATTAGTCGTTAGAAAGATATTGAAAGGCAAATGTTGAATGTCCAGAGGTAACGACAAACATATACAAAATGAATAATGACTACAGAAGCAGCCCGATGCCAATTTAGGTACACAAAAAAAACTCCCTTTTCAACGGTCGAACGAAACCCATCGAACACCTACATAAAAATGCAATACCAAATTGATGAGTGCACAAAATCGGCTGATTTGATTAATGTGATCCTAGCCCTTTGTGCACTATTACTCAGCTTTAAAATGACACAAGTGCGGTAATGTTGCTATTACTATACGCCATTTATTACCAAGAGGGCAGTAATGGACACATGTCGGCTATCCATCAGTGTGGCAGATGTCGTAGTTTGGTCAAAGTTTCGGATGCTACTAGGGAAACTAAAATAACTAAATGTATAATTTGTGGTGGCAACGGTTTGAGGCGTAGTTGTGAGGATGTAGAGTTATTTTGGTTTAAATTGGGAATTTGTCAATGGGACCTATTAGGAAGCAGTCTGTATCCTTATTGATTAGCAGGAAATCTTGCTTTATTTACGTTAAATTAAAATGTAGCGTCTCGTGTAATTTTATAACCGACTTCAGAAAAGGAGGAGGTTGTCAATTCGACTATATTTTTTTATGTTTGTTTGGAAGTTTCGATTGGGTGAACCGATTTTGGTGATTCTTTTTTTATTTGAAAGCTGGTGCTTCCCGTATGGCCCCATGTTAATTTGGATCAATTCTGACAATGGCATCCATGAGAAAACCATATGTCTTTAATATGCATAAAGTATGTGCACGACAAATGGACATGGAAATGTTCGATTATTATTCGAGCGAAGCTCCACAATCCCCGATTCACCTATTTCGTTGAAGTTACACACATCCTGACACATACTCGTAAAACATATAACAATCAAATTTACTTACATCATAGACACGAACGCCGCAAAAGTTATAAATAAAAAAGAACAAAAAACCATACAGAAAAAAAATTAAGCCGCTTATAGCATAGCGATGCATACCGTGGTGGTATAGCCTGAAGGTATAGACAACATATAGACAATAGCTTCGTTCATTATGTCGGGCGCAAACTGAATACAACTAGTAAGTAAAAATTGTTCCTAATTTATTGTGATATCTTGATGGTTGCTTACCAACATATTGACACAACGTTATAAATTTTAAGGAAAGTATCCAATTCCAATTATATATTACGTATGTAGTTAGTTATAGTTACCTGACATCGGTAGCCAGTCTTATTCAAAACGCTGACAAACTCGCTAAATCCAGTATTCTCTGACTCCTGGCTACGTGCACATAATATGATTCTAGGGGTCAAGAATTGTGGTGAGTGTTGAGGTGAACAGCCTGAACCCTTTGTGTGCGTGACGGATGGATCCGCTTCCGGGGCGATGTATGTCCGTCCATCAATCGCTCGGTGACGGGTAGTGACGTGAATATACGCCCGAGTTTTACATATAAATGTAATACTAGTTTGTATGTGGATTTGTGTTGAACCGAATAGATCGTATTTCAATGTCTCGTTCGGATACGTTAGCTCACGCGTGCGGAATCAGACAGCTTTTTTAAAGAAGCAAACAAGGACCAGACTTCGTTGGCCACCACAGGGACTACATAACACACACACACTTTACTCACTTACAAAAACACGGCCCCTACTTGGCTGGAGCCGCAAAGTGGAAGATTGTATCGTGAGTACATAGTAGTTAAGGATATACGAAACCGCTTCCCCGTTCCCATCAGCACCTGCTGATTTGTATGGAATTATCTATGGGCCCGTTCACACAACAAGCGTACGGCCTGCCTAATGAGAAGCAGATACAGTTTTCTATGGAAGCTAGCGACTCCAATTACACCTGTTCTGATTTGAGGATTTGTTGTATTGACAGATAGAGACAATTGCAGGTATTTCACTCCGAACACATCGCATCCTAAGGAGCTTTAGACTAATAATATCAAGATGAACCTTTAATATTCATCATTAATCATTATTGTAACTTTCAGCCCATTTGTCTACTGCTTAGCATAGGCCCTTCGCATAGGTATGCGACTCGTCCCGTTTCCAAGCTGGTATTATCCAAAAGTAACCCACGATATAAAAAAAAATGATCACTATCATATCAACCCGTCGAACGAATTAACTTTTAATGATTTTAACTTTGACTCTGACTACTATAGAAAGAAGCAATGTGTACAGATGTAAAGTTTTTTTTTTTAATATAAAAGACTTATTTAATGTTCGTAAGTTTTACATTCATGTTTAAGAATCTCACTGGGCACACGATAACATATAATTACCTACTTGTAATAATTTTGACAAAAAAAAAACTTCAACCGAGTTATAAAATAAATAAATAAGTGAATTCTGTTTTCAGAACTGGAACAAATTAATATGGGAAGTGAAGTTAGTTAAATAAAAACGATAATCCTGATCTCCGATTTTATTCTTTAAAAATATGAAATTTTTAATATCCAAATACAAAAAGTATCGAAGCACATCACTAGTATGTACTCTACGTCGTGCCTGAAGGTGACTTATTGCGCACTTGGACAAAACATCACTCAAGGTCTCGGGTGGGAATATTTTTCTTGAAATGGATTAGTAGCGAAGGTTTTAGTTGAATTTATTACGTCCATCAAACATCTGGGCGGTTTAGGTAATAGATTCCAAGAGTAATTGAAATCAGGGATACTCATGATACATTAACACGAGGTATGAAACTCAAGGGAAAATTCATTGTGCGAGTGACACAAGCCTACGTCATCACTGCTATCGAGCCTATCGGTGGTTGGCGGTCGTAGTGTGAGTTCGAGTGTACAGGCTGTACAGTGACGTGGGCTTGTGTCACGATCCGGAGTAGCAGGCCTTGTTTCTTTAGACCATGGGGATACTGAACTATTTCTACTAACTGTAAGGGAGGTAGGGCACATGGGAACGTCATTTCGTTCATATTTGGAGCAGCCTAACCGGGAAAGTCCACCTCCACCAACGGGACCCGGTTGGTAGAGACCCAGCCTGCGAAGCTAATGATGTTTGAACGGAACATGTGTTAGTTAGTTAGTTTTACTGGGCATTTTCCGCAAGGCGACATCTCGCGTGCCTATTTTGCGTGAAGTGGCGCTCTAACCACCCTAGCTCCTGTATGAAATTTATCAATGCTTTGATATTGTTTACTGCTTCGTGCAGTGTGTTCGGAGTTCCTATGTGCTTTTTCCTGTATACTTCTGTGTATTACCTGCTGTACTGTACACTACCTGCTTGCAGTCCAGTAGAATATGTTTAGACGTCTCCTCTGCCTCCATGCATGCCTTACACATGTCTGTGATGCCCAAGTTGTACAGATGTTTGTTGAGTGTGTTGTGTCCTGTTATAATTCCAACTACTTTGCGTAGTTGGTCTCTGTGTGTCCTCAGTAATGTAGCTGTGAGTTTGTGGTCTTGTTCCAACAGTATCTCTTCCGTCTGTCGACATGTGTCTCTCTCCTCCCAGTACCTTTGATGCTAGTGTTTCGCGTACCGGTTTAATTGGTTGTATATGTATTTTAGTGGTAGGGGTATAATTGGCTCTGGTGCGTATGCCGGTGTTTCTGGGAACGGAACATGTGATAACAATTTTTCATAACAAAAAAATATCAATCCATTAAAAATCAGTTTTTTTTTTTTAATTTTTCTCCAGTAATAAAGTAAGACAGTAATAGACGTTAAGCCGCTCGTCACGTCATCCACGTGTCGCACCTGATTGGACGTGATTTAATAAAAAATATAATAAAGGGACGTTGTCAGCTCTTCAATCAGCCGCCAGTCACTATCGGTTCTCGAACGAGCGCGGCGGCGGTGAATAAAATGTGAGAAGTCTAAAAAATTAAGTAATATCTAGTTTTTTTTATTGTGACTTTCTAGGGTTACGTAAGTAAATAAGGAACCCTTATAGTTTATAAATTAATGTTTGTTCAATAACTTGCGCGTGACGTCTTAAGCACTCTCAATTTATAGGAGCAATTTCGGGGGCTACTAGCGTCTATTCTAGTTGTAGACGACAGATTCTTCCCGCCCCTAATGTACCTAGCACGTAATTTAGAAACAAATAAAGATAAGACGTTAGCTAGGTAAATTTAAGAGTAACCCTGTTATTTAAAATGGAATATATAAGAAATATTGTCATATTTACGTAAATATTAGAACCTTGTCGCACTAAGCGGAAGGAATAACTCTTTAGGGCGAGTTTATTCATTTCAGCAAGTATTATGACACAATCCGAGTGATTGCGCAATAATGCTTGGAAATTTCCATACGCAATAAAATGAAAGATTGCGTAATAGTGTAAAATATATCGATCGTAGATCGAAATTACGCTATGAAAATGGCATGTTTTGTGAGCTAACTCACAAACAATTGACTCTGAGATAATGAGGTTTTTATTATATAAAGTAGGCACTGAGGCGCATATTACAAGCCCTGTTTGAATCACAGGCACTAAGAAATGGTCGCGCAGCGAATTTCTCAAGATGGAATCAATTTAGAATAGTCGTTTTTACACAACGCTTTTCCCTCTCAGAGCCAATATTAGGAAGACGCTGTCCAAGTATAAAGGGTCACGTGTGACCACACCGAACGCCGACTCGATGAGCCTTAGTACAGGCCAGTGAGATAATCACAGCCTCCGCAATCCGCGGAAAACCGCGAGATTTTTTTTTTTTTTTTTTTTTTTTTTTTTTTTTTTTGACCTGACTGTGGCTTTATAGGCCGAGCCCATTAAAGCGATAGGAATACGCGGTGGGAGAGTTGCCTGGGGAAAATCCAGGGGAAAACCTCCGACATGACCGCGTGGGCGGTTTTAAACACTGGAATACTCTAAGAGTTTGCGCTCCAGTGAGATTGGTTGAACGGTTTCAACCAAATCTGGGGTGTGAGTGGAATCGAGCTACTGGGAGTTTTGTCGCTGGTTCACTAAACCTAGCCTAGCTGAGAAGAGTCCAGCAAGAAACTCAGCTAGGCCCGACCTGCGTCGGACTGACTCTACCCGGTATGCGGCGGTACCGGGACGAATAGGGACTATATGTGTCTGTGTTGTCGCGATCGCGCGGTGGACGTCCCCGCCGGCGGGAAAGCCTAAGTGTACGCGTCGTGTCTGAGTTGGACGCCGTAAGCGCAGCGTTCCACCTTTCGATGGACGCTGTGATTACGTCGTCCGGGTCCGTGAGTGTGTGCCTAGGACGCCGGACCGTGCGGCCCCTAATCAGTGATCGCCGAGTTACGACAGAGGGGGGAGGGATGGGAACGTAGTCGACAGCCTTCCTAACTAACGGATTCCTATGATGGGGAGCGTTGTCAAAATAACGCCTGGCAGTCTGCTTAAAGAAACCATACATGGTGCTAATCCCCATGTCGTGGTGCAGGCTGAGGTTCGACTGGTACCACGGGGCACCAGTCGCCCTACGGAGAAAACGATTTTGAATGACCTGAAGCGGCTTGAGCGATGTCATAGGCACGTGGGCAAAAGCTACACTTGCATAAGACATGATTGGACGAACACAAGTTTTGTAAAGTGTCAGCTTATTTCTAAGCGACATTTTACTAAACTTGTTGATCATCGGCCCAAGCCTTCCTAGCACGAACAACGCACGGTTGCGTACCCTACGGATGTGGCTGCGGAAAGTCAGTTTCCTGTCGAGGGTCACTCCAAGATATTTGACCTCGTTGGCCCAGGGGATAGGCCGGTCAAACATTTGGATCGGAGCCACCCGCCTTTCTGTGCTAACGCAGTCAGAAGGGTGGAAGACTATTGCAGTGCTTTTCTCCGGATTGACTTCGATACGCCAAAGATTAAACCAACGACCAAGGTCGGTGATTGCCTCCTGGAGATATCGCCGGATAAAAGCGTACTTACAATGAGTCGTAAAGAGCGCGGTGTCATCCGCGAACAACCCCAGATGCACTTTAGGGTGCCTGGGAATGTCATTCGTGAATAACGAGTACAGAGTGGGAGAGAGCACGGAGCCTTGCGGGACTCCGGCTCGGATGGGGTGTGGGTCCGAGTACGTTCCCTCCAGTCTGTAACGAAAGCTTCGATCCCTGAGAAAATCTCGTATTGTGAGTACGAGTCTGTCCGGCATGCCGAGCAGATATAACTTGTATATCAACCCGTTATGCCAGACTTTGTCGAAGGCTTTCGCCACGTCAAGAAAGATCGCACCGGTCTTGAGCCCCTGGAAACGAGAGAAACCGTCCAGCACGTGCTCCGTGACGCGGTGCACTTGTTGGACACACGAGTGCCCGGATCTAAAGCCGAACTGCTCGTCGATGATGACGTTATTCTCAGCCGTAAATCTGAGAATTCTAGTGAGTAGGATCCGCTCATATAGCTTTCCAAGGGAGCTAAGCAAGCTGATCGGCCTGTAAGAGGCAGGCGAAGTCCGGGGTTTGCCGGGCTTCGCTATCCCTATGACCGATGCACCTTTCCACGCGGCTGGGAAGTGAGCATTGGTCAGCGCGGCATTGAAGATGCCAACCAAAATGAGGAGAAGGGTTTCGGGGAGAAGTTTCAGGATACGATTGGATACACCATCCGCACCCGGAGCCTTCCTAACACGAAGACGCCTGACGAGGTCACTGACTTCCTTAACCGACACCGGTAAAACGGGTGAAGTTACGGGGAGACGCGATCTCCTGTCCACCTCGGAATCGACCCATCTAATATGGGCTTCGTCGGTGTGCAGGAGACTAGGCGAACATTGGGACTCTAAGCTACTCGCAAAGCATTCGGCTTTCTCACTATCCTCGAACGCAGGGGTAGGGTGATCCGGACGATCCAAGGGGGGTATAGTCCAACAGGTGTCTGATTTGAGAGATCTCGCTAGTTTCCAGTAAGCCAGATGACTAGGCGCGATCTCACCCATCAGATCCCTGAACGAGTTCTCCCGAAACTCGGCAATTCTCTGTTTGGACTCGTTGCACAAGTCCCTCAGGATTTGACGGTTTTCGGCAGAAGGGTGATTAGAGTAGGTCCTGATGGCACGATTTTTCCTAGTCACTAACTCTCTCAATTCCCTAGGTAGGGGTCGGTTTTGGATATCCTCCGCCGATACCTCCCTTGAGGCCTCACTTCGAACAGTGTTGAGGTAGTTAGTGAAAGAATCGATCGCTTGGTCGGTCTGTTCAGTAGTGGTTATATTGTCGGGGATGTCTCTAAGCAGGGGAGGATCTGTCTGTAGGAGACCTGATTGTACCTTGTCCCAGTCCACGAGTGTTCTGGTACGAGGTGTACTATTGGGGTGAGGTCCTAGTCTCAAAAGGACTGGCCTATGGTCCGAGTCAAGTTCGTGTATCACTTCTATAGAACGCAGAGTTAACGCTACGTTCTTTAGAAGTGCGATGTCGAGTATGTCAGGTCGGTGCTCTACGTTATGAGGGAAATGGGTCGGTTCTAGGGGAGCGAGGAGATCGAAAGGGAGGCTGTCGATCAAAAGGTGATGAAGCCGATTGCCGTTGGGATTGGTTGCCGTGCAACCCCAGTTAATGTGCTTACTGTTTAGGTCCCCAGCCACGATGACCGAAGGACCTAGGGAGGCTAGCGAGTCGAGGTCGGTCTTAAGTAAGTCACGTTGAGGTGAAAGGTAGGTTGACGCAATCGATATCGGGGGGTGGCCCTCCATCGATATGCGGCAAACTGACACTTCCATATTTGTCAGGGGTGGGGGAGTAAGACTTATGCAATGTAAGCTACGTTTATAGAAAATGAGCGTGCCCCCGAATGGCCTACCATCTTGCCTATCATCTCTAATCTGATTGAATCCAGGGACGCAAAAGGCTCTAGTACCGGATCTGTAAAAGGTCTCTTGGACCAAAACCGCGAGATTTGTAAGAATCCCTATTTATATTCGGACAGCGCCTCGTAGCGTGCACTACTTCAGGGTGCTCACGTTACGGTCAGCCATTACGAAAGATAGGAGGTGAGTTCGCAAGGTACTTCACTCAGTACCGAAGAGACACTCCAAGGAAGAAACCCAGAACAAGAAAGAAAAGTGCGTTGGGAACTCAGCTCAGGAAAAGTTTAGGAATCTAGACATTGTGTCCTAGATTTAGATAAAATCAGTGTTAAAGTCATTATAAACAAGTAAATTAATTATAAACAGTGTTAACTTCAAAATACGTTTTAATAAGAACATAACTTGTGATAAACAATATAAACCATTTACAATCCGTCCGAACTCTTTTACTTGTTACGAATCATAAGAAAAAGCAGAACCAAGGTGGCACCAAAATTAGAGTAGAGTCAGTCACTGTTATTTTACGAGAGGAACTACCAGTCATTTGTATACAGTCCACTTTAAACATTTATATTTTTGGGCCTAATCAATCCGGATTAGTGCATCATTTACACTAGTCACTAGGATTGCACCAAAATTTTACCCTTTATTTTGCTCTAATTGTTGGTCCGATATAGGAATTTGATCGTCGCTAAATACAGGTTTGGATGGCACCGTATAAAAACAGTCAAATACCGTTGCAGCAATAAAATATTGCTCTAAAAAAACGGAAAGGTGTCAACTACTTTTTTAAAACATTATGTGTCATTGATGGTAGGTAACAATTCAGGTCAATTTAAACAGTAGACGGACGATCAATAAAAATTTAGATCAAAAATTGTTGATTTAAAGGGAATTAAAACAAAAAGAACAGTACATGTTTTTTTTTTCTATAAAACATGGAAAGTTCTCATGAAACCAACCAACAATACGGACAGTAGCACTTATTATTTAAAAGATATATTTTTAATCGGTTGGCAAGACGTATGTGGTACCGCCGGCGTTGCAGGCGTCCATATCTACGATGACTGCCTACCATCAGGCGGGACGTACGCTTATTAGCCACCGACGTGGTATAAAAAAAAATAGTACAAGCTTTACTTAGTTTGGGACTAGGTCAAACTAAGTCGATTTGTGTAAGATTGTCTCCAAAAACTATAGAAATGAGTTCAGTTTAAGATTTAATCTAGTTCAATTTGATTTCATAGTTCCATGGTGGGAATGTTTCACGATACTAATAATATTCCAAATATTATAAACACCCAAAACTGTGACATACTCGAAATGTATAAATATATTGTCATTAAACATCAATTCAACTGAAAACCATTGGTACTGGCGACATCATGTCCCAATTGATTGATAAAACTCACTCGGCGCGACGGATTGACGGCTGACAGGCCTGCCGAACGCCCTCCATTTTCATTCCCATTTTATTTTGTACATCTATTTACTTTTTAATGTTTTTTGCTGAAAATCGGTTTGCAAGCGGCAGATTGACGGGTGAAAAGTGTTTGTGTTTCTAAAACTGCCTAGTTTTGGATAGAATGTACGTAAACTCTGCAAGTAATAAAATATTCGATTTTATCAAGTTAGTAAAATTGATCAGTAGGTTTTTGGCCAGGAGTCCTATTTTTAATTATCAATTGTTAAAGCAAATTATAATTTGGGGAGCGCTTCTGTCCACTTAACTTTATAAACGCCGATAATGTTTCTCATACAATTTAACGCCACAATAATAATTATTTTTAAATTGTCCTATGTAACGATCATATAACTCCTAACCACTCGAACTCATAACGCCTATAATCACTTTAATATAATATACGATTTTAATTATAATATTAGAAATGATAATAATAAAATAATAATTTGACTGGCGTAGGGATGTGACGACCCCATCGCCCACTGGATTTCCAGTGCAGTCAGTCAACATAGGGCAGCTTGTGGCGAGCTGTTAGGGAGCAGCGACCCTATGTACCTGAGTGCTCCTGGGGGTGTCCTGTAGGTTGGTTGTATGAACAGGCCCCCCGCCTCTGGCTTGCCTTAACCGGCTGTCCAGAGTGGAGTCGCTAGAGCTGTTGCTCGGGGGTGGATGTGGTCACCTAAGTGGCGAGTTGGCTATATGTTTAAAGTCCAGTGCCACCTCTCTACCCCCAACCCTCTGCACCGGTGTTGCCCTTAGGCCATTTTTAATGTCGCTATTTATAGGGGCCCATCTAGCAGAGGGCGAGTCACCGTCTGCCTGAGATAAAAATGTGAGACAGTTTTATTAGGTAGACGTCAGTTGTCTCATTCAATAGCCCAGCCATTAGTCCATCATATTCACCCAATAGTCCGGTTCATTTAGATTCCATCAACCAGCAATAGTTCCTGTACACCCTGGCGGGTGCTGTCTCTGTGTGCGTCCCATGACACGGGCAGGGACAGCATCCGCTCGGTGTAACCCTTGCATTTCATTAAACTGTCAAAAGGGCCTCTACGTGTTGGCTATGTGGTACTCGGTTGGTACTTCGGTACCTCGGTACTTCGGCTCCGCGCACGCCTTCCAAAGGTCCGGGACACCATTGTCCCGTGAGCGGAAAAGACATAAAATAATTTGAATATATATGTTCATAACTTTTTTAATCTTAACTTTTACTTATATGACGTATTGTATGAATTCATGATACCCCTGATGATTTTTATGCTAATATTTATTTTCATTCTATTTCTTTTTTTTTTCTTATCTATGTCCTCAACGATGAAAGGTCACTGTCAACTTAAATTAAATATGCTTATTTTATTGAAATATACCCCATCAAGCTGCGCCTGCGGCCTTTTGCACCGAGCCGATTCGCGCTTAGCGGATTTTTTTTTCGAAATACATATTAATAAAATGTTTAAAAAAAACTCATCACACAAAAATATCAAGTAAATAATAAATAAAACTACTGTGATCACGCCATAGCCCACTGATGGAGCTCACTCAGCGAGACATGAGATTGACAGCTGTCAATTGCACTCGCTGCTCGCCCGTTTCATTTCCGAGTTTTAGTCGTAACACCGCCAATGTTTTGGGCACTAGAATCAATAATGAATTGCGGGTTTTGGATAGTTTATGTATTTTGATGAATATTTTTGATATATATTTATTCACAGAGGTCAATCCGGGATTATTATAGGTCGAGTATGTGTGACGTTACAACATAAAGGTCCGATCACACCCGTGCTCAAATTACGCTGACGGTACGAAATCAGAGTGAATGAGAGGGAAAAAATATGAGTTTTAAACGTCACGCATGAGGCACTTCACTGCGTTTACGGTGCGTCAGTCAGTGCGTTTTAAGCAGCGGTGCGGCCGAACCTTAATATAGTGTTAATTTGTAGGAGCCGTTTTGATGGCCGCTAGCAGCGGCAAGCTCCGTTTGTCCCAATTTTTTGGATTTTGTTGTGTTTTAATTGTAGTTCTCCATAAGAACCTCTCCAAAAACTGGTTCGAATGACACCATAAAAAAGAATTTTCAAGTAGCCAATTTCATGTACACTCATTTGATTCTCTTGATGCCCGTTCCCCATGCGATTGCTAAACTAACGAACAAGAGCGAACGAAGAGCGCTGCCTATCCTAGAGTAGTCTGTAGTGACCTTGCCTACCAAGCTGGTTGGTCTTGGGTTCGAATTCCGGCCAGGGAATTTATTTGTGTGAGCCTGGTGAGCACGAATATTTGTTTCTGAGTCGTGTATGTTTTCTATGTAATTAAGTTTTCATCTATCTAAAAAAGTATGTCTATCGCCGCCTAGTATCCATAGAAAAGAGTGTATACATTTTTAAAGGGTCGGCAACGCGCATGTGACACCCCTTGAGTTGCAGGCGTCCATAGGCTGCGGTGACCGCTTACCATCAGGCGGGCCGTACGCTTGTTTGCCACCGACGTGGTATAAAAAAAATAGTAAAAGCTTTACTTAGTTTGGGACTAGGTCAAACTAAGTCGATTTGTGTAAGATTGTCTCCAAAAACTATAGAATTGAGTTCAGTTTAAGATTTAATCTAGTTCAATTTGATTCCATAGTTCCATGGTGGAAATGTTTCACGATACTAATAATATTCCAAATATTATAAACACCCAAAACTGTGACATACTCGAAATGTCTTTGTTTTTGCCCCGCAAAAGCGCAGCCACGTTAAAACACGTAAATATTTCTTATATCTAGGAAATAAGGTGCATAATCGTTCAGTGACAGTGCAGCGATAATAAACACATGTCCCATCCATCTCTTTGACAGCTGTCAGGGATATTCTTGCACTTTGCTGGGGTACGGTCAAATCTATATAATGTGTACGATTTTAAATGTTATTCCCCAGTCATAAGATCGAAAGTGTACGTAATTTTTTGTGTGAGTTTATACTTTATGATACTAAAACGTCGTAAGTGGCATTGACACATGAGTGGCATTGATAGAATTGTTTATCAATTGTTTTTGTAATGTTCTTGTTGTTGATTGCTTGCTAGAGTTTCTAGAATTACACTAAATTATCGACGATTCCCGATATATTGCTCCGAATCGCTAAACTTTAGAGGCTGTGGACGGGGCACATTGCACGCAGACAGGATGGCCGTTGTGGCGCAAAGGTTCTCGAGTGGCGACGAAAACGCAATGTGGGTAGATTCCCCACAAGGTGGACCTGGTAAAGGTCGCGGTCACTGGATGCGGGTGGCGCAGGACCGGTCTTTAGGGAGGCCTATGTCCAGCAGTGGACGTCTTTCGGCTGATATGATGATGATTCCTCCATATTAACAAAGGCTTGCTTGGGGTCGTCAGGTAAATTAGCTACTTCTTGACTTGGCGGGGCGGAATCGGTATGCGGTATTTTGTAGTTTGACGTGAGTTTACTGATGTCGCACAAACATTTTCACTTCCCGGTATACTCTCAGTATTCACGGTCAAAGTCATTAACTTTAAACTTAATGTCATTGTAATAAGCTTCAAATTACAACGCCCTATTAATCAATCAAACACTTTTAAATAATTCAAATTTCGAAATACTGATTGTCATACGGGACTGGTGAAACCAAACATCAAATGCCAAAATGGTCTTGTTCAATTTTGTGCTCTGTAGCAATATTATAGTCCAATTTTAGGTGGGTTTAGTGATGTTGCTACCTATGTTTTTTAGGGTTCCGTGGTCAACTAGGAACCCTTATAATTTCGCCGAACAGATAGATCTGTCTGTCTGTCCGAGGCTTTGGTCTGTGACTGTAGGTGTGACTGTGCTTGTAGGAAGGTACTATTTTTAGATTTCAGATTTAATTAAGTTTGATAATGATAAAAATTATTTATCATATTGCAATTGCAATAATTGACCGAGTGAAATGAAGGTCTCCGTTTCAGCTTCGGCAAAAATGCTTTCGTATGTCCGGCCTCCCCGATTTCTGGATTTCCGGCTGTTCTCCTCTAAATTCACGTGAAATTTTTGAGCTAGTTTTGATAATCAGGTAGATTTTTTTGTTGATGCAGTTATTGCAAAAATGACAATTTGCATTGTTCGTTGTATCAGAAGCCCTCGTAAAACTAGTGCTTACGTCAAGTCAAGGGATTAGGTGCCAAAGCGGACCTCGTATGCCACAATCGGGAAAACGCTATAATGACAAATTGATAACCTATTATTAAAATAAACCACATGCTTGTGATTAGATAAAACTGACAATATCCAGTATGTCTGTGTATGCCCTTAACTATGTATAAAAACGTGGGCGTCTGGTATGACAATGCGCATCCAAAACTGAAAAATTCGGTATGTGTCATGTCGGGCCATGCTCAGTGTAGGGTTCCGTAGTTGCCTAATGAACTTACTTAAAAAGCAATAACAAGCCAAAGAAGGGAAGACTTTACGATAACTCAAAAACAGCTCAACTGATCATGTCCGCTATAGTTTTCATTGAAAGCTTTACTTTCATGATTTTTTTTTATTTTTTGGACCCATAGTTCAAAAGTTAGAGGGGGGACACATTTTTTTTCTTTTAGAGTAAATATTTCCGAAAATGTTCACTTTATCAAAAAGTGTTTCATAAACACCTGTACCTTATTCATTTTGAAAGACCTATTCAACAACACCCCACACCACAGGGTTGAAGCAAAAAAAAATTGCATCCCCACTTTACGTGTAGGGGAGGTACCTACCCTTGAGATTTTTTTTTAGATTTTATTTTACGACTTTGTTAGTTTCATCGATTTCTATATTCAAACCAAATAGCAGCTTTCTAGTCAAAGAAAGCAAAAATAGTCAAAGAAAAGCAAAAACTCAAGTCGACAAATGCCAGGGCATGGGTCTCCATTCGTCCGCCTATTACCGACATATTACTCTCCCAACCACTTATCTCCTTATAGCATTGTGTTGTAAATTAAACCCTATCTTAAAAGAGTCAACGTTGCTTTTTATAGTATGGAATTGACTGAGGACGGGGGTTGGAAAGTGATGAAGTGATTGTCGGCTGAATCATTTATTTCGCGAGCTGCTATTTACTTGAAGACGACATCAGTCAGCCTTTTGGCGTAAAAGTAGCATATGGAAGCGCCTATTTGACTTTGGTTTGCCAGGTACAGTCGAAGAATTTGTTTTTGGGCTTTCATATTGATTTTCACTGTGATAAGGTACGAACTGGCTCAGATATCAAATTCCTCGACTGTACCATGGTCTACGGAAACAAGGTCTGCTACTCCGGATCGTGACACAAGCCTACGTCACTGTACGGTCTGTACACTCGAACTCACACTACGACCGCCAACCACCGATAGGCTCGATAGCAGTGGTTGATGACGTAGGCTTGTGTCACACAACGAATTTTACCCGGAGTGTCATATGTTACATTATTGTATTATGGACTGTATACTTTTAGTCCCATCTCGTATCCAATAAATTAAGCTTTACTTTCATGAGTTTATTCATATTTTTGGACCCTACAAAAACAGTATACTACTTACTATAACATGAAACCGTCACATCACATCGAACGTAACGTCAAAATGAGTCAATGTCTAAGATCACTGTCTAATTCGAGTGTTCCCCGATTGTGACCGATTGAACTTGGTTGTCGGGGCATCTCGGCGCGGATAGACGCGTTTGTCTTATTCAGTTGGTGGAGATGAATAAGACAACATACGGGTGAGTAATGTGTGCGTCAACGCTCGAAAGATATGCAGAATACTGTATGATAGGCTATAATGTCCGCTGACCATTAGGCAGTCTACTTGCTCGGTTGCCACCGACGTATAATAGGCGCGGACTCGTTCGACTTGTGAGTGCCAATTGAGTTTTTATTAGTACGCGGGAACTCAGTAAACTCTACCAGTGCATCTAAGTCGCTGAATAAACCTATCGTCGTGCTACAGAGGTATTTTAACTCTATCCCTTACCCCACGCTTGTACTCGTAACATTTGGTAGGTAATCTTAAGTTCACCAGGGAATTATTTTATTTTTTTATGACGATAGTCTATTGTCACTGTATAATTCAAATGTCCCCATTTGTGTCCGATTGAAGTTGTTATCTAGTCCTATCACGGCTTGGATAGACGTGTTCGTCTTATTCAGTTGTTAGAGCTAAATAATGGAGAGACAGGAATATCTCAAGGCGAACGAAGATTTCCATTGTCCACACCCTCATCTTCTCCATTTTCTTATACGGGGCTGAAACTTGGACTATTAAAGCCGCAGACAGGCAAAGGATTGATGCGTTTGAGATATGGTGCTGGCGACGAATGCTCAAAATACCATGGACTGCATTTCGCACGAACGCATCCATCCTTAAAGATATCGGCCTAGACAAGAAACCACGTCTTTCATCTGTCTGCCTTCACCGTATTCTCCAGTATTTTGGCCACATTGCTCGCCCGAATCCCGAGAATTTGGAGAAACTGGTGGTTACCGGTACAGTAGAAGGCAAAAGACCAAGAGGCCGAAGCCCCAAACGATGGCTCAACCAGGTGTCGGAGCATCTTAATATGCCGGTGAATGCAGCCCTCCCACATGCAGCCGACCGAAACTCCTGGAGAAGAATACTGGTTATGCTACGTCGGCAGAGTCACGGTCCTCAGCAATGAGGGACCGTATCATATGTACATTTATAGAAACGGAGACACCGGATGTGGATTATGACTCCAAGCAAAAGTCAAGCATTTATAAGCCATAATTGACCGAGCGAACGAAGCGTCTCGGTTTCAGCTTTCGACAAAAAATCTTTCGTATGTCTGTCTGTCTGTCCGGATGTTATCCTCTACAGGTCGCATTTCTCAACCGATTCTCGTGAAATTTTGTGAGCAGGTTCGATAATTACATAGAGTTTTTTTGTCGAGTCAGTTTTTACAAAATTCAAAATCTGATTTATATTTTTTTGCGAGGTCTTCAGCTCACAGATCCACTAGTTATACAAATAACAAAACAAACAAACAAACAAATTTAAAACAAACATAAAACAACACACAAATCATACAAATTTAAAACTAGTGGCTCTGTGAGCTGTAGACCTCGCAATATTTATTTTATTTTCAAATTACAAAATTTCCAAAAACTGACTCGAAAAAAATTTGTATATAGTTATCAAACCTGCTCACAAAATTTCACGAGAAACGGTTGAAAATGCGACCTGTAGAGGAAAACATCCGGACAGACAGACATACGAAAGAATTTTTGTCGAAAGCTGAAACGGAGAAGCTTCGCTCGCTCGGTCAATAATATTGATTTCCAACTAAAACAATTACTTAATTGGAATAGAATTCAATCAGACCACCAGAATATATCAACCCAATTCCACTTTATTTGGTCGATTTTGAACGCAACAACGATCCGTGCGTTTCCCTCTACCTGTAGCTAGAAACGCGTTCGAGGGTTTGACTGACGGGTCGCCTGTCACTCCAACCGCCCTAACTCATCGCTGCACCACCCATCCATTACCGCACCAACACAACAAACAAAACTGAACCATCTAACTCAAGCAGTAGTGGATCGCGAATATTGCGGGTTTTAGTGATGTGTTGCATCAAATTGGTGAGGAAAGTGAGTAAACGACGATGAATGATGTCATTATCGTGATTAAGGCGAGGAGTTGAGACGTCGCGTTGAGTGATTCGGAAAGGGATTTAAGGCGAGTGACAGAGGTTTAATGTTGTGGTTGGAAATTAAGAAAAAATGGGTAATGGGTTCGAAGTGATGGAGCAGGTGGGATTATTTGTTTACTTTAGAGATGTAAATTGACATGATTA
The DNA here is from genome assembly GCA_905163555.1 of Notocelia uddmanniana. Lineage (NCBI taxonomy): Eukaryota > Metazoa > Arthropoda > Insecta > Lepidoptera > Tortricidae > Notocelia > Notocelia uddmanniana. The sequence goes on from LR991060.1 coordinate 26,651,083, forward strand.
ACTGAAGTACCTATTCGGTAAAAGAGTTTTGATTTTAATATTGTTTTACGTGCCGTACGTACGTATTTTGAACTCGACTGAACCTAGTTATTGTTAGCAAGTAAGTAATGGTAACATAATGTTAATAGTAAATTTAAAAAAATACATCTAAAATAAACCAATTACAAAAGATAGCTATAACATTGAAATTATTAACAAGGGCAAATTACATAACATTACATCAATATTCATATCACAATATCAAGATTATCAACATTATTAAAAAAATCATTAAGATGATACGGATATGAGATATGGGGCAATCAGGTAGGTACTTTTTAAAGCTAACCAATAATTATTGTATGTCAAAGTCTAATTTTTAAGTGGCAAAGCATTATAAACAAAATCTAGGACATTTCTATACAGATGCTCATATAGAGATGTTTGAAACATAAAACATCTGTATGGCAGCCATTACACGGTCAATCTAGATCGTGATCTTGACCAAGGTCGCGGATTTCAAAGAATCCTTCAATCCAACACGTTACACAGTCAATCAGGATCAAGATCACTGATCACGATCACAGATCTAGATCTAGATTGACCGTGTAATGGCTGCCTGAGAATATTTTTTTTTAAGCATGTGTTCGTTGCGCTGGTGATAAAAGGAAAACGCTTTATGAGTGCTTGGCCAATCTTAAACTGAATGCCTCTCCAATTCGTTTCCGCTTACGTCTGACGTAACCATACAATATATGTACCAAAAAACCGGACAAGTGCGAGTCGGACCCGTGCACCGAGGGTTCCGTACGACTAAAAAACAAATTTGATTTATCAATATATTGGTATTTGCTGGTAAAATTTACGTAATAATAAACCTTATAACCAAAGTTCAAATTTATAGGTCAATGGGAAGTTAAAATAATCTTCGGATCAAAATGTGTGACAGACGACAGTCGGGCACGCGAGTGACAGCAATAGGACTCCGTTTGGACCCTTGGTTACGGAACCCTAAAAAGTGTATATTAGGAGAGGGGCAATCATTTGAAAACTAGTTTTATTTATAGACTTTCTTACTACATATACGAGTACTTATCACGCTCAGTTAAATTACCTAAATGTATTCACAAAGGGGGGGGGGGGGGGGGGTCACTCGGGGATATTTTTCAATCTGGCCATTTTTTCTTGATCCGATTTTGTTCATATTAAGTACAAGCTCTTTCGCTCTGCAGGGTAATCACGTAAATCAATCAAACGTACGATAGATAGATTTAACTGTCATTATTACTATGGAGAGTGACATTTAGAATCTAAATTGTGTTGTTAGGTAATTAGTCCGCTGCTCCAAAGGCGTCTGAGGTGGTCATGAACTCATGCCTATACGAAGAAAATCTTTTATTTATAATAATAGCATTGTCTATTTGAAAATTTATAGATTATAATATCATTCTAATCCAGTTTTATGCCATTTGCTAAAGACCTATCATATCAGGAAGTTTACCTTTTTAAAATAATTAAGACGGCGCAGTACGATCGGTGTGGATCGGTTCTCCATACAAACGTATTTAGGCTCTCATTTTAAAACGCCATGCTAGAATAACATGAAACTTTGTATACACAATGGTATCCGGCATACCTAGGTTGGAAATTAGTTTCTGTTGCTACAAAATTGAAAAAGAAAAGAAAGAAAAAAAGGTTTTTTGAGTTTTTTACGGCTTGTATGAAAACCTTAATAATCGCTGTATTTTTTCGCCATTTTAATTTCAAGCAACAGAAACTAATTTCCGCCCTAGACAAGCTGGATCCCATTGTGTATACAAAGTTTCATGTTATTCTAGCATGGCGTTTTAAAATGAGAGCATAAATACGTTTGTATGGAGAACCAAACGTACTGCGCCCTCTTAAGTTTTATAAAGCATTCATGAATAAAAGTTATCATATCATGTTGCAGGTGACCAGTGATCAACTGATCACATTTATCGTTACCAATACCTTTATCTTATGCAGGTACTGCTATGATAACATTATTAAGAGATCTGATATTCATAATTATTGTTACCTAATCAATGCAATTAATTTGTGCCTAATGTGCTGATAATTGTCTGCAGGTACGCACTTCATGCATAATGTTTTATCAGATCGAAACATTCATAATTAACTTTCAATTGTGTATTATATTCAAAGTCAAGAAAAAGGTCCGGGAAAACCGGTCTAATCCTAAGGTCCAGTTTGCCCTCTGGGTTAGGTCAGAAGGCAATCGCTTTTGCAAATTAGTGCCTACATCAAGTCCTAGGATTAGCTACCGAACAGACCCTGGGCCCCTTTCATCATCATCATCATGTCTCCCGATGGACGTCCACTGGACATAGGCCTCTCCTAAAGAGTGCCACAATGACCGGTCCTGCGCCACCCGCATCCAACGGACTCCAGCAACCTTTACCAGGTCATCAGTCCACCTTGTGGGGGACCTACCCACGCTGCGCCTTCCAGTACATGTTCGCCACTCGAGAACCTTTCGGCCTCAACCACCATTGGTTCTACGTGCAATGTGCCCGACCCACTGCCACTTAAGTTTAGCGATTCGGAGGGCTATATCGGTTACTTTGGTTCTACTGCGGATAGCCTCATTTCAGGCTGGATGAATAATATCTCTCCAGTTCTATTCTAACGACATCTGAAGTGGTCACGCCCTCAATTCTCTAGGACCGTACTTCTTTTCTCTATATTTTTTGTTCAATAACGGAAATATAATTCGTGCTACAGCATAAAATAAGACAAATTTGCCCATGATTCTGAACCACGTTTAGTTTGTGTCAAAACAAAATCGGCTAGTAGCATGTCGTGTTGGGCCATGCTCAGTGTAGGGTATCGTAGTTGCCCTATGAACTTAATAAACAAAAACAATAACAAGCAAAAGAAAATACCTTCGCAGCGTTTCATACGTCTTTTAAACTTAAACTGATCATGTCCGCTATAGTTTACGTTGAAAGTCTTTATTAAAAATGTTTGGTGAAGACCTCTATTAACTTTAAAAACCTACAACACCCCACACCATAGAGTTGAACCAAAAAAATAACCATTTCCATTTTACGTGTCGTGTAGGGGAGACACCATTAAAAAATTATAATTATTTAGATTTTATTTTACTACTTTTTCTGATTTATTGATTTATATATCCATGCCAAATTGCAGCTTTCTAGGACTTACAATCACAGAGCAAAGCCTCGGATAGATACACTGACAGACAGACAGACCGAAACTAGGGTTCCTAGTTGACTACGGAACCCTAAAAACACCGTTTCATAGGTTTGGTCTCCAATCGACGGACTGCATGTAATAGTTTTTTTTTGACACGGTCAAAGTTGATCCCATACTAAAAGTTGTTAAGAATCATGGGTAATTTCATCTTATTTTATTCTGTGTCACGAATAAGAATTTAAACTGTATAATGTTTTTAATTCAACTTTACATCATTCCTATCTCATTTTCAATAAAGCCTTTCGGCGTTTCTGCCCGGGTCCGAGTCTTCTCTGTAATATAGTGACATTTTAACAGGAATTAATGTCAGTAGAAATATGTATATATAGTTACTGAATTAGTAAAATTGATCCCACTTCGGTAACTTAGTGGTAAATAATAGTAAATTGCGATACAAGTGCAGAGAATAGGAAATTCGCAACGAGTGGTGATAAATTAAATCACGACCGAAGGGAGTGTTTTAAATCGACACGAGTTGTGAATTACCTATTTGCACGTGTATCGTACAACGTTTTACAGTACATATGGCTCTTTAAAGTTTCGACATATGCACGTAATCTGCTGGTTACCGCACTCGTGCTATCACAATATGTATTGTAAAGTTCATTATAGGTGTTGGTAATGACAGCGTTTGAAAATAGTCCGAATTAACTTTTCTCGCAACTTAGATATCACAGCTAAAATGAAAATAAAAACACTCTTTTTATATTTTAGGAAAGTTTAGTGGCTGTCCGAGGCTTTGCTCTGTGATTTTAGTGCTAGCAAGCTGCAATTTGGTATGGATATGTAAATAAATAAAACTGAAAAAGTCGTAAAATAAAATCTAAACAAAAACATTTTTTAAGGGTACCTCGCCTACACGCAAAGTGGGGATGATTTTTTTTGCGTCAATATGGTGTGGGGTGTTGTTAGATAGATCTTTCAAAATGAATAGAGGTCTAGGTCAAACACTTTTTGAAGAAGTGAAAATTTTCTCATATATTCACTCCAAAAAAAAAAATGTGTCCCGTCCCCGTCCCCCCTCTAACTTTTAAACTATGCGTCATGTCAAATAATCATGAAAGTAAAGCTTAATAAAGACTTTCAACGAAAACTATAGCGGACATGATCATTTGAGCTGTTTTTGACCTATAGTTAAAAGGTTGTCACTTCTTAGTAAGAGACGTGTAAAGCGTTGCGAAGTTATTTCCTTTTGCTTGTTATGGTTTTTTTTATATATATCGTGTCCTTTTATTACCTTAGGCTGTGTCTCTGTAGCCTTTGGTAGGTATTTCAAAACCCTTTAAAAAATCACTCTATAATCGACATTTTGTTTTGAGCCCATAACTACATATTGAGGCAAAGGTCTCTTTGCTTGAAGTATCAGTGTGTCAGTGACTTTAAAAAAAATATGATTTGGTATTGTTAATGTACAGTTAGCTGCAGAAAATACATACAAACTTCTATGTAGGGAGGTCAAATTTCTCTGCCAGCTGACTGTACGTTTCCCTTACTTCAGATTCGTATTTTGGTGTTAGGTAAAATTAAGGATTACTAAATAAAATAAACATCTTAAGTATGTAACATATATATTTCTTTGAGCTTTTAATTGCATTTTGAAATACAACATAAAAATATTAAATAAGATTATTAAATTTGGTAAAATCAATATTTCAACACCATTTTTTTAAAGAATGAGCAAAAGTTTCCTCATCAGAGCTAGCGTATACATTACATAAAGTTCGTATGTTCATTATGTATTATCGTTAAAATGATAAATTTATAGATTCAATTTTTGAATTCAAGAATTGAACATTCGCCGCATAATCTCAGAGGAACAGAAAACAAAACTATCAAAAGTGTTCCAAAAAGTGACAGAAAAAATCTTCGTATACTGGCGTTAATGATAAAATTGTTCTAGAATTATGCGGAGAACATTCAACGTATCGTTTTAATTCTGATATCGTCTGAAACTTACACTTAGACAGTTTACAATATTTTTATTTAAATATAACAGAGTTTTCACTCCACTAGTTCCGTATATACACTTCGTATATCTGTTACATTGGAAGATATTATATCTTTAATGAAGGTCTAAACGTATACGATTGTAGTTGTTCCTTTATAAAGAAAAAACTGTATAACTCGTATTATCACTTCTTTTAAATATCTTAATGGTTTGGACAACCGATTATGCTGGTATAATGGTATACAAGTGTTCACAGATGCGGTCTAAAGTACTTATACTAAACAATAAATAGCAACCTCCACGGAGGGCGTACCTAGGCCAAATTTACACTATATGGAGACTGTATCGTATGTTCTGTTATGTATGTATGTACAACGAGAACTGAAGAGATTGCATCTCCGAGATTACAACCTACTCAATGATAAGTAAACTTCAAAATATACATAGAATAAACTAAACCAAGTTTAACCCTAACTCTGATACAAGTAAAAAATTAAGTAACACAAATGATATTGCAACGAATTCCAAAAATACTGAGGCACCCACAGCGCTACCCCGATTATAGCAAAAATACATTTACAAGAGATCGAATCGAACTTCATGACTTAACGTGACTTATATTTACAGTATCGAATGGAATTACAAGGTAGTGTGGAAGATAGCAGCCGGCCCCGACCAGTCGACTTCACCTAAAGGCATTATTTGAAAATATCTTCTTACACTAAATGAACGTAAGACGTTTGGCGTATACTTAAGTCGCTAATCGTTAATTACACTAACCGAACTATGCGGTGACTAACAATTACCTAAATAATTAAATTGGCAAAGAGTTTCGAAATACTTATCGTCGCCTGGGCGAACCTAACCTTAGCGGGTTATGCTGGATATGGTATGATCACAAACGCGCGCAGTCTACACGTATTTGCTGGATAGCTGCTTCGCGAGTTCCGTGTACTTGAGGAACTTGGAGTGGGGGCTCTCGTCGAAGGCCTGAGAGGGGCTCCGCGGGTCCTGCGGGGAAGCTGCAGTGGAGCCCCCGCTCTTGTGGGGCCCCGGGGACCCAGCCGGCGGCGTCGCCTTCATCGGAACCGGCTCCGGCATAGCGCTGTCCTTCACAAAGTGCATCTTTGACAAGTGATGCCGATACGCCCCTTTGGAGACGAACGGCGTGTCGCAGAGAGCGCACTTCATGATGGAATCAGTCACGACCGCATCGTTGCAAGCCCAGCTGAAAGTCAGGATGCTTTGCGGGCCGGCAGGGGAAGGCGCAGGTGCGGGAGCGCGGGACGTGCTAGTCTCCGTCTTATCGCAAAGCTTCTGCAGTGCGGCTAAAGGATGACTGCCGCTGCGACGTGAGGAGCTCGGCTCGTTAGAAGACCCGCCGCTAGCCAGATTATCGAACATGGACGACAGCGCGCCTAAACTGGAAGCCGGCTTCCTATCAACCCCGGGAGTATGTCCAGAGCGGTCACTGGCCGGGCTGCGGGGACTAGCCGCGGGGCTAGAACCCTCGCTCTCCCGTTTCGGAACAGCTTTCCCGTCTTCGTGGGAACTACTCGGCCTAGGAGGCTCCTCATCCTCGTCAACCTCAGTTTTGACGCGCACTGGTTGATTGCTCAAGTCTACCCCATTTTCGCGATCGTCATCATCTGTAACTTCTTTTTTTATCCTAACTTCGGTGGGGCGGTCTTCGGAAGCAGGGGTTTGGGAGCCGCGGGTGTCGGGAGTAGTGCGTGGGGTCATGTGGTACGCGTCGAGTTTCCTATCGGGAGTGAGGGATTCGACCCTGCTGCCGCCTCGTTCAGACATTGAGCTCGACTCGCTCCCACTACGTTCGCGGCGACCGTATCCCTGCTGATGGTGATAGCTCCTAAGCATGTTCATCGTTTGCGGATCTACCAGCGGCTTCGTGTAGTCTACGCTCTCATCTATGCCTAATCTCTTTAGAATGCTAGAACCGATCGGGGCGTGGGAAGCCCCACCAGGCATCCCTGGGACCGTGTGACGCGACCGCGTATCGAAACTTTTCTCTATCAATTGTTCTATGGCGTTGAGGACCGAAGGCGACGAGCTCTTATCGTTGCTCGCGTTAGGGTCTTTGGAACTCGGGGAGGAATCGTTCACGGAGGAGGGGGACCGGTGGTGTGCGGAACCGGGGGAGGGGAGTTCATCGTTGATGCTCTTTCGGCCGTCACGGCCGGTGGGAGTGACATGCCCGGGCACATCAGGGGAGATAATGCTGTTGGTGAGCAGCGCGCTCTTCAGAAAATTCCTTTGGCTATTAGACATTGGCGCGCCTATGCACTGTCGTATATGTTCAACAAACACAGCAGTCTCAATTTTATCGCCACATTTCTCGCATGAGATCCGGCTGCCTGCGCCAAAGTCCCTAATCGGTTTCCCCATAGGCACCCCGTTACCGTCCCCATTTTTGAACTCGTGTTGTGCGCGCTCTAGCTCAAGAAGTTTCCTAACCGGTAGCGATTTCTTTCTTTTCTCACGCGTCTGTCGCCGCCTACCCCCACTCTCAGTAATAGACCGCATAATGTGCTCTTTGTAATGCGAATTTTTAACCATATGATTACTTAACTCTTTCAAGGAACTAAATGCTTGGTCGCAAACCTTACACGTTAACACAGCGCTGACGTGGCTACTGGTGCCTGTAGATGGCGGCGTGGGATTACTGGCTGCGTTGCTTGCACTTGAGCCCTTTGCTTCATCGGAGGACTTCCAGGAGATAATTTGCTCTTGCGATATTATATTCGTGTAGTGTTGAGTGCGCTGCATGTGGCTGGTCATTTCGGCTAGCGAGCGGAAGCTCTCGGCACACCACATGCATTTTAAAATCTGTCTTGTCTGCTCAGCGCCCTTGCCGAGCCAGACATCTTGACCTCGGACTAGCTTCCTCGGTATAGGCATATTTTCTTTGATAAGTAAGTTTAGGTCGCTTTGACTCGGCTTCGAAGAACTGCTCGAAGATGACGAGTTATGCGAAGGCGTTGATGGTGAGCTCGAGGGTGGATGCAAAGATGATGGCATGGGAGCTCCCGACGATGGAGGCACCGGGACGTTAACGCCACAATGTTTCGCTTCTTTCATATGGACTGTTAAATCAGCAAGAGAATTGAAACTTTTCTTGCACCAGACGCATTTTAAAACGTCCTTTGTTTGATCAGCGCCTTTATTTAGCCAGTGAGATTGCCAAGCAGAGTGTCTGGCTGCTGAGTTAGGTGCTAACCCAGCGCCTAAGGCGGCGCTTTGTACTGATCGGAACAGTTCCTCGCCTCCAAGTCTGCTGAGCTCACTCATCTTTTCCAGCGCTTTTGTTGCATCGCTCGGCGTAGGGCCGTGCTTCAGTCTTCCGTTCCATTCTGCTGGAATACCACCTTTAGGAGACAAGCTGGCTGCAGCAACGGCAGCAGCGGCTGCGAAGTATGGCAAATGTGGTGCTACTGGCGTGCTCCAAGGTACAGGACTGGGTTTCAACTCTGTTGTTCTCGAACTTTTCCTCGTCGGGACCGGAGAAGGAGAATCCTCCGGCCCTCGCTTCCTAGTACCAACAGAAAGATCTAAAGGCCCGTTCTCGGGCGTCTTACTTAGATTAACGGCGTCGTCGTCCTCATCGTCGTGCGGAGAATCGCTGCGTTTCGTGCTGAAGTCTAAAACAGCGTCGGCTCTCTCAGAATCCGTCATGTCTTCGTGGCATGACATGAGGAGGCGTTGCTGGGCCGCAGCGGCGGCAGCGCCCAGGTACGCGGCAACGGCTGCTGAGTGGGGGGGCAATAGTGCCGCGGGGAGGGCCGCCGTCAGCGCCGCCGGGAGGGGGAGGCCCGGCCCGCTGCGGCCGGAGTACACTGAATCATTGGAGGGACAGCGCGGCGCGCCAGATGATTCCCGCGACAGACATCGCGGGCTCTCCCTGTGGACAAACAAATGACTACGTTAAAATGACTAATTTTTGTTTTTATGTTGGCGACTGTTGATCTATTATGGTAGCGTTGAATTTCAAATTGAGGCGAAATGTAAACAACATTCCAAATATTATAGCCTTTTTACAGCCAGCATTGACGGGTTTTGATAGTACCTAATTATGACTTAACGGTGAATATAAACGAATCACAATTTGCAACTTGTATAATATTAGTTCTTGTATTTTACTAAAAAGTTCTAATGAGTCATAAATCCCCCATTGCTGTCAATTAAGAGACACTTTCAATGATAAAACTCGATAGATAATACCGATAAGAATACCATTTATGATAATATGATAAACGGTATTCTACCTAATTGATCAATATTGACTATAATTTATAGTATTGTGACTTTAAAAACAACGTATGCATCACTCATCAGATAAAACTCCGTAAAAATCTTATTAAGTTAAACAAGACCATAAATAAACTGATATCTGCGAATAATAAAACACTAAAAAGAATAAAGATTGAAACTTGACTTCGATATTTCAACAGCTTTAGCAAACAATCTTCGGAAACAAAATAAAAAGAAGGGAAACTTTTTTTATATTTCTTGTTGAACATCTCGCTAATTCTCTTGGAATAACAAAAAATGTTTTTGTATTCCAGGAATATTATCTTCAAGAGTAAGCATTAAAGGGTCCCATTTCAAAGTTTGATGTGAAATTTATAAGTTCATGATGAATGAACTTAATTCTTCTATCTGAAAAGCAATTGGAAATTTACAATAACGTAAGTGGAAAACCAGTTGAGACGTATAGTCAGATAAATTAAAAAGAAAGATTGTGGCTTGGTCTGTAGTGAAAACTCGCGAAAAGTTTTAAATCCGCATATATTATCTAATACCTACACCACTAGAAATAAAAATAACCACAAAGTTGAATTCCACATCAACCAAAAGGAATTTTCCGAAAACACAACAAAACTCGCCCTAATATAAAACGTTTCAAGTGAAATTGTAATAAATATTATGATCACAAATCCTTACCTCACATGGTCCGGTTCCACAATCATATCGGACGCAATCTTTCAATCAGCCCGCGACTCCGACACCCTTTGATCCATTCACAAAAAACAATACACTTCAAACAATCCAAATTCCCAAAAAAGTAAACACGAAAGACGCGGCGCGCTCGGCAGCCGTGAGGGGAATGACGCCTGCGGCGGCGGCGGCGGACCCGCGTGGAATGAGACGAGCGTGATTTACGACCCGCCTGCAGTGCCCCCCCCTCCCCTGCGTCCCGCGAGAGCGAGACCACCGCCCACACTAGCCTATAAACCGCCGAGAGAGACCGAGACGGTTATACGTCTCTCGAGGGGTGGTACTGCGTAATGCAAGCGTGCGTTCTGCGCGACTTGCACTGACGACTGATAGACAGTACTGACTCACCAATGGACTAGAACCTTGACGGCCAATCGACGATTTTTAATGACTCTGTTTATCATCCGTTTTCAAGTCAAGTCTCTGGGGCTTACTGGATTACCGTTGGCGTTGACAAGGAAACGTCGCTTACAAAACGAGAGTCCTTTTAACAGCAGGACAGACAGGGGACGAAGGATTTACGTGTATCATGAACAGATTTCCTGCTTGACAAAGGTAAATAATGTCGGGATTTATCTGGGACCAGAAAAATGTGATATGTTGTAACTATAACAGTATGGCAGCTAAGATACTGATTGGACATTAATAAGAATACAACTAATTAGAAAAAGAACAGAAAAATGCACTATGCAAGAGTAGGTGTAAAATTACTATTAAAAACTAATATACATGGTGTCTACCCCGTTCTTAATAGTAATTATAATATTAATGATAACGTTAGATTTAAATGGTATATAAGTAAGTGTAAATAAAAACTCTAACTGGTGCAAAATTTAGAAAATACATTTCTTCAAACAAGACTATACTTATAGTGTACCTTGAAAGAGAAAATGAATCAGAACTGTAATAAACGGAACCATTAAATGCCAAATATCAACCTTAAATCATTACCAACTTCGTCGGCATCACGAATACGAATTAAAATCGACTCACGAACGTTCGGAACGAAATCGCCAGCTGTTTATTGCTTCCTATTATCGTTAGTCGGGTGCGGGTCAATCAATCAACCGTCTTTATGTGACAGGTATACCCGTCCCTTTTTCGCTGGTAAGGAAAAAAGAGACCCAAAAACTGTTTTGGCAATGATAGTTTTCATGACTAGCCCAAAACTTGAGGGGATTACATGCAAATAAATCTTCCAAGTGGGCGTCCGTTGACAATTTATGTTCGTTTACATTGTACTCGGAAATGTGACTCATAATTAGATGGAACCATAAAACAGACAATGTTTCGAGGCCAGTTGAAGAAAAGCTTAAAATTAATTAGCTGACAGCCAACGACCTTTACAATGCTAAGTAAACATTTAACCGGAAAACACAGGTTAAGTCCGCAAAACAATAAGAAATACTGATTCCCAAATGGAACACCACTTTTTTACAAAATGAAAGTTTCCAATCCAGATAAGATCATTTCTGAAATGAAAACAGCTCCAAAAAATTTGAATTTATCAAGACGCCTAAATTCACCCCATCTGTTGCGTCAAAAACGTAATCATGCATTCAGTAGCTGCATGTCGAAATTGGTACGAAGGTAAAGTTTAGTTTGCCATCGTGCGGGCTCCACTTCTTAGGACAAAAGGACCTAAACCCCAAAGATTCAAAGGGATATGAGACCTTTCTAATACTTGCTGTTATATGGGGGACACCTGACACGGGCATGAATAATTTTGCAGTAACATACTGAATTTTAAAACGGCACAGATGTCTTTGAGCAATAAAACCGAGAATGCTAATCTATTTAACATTGTTTTGCCTGCATGACAGCTGGTTGATGGTATTGGAATGAGTGCATTGAAAATAGGAAATTATGCTCAGGTATAAACATTAATTTGTACCTATACAGAAACGGAAGTATTTGATCATAATCTTAACGGGTGGTAAAATGGCAATGGGATAAAGGAAGCACGAAGCTTACCCAAATGACGTTTATATAATTATGACTTAAAAACGTTTGCTTGACGAGTTGCACATTTAAGTTTATTTGATCAGTAGCTGATGAATTTTCAGGGATTGATTAATTGTTTCATTTCTTATGCAGAAGCATAAAACAATACTAATTTAATAATAATTAATATACAAATAAAAATAAACACAATGAGAATAACTAACTAAAACTATATATAAAATACTGTACTTTTTATATTTTCAAAACGTGGTAGATTTACGAATTGTGTATTGTATACTATACCGATATCAAGTATTTATATCAAGTTAACTGAGAATATTAGCAATTATTTATTGTGTGAAGGATTTCGCAAAAAAGTGGCTTGCAGTTCTCGAAAGTTGTATGTTGCTTCATAATTATTTAAAATTGATCAAATGAAATAACGTCTACATAATCTGATAGATACCGTCCCAAGCTAACTATTCAGGGAATTATCAAATTAGAAACATGGCAGTTTTAATATAGGTACACCTTACCCTAATTTAGTTTATTACAATATAGTCCACAGGGTACCGACGCCCAACCATTATCACCAACATCATTATTTACGACCCTAATTATAGAAATCTAATAATTCATAATGAAATATCGCATTACCTTGCACCATCAATAAACATCACCCATTTAGAAGTTCTGAACGATATTCACGCTGATAATTTGGATGATAAAGGAAACCGGTTTTTAAATAAGAAAATCTAAATCACTGATTAAAATCTCATTAGTATCAAATAACATTCTTACGAGATTTAATGCTGCTGAATATCACAGTTTAAATTGAATTGTCACAGGTCATCAGCTGAATCCGGACGTGTACCCAAGAGTTTCTTGAATATGACGTAAGCAAAGATCAAGAATTTTAGCTTTGCAAGGTTAAAATTGCAAAGGAATCCAACTTGAAGTAATTGTGAAACTAAGAACATAGTAACTGTGAATTAGACCTAGTAATTCACTAGGTACTAGGTCTAATTCCTATAGATTAATTGTGATGATGACATTGATTCTTAAGGAGTTAAAGTATAAAAGTGACAAAAAGAAAAGCAACCTTCACAGAATTTAAATAGAGTCGATGTGACCAAGTTTGCACTCGGCTGTAGGTAAAACGTTAATTTTTTCCATTGATGGATTGATTACCCACTGTACTGATAAAGAAGCCACAGATAACTGGGCACATGTTGAGTTATCTGTGTAATTAATCATTTAATTGACGAACAAAACAAGTTTATAGCATCAGCCGATTTGTCATGAGAACTTGTTGTCATGGTCGTTTCAATGACGAAAAAATTATGGTCAAAACATTTAATAAAGTTTTTATGATAAATCAATTAGATAGACACGTGATAAAGTACCATTTTACGCACACAAATATCAATGAAAATGAGAACAGCTTCCTGTTTTGAATTTATTACGGAATATTTATAAGACATCTTAGGTACTTTTATGTTAAATAATTCCGTAAGTACTATATATTTACGATTCATATGAATAAAAATAATATAATTCATACTATTGTACACGTACCTAGTCTGTTCTGCTAAAAAATATATGAATAAAATCACAATATTATTTTCTATCATGTGAGAGATACCGTAAATAAACATATTTATCAATAATATTAATATAACCACTGCCTGCTCTGTAGGTGTGGTGTTGTGGTCTTGGTACTGAGTAAGATTGTCAGAGCTCCCCTGGATGAGTGTTAAGAGTGAGGGATCTGTAGTTGTCGACACAACGCAACTTCTAACCAATAAAATTAATTAAGGGTTTTATTTGTTTGAAGTTGAATTTTTGTATGTGGAGTTTGCCTTTAAGAGTGCGCAGTAGGATTGGTTCTCCATACAAACGTATTTAAGCTCTCATTTTAAAACGCCATGCTAGAATAACATGAAACTTTGTATACACAATGGGATCCGGCATATCTAGGTCGGAAATTAGTTTATTAATGGTGAAAAAATACAGCGTTTATTAGGGTTTTCATACAAGCCGTAAAAAAACTCAAAAAACCGCTGTATTTTTTTCTTTTACAATTTCTAGCAACAGAAACTAGTTTTCGACCTAGATATGCCGGATCCCATTGTGTATACAAAGTTTCATATTATTCTATCATGGCGTTTTAAAATGAGAACGAAAATACGTTTGTATGGAGAACCGAAGCGTACTGCGCACTCTTAATTGGTTGTTACATTATTTAAATGTAAGTTATCGGTGTAAACAACTGTTGGTGAACCTTGATTAAATTAAAAAAAAAAAAGGGTCAGGGCATCGTGCTTTTGACTCCTCCGGAATCGCAAGCGTCCATAAGCCGTATACTAACAACCCAAATGCTTGTTTACCACCGCCGTGGCATAAAAATAAGCTTTGATAGAAATTTACCCATATATTGTAAACAATTTCGCTACAGATCGTATCGGAACAGGCGGCATGTACTGTTTAATCAGGTGTTCATACATTTCTTTAACTCCGTGAAATAAATTAACTTCATTACATTTGTATTGTGTGTAAGAATTATGACTACCTACTGTTTAATTTGTCGTGAATGATTATAAGTTTGCTATTGTGTAAAAATTTCCATGATGCAATAAATCAAACTTTAAAAAACATGTAAGTATTTTGCTGAAAAATGAACCCGCTCAATCCCTACTCTTTATTAGCTGTCTTTTGTTTTTTTAATAAATGGCGCTCCGAATCTTGGAAAACAGCGTTTAGAAATTAACGATACCAATCTAACAATAAAATGGCCAAAATGATCTATCTGTTCGATAAAACTCATACTTGGAGACTAACTATATTAATGTTTAAAACTGAACTTAAACTAATATTATAAACTAAATTATAGACCATTTCTAAACAATGGACCCTCAGGGTGGAATTAGAACTGTAGAATGTATGATTGATGAAGTCTCTTCACTGCACCTAATTGACATTGATGGAAAAGCGGATGAAGCTACCTAGGCAACGATAGACATGCATTTTGAAAACAGGAATACAGATATACCTGACCCTTATCTCAAGGGACTAGGGTGAATTTTCGAAAAATGCAGTTTTGGTTACACGCAGATTGGTTTATGTGGTGACAATCGTACCTGCTGCTCCACCGGATACAGATAAGGTTTTTTAATGTTTTGCTTAATTAAAATGGTGACGATTTTGAGTGCGATAAAAATAAAAGGCTGGAAAACTGTAATATTTGGTTTCACAAGTGTAACAATGAAGTTAAGCATTTATACGAGTACGTATAGCAAAATTTATAGTAAAATCAATTTCATGAAAATCTATAGATCATGACCATTTATGATACCGTGGCAAACATTTCTTGTTTTATTCATCATCGTCCTGCTAACGTTTCCCGATCGTTTGGTGAAGGCACTCATTTTAGGAAAGCGACTGTCATCTGACCTTCCAAGCAAGAGGGAAAACTAAACCTTGTTGTGTTTGGACAGGTTTTACTCGTCTTGTTTTTCTTGTTATTTTATAATATTGAAAACCTACTTCTGCTGCAAACACATTATCAATTTTATTCAATTGACGCTTAATTTAACGACATGAATGCAAACAACGAGAAATATGCCAGGAAAGCATAATACATACAGACAGGCATAACAAAATACATCATTAGTATGTATATTTGTCAGTATGTTTGTTTTCTTCTTTGATCGAACCAAATACTACATGCGATAATAACACCTTTCGGCAGACAATAATGATTCTTATGTTAATGTGAATAGAAATAATCTAACGTGTCTTAATAGAACTGAAACAATTTCAACATCTGTTTCAATATAAGTGTGAGGAGACAATGGCACCTGACGTACGATTTGATACGGCACTTCAAACTGTTTGATTAAACTACATAATGTTTCGAGGAAAACAATGTTGACTTGTTTTAAGGAATGCTATGACATATGAAAGCATACATGAACGGTCAGGTCGACAACCGACACTTCATGTAGTTGCAGATAGAAATAAAATTCTAACATGAGGTTTTAATCTTTCATATTGGGTTGTTTTTTGCAATGAAAAAAATAGATTTAATAGTTAACGGAAAGTTTTCTACTTATGTTAAAAATAAAAATAACGATGACAGAATATTTACTAATTTTAACTTATCTTATTATATTTTCTGCAGATTAAATAACAAAATGTTTCCTGGGTCAGTTATGAACTTACCTACTACGGAAATTATTGAATTAAATAGAGCATATTATTCTACACATTTTATTAAGACGTGTTTGATATTATCTATACCAATCTTTTAATATAAAGTTAAAATTCCTTCGTAAAATAATATCAGTCTAAAAGTTACTTGACATCCTAAAAAAATTAATAGTAGTCAATAATACATATATATCTATTATTTCAAAGACATCAATCGATCAGACATAATCACATTATTACTAAGGCAAGAGGATTCTTTAACTACATTAAGAGATTGAAGATTCAACATTTCAAGTACAAGAATTGATGAAGTGTCAAATTGTGGATCCGGATCATTTTTAGTGGAGAAACACACAATAACTGTCACTATCTCTCTACCATTCATTTCAAAGACGACCAAATTTATAATCAACGATGGATCAAAAGAAAATGAATCTAATGTCAATCTAAATAGCGGTGAATGTAGAGGAAAAAATAAGATTGTAAAAGGCAAATGTGTAGGCCTAGTGACAACTGATCATGAGAAACAATAGGATTGTTACTGGACATTGGTGAGTGATCTTGGGACCACCTATCGGATACATGGCTATGTGGACACCCTGGAGAAGTACGTAAGACGTATGGACGCGTACTTTTCCATTGATATTTATTCATCAATCAATCATCATGATAAATATATTTGAATGATAATGGTCTTAAAGAAGGATTAATGTTTCTTTGAATGTGGTGTTGTTGTTGAATCTTTAAGGAAAATGTACAATTTCAAAAAATAACGGGCTAAAATAATAAAATTCTATACTTTATTACATGATACATCGATAAACTTTGTCAATCAAACTATCAATCGTCGGCGAGTTTTATTGACAAGATCGTCATCTACCTTGACTCAATTCGATAAGTAGGTATAATGCCGCAACTTATGACAGTTTTGTTGCATAAATTAACTGCATAATATTGACTAAGTCAACGCTATAATACCGTGTTTACACTAGGTGGTCACGCGAATTCGATATTTGACGAAACCATTCTTTCGGCAAACGCTATTCAGTATCCCACCTCTAGGCGCTAGATAATAACCTAGGTCTGCCTAGACTCCTTCTAGATGCAAACGAGTGTGCGCTAAGCTAAGACCAGGAGAAATAAGGTCACCAAAGGACGTTAGGATCCCTAGAAACCTTAAATGCTATGCACATATGACACTTTCTTCCGAGACTTGAGAGTTGGAGGTGTCAACAATCCGGTTTAAACTTTGGCCAACATTCCACTTATTTACCACCTTGTGCGCAGAAGCAATCATAATGGTATTAAAAATAGTGTAAATCTCCTTGCAATATAATGTACGAGATGAAGACACAAGTTAATGTAACAAAGTAAACAACCTAGGTAAAATTCGCCTTAGCGTCAATGATAAATATTATTGCTTAGCGTGCGAGGAACACACGATATTAAGAAGACAACAGGGCCGACCGGGATCAAGATTTCCACATCCGAAACAAAATGGAAATCTACGTAAAAGACATTCAGGGGGCTACCCCAATTTATTTGCACTTGCACTGTGTAGATTAGGAAGAGTAGGTTCGATTTCTAGCGTCATCAGTTGTTCCAGACGTTGCAGTGGACGCACTAAAGGAGAAATAGAAGGGAAGACCTTACCTCTCAGCATGGGGATCCTGTATCAGCGTGGCCGGTATGCTATGCTCGATGTCCGCGTCTGGGGCGGGGGACGCGCGGGAGGCAGGGGACGCGGGGGACGCGTCCCCCTCCCGCTGCTCCTTCACGCCGCCGTCCGGGCTGGTGGCTTCTTCTGGAACAAGAGAGAAGACCATTATAGAAAGATACATGTAGAACAACGCAGAAGCTGTTAACGTTTATGAATAGTGCAAGTGTATAATGTATCACGACCACAGCGCTGAAGCCGTAGTCTATCGCGGTAATGTTTTATGAATAGATATGTCGTAACGATGAATGTCCGGTTTTGATAAAACAGAAATAAAGGGTATTAAAAAAATTTAAACTAAGTACCTAACTTTTGAGATTGTATAATGGACCTTGAAATACTAGTTAAAACATATTTTCAAAAAAAATGCCTAATATTGAAGTATATCGTCCTTGCGTTATTCCCAGTACAGTTGCATCCTGAAGGATGCCTGGGGTCCGCTACCTAATCCTAAGAATTGGCGTAGGCACTAGTTTTTACGGAAGCAACTGCCATCTGACCATCTAACCCAAGGGGGAAACTAGACCTTATTGGGATTAGGCTTTGTCAAGTGAGTGGGCAACTTGACTGTTAGAAGTTCTCAAGCCACCCGAAGGCCTCTAACGTGGCTTAACGACTGCTGTCTACGACAGCAGCCGGGATCAACGGCTTAACGTGCCTTCCAAAGCACGGGAGCGCTCAGTTAGTAACCACTCAAAGCGGTCACCCATCCAAGAACTGACCTGGCCCCACTTTGCTTAACCTCACATACCGCACGCGGTACGCAGCCGCCGCTGGGCCACGAGCGCTCCTACTATTGAAGTATATGAGTTTCGAACTAACATTATTAACTATGTTGTATGCTGTTTTACGCACTTTATCTTTTAAGCAAAGACATTTGCCGATTTCAATCATTCGGAATAAGAATCCCTCATAGATTCGGATTTCCCTAATACAAAATTAATCTAGTAGCTCTTGTCCTTACCTACACCAGTCTCGTCCTTGTTAGTTTCGAAAAAAGCAGCTGAAGAAGCATCTTGAACTTTGTATAACTTTCCGTCATCAAAGGGCAGTCTTGCAGCAGACTACTGCTTTCATAATATTATCAATACAGACCTAATCGCGGAATAACAGCATAGAACTATCATGCTGATAAACAAAGTAATAAATCATGATAAAAAGACACTTAAATCGTATTTAGGTTAAAATTAAAAGTAACAGATAGGGTTATCACTTTATTACAAGCCTGACTAAAGGTAATAAAGCTATCGTGGTGTGTTTCCTACAAAAGTACCTATTAGAGTTCTATTAATTTGTGTTTAACTAATTGCTTTACTATTTTCCTCCGCATTTGAAAAATGTTTGTGTATCCCCGTTATAATTATGCTTTATGGACTCGTCATTCTATCTGCAATGTACATACACACATCACGTCACGCCTGTTCAAAAAGGGTAAGAGACCAAGATGGGAACAGTCAGAAAAGATGAAGCAAAATGTGACATTGCATCGATTAGCTGCTATCTCATTGTACCATACGAAAGACAGGGGGTCTAGATTATCAAACTTCAAATCCTAAAGTAAATAAATACAATCCAGACACACAATGCCTTCATTCATAAATTAAAGTCACACACACAAGTTATACATATAAAGAATAAGAATAAGAACACGTTTATTACCCAGAAAAAAAACCCTTACCATACATAAACAGAATTAAAATAAAAAAAAACAATAGTACGGGAAACAAATAGCCTAATATAAAAGTAATTTGAAAAAGCTGAGGCAAAGGGTCCCAGGCTCAGCATGTGCTGGGCAGGAATGCCCGGCGCTGGTTTTCAGTCTGGTCCCAATATAGATAATAAATAACTAACTAACTAACTAATAAATGTTTATTTATTAGTCATTCATTAGTCACATTTAGACCTAAAATAAAGATAATACTAACAATCTAATCAATCCGCAATAAGTATACTAAAGTAAACAAGCACGACGAAGCAACAACGGTAAAAAACAATCTTAAACTTAACACCCTTCCACTATGTTTCTGCCCATCTAACGAATAGACGCAATACAGAAACGCACATTGAAACAATGTCTTCTACGTTAATTATAAAATTGGTATTACTTCGACATTTGACATGTCATTCCTCAATTTAAGTATTACTCAACAGCTTGACAGAAATTGAACTCGTTTCCCACAAAAATAGTTTCCCAGAATAATAACAGAGCAATGAGTATGATAGTAAAGGTTTCCCTAATCACGGAACCCAACGCCGCAATCACCCGTCACAACGACAAAGTGTTGCGCAAACATGATTAATGATTGATTGATCGTGCTCATCGCTGGATCAATTATTCCGTTTTTATCACTGACATAATTCCGGCTGATAAATCGATTGATAGTCTCTTCTGCTTATTACTTGATAAGGCGCTGATAGGTGGTACTGTCGCACTGCTAATCGATGGAAATTTAGAATTTGATAACTTATGTGACTTACAAGTCACTGTATCTTATCGATTAGGCACGCGTTTTTCCATCTGGAGGACGCGTGTCCGAAGTCCGGCCTGTACTACTGGGTTTTTGCAAAAAATATATCATAATCATAATAAATTTATTGCAAACCATGGTAATCTAATCGTACAATTGTTACAATTAAATTATAGGCTCACATGGCACCCGGTTAGATTATGGCATATAATACTTAAAACTAGTTTATTTATTACAATAAATGTTACATCATTTTTATTAAGTGAAATAATTCAACACAATTTATATTGCTTTTTCCAGAAATGTATGAATTAATAAGTAAATATTAACTGCCTTACTTTCAATAATGACATGTGTCGCTTACCTACCAATTACTCGTAGGTGTGTGTTTATATGAGATTATCTTGCATAAATTCTTGTATTGAATAATAGGTTTTTTTTATTAGAAGGGATTTTAGTTGTTTTGCGAATAGGAGTTTTTTTTTCTATACCCTTAACATTTTTAGGTAACTTATTATAAATATGCATTGATCTATAGAACGGGCCTTTTTTTATAAATATCCAGGATTGATTCAGGAGAAACAAGTTTATCTCTACGGCGTGCACTCTTATTGTATTCAAACGGGTCGTCAGCCTGCCAGTTTATACAATTCCTAAGGCAGCGTAATGTAAATTATGTATAGAAGCCTTAAAGATTGGAACGCAAAAATATAATAGCGAAAGTAATGTTGTTTCCTACAATAGAATAAAGTTACAGGTGGCATAATAAAAAAACACCCTTTGCCCCTTAATATCTCTACACAATAAAGTGCTAGAATGTTTACATGTTTATCTACATTTTCCTGGGTCAATGCCACGCTAAAGTGTTGTGTCCTGCGTTTACTTTGTCAGTTTAAAGTACATGGCGTTTTCAAGTCGCCTGTGTACACCATGCATTTCACTATAAGTTTAATGAGAACGCAGGTCACACCGATTCAGCTTGATCTTAAATTTCCTTAAGCTTCTTATCTAAACCAGCCACGTCCAACTTTACTAGCCGTGAAATTGTGAAGATTTCTAAAGAATAACCGATGCGTTTACTTCATCCGGTGTACTTAATCCTATTATTGAAACAACTTAATTAAATACAGGTTCTCCAATGACTTAGGTTGTTTTTCCACAGGCTTGCGTACACTTTCGTATTCTTATCGTGACGATTTCACGCCAATTCCGTGTTTCGTCATTGTTCTGAGTTCTGCACTGTCATTTGAGTCGATGATTGTGACGAATCAGTTACTTTCTTCTATAACAAAGCTGTATTTTATTGTAAAAGTATTAGATTTAGCTTAATGATAGTATAATGATGACGATCCCCGGAGGACTCCTTACGGACCTTCCGGTGTCATTTTGTAACAAATGGAGGAGACGCACCAGAAGTACAGGAAAAAAAAGACGACGAATGTGAAATTGTAGTTTTAATCACTTTAGAATTAATCATCATCCTCCTAGCGTTTTTCCCAGTACAGTTGCATCCTGAAGGATGCCTGGGGTCCGCTACCTAATCCCAAGAGTAGACACTAATTTTTACGGAAGCGACTGCCATCTGACCTTCCAACCCGAGGGGAAAACTAGACCTTATTGGGATTAGGCTTGTCAAGTGAGTGGGCAACTTGACTGTTAGAAGTTCTTAAGCCGCCCGGAGGCCTCTAACTTGGCTTAACGACTGCTATCATAGACAGCAACCGGGATCAACGGCTTAACGTGCCTTCCAAAGCACGGGAGCGCTCAGTTAGTAACCACTCAAAGCGGTCACCCATCCAAGGACTGACCTCGCCCGACATTGCTTAACCTCGCATACCGCACGCGGTACGCGGGCGCCGCTGGGCCACGAACGCTCCTACTTTAGAATTAATCATTGGAATAAATAAATTAATACTTGAGAGCAGTCTTGCACAAACTAACCAAAAGCGAATAAGCAGAACAAATGTGATCAATACAAAAATAAATTCCCTGATCAGATTGGAAGTAAAAGTTTAGAACCCAGGACCTATATTTTTGTGGGTAGGATCACCTCCAACCTGGCTTAGTAGTCATGTCACTTAAAATTTTGTCTTGATAACATGTACATTGAATTTTTCACTGAAAGGGTCAATTATCTAATCCAAATGGCATACTCTTCTTCTTCAACCTTAAGCTACCCAATGCTGAGTAAAGGTCTCTTCCATGTTAGCCCATTCTGTGCGTTCCTGTGCTCTCCTCATCCAATCCTTCCCAGCCACTCGTACCAAATCGTCAGTCCATCTCGCGGGTTGCCTTCCCACATTTCTGCGCCCCGTTCGCGGTCTCCATTCCAGCAACTTTCTTCCCCATCTACCATCGGACCTACGGCATATATAGCCCTCCCAATGGCATACTACCAAATCGTAAATGACCAAAGAAGCACTTTAAGCTGTGTTGTCTTTTACTTAGATGCAAAGTACAAACCCATGTGGCAGCGTATAAATTAGCGCATTTTAAAACTAAAGAGCATCTCTTGAAACTCGAGACCCAAAAACCTCTGGCCGGTGTGGTCCGCTTATTTCACTGTTCACTGGCCCGAAGCAGCTAATTGATTAAAACGCAGCGTGTCAATCCGGATTCGTACCGCCTTCGGCGATGCACTGATCAAAGGCTTCTGCAACTGAGCGGGTGCGTTAGAAACAAAGAGATGTGTCTGGCAATTATGCGTTTTGCGGGCATGTTTGCGACAATGATACTAATTTGAGTAACGTCAGATAACTTAGCGCTGATTTTTTTAAATGGTGACAAGGAAATTTTCGCTGGTTTGATAGCCTGCAAAGCTACTACTATACTATGTAGGTTTGAGTCCAAAAGCTTTAAGTCTATTTTGGATCTTCTTAAGTTAAATTATACGATTAATCATTATTATCGGCCTAGCGTTATCACAAAACAGTTGCATCCTGAAGGATGCTAGGGGTTCGCTACCTAATCCCATAAATTGGCGTAGCCTATTTGACCTTCTGAGCTTCCAACCTAAGGGGGAAATTAGACCTCTTGACTTTTGACCTAGACGTCAAATGAGTGAGCAAAACATTCAGCTAAATACCACTTTTTATCTGCTCCTAACGTTATTAAAACAAAACAAAATAATGTCGTGAATTCCTTTTCGACTTAAGCGAACATCCAGGGCGTTTTTTTTTTTGTGTTTAAAATTGACGGAATTCTATAGATCAGTAGATGACAGGTCAAATAAATCGTCGTCTGTATTCGTTAAAAAATGTATTCTTCGGCAGTTGGTTATTGTAAGATTACAAAATCATCACACTAAATGAAAGAGTCTCTTCGAGTTAACAACACGAAACTGTCATGATTTCACTGATGATCAATGATTCATAATGAACACCGTTGCCATAGGGTCGGTTTTCGTTTGATCGATAGCAGAGATACCGCGCACCTTGTTGATAGCTGTCACGGTTATCAACGCATCAATCAATGACAGATGGCCGATTATCTAAGCTCTGATAAGCTAGAGCTTTTGCAAGCTTTTGTGTGCGTGGCGCTAAAAAGAGTTAAGGTTATCTTATTTTAAATTAAGCTAAAGCTATAACTTTTTTGAAATAACAAAGTAAATTTAGGCGACAGAAAGCGCAGCTAAACCTACTTAATTTGAACCTATGAAGAGCCTGAATATTATTGTGAATCTATAACCATTATAGATTAATTATATTGATCCTGCCTGAGTCTGTAACCGTCAAAGGAGAGACTGTAATCATTATCCCATCAAAAACATAAATGTGAAAACGGGAGCCAAGTTCAATATTAAAATTATGCCATTCTTGGTTGTCGTCTTCACCGACAAAAGAATTGAGATCTAAATGGGTGCCAAGTTCCGTAGATTCTCTGAAACGGTGCCAAGTCCGGCACTTCATTGTTTACAGTAAAACTAATTTACTGCGGCTTAATGTATTTTGAGCTTTAACTTGGCAGTTTTCATAAATATCCTACAGATTTTATGGTATTATAACATACTGCATAGATATAGGTGCACCTCAAATATTTGAAGAGTTCCCTCGATTTCTCCAGGACCCTATGATCAGATTCTTACTTGATAACTTTAAAACCACCCCTGAAGTATACCGTTCCAAACAAAAAAAGAATCTTTCAAATCGGTTAATAAATGACGGAGTTGTGAGGTAACTAGCATAAATAATAATAATAATAAACTAATAAAAAAATCACTGTTTTCTGTTTTTTTCTGGTGTACACTCACAATTACCAAGCTACATGCCAAATTTCAGCTTTCTAGGTCACCTGGAAGTGGGTTAGGTTTTTGATTACTAGTAACCTATATTTATGAAATTTGGGGTTCTAGTTGTTCTAAAGGATTTTAATACATGTATCATTTTTTTTATGTTAGATATATTTTGAGTTATTAGGGGGTCAAAAGTGGCTCCAAACCGTTCGTGTAAAATAACACACGGCTGCTGTCCGCCAGTTTCTAGGGTGAACTTGGCTGGAAACGCTGCCGCGTGTCTAGATAGGGTAGCTGTGCCAACTATGTATTAGGTATTAAACTGTCCAACATTACCTACCGAGCGAGTGGTTGTTATGACTACTAAATAAAACAAAAACAGAGATTAACTTTTCAACTGTTTATTACTTTTGTTAGTAGTAACTAAATATAATCTCTAGAGACGACTATGGGAAATTGGGAACAGATTTAAGTGTATACGCGACGGCAAACTATCATGCAACATTATATTTTCTTTATCTTGAAACCTGCCATTGCTGAAAGAGGCACTGATGTTAAATTTTACATGCTCTGCCTGCCCTTTTTAAGAATACACGCGTGAGTTTATGTATGTTTACCCTACGAGCTATCTTTATAAATAAACATGGACTCACGCGCATATCGGAAGGACGTGAGACTCATTGTGCTGTCGGTGCGTGCGCGCCGGGTCGACAATGTGACAGCGTTATCGCTGCTTTGACGTTTTTCGTGAAAATGATTAAGGAACTTACGAACCAGCGGATCTACTTTAAAAAAGTTGTGTTGAAAGTCTGCTACTTACTAGTACGTGAAATTAGTAATATCCTCGTGATAAATATCATTAAAATGTTAATATTATAACCAGTACGATATAATATTGAATTAATCGTTATCACGCTCGGATTTAGAGCAGTCTGACTGGGGAAGTAGGAGGTGCTTCCCTGGTCAGGTCGATTCTGTAACGTTACTTTGCAGCAACCATAAAACAACACTACTGACTTTTTTATATTACATCGGTGGCAAATAAGCGTGCGGCCTGCCTTATGGTAAGCGGTCACTGCAGCCTATGGACGCCTGCAACTTCAGGGGTGTCATATGCACGTTGCCGACCCTTTAAAAATTTATACACTCATTTCTTGAAGAACCCCATTCCCCCTACCTTACCCTTATAGTTCCTCGGGGAAGCCTCGGTAGGGAGCTTATTCCACAACCGGAGCGTCTGAGGGAGGAAATTCCTCAATTCAACCACTCTGAAGATAAATATTTGAACTGGTGGAGCCACCTGGTAAAGATCGCAGGGGTCCGCTGGATGCGATAGGCGCAAGATCAGTTATTGTGACTCTCTTTGGAGGAGGCCTATGTTCAGTAGTGGACGTCCTTCGGCTGATATGGTTATTTATTTAATCGTATGGCATATAAATGTAGGAGATTAAATCTATAAATTAAATTATAAGTCAACATCCAGGTTGCACAGCCAGTCAACAGCGTCTGGTGTCACATTCATATAGAGGTCCTCCGGGTCGCCCTGGTAGCGCCCTTTCGGGCAGCGCTCCACAATATGCTGCGCCGCTTGGTCTTCAACGCTACAGTCGCATAACGGGCTTTCGTTCCATCCCCACTTGTACTTTAAGAAGTTGCACCTGCCGTGGCCTGTGCGGATTCGATTGAGGCGACACCAGTGATTCCTCTGCAAAGAGAAGCCCCTTGGCTTTTGAGTAGGGTCCGGAAAGATGCTGACATGGTAATGATGATGTACTGGCGGTGAGTAAAGTGGACAGAGCTCCCGAGGAAGCATCGTGTGTGTGTTGAGAGTGAGGGAACTGCCTTTTATCTCTCAACATAGCGATTCCCCAAAATAAAGGCTGGTGCTCAGGAGTTGCAAGCATCCTAACACTACTGTCCTTGCTTACCAGCGGGCAGGCCGTATAAAAACCATTGCGATTTTTATATGTCCCGCTGTTGGAAAAACACAACTTAGGCCCTATTGTTTGCGTACACCCGCCAACCCAAGCAAACGTCCACATCGACCCGCCATCTCCTTTCTTGATTGCGAAAATGCGGGTAAACTTGCAGGCAGCAAGTGATAATTCTAGCCCTTGTGCAGTTATCACAGACTGTAATATCGAGCCTGTTGCGGTTTATCCGTATCGCCCACTTCAGAACACTATCGGCACAGAGGCGCCGCGGACAACGCGGTATCTGACATTTTACGACCGACTGGACTCGGTCAATTACGCAGATACGCGGTTATTGATGTGGCTAAGCGATTTTTGATTTATTTGCTAGGAATTTATTTATTTATTCATTTATTTATTTTAGGGATAAAAAACAACCATACAGTATAAGTTACAATTACATTTACAATTACTTTATGTATAGCCAACGACATTATCCACAAAAAACTACTAAAACATGTCAAGGTTGGCACAAATAGGACAGTATTACTATATTTTTATAGGTAAATATACAATGTAATTGGGTTGAGTACTTAAAACAAACAATATTCAAATATTTAAACTAAAGAAGTACTTACATACTATGCATTCGAGAGAAATTATATGGTATAGTTTTAAAGTCTACATTTAAATATTTGTACATTTTATGAATATAATAAAGTAACAAATTACTATATTAAGTGTTAGGTACACTGCTGTGCTAAGTTAAGGTTTTTAAAGTTTCTAAGATGTCTTTTCCTCGGGTAGGTGACATATATCTAATTGGGTAAAGTACCACGAACTACGCGAGTGGTGGGAATTTACTTGAGTATTGTTGTGTAAAAATTTTGGGATTAAGCGGAATGCGACTAAGGCGTCTTCCTGATTTATCGATGCGGAAGCGTACCGATATGAGAAAACTGTCAGCTGTCATTGTCCGATACGAATACTGACAGTATTTTGTCAAACGTAATACTGACAGTATTTTGTCAAATGAGTAAATCTCACATCAGTAAACTCACATCAAAGAACAAAATGCTTATCACATATCGCATCCGCCCCGCCAAGTCTGGAAGTCAGCTAAGTGTTGTTCGGGTAGTGGTATACTCAAGATTAATTCAAACGGGTAGATATAGTTTTTTATTGATAGCTATCATGGAAGTTCTATTTTACAATCATAGACCACCATATCAGCCCTAGGACGTCCACTGCTGGACATAGGCCTCCCCTAATTTCACGGGGGGTAAATGCCATAATCGCCACGCTTGGCATGCGGGTTGGCGATCGCAGTATCTCCACCGCAATCTAGGAATGCTGCTGCCCATTTCCCGGTGGTCTTGGTCGTAGTTTTAAGACATACCCGGGTCCCAATCATAGACATGTTGACTGAAAAATCCCCTGTCATCCTAATATCCTCATTTCTGGTTTTTTGGTCCATTATCAACAATGATGGTGATGTACCAACAAATCAGAAATGGGGATAATAAGAATAGGATCCATTCCATGTGCTGGGCACAAGCCCAGCAGTGGGCCATGATTATACAGGCTGATGATTTCTTTTAATTTAAATTGTTACTTCACAGATATTTGGCACTGCTAGGAAGATTTTCTAACATAGTACTCTCGTAACGAAATACTAAAAGTAGCTGGCAGCGGTTGGAAACAAAAACTCAGGACCAAGTTCAGTGGCATGCCATGGGAGAGGCCTATATCCAGCAGTGTACAGAAGTGGGTTGTTTGAGATGAGAATGCTGAGATGGATGTGTAGAGTGACGAGGAAAGATCGAATTAGAAATGAGTATATAAGGGGAAGTTTGAAAGTCGCACCCGTGACAGAGAAAATGAGGAGCAGTAGGTTAGCATGGTATGGGCATGTAATGAGGAGGGGTGAATGGCATATTGATAAAATAATATTAGGGTTGGATGTAGAAGGACGAAGAGTGATTGGAAGGCCCAAAAAGCGATGGATGGATTGTGTGAGAGAGGATATGAGAAAGAAAGGAGTAAGCGCTGAAGTGACGAATAATAGAGAGGAATGGAAGAAGAAAACATGTTGCGCTGACCATGATGATGACAGAAGTGGGTTGTTGATGATGATAATGACTCTCTAAATCCATTTTAAGTTAATCCTTCTGTATGTATTGTGATCCTAGTATCTTATAAGCAGGGTTATTAAAGTCCCTCCCACCTCCCACCCTCAACTGCCGAAACTGAAACCCGTTAAAAATCCTCAAGTACAAATTCGACAGCCAGTCGGCCAATTAGTCTTCCGCAATTTATATCGTCCTTCTGCCTCGCGTGCCTCGGCCCGATATATTCTCCATGGCTGATTGAGATCGATCCGTGAGTTGTTCCAATTTAATTATTTAATTACATTTCGATTTTCGGCGATAACGTTTTCGGCAATTAATTTGGCGATATTTCGTATGAGGAGATCAGCGTGCGGGATGGCAAGTTTATTTTATAAATGCGTTTTATCGGTTTTTGAACACCGTTTATCTTGTTTTACATGTTTTTATTTGTGGATTATTTTAAACACTATTAAATATACTTAAAAGCCAGTAACATGAGAAAAATACAATTACAAAACCATTTATTTTGTATATTTAAACGGTGTTAAAATAACGATTAAACGTATAAAAAGAAATACAGACACTCATTTTTAAATTGAGTAAGTCATTCTTAGAACGGGTATTCTAAAGGTTTTTCAATAAACTGATACATTTAAAATTTTTAAGAATAATATATATTAAGGTTTTTCAATAAAGTGACTTCAGTGATTATTGAGGTGTGCAATAAAGAGTTTTTTTATTGTATTGTATTGTAAAAAAAATAAACCCACCATCTAACACAGGATGTAATAAACATACTCGTAGATGCAAAACCCCACCCTTTCAAGAAATGGTCAGAACTAAAAGGATTACCTATCTTCGATCGTGTTTTAAAAAAAAACTGATACTTAGGCGGACTTAGCCTCAAGCGCGAATGTTATTGTTCCCTCCCTTGTGCGCAACAAGTACCCATTTGTAGCTGTCACGCACTGCAGTGCCCCATTGATTTTCAGCGTGCCCTGGCGCAAATTGCCCTATGACGAAATTGTACACGTGTTTAATTTTTGATGAGATTTTTGGCATGTGCTTTGGGTTTCGTAACTCCCCTTAATTTTTAAAATCGTCTTTAAAATGTATCTTAAAAATAAAAATGCACTTCATTACTAACTTACTATTTAGTGGACTTATACGAAATTTTATCAACCGGAATTAACATTAAAAACTACCAAATATTTAGGATACGTGGTATGATGGACCAAGTTTTAAGGTCTTTTTTTTAATTATTAAAAATGGGATTGCTCTTGGCCAGCATCTAGCCGGGGGGCAAAGTAAGGCCGACGATGAAGCGAGCTCACCCAGAAGATGCCTATTCACTCGTGCCTTAAAAAGGTCTAGGTTATATGAACTCGGAAATACAGACGCCGGCAGAGAATTCCAAACCTTAGAAGTGCGCATTATAAAAGAAGATGCAAAGCGCTTGGTTCGAATTAGAGGAATTAGGCTTTGGTTCGGTCACATATCGATCGTGTGATCGATACTAAAATATATATGGACCTAAATCGTCAACTATCGTATTATTTACAGGAAAAGTTTTTTCCAAATTTTGATCCATTATGTGCTATCAGTAAAAAACATTAGTGACTCTCCCTTCACGTAAACGTTGTCTAACCATCGAACTACTGCAGATTAAAGAACTTTATTTCCTCAATACTTGATTTAATGTATACAAGTAACAAACGTAACTCTAATACGAAATTTATATGGCCTTATGTTGCAATATTACCAATAATAAACTATATGCCACTTCGTTCGCTTGATATCGTCGGTATACTCCCAAAACCAGATAACTGACTGGTTCATAGTTTTGTCAATACTCTTGATGAAAAATTGCCACTTGCCACAACAGAACAGATAAGCTAAGGTAAAATCGTCTACGTTGGTACGGACATATCATGAGGCGTGATGAGGGGCATATGACAAGAAAAGTCATGAATATTGGACAATGGACAACCTAAACGGCGCCCTGGTCGCCTCCCGACAACTAGAATGGAGACCATTTCCACAGATATGAAGACGATGGATGTAACACCAGAAGGACTGAGAGGGCCGACCCCAAAATATATGGGATATAGGCTCAGGAAATGATGATTATGATGAAAAATTGCCACTTAAATGTAAATCTAATTAATATCCAAATTTAATTAATACAAAAATTCACCCTGTTAAGAAGCGATTTTCTTGAAACACAAATGGGTACACCTTTTGTGTTCTCTTTCATTTGTCTGCAGCTTTGGTTAAGCCTGTTCCTCGCGCCATTTTAGACCCTCCGAAATTGACGGTGATGTTTTTTGATCTTATAATATTACATTAAGTGTTTGCGTACCTGTAAATTCATTTATCTCAAAAGTGTGTTTTTTGTCACACGAGTACACACGCGTATCGAGTGTGTTTTATTATTATCCGTTTACCGATAATGTATTTCTGTTTGTAAGCTGACCCTCGGCATCACACTCGCGAGCTGAAAAAACCCGGTGACAGTCCAATTTATACTAATAAATCAATCGATAATGGACACGATTCTCGGTTTATTCCTATTGGGACTAACTCAATCCGTAAATCCATCGCCTGTAAGGAATGAAACTGCTACTCTTAAAGTGTATCCTTACTCATAAATCTGATGTTTTGTCTCATGAATTATTATTGAAAATCAAGTTTTATTATTCTTTCTTTTGAGTGCATTTTTATTTCTAAGATTCAGCACAGTAATAGTGTTTTGGGGTTTATCTTATACCACAAATCACCTACCGATTAAAATATAAAAATACTTTTCCTTTAGTTATAAATATCGATTCCACAAGATGCACTGTTGACCTGGTAAAGTCCCCCTATTAAGAATTCTACTTATACTTCGTATCGTGACGGACAAAACGCCAGCCTATATCCAATACGAGTACTACATTCTCGACGACCTGTTTAGCCTAGTTGGTAGTGACTCTGCCTCCGAAGCTAGAGGTCCCGGGTTCGAATCCCGGCCAGGGCATTTATTTGTGCATTTTTCACGGATATTTGTTCTTGGGTCTTGGATGTTTTCTATGTATTTAAGTATGTATTTATCTAAATAAGTATGTATATCGTCGTCTAGTACCCATAGTACAAGCTTTGCTTAGTGTGGGACTAGGTCGATTTGTGTAAGATTGTCCCCCAATATTATTATTATTATTATTATTCTCTCTCCAACTCCTGCGAGTATCCACTCTATGTAATACTACAACTTCAATAAACTCGAATAAAAGTCGTTCGCAAGTGGAACGCCACAGATAACCGTCACGTAATTATATATCGCGTTAATATCGTAAAAATCAATCAACGTCGTCGGTAGAATTAATACCTTTATGAATCGCGTCTTGTCGATCACGGCTGATTGATGCGTCGCCTCGCTATCCATCATGGCGCGGAGCGGAATACACCTAGAGGGTTTTTGTTTTTTTTAGTGTTTGTTACGAGTACAACTTAGGTATTATTTTGTGTTACTATTAGTGGTTCTGAACTAGACTAAACAAGCCGTCATGTCTGTCTTACTCGTGTATTTATCCAGGATTTTGTTTGTGTTTTATTTATTAATGCGTCCCTGTCACAGTTTTTTTTTTCATAATTAATAGGTACATTTTAAGAATCACGCGATCGATCAAGCTTCGATTCTTAAATTGTTTATTTTATTCGTGTATTTGGACCCGGGTATGTCCTAAAACTACGACCAAGACCACCGGGGAATGGGCAGCAGCATTCCTAGAGTGCGGTGGAGATACTGCGATCGCCAACCCGCATGCCAAGCGTGGCGATTATGGCATTTGCCCCCCATGAAATTGGGGGAGGCCTATGTCCAGCAGTGGATGTCCTAGGGCTGATATGGTGGTGGTGGATTCGTGTATTTATACAGTTAGTTTTGTTATTGCGTTTCTTTCAGATAAGTTTTTAGCATTACGAGTATCACTTAATGATCACGTCTCGTCAATAACGAGCCATAATAAGGATCTAGGTGGATAAAAAAAATGTTATGTTGGAAAAAAATGTTGATGGCTTTCTTTAGTGTTTAATAGTAAAAAGTTTTTCATAATTTGTGTTGTTGTTCCAATTTCATTGTTGTTAAAATATAGTTATATTAAAATTGTTTATACACCGTGACCGTTAATAACCCGAAAGATTTAAACCACATATTTTTGACGACTGTACGAGTAAATAATGTTATATCAACATGGGTCTAATTATGTGTCTTAATTAAATTACTATTTCAGTACGAATTAAATCTGATTAATTGCCCGCTTCTTTGTGAACAAGCCGTTAGGTGGGAACCTGAAGGCGTGACAATTAGTTATCATTTGTAATGTGTCATTTTAGTGACAATCAATTTCAAACTAGCCAGTTATAAGAAGAACCACTCTCGCGACTTAGAACAGAACAAATATCTCTATTCTCAGTGATAACATAAAAGCTACTTGAGATTGAAGTGTGTAAGATAAGATATTATAATTATTCGGCTTAATACACTACACTGTATTTTAGTTGCATGCTATATCCTTTTATCTCGTGATGAAAATATTTTCGGTACTAAAAACTTTTTGTAGATAGATACCAAACTTCTTTATGAAACTGGCTAACAACCATACAGTTAGTGTATCTACGTGTAAAAGAAATAGGTGGTTACGTCATGCTCACGCCCTTAAGGTGTGTTACACTGGAGATTTTTTAACTTTTGATTTGTTGTAAATAATTAATATCTCCTTAATTATGAGTTTTTGGACTATATGTTACATAACTTTATATACTCTAATTAGGCTCTAGTATCGTTAGCTTAAATCTTTCGGGTTTTTAACAGTCACGGTGTATAAAGTTTTGTAGTTTGGTGTAGGTACTATCTTTTGTATATTGTTACCTTTAGAAAAATTCTATATTCAATAAAATAAAAACTTTTATTGTCTGATCTATTACAGTGTCTGTGTTTGCTATTACAGGCAGCATTGCTAGTAAGATTATTCAATGTATTGTTTTATTCTGGGTTTTATTGTGTAGGTTACTCTCATTTTATTTTTGCGTATTCCAAGATCGGATCGGTATTTAATCAGAATTGTAAAATCAAACGGACACACTTCTAGTTTTCTTTACAACGAGATTCCTCAAAAATGAAACTAATAAAGTAACTACTTTCAGACTTCATTATATACTTTGTATCCCCATAGCATCAAACTCTCCGAAGAAAGAATCTCTCACTAGTTAAAAGTAATCGCGAAGCTCCCGACCCGGGATTAGGAGGTGATGTGTTTGATCCCTGGACAGACATCCTTCCAGTTCCCTTGGACAGGGATATTTGTACTAATGCAACGTTTCTATTGGAAGGGTCAGGGAGATATTTTAGAGGTTTGTGCCGACTTTGAATAAGAGGTATTGTCATTTTGATGAGACTGTTAGGTCATTCATTATGGATAAAAAAAGGCCAAGTGCGAGTCGGACTCGCGCACGAAGGGTTCCGTAAAAACACCCTGTATATAATAGTCTATTATCTACAGGGTGTTTTTATTGAATTCCGTTAATTGTGAGAGTACAATCCTGAGATGAAATAAATTAACCTTCTCTAAGACAGTAGTAGCCCAATTCATTTTCGTTAATTAAGACCCCTAGTATAAAAATATCCTTCACAATTAAACAATGTTGAAGTGCGTGTCATTCGAATTCCGAATTGTCATACTTGACATTAATTTTCACTTAACTCCGCGTTAACTGTTTAGGCTGTTTTTCATCCACCCTTCGTGATATAATTAATAATTTTGTAAGAAAATGAAAAAAAAATTTTTTTCTTAAATTTTGAAAAACTAAATATGTTACGTCGTTTCTGTGGCTATACACGGCTATATGCTTGAAGGAAGGGAAATCAATAAAAGTTGTTGTATAATGTTGTAAAAATGTTTGTTTCATTTTCATACTAAATAATTAATTATATCACCAAGGATGAATGCAAAGGAGTTACCAAAAGTAATTGTCAATTATAACAATATTCGGAATTCGAATGACACGCACGTTAACATTGTTTGACATTCATGACAATTCTTGCAATCATTACTCAAAGAGTACATCTTAGCGTCTGTCAAATTAAACCAGCTTGACAGAACTGGTTTTCCACGAGGTTTTTAAATTGTTAAGGATATTTTATACTATACTAGGGTGTTAATTAACGAAAATGAAATCTTGAATATCTTCGAAATGGTGCGAATTGGGATTCTAGTGTCTTAGAGAAGTTTCCTTTATTTCATATCAGGAATGTGCCCTCGCATTTAACAGAATTCAGTAAAAACATCCTGTATACTTTATTATAATCTTTTTAATTTATTTTAAAGAATACCTATTTTTTTATTAATAATACTAACGTTAAATAATATTAAGTAGAATTTTCGTCAAGTGTGAGTCGAATTTTAGTTTTCCCTTACATTTTGAGACCCAGCGCGCTGATAAACACAACGAGCAACTTTTTAAAAGTTTTTTTGTATGGGAGCTCCCTTAAATATTTATTTTATTTTCTTTTAAGTATTTGTTGTTATAGCGGCAACAGAAATACCTGCATCATCTGTAAAAATTTCAACTGTCTAACTTATCACGACTCATGAGGATACAGCCTGGTGACAGACAGACAGACAGACGGACGGACAGCGGAGTCTTAGTAATAGGGACCCGTTTTACCATTTGGGTACGGAATTATAACAATATTCACCAATTTTTATTTATTTAATCATTTTTTTAAGGTGTCATAATAAAGTTGTACTGATATAAGCGATCCTTACTAATAAATCTGACTAATTATTTACTTGAACTGTTCATAGATAATGATTACAGGCCTTAATTATTTTGGTTTTACTTAAGTACTTACTTATTTTACATAAATTTGATATGATATTGTTAGAAATCTAGGTGCAAGGAATTTATTTTATAAACAATTGTAAAATAGTTATTGAATAAATAAATAAAATAACGTACATCGAGGAAACTGGATGTTTATCTGTATTAGACTCTATTCATATTGAAATAGGGTCCAAAATTGACAATCAAACTCAACCGCACGTTGAGAAGATTTGCCATGCATAAACATACTCTATTAACGGTATAATAGTTTCTACAACGCAATAAAACTTACAAAATACCCAATAAATTATTCAATTATAACTTGCCAACACTTCATGTGTATTCAAAACACTATAACTACGCTAAAATGGACTTTATTGTCTTGAAATAAGGTCGCCAAAAACCTTATACTGTTATCAAGAATTTAAATAATAAAAACATTTACATAAGAATAGTCACTTTCTATACAGTAATACACCAAAAATTTAATTACAACCTTACAACGGTATTCACAAAGTTCAAAATGGTCTGGTTTAATTCATATGCGAATAGGATGTCCAAGTTGTGTGGTATTTAGATCTACTGAACCGATTTTGACGATATTATTGACTAATAATATTTTAATAATGTGCTGATTAACTACATTAATTCCTAATCAGATTTCCTATGAATAGGCGATTTCAAAATATTTAAATTTACATAAACGGCCAAACGCCTACGACTATGGAAAACTTATGAGTCGATGTTGTAGTCACTACGCACAAATTCTTATGGACGATTCACATCAAACGGCCGGAGTCGGCGCGCACGCCACCAGAGTCAAAGGAATTTGAACCCTCCATACAGAAGCTAG
Organism: Notocelia uddmanniana; assembly: GCA_905163555.1. Lineage (NCBI taxonomy): Eukaryota > Metazoa > Arthropoda > Insecta > Lepidoptera > Tortricidae > Notocelia > Notocelia uddmanniana. The sequence continues at coordinate 26,687,597 of LR991060.1, forward strand.
AATTCATATCCAAACGGCAACAGCAGAGCCGCTGCCTACCGGCTGCCCGCAACCCATTCAAATATGTAATCTAACTTCTGTATGGAGGGTTCGAATTCCTTTGACTCTAATAGCGTGCGCGCCGACTCCAGCTGTTCGGTGCGAATCGTCCATTATGTGATGTAAAATATAATGAAATATGATTATAAACGTGTTGAGGTAGGGCACAGCAGAACGTGCGTAGAGCGCTCGTGGCCCAGCGGCACCCGCCTACCGCGTGCGGTATGCGAGGTTAAGCAATGTGGGCGCAGGTCAGTTCTTGGATAGGTGACCTACACCTGACCCCTGGGTGGTGCTAAAAGTGCAACAAAAACTGGCAACCGTACTTATCTTCTCAAAGATCTCACGGTTCATAAATAAATGCCATACGATTAAATAACAGCAGAACGTCAGCTCGCCCAAATTTGGAGCAAGTACCTCCACCTTACAGAACACCGCGGTCATAATAACATCACTAATTGGTGGGCTACAGGGCGCCAAAAGCTCAACGGAGCCTCACCCTGGTACGCTTCTTTATTCGCTAGTGAGAGGAAATTTGAACAACTGCTGCCTATTATCACAGGTATCATTAAATGTTCCTCCAGTGTCAAGTCATAGTCTTTGTAAACGTAAATTGACCCTGATCAGCAGGGAGCGAAACTTTGGTGCCGGTGACACCATTATGACGCAAATTCACATATAGGATGATTTTATATAAACAAAATTGCGACACCCCAATGATTATTAATAATGCAATAATGGTAATGTAAATTGTATTTTTTATTAATAAGAAATGACTATTTATATTGATAATAATGTAAATATTAAAATAATTACAAAGACAATAAGAAAAAAATATTTTATAATATTATGTAAGTAATTGTAAAAAATATATTCGGATAAATGAAAAACAACACATTAAATTTCGTAATGTAGCTTGACGTCATACGTCTGTCATCGGCACCAAAGTTTCGCTCTATGCTGATCAGCCTCCCGATCGCGATAACAAGATCTCTTTGTAACTGACCCCTCCACCGCGCTCTACGGTTACTCAGTAATATTCCGGATCAAGAACAATCCCTAGACCTCTTTTCGGCTCCTGAGCCGAGATTCTTAGCCACAGCTGCGCGCTACCTGGTGTAGGCGCGTAAAATGAGCAAAACCTGGACATAACTCGATAACTGTAATTTTATTTTTGTATGATTTGAAGTATTGTTAGTAATACTTAAAATTAAAAGAATTAAACATTTTAAGGCTCCGCGTCAATGTTAACACTTTTGACGTAGTTATGTGCATAGAGAAGCTGTTTAATTTTTAATAATTTATCACCATATTTGCAGATCTCTAACGTCACAAATATGGGTAATTATTGGAAAACCCAATACATAACTACGTCAAAAGTGTTTAATTGATGCCGTCAACATTTTATTAGTACTATAAGAAACGTATTAAAACAAAAATAATCCGCGATAATTGATTAAATGATATTTTTTCTTATCATAATACAGGTACTTTTACAAAGTTATTTATTATGGTTTACTTACAAAATCAAAATGTGTTAAAGATTTAGTTTTTTGTTTTTTTTTTTTTTTTTTTTTAACATTGACGCGGAGCCTTAAAATATTTCATTCTTTTTATTTTAACCATAACTAACAATACTTTAAATCATAGAAAAAGAAAATTACAGTTATCGAATTATGTCCAGGTTTTGCTAACTTTATGCGCCTAGAGGCTATTGTGGCCCCTACATCCATTATTACAAGACTATTTTTAACCCCAGACGCAAAAAGAGAGAGGTGTTATATGTTTAACGTGTCTGTCTGTGTACCTGTGTATCTGCCTGTGGTATCGTAGCTCCCAAACGGATGAACCGATTTTCGTTTAGTTTTTTTTGTGTCATAGATAATTTTATCCCAAGTGTTCTTAGCCATGTTTCATCAAAATTTGTTCAGACGGTTTTGAGATATTGAGCTTTGAAATGAAAATATCGGGAGTTTTTCAACTTTTCTAAGTTGTAGTTATTATTAGTTTTATTTTTATTGTTATTCCAATGTATTTCAATTATATTTTCTATGTCATTTTTGGTGTATGCTGTAATAGTACATTACTACAGAGGCCGGGACGAGACGGGTTGCCGACCGGCGAGGCCGGATAGGTCTGAGGCAAGCAACCCCATATTTCCCGCCGAGGTATGTATAGTGTTTTTCTCAAACATGCAATGAAAAAACAACAAAAAATCAAAGTTTTATTTTTAATACGCGTAGTGGCAGAATGTCATGATGCCTGTGCCACAAATTTATGTGTAATAGAAATTAAAAAAGAGGACTTTGCCGGCCTAGGCCTGCAATATTTGTATGAAATTCTATTAACGACCTCTTGACCTAGCCGCACCTGGAACGTCATACTTCGAAGCCTATTATAAGGAACATAACATCAATATTTCATTGCATGTTTGAGAAAATGTCATTATATTCAACAAAAAGCTTGTTACTTCAGGTATGTGGTGTTGTGTTCCTGGTGATGAGTATAAGGTCGCCAGGGCTCCCGAGGATACGCTGTGTTGAGAGTGAGGGGCCTGCATATGTCTCTAACTGTCAACACAAAGAATCCTCTAGTCAATAAAGGGTCGGCAACGCACTTGTGATTCTTCTGGAGTCGCAAATTGACGTTGCCGGCCTGTTTAGCCTAGTTCGTAGTGACACTGCCTCCGAAGCTAGAGGTCCCGGGTTCGAATCCTGGCCAGGGCATTATTTGTGCATTTAGCATGGATATTTGTTCCGGGGTCTTGGATGTTTTCTATGTATTTAAGTATGTATTTATCTATATAAGTATGTATATCGTCGTCTAGTACCCATAGTCCAAGCTTTGCTTAGTTTCGGAGTAGGTCGATTTGTGTAAGATTGTCCCCCCCATATTTATTTATTTAAATGGCCACAGGCGACGGTGTCTGCTTACCATCAGACGGGCCGTAAGCTTGTATGACACCGTCGTTGTTAAAAAAAAAACAGCTAAGTGCGAGTCAGAGTCGCGCACGAAGGGTTCCGTACTAATCTTTACAACATTAGACAATTTATTTTATAACCTTTTTTAATTTAATTTCAATAATCATTCCTTTTATCAGCAATAGTAGTCGTTAAGTTATATGAAGTAGAATTTTTGTCAAGTGCGAGTTGGATTTTAGTTTTCCCATACATATAGACCCAGATAAGATCGTTCGTGGCCCAGCGGCGCCCGCGTACCGCGTGCGGTATGCGAGGTTAAGCAATGTCAGGCGAGGTCAGTCCATGGATGGGTGACCGCTTTGAGTGGTTACTAACTGAGCGCTCCCGTGCTTTGGAAGGCACGTTAAGCCGCAATTTCCGTTTAACGAGTTTAAAGGAGTAGGAAGCGTAAAAATATATGATTTCGATTTTCCCTTGTGTTATCTTTATTGAATAATTGTAGGGGAAAATCTTGCTAACACAATTATAAATAGTCTCTTGAGTTATGGCCAAACCAGTTACAAAACCGGAAATGAGCAACCTCATTCTATCAACAGATTTATGACATTAATAATGACAAAAAATGTGTACTCGTGACTCTTTTTTGGTTAAAACCTGACATAATAATTAACTTACGTCCATATCAAGGATTTAGCATGTTACTATAAATCTTTGTTTTAAGTTATGAGCAAGTCAATGACAGGGCCATTTTGTTTTTTTTATTACCTCCATTTTTTAAATGTCTTGTCGAATATTTTGCGTAAATTATGTTAAATTTGATTGCATTTAATTACCGTAGAATTAAAATGGAAGGTGTCACTAATTTAGTTGTCATAGGTCAAGAAATGTGTAGAATTATTGATTGAACAAATGAACGTAACTTATGAAATGCTGCCAGCATCAGCCTCAAGGGCCTGTTTCAGATTTAAGTAAGTATTAATTTTATTTTAATTATTTTGGTTAGGTATTCGTGTATATATTTTCTTTCTACATAAATAAATGTATTAACGTAACTTATTATTACGTAACCTAATATTGTAAAGCCCCATAAATTACATATTTATTTTCTCAAACATGCAATGAAATATTGCTGTTATGTTCCTTACAATAGGCTACGAAGTATGACGTTTCAGGTGCGGCTAGGACAAGAGGTCGTTAATGGCATTTCATACAAATCTTGCAGGCATAGGCCGTCAAAGTCCTCTTTTTTAATTTACGTTCCACATAAATTTGTGGCACAGGCATCATGACATTCTTCCACTATGCGTATTAAAAATAAAAGTATGATTTTTTTTGTTGTTTATTTCATTGCATGTTTGAGAAAAGCACTATACATACCTCGGCGGGAAATATGGGGTTGCCCGCCTCAGACCTATCCCGTCTATATGTCTTCGACCGGCAAGCCCTTTCATCCCGGCCTCTGTAGTAATGTACTATTATTTATCTTTTGGCAGTTAATTACCTAAGTACTTAACATTTTCCCAGATACTCAGCAGCTGTACTCGTTAAGATTTAAAGTATTGTGCTGGGCCGTTATATTTCGAGCATGTCATTGGAACAAATGACATCTTTGAATACCCCAGAGAAGACGTCAAATAATATTACCGCTACCGAACTAGATGACCATCTTCTATATCGAATAAGAGCGACAGAGATGGAGTAAGTAAGTAAGCTCTTTATTGCATTGAATGTGGTTAACAAAAGGTCTTCAGTATTACAATTAAAAATGATCACACATTTAGCTGAATTGCAGCGTTCAAAATGTACACCTTAAATCTAAAATCTAGCATGCAACATGCTCACAATGTTATTATAAGTAATTTAGATGTCTGAGAATTGAGAGCAGGATAATATGATTAAAAATTTCTAGTAATTTAGCTATTTTTAATTATGAATTTACGTAAATTATAACAATATGGCGGTAATTAAAACTTAATATCAGAATACAGTATAAATATGTCAATCTAATTGCCTACTATATATTATTAATTAAAGAAATCATTTAATGAATAATAACATTCATCGATTAGCCATGTCTTAAGATTGGTATTGAAATTATGTCCAAATTAACTAGTTATAGATTTCGGCACTGAATTATAAATTTTGCTTAGCATGTAATAGGAATTCTTTCTAAATAGGTTCAATTTAGCTACTAGCATGTTCAAAGGTTTGTGTGTAATTGTACCCTTATTGTTATTGTTTTTAATCAGAAACGGATCTATGTGTTTTTTCGCAAAAGTACATGCCTCCAGAATGTATAAACAAGGAACCGTTAGAATCCTATGTTGTCTAAATACAGTTCTACACGAGTCTAAGGGTTGTATTATTTGTGGTCCCTTTTTTTACGTTGGGGAAATGCGTTTACGCATCCCGTCCTGTCGAGGAGCACGCGTATGACGGACTAACCGCGGCTAAAAAGCCTTGGACTACCGTCTAAAACCACCAACGAAGTCCAGCTCCGCCTTGTATTGGGGCGCCGCAGGATTGCTCTTGGCATGTCCCGGCGAATTTGTGGTCCCTGTCATAGTCATGTCCACGTCATTTCAAATAGTTTAAGGAAAATAAACGATTACCCGCACAAATTAAAGAAGTTGCTTATGGTAGGCCGCCAGACGTTTAAGAGCAGTTCTCAATTTAGCTGCTTAAGAGCTTTTCTGTTCCCCGTGATGGAACTCGCTTAGATCTCGATAGACATCCTTACTCTGAAAATGACATATTCGCTCTACGGTACAGTCAGACGGTACGGTAGATGGCACAGTCAACAGCACAAGTAGACGATCATTTTAGTACCTTGTAACTTTCACTACTTTGACGAATCCCAACTGTCGCAATATTGTTACGTTAGTGCGACAAAGTACTAAAAAGATCATCTACATTTGCTGTTGACCGTATATGCGAAAATGGTTAATTTATTTTCATTTATATTATATTAGGGGACATTTTTTTACACAAATCGAACTAGTCCCATAGTAAGCTCAATAAGGCTTGTGTTATTTATAGTGTATACATATTGAATAAAAGTTCTTGTGTTATAAATGTATATTATGAATACACAAACTGCGTTGAGAATATTGATTTTACAGACATATCTTTATGCGTGAAGTTAGGTTGTTTATACCACGCACGGTTTTGGTACTTTAATTAACATTAACATTAAAGTACCAAAGGCTGCCCCACAAGACATAATCATCATCATGTCAGCCAAATGACGTCCACAGCTGGACATAGGCCTCCCCAAAAGACTTCCACAGTGACTGGTCCTGCGCGTCACCCGCATCCAGCGGACACCCGCGACCCTTAAGACATGATACTATGAAAATAGGCACAGGTTAAGTTTCTTAAAAAAACTCTGTCGATCATTTCTTATCAACAGGTCCACACGGCTAGTAACAAGTGACTACTTAGACTGTATTCAACAATGGTTCACAAGATGAAATGTAAAACGGAATATCAAGTATCAGACACCCTTTCACGTCATTGTGACGTTGGTATCGTTTCTTACGTCAATCTTAGCGTAGGCCCGTCATGTTTTATGTCTTGACAATTCAATATTGAACGAGATATTTTAATGGTGGTTGGAAATGTTTGTTTGGTTGGTTTTACGGTTGTTTCAATTTGTAGACTTAAAACATTTTTCATTCTTTGTGCTTTTGCTTATTGTAAGTACGAATTTTGCTATCAAGATCATGAATATCGTGTCAGCCAAAGAACGTCCACTGCTGGACATAGGCCTCCCCCAAAGAGTATCATAATGACCAGTCTTGCGCTGCGCCACCCGCATCTAACGGACTACCGCGACATTAGCCAGGTCATAAGCCCACCTTGCGGGTTGCTACCTACGCTGCGCCTTCCAGTGCGTGATCGCCACTCGAGAACCTTTTTGCCCCAACGGCCATCGGTTCTACGTGAAATGTGCTATACCAATAACAAAATTTGTGGTACAGCCAAGTATCACACTTTTCCCAATACTGCAAAGTGATTAGGTACTAAATAATTGCTAACGTGTCAAACGTAAAAATGATAAAATGACGATCTTTGTAAGGAATCTGCCATTTAGATTATTACGTTATATTGCGCCACATTGCGCACGCTCGAAACCATTACGTATTACCCCTCTGGTCTGGCCGCCACTACCTTAATCCGGACTGTTTAAATAATCTGCCTAAATGATGACGATGATGATAATAAATCCAATATTCTATAGTAAAACGAACTTCTTATACCTAATCAAAACAAAACTGGTTACGTAAACGTGCCACACGTTCGTTTTTGTCACCAAACCGACTCGATCAAGCCATCAACCAAAAATTCCCCAAATTCCCCGCGATTTCCCATTACTGTCGACGCATTTGATCCAATTCGCGCATTCCAGTAGGCGGGGTCCCGTTTTGACCAATGACTCTCGCATGCGCAACTAATTATACTGATTTATGCCCCATTGTTCATTGTTGTATATCTTTCTCTTGCACTTACATGCCCATATTTGCTGCGCATCTAAGTTTTTTTACGTTACTAATAGTAATGATTGGTACATGGACGTTTGATTTATGCTTTGGATATGCAGATATAGATATCCATAAATGCAGAAAGCAGTTAAGTAATTAAAACTAGTAATTGCTTTGTATTATTTGAATTAATTAAACTATGTAATAAAAAATCTCGTGTGACGAGTCGACGAGGTATTATTTTTTGCCTAAATACTTACTATTACTAGACTTAATTCTAGAACTAAATACACTTTGCTAGTTATCATCGGAGAAATCCTTAAGTTATGATTTTAATAAAGTCATATAATATCAAACAGCAATGACAGCAGAATTCCAATACATCCTACATTCTTACCTAAACTGTCATTATACGCTGTCACTCCCATTGTACAATATTTTAAATTTAAATGTATTCAGAGTAAAAACAGAGCAGCAAATCGCCGCGTCGGCAGCTGCATTCACCTGTCTGCGCGGACGCAGGGGGCGTGGTTTACATTCGAACTGTTCTGAGACCTCTCGGTATGCATTTTCGCGCTTTTTTCTTTGCCCGTCAGCGCGGAATTCGGGTGCGATATTTTCTTAGTATGGAATCCGAAGGTTGTAGCGAGAGGCTATTTATGTTTGGAAGGAGATTTATGGTGGTTTTTAGTATTTATTACGGTTAAGGTTAAGAAGCTGTGGTCAATTATCAGGCTTTTCAAATTAATGGGTTACGGTTTGTTAGATTAAAAATAAAACAATTTATATAAAAAAAAATGGTTCTTCAAGCAGGACTGGATTTGTTAAATTTACGTTTTTAGGAGCAAAAAGAAGGACGTTGACCTTGAAGAAATCAAAATCAAATAGAATAACGGTAAAAAAAAAACCTCTAAACCAGGACACAAAATGTTACTTATGAATGGAGATCTAGTCTATTCAACTTGAGCTTTACTTTGGTAAGCTTTTTCATACATCATTAAGAAACTGGGTAGCAATTAGCAAAAAATCATTAATTTTTCACCTTTAAATGGTAAAAAAATGCAAAACACAATCCACCTACACTTCAAAGTATTTTCAACAATTCGCGTTTACCATTTTTGGCTTAGAGCCTGCGCGGGCGCAGGTTTCAATCTTCTTAGCAAAAAGTCGTAAGTGACAGTATTTTTCTACGTATGTGCGACTTTTTGCGACAACAGACATTTTGTAGCAGCACTTGTCCTTATACAGAAAGGCTTTGACACCTTACTGTTTTTTGTTTCATCATTTTGCGAGGCATGTAAGGCTAGGAATTAAATAAACATTTATATGGTTTGTAGCTTTATAAATAGTTAACACCAATTATTTATTAAGAATATTTTTAAAATGTTAACAAAGTGTCATTCAAATATAGTTTATATTGAGGTCCCTGGCCTGAGACAAGTATGAAATGAACATTCGAAGTAAATTGAAAAAAATTAAAATGATTTGTTGATATTGTCAAGAAGTAGGTATTTGTGATTTCAACATATTTCTGATTTTAATAAATAATAATAATTTACTTCAGACAATGACACTCCATATTACATAATACATACATATTATTTTATTTGTGATTTTGAGAGATAGTATATTTTGACGAAAATAATGAAAATTGAACGACACTGTCTTACTTAAAAAGGTAATAAATGGTCGCTTCGTCCGGTTCGAAGGACCATTTTTTGATCCAGATTACAATTAATAAAGACTAATGAAAGTAACGAAATAAAAACGTGACAAATACTTCCCAACAGCAGGATACCAGTTTAATTCCATAAAAACATACAAAACATACCCTACTTTCTAATTAAAACACTGACCAGCGAACTATTACAAAAATATTATTTAACACACGCAATAGAATTCCTTCAGATTTTTATCGGTACGTCAAAAATCCTCGAATGGAAGTTGCGTGCGATAAGCTAGCGGGGCGCCAGGCTATCAGTCAAAGGTAAACATGGCAGGGCTAAGCGTGAGCTAGGGCGTAGTGACAACGGTTTTGTCAAACATTTATTTTTATTTATTTGATACAGAGATCATCATCATCATCATCCTAGCGTTATCCCAGTACTTTGTTATGTAAGTGTAACCTATTGTTTAGATTTAAGTAAATATTAACTTTACGTCTTTGAGTTAAGGTTGCAAATGTTTTGTACAGTGATGGCCGCCCCAACTGGTTACCAATTTAGAGGCACAAGCTAACGGCGTAATTAGCTCAGTGGTCAGTAGATGGACTGCAAAACTTGAGAAAGAAGTTCGATCCCCGTGCGGGACTATCTTTTTCTATTTTTATGTTCCTAGTTTGGTTGTTTAGTATAAGGTTTGCGGTATGTTTGAGAAATTTAGAGCATTTGGGCTCATACCGGCGAATAATGTGGAGTGGTGTCGTGATTTTAAAGATCTAAATATAGAAATGTAATTACCGAAATTCCTAACGCAGACATCTGGACATTCTGTAAAGTGACAGTGTCATTATTTTGTATTTCGTTCATTGTTCTATAAGGGGGTAAGTGTTAGTTTTAAAGAAAATTAAATCGATGTAATAGTTAACTCCAGCCTGTAGTACCACAGTAATAGCGTTTGTTTCCATTTTAGCCTGAAGACATGCCCTTCTTATACACGGCTAAACCCATGGCTGAGCTAATCGAGACATACCTTGGTTAGGCAGAGTTACCCGTCGAACAACAGACAAAAACTCTCCTGGCGCCCACTATTTTATAAGTTAGATTTAAGTATTTTTTCTTAGAGAATAAATACCGTATTAGTATAGACGTGCCTTCATTTCGACAGCCCGGATAACCCATAACAAATAGCGCCCAACGTAAAAAGTTAGTGGGTGTCAGGTGTTTGTCACGGAGCAAAGGTCAACAACGGCGCGCGGCGCTGCAGTGAATTGCAATTTTACTTGTTACTTGAGGACACTTTAGTGTTAAGTTAGTGGTTATCGTATTTATTAAACTTGTTTGTGATTAAAATAGTGTTAGTAGTGTGGTTGTAAGTTTAAAATAGCTAAGGCAAACTTAAAATAGCGGTTTCAGGCGTGGGAAAATTTTACTAGATTTGTTTTGTTATACTTTATTTTTGTCTGAAAACTTGCTGCTTAAAATTATATTTAGTTTGTTATTAGAGGTTTAAAAAAAAATGATTTGTTAGGATAGCTTAATTTTGGCCGGTACAGTAAATGGCGCTGTAGCTCGGTGAGAAAACATTTGCTTGTCGAGTCTGAGTGTCCAGGTTCAAACCCCGACAATTCGGTCTTTTTGTGTTTTTTTTTTGAGTTGTCTAATTTTAATTGATGTAACAGTGATTTGTTTATCTTCTTATATATTTTGAAGTATTTGCCAAACTTGAGTATTTGTTTTGTTGTGTAATTTTTGTTTCGGACCCGTAATTAGGTATTATTTGTACATTGTGTAATTGATTTTAGTGTAGATATGGACTCGCAATTTTTGTTAAAGGATGAGTTAGAGTACGAACTTGCGTGCCGCGGAATTGTTTTGACAGCCTCGGTTCCAGTCATGAAAAAGCTATTGTCTGAGTTAATGCGGTCAGAACAATTTCAGGGTTCGGCGATGGAACTCAGGACACCACAACTCAAGACAGTTACTTATGAACTTGAACAGTGTTCTGCGAAGCTAAACGTGTTGTCAAATTACATTTCCGAACTTACGGGCAAGCCAGATAAAAATTTATTCAGACGGTTAATTTCCAGACTGTACCACGTACAAAATAGATTAGTTCTGTTGAAACATGACGTGGAGGCTGAGGGTATTCGCAAGGAGGCGCTGTTACAGCAGTGTCAAGTATTGTTAAGTAAATTAGAAGGTCAGGATGATAGAGTCGAAGACGAGAATTTGACTGCAACTGATAAAGAAGTTTTAGAAAAAACTTTAGGGGAGTTAGGTTTGCAAATTATAGAGAAGATAGAAAACCAGACGGCTGGAAGTTCCAATGGGTCTGGTAGTTGTCCGAGAGAGAGCGTTAACAAAGTAGACAGAAATGTTTCCATATCTGGGCATTGTGGTCATGTTGGTGGTAGTGGGGCTACACTGGTACGTACTTCGACTATCGATGAGGATGGCCCGCGGCGCAAGTTAGTTCCGATTTATCAGTGGGGTCTCAAGTTTACGGGAGGGAATAACATGAGTGTTAACGCTTTTCTAGAGCGTGTTACTGAACTGAAGGAGGCTCGTAATGCTTCTGATTATGATTTATGGCGTTATGCTATTGATTTTTTTGAAGGGGATGCATTGATCTGGTACAGGGCGAATAGGGAGTATGCTTTAAATTGGGATGAATTGGTTGTCCTTCTAAAACGGGCGTTCCAGAGGCCATATTATCAAGAAGAGCTGCTAGCGGAAATAAGAGCAAGGACACAGGGGTGCGACGAATCAGTGTTGATATATATTTCAGTCATGCAAAATATGTTTAACCGCTTACCTAGTAGAATAACAGAGAGTGAGAAAGTTATGATAATTCAAAAAAATTTATTGCCTTATTACCAGCAGGCGGTCTGTAGGGACAATTTTACTTCAGTTCCCGAGATGATAAACGTCCTTAGGATAGTGGAAAGGACAAAATTGAACTGTGAAAGTTTTAGGCAACCACAGGCATCTAAAGCACTCTTAGAACCGGATCTGGCTTATAGAACCACACCGGTAGTTGTAGTGAAAGAGCACAGGGGCGTAGGCGAAGTGACTGAAATTAAAGCAGTGCAGGGCCGGGAGGCGAGCCAGTCATTGAAGCGGTGCTGGAATTGCCGTGAAAGCGGCCATGTGTTTAGAGAGTGTCCTATGCCAAAGCAGCGACTGTTTTGTTTTAGGTGTGGTAGCTTTGGCGTAACGTCAAAAGACTGTCAATGCAAGGGAAACGCGCAAGGGGGAAATTCGAGTTCTGCCAACTGAATTTCTCCTGCAGCCGTGATAGTAATGAGTGGCAGACATGGTTAAGTATAATAAGGTCTTTTTTTGTGCATAAGGATGGGGACCTATGCCCGTTATTAGTAAAAAGGGAAAATGATAACAGATCCTATGTCACGCTGGATGTGCTAGGTTACAGGTGTGAGGGTTTACTTGATTCGGGTGCGAATCGTACAGTAGCTAATGAACAATTTGCTAACACTTTGGTCAGGCTTGGTTTGAAGGCCATTAATATGAGCCCCATAGAGTTAGCTACAGCTGACGGAGGAACGCATCACATTACTAAGATTATGGATGTACCAATTTCGTTCGACGACCAATTTAAAGTATTACCGATTATGGTCATGCCCGCACTTACGCAGGATCTAATTTTAGGAAAAGATTTTTTTGACGAGTTTGGGGTGGAGTTGCAGTTTAAAGGGGAGGTTAGGAGGAATAAAGCCGAAATAGGTACGGTGCGTATAAATGACTCCCCATCGATTATAGCTAGAGAAGACCTAACTTCCGCCCAACGAGAACGTTTAGAAGAGTTGATAGTTCATATGAAGCAGTCAATAGGTACAGGTTTAGGTAGAACGGGTATTTTGAAGCACAGCATTGACACCGGGGACAGCAAACCTGTACATCAGAAACAGTACAATTTCTCACCAATCATAAAAAAAGATATAGAAAAGGAATTAGATGACATGTTAGCCAAGGATGTTGTGGAACCGTCCTACAGTTCTTGGTGTTCGCCGGTTTTGATCGTTAAAAAACCAAATGGCGATAATAGGCTGTGTTTAGACAGTAGGCAGCTTAACCGGATCACAAAGCGAGACACATATCCTTTGCCAAGAGTTGCCAATATACTAGACAATTTGCGTAACGCAAAATTCTTAAGTACTATTGATTTAAAGTCGGCATTTTGGCAAATAGAGTTAGAAGACAGTAGTAAGGAAAAAACCGCGTTCGCGATCGCGGGTCGAGGCCTGTTTCAGTTTAAAGTTATGCCATTTGGTTTAGTAAACGCAGCACAGACTCAACAGAGGCTTATGGACATTTTATTCCATGCAGAGGAGGACAAGGTCTGGGCTTACCTGGACGATATTGTCATATGTTCGGCAAGTTTTGAGGAACATATATCACAGCTAAAGAAAGTCATGTCGATTTTAAAGGGAGCTAATTTGACTATCAACGTCGATAAGTGTAAGTTTGCAAGGGAAAGCCTGCGATACCTGGGGTATATCATAGATAAGGATGGACTTAGAACAGATCCTGAAAAGGTCGAGGCGATACTGAATTTTCCAAGGCCCAAAACGTTTACAGAGTTGAAGCGCTTCATCGGGCTAGCAAGTTGGTATAGGCGATTTGTCAAGGACTTTTCCAATGTAGCTGCACCTCTACATGAGTTAACTAAGGGCAAAAAGTGTAAGAAATTGACTTGGACGAAGGAAGCAGAAGTTGCCTTTATAAAACTTAAGACTCTGCTCACTACAACACCAGTCATGATGTGTCCGGATTTCACAAAGCCATTCATAATTCAATGCGATGCTTCAAGTACGGGTGTCGGAGCTGTGCTGTGTCAGAAAACCGCTGATATAGACCAACCAGTGGCATACCTAAGTAGGAAACTAAGCGAGAGAGAGACAAAGTATTCAGCTTCGGAAAGAGAACTGCTCAGTGTTGTGTATGCAGTCGAGAAGTTTAGGCCATATATCGATGGTACTCGCTTTATGGTAATTACAGATCATAGCGCACTACTGTGGCTACACAAAATGAAAGACCCGCACGGCAGATTGGCACGCTGGGCGATGAAGCTACAGCAATTTGAATTCGACATTATCCATAGACCGGGAAAGTGCCATACAGTACCGGATGCTTTGTCCAGAAGCGTGGTGCGTCCGGATTGTGAAATACACATTCTTGAAGTCCTGGATAGCCATAAGGATGTCTGGTACCGAAATAAAGTAGATAAAGTATCTTCTACCAACCATAATTCGGAGTGGACTGTCTCAGATGGACTGCTTTACAAAAGAGTACCCATGAAGCAGTATCCAAATGAAGAAGAAATATGGAAGTTATTTGTACCCGAGGCATTGCGTAATAAAGTTCTACAGGAATGCCACGACAATCCGGTTTCAGGCCACCTAGGGATTAGGAAGACATATTTTAGAATCAAGCAGAAATTCTATTGGCATGACATGTTAAGGGACGTAAAGCAGTATGTCAATAGTTGTGAATGTTGCGCTAGCCGGAAGGTATCGCAGAATCGGCCGCTAGGACACATGGGTCAGCATAGAGAAGTTTCAGGCCCTTGGCAAGTAATATCACTAGATTTTATGGGTCCCTTTCCTAAGAGTAAAAAATGTAACACCATGTTGTTAGTAATGACTTGTTTGTTCAGTAAGTTCACTCTGTTATTTCCTCTTCGTACTGGGAAGGCTGACAAAATGTGTGAGATAGTGGAGAAACAGATTCTGTTATTTGGAGCGCCAAAAGCCATCGTTAGTGATAATGGGAAACAGTTCGTGTCACACTTGTTTAAAGACCTAGCCACTAAGTATAACATAAGGTTAATGTACACTCCACACTATCATGCTCAAAGCAACCCCACTGAAAGGGTAAACAGAGTTGTAGGAACTATGATTTCATCTTATATTAAGACCAAAAAGCATAACGAGTGGGACAATAATTTGGATGAAATTGGTCACGCCATTCGGTCAGCAGTACATGAATCGACCGGGTATACTCCCTCTTATTTATTTTTAGGCAGAGAAATCGCGGTTTCTAATTTAACATCGTTGCCAGTAAAACAACATATGGTTATTCCGGTAGATAGTGCTGTAATAAGTACCACAGGCTATCGTGAGAACCTTAAGAAAAGGGTTAACATTTTCAAAGAGGTTCAGAGGAAGATAAAAGATTCACATATAAAGAGTGGGGATCATTACAACAATAAACGTCGACCGGGTACTTTTCAATTAGGGGATACAGTCTGGAAAAGAACCAAGTACTTGTCTAATGCTAGCAATAAATTCATGGCCAAGCTGGCACCCAAGTTCGAAAAGGCAATTGTGGCTGAAAAATTGTCGGACATTGTCTTTAGGCTTAATAATGTACATGGTAAGAACATTGGTGCCTGGCATATTAAAGATTTAAAGCCCTGTACCTTAAAAATAAATAAATGAAATTTATTTATTTTATCGAGGGAGAGGGCATGTTATGTAAGTGTAACCTATTGTTTAGATTTAAGTAAATATTAACTTTACGTCTTTGAGTTAAGGTTGCAAATGTTTTGTACAGTGATGGCCGCCCCAACTGGTTACCAATTTAGAGGCACAAGCTAACGGCGTAATTAGCTCAGTGGTCAGTAGATGGACTGCAAAACTTGAGAAAGAAGTTCGATCCCCGTGCGGGACTATCTTTTTCTATTTTTATGTTCCTAGTTTGGTTGTTTAGTATAAGGTTTGCGGTATGTTTGAGAAATTTAGAGCATTTGGGCTCATACCGGCGAATAATGTGGAGTGGTGTCGTGATTTTAAAGATCTAAATATAGAAATGTAATTACCGAAATTCCTAACGCAGACATCTGGACATTCTGTAAAGTGACAGTGTCATTATTTTGTATTTCGTTCATTGTTCTATAAGGGGGTAAGTGTTAGTTTTAAAGAAAATTAAATCGATGTAATAGTTAACTCCAGCCTGTAGTACCACAGTAATAGCGTTTGTTTCCATTTTAGCCTGAAGACATGCCCTTCTTATACACGGCTAAACCCATGGCTGAGCTAATCGAGACATACCTTGGTTAGGCAGAGTTACCCGTCGAACAACAGACAAAAACTCTCCTGGCGCCCACTATTTTATAAGTTAGATTTAAGTATTTTTTCTTAGAGAATAAATACCGTATTAGTATAGACGTGCCTTCATTTCGACAGCCCGGATAACCCATAACAACTTGAATCCTGAATGATGCCCGAGGTCCGCTACCTAATCCCAAGAAGCAGGCGCTAGTTTTTAAGGAAACGACTGCCATCTGACCTTCCAACACCAGGAAACTAGACCTTGTTGGGATTAGGCTTGGCAACTTGACTGTTAAGTTCTCAAGCCGCCCGCAAGCCTCTAACTTGGCGTAACGACGGCTGTCATAATCATAAACATTGATTGATATAGAGTAGAGGTATTGAACCGCGCCAGAAATTCCAGCCCGAGACGGGAATCGATGGGGTTCTGCAGGAGGAATTAGGCTAGCTAGACTACGGCATCACAGCGAATCTTTGCGTTGCATTCTCAACCGCTACTACTAATGACCCAGATATATTTCTGTGCCTGTAAGAGAAAAAAATTCAGAATGATCGCTAGTAAGCTAAAATGTTTATTGTTACTTTATTATATTAGTTTTATAATGTTTTCGAATTGCTACGAGTATCAGTGAAAAATAATCAAGGCCAGGACAAGGGTGAGCTGGGACAAGTAACAATGGTTTAGTCAAACATTTTCTAAAAACTACTTAGTGGCTCTGTGAGCTATAGACGTCACAGAAAAATGTATTTTTTGTCATATTTCAAAATTTCCAAATACTGACTCGTTTTTTTTGTCGAGTATTTGTATTATCAAATCTGCTCACAAAATTCCACGAGAATCGGTTGAGAAATGCGACCTGTAGAGGAGAACATCCGGACAGACAGACAGACATACGAAATAATTTTTGTCGACTGGTGAAACAGAGACGCTTCGCTCGCTCGGTCAATTATTTTATTTTCTTTAAAGGCTGTCTAGAAGATTGCCCTTTATAAAACTATAAGTGTATTAATATAAATATAAATATAATATAATATAATATATTGGGGGGACAATCTTACACAAATCGACCTAGTCCCAAACTAAGCAAAGCTTGTACTATGGGTACTAGACGACGATATACATACTTATATAGATAAATACATACTTAAATACATAGAAAACATCCAAGACCCAAGAACAAATATTCGTGAAAAATGCACAAATAAATGCCCTGGCCGGGATTCGAACCCGGGACCTCTAGCTTCGGAGGCAGAGTCACTACCAACTAGGCTAAACAGGTCGTCAAAATTGTATGTCGTATTGTAATAATTAAATCTTGTTAGAGCAATTAATGATTGAGTTGCTGAGAGTGTAATGCTAAGATTTACGAACTGACGTTAATCATTGTGAAAGTTACAGTGTTCTGTAGCCCAGAGTGCTTATAAGTAAATTACATATAATTTTTCTATTACGTTTGTCATAGGCAACTTTGTTAAAAATAGTAAAATGAGCAAACATTTTTAAACGTACTTATGCAGCATACTTGCGCATTTGTGGGTTCTACGAGTATGTCTGTATAGAAAATGTAATTTTCCGGGGATTTCCGGAATTTTTCATAAACATCAGTACCGGTACTGCAAGAACATACAACTGGGCTGACGACTTCAAGGTTTCATATTTATGGATCCCTGGTACGGAACGGGATAGGCTAGGTGGCTTCCGGCGACGACACATGATTGATCGCCGGTCACGATTATGAGTAATGATTTACAAGTAAGAGTAGCGCAAGAACAGAGCTGAAGCGGAATTCTACATTGTAGCTTTTATCGCTGGTTGCACACAAGCGTACGACCCGCCTGATGTTAAGCGGTTATGATTGGTTTGTTATGGGCCATTTCTATGTCGCTTCGACCAGAACTTGATCTATTGTGGCAGATGTTACCGTAACCATTCTTCTGCAAAGCAAGGGAAAACGCATGCGAGTTACGCGATTTCCTGACATGGTGGGGCCAGTTCGCTATGTGATAGTTTGTTCTTTGACGTGAGCTATTACTACTCGTACATTTGCGCAAGAGTAAGTAATATAATGAGCGGAAGTGGGGTAGTACTGCACTTTCAGTCCGACGCAGGTCGGGCCTAGTTGAGTTTCTTGCTGGACTCTTCTCAGCTAGGCTAGGTTTAATGAACCAATGAAAAAACTTCTTTAAAAATACTTATAGTAAGAATAATTGAGAAAGTAAAAAGATGGTGGTTTTAATGATGCGTTCAACGATTTCAAGAAATCTTTGGACAGTCAGAGAAAATTTATACCAAATCGAAATGATAAGTGTTATTTTGTAGAAATTGTCAGTTCGTTATCCATAAAAGAAATTACCAAAACGCTCAAATCATTTCAATTGGACCACATTCCCTCCCCGACTTTAGTGGATTATTGATATTTTAACAAGTCTTTGAATGTGACGACCACCTTTTATTTACTTAAGTGGTCCAAGTAATTTGTTTTGCATTTATTATCATTTTAGGGTTCCGTATCTAAAAACCATATAAATAACCAAGTGCTGTGATACGTTTGAATGTCTTTTCACACGTTGATATATTTTAAAGTTGGGTTTTTTTTTCTTTCATTTTGAAAAGAAAACTTTGACAAACTTTGACGATCAGCACGAGATAAATTCGGATACCCAGGCCTCGGCAGTAAAGCCAATTTTATATTTGTTCGGCCCACCAAAGTGTTTCCGCCATAGAAATACTATGTTTCCGCACCGAAACTCACACATTGAGGGTGCTTTTCCACCAGATATGTGCTATGCGAGGGTGTGAAAGCTACGCTACGAAGACCCGCTTCCACCAGGTGCTATGTGGACCAATGAATGTGACTGGTGAATTTAAACGTATCCATAGCAACATAGCATAGCACATCTCTGGTGGAAAGGCACCCTTAAACAATGTCCACTATAGGTGAGGGGCGTTCATTAAAAAACGTTTTTACTCTACCTACAGTGCAACAAGTTATATGTACGTGACTATTTTCAACGTTCAATTTCTAGAATGATCACTACATAGCGCTCAACACCAGACCAACTTTATTTACAATCTACACGAGCTGTCTTCGGTGTTATGGAACCAGTAATGCATGAGCCAGACCACTCAAATTGTGAACACCGACTGCCGAACGCGGGCAGCGGTCACCATCCAATTTCGTATTCGATCGCATTACCATAACGCGAGTGCGGGTTGAATACGGTCGGCGCGGGCGGCGAGCATGTTGGCGGACTTGGATTGATGAGCAAAAATACTGGGTTCTGGAGGCAAATGTGGTTGTCAGAGAAATAAGTGAACCAGCTACTGTTTCGTTTGTATATATCCCTGAGCTGTCTACGCAAGGCGTAGTTCATTTGTTTTTTTTTTACTACAACGACAGTGGCAAGAAAACTTATGACCTGCCTGTTTGTAAGCCGACACCGTAGCCTATGGACACATGCGACTCCAGAAACGTGCTCCACATGCACGTTGATAACCCTTTATGGACATGACGATTTGTGTATTGACAGCTATTGACATATGCAGCGCCCTCATTCTCAACACAGCCTACCTTCTCTATAATTTGCAATTCTGCAGGATGATTCAAGTTTTCAAACGTATAGACATAAATGTCAATTTTACGACAGTTCGATATACCTAGCGTAAATTTAACACGTTACGTACATAATAAACTAGCATGTAGTTTAAGTAGAAATACGCTAGTACTTCAAATAGAACTCTATTAGCAGTTTAGAATGTTCCAAGTCTTGTGAAAACGTTCAAGAACATTATTAAGTCATTTTTCATATTACTATTGGAGTGCAGAATATATACGCATAGTATTTACAAATTATATGTTTTATTTCGGAGGAGTAATTATTATTTCATATCCCTAATAATACATGAATTACCTACGTTTAATGAAACCAAATGAACCAATTAATACTTTACTCACTTATAGAACAACAACTCAGATATAGAACATTTTATCAATACGATGTCGATTTGATGACGATATTCTTCCTGGTGGATGGTTCATTTTCTTCCTGTTTTAGGTACTTTCCATTTAAGATAGGAAGAAAACTGGCATAGCATAAGTGTATAAAATAATTTACAGAAAAAGAAGATCGTTAAATTTACAGTCACGTGGAAATACTATGTGATACCACTTTAATTAAACACATAGGAGTGTTTGTAAAACCTGTATATGTCGACACAACGAGTCCTCGAATCAATAAATGTCCATAGGCTATGGTGTCTATTTACTATCAGGCAGGCTGTAAGCTTGTTGCCTCCGTCTTTGTATAAAATATTTATGAAAATATAAAAATAATTTTCTCTCGCTCGCCGTACTCCGCTCCCGTGTGTCCCCGCCAGACTTTATAGTATTTAGATGCACATTAAGAGTCATCTTTAACTCTGAGAATGCACCGATCGAGTTACATTACCATATCCCTTGTCGAGAATTCTCGGCACCGGCCAGCATGTGCTATGCTAGTATATGCTAGCATATGCGATATGCTCCTGCGATTAAGGGGACTAGATAGAATTCATTACCATGCGAAGATTCTGTATTGAGATTCGCTGACGGAGAGATTTTAATAACGATTGTTTTTCAAGTTTCAGTCTTAAATGCGGAGGTTAAATATGTGAACTCTTTTAAGAGAAAACGGTGAATGACACTTGAGTAGCTGTACTATAGGTTGAGTTAGGCATTTCTTTCCTGCTTCTAATTTACTGGTAATAGTTGAGGTGTATCAGTTTGACATTCAACGGTGTTGGTTCAAACTCTGTTCCATTATGTACGAAAGCTCATTTATTGTTTACAAGTTTTTCAGAACCATCTTTCCTGAACCATTAACAGCAAAAGAATATTTTTTTGCAGTGTTAAGTCTTTCGGCACATAATGATGTCTCGAATGATCGATCAATACCCCTAATTATGACTTTAACATAAAAGCCACAAATTATCTACATGTCTTTTTATGGGTAACTTATATAATTATTAGGTGTCAATTGATGACCCTCCATTTCACTAACAATTAGTTACAGATGTACGACAGGAAAAGCACTAAGTTATTCTTCTTTTTCTAATTCTAATTAATTGAGTTAAAGTTGTAAAGACCTTCGCTAGTTCATTACGTAAGATGGCAAAATTATGTTAGATCTGTCATTTTTCCTAAGGAACTTATTTTTTCATCTAAATGATCGCGTACGGTACTGTTTCAGAGGAATTTCCTCCCTCGGACGCTCTGGCTGTGGAATGAGATCCCCTACCGAGTTTTTCCCAATAGACTACAGTATGGGGTTCTTCAAGAAAGGAGTGTATACATTTTTAAAGGGGCCAGCAATGCGCATGTGACAATCCTGGACTTGCAGGCGTCCATAGGCTGCGGTGACCGCTAACCATCAGGCAAGCTACCGTCGTCGTGGTATAAAATACAAAAGTAATATAACGTATCCACCCTTCGTTGAAATGCAACCTTTTAACTCAGTGTTGCCTTTTTGGCGCCTTCGATATTTCTACAGACCTAACTGCAACCACACACTGCACTTAAACGCCCGCATTTTATCTCCCACACCTCGAAATCCACTGAACGTCTCACCAACTTAATGACACCCGTAATGAAGGTGACCGCACCAATAAAATATTTATGAAAGCCCTAATGGCCGCCGAGCAGTCTCCACGCATTACCGCGATATTGGATGAATTTTATTAGAATGTAATGCACTTTCGTAGTAGATATTGCGGGGTTAATACCGTAAGGTGACGATCGGGGTTTTTGCTTATAATTAAACACGTGTGAGAAGATATGCGAGGTTAAGACGATTCAAATATTTATATCGAAGAAACTAACTTTGACTCTTCTGTCTTGAAGTTTAACTGTTTGTCTCTTATCGGAAAATAAGATTCTGTTTTCAGATTTACAAAAGTCACTTGTACGACTATGGCTTTGGTGTGTTTTTTAATTGCGGATCTTAATATTGACCTTTATTTACGATGTTTCGACACGGGTTGCGATGCACAGGTCATAATTGCGGACTCATAGTACCTATTATCGTAAATAATAAATCTTGAAATCTTATAGTGAGAGTTCAAAGAAAGTCTATGGCTAGTTTACAGTCTAGTCTTTATAGCAAAAGATTTCTGTCTGCGGTTAGTTTATTTCCTCCCACGTTCAGAGATAGTTTTCCTGACATTAATACGGCCAGTTCAATACTCCAGCTGAATTATTGCTAAATTAGCACACCTTATGGAAATAAAAGATGGTCCATCGCAGCCAGTCTTTACGGCGATCTCGGCCATATCGGATTTCTAAATAAAGGCAGACAAAAGGCGATCGGGGCATGTCGGCACACGCAACTCGTTAAGCCAACGACGGGACGGCTTCTAAATATCCAGAGGCGCATGCGTCCCGATCCTGATCTGTATCGCTCGCACAATACCGCGGCCGCGTCACGACGCGCCCAGAAATATGGCTCCTGCGCATACCCTCTTGTTTTATGTTAATGCACCGCATAAACGGCTAGCAAAAATACAACCTGATGGAATACCAGATACAGCAATCATTAACCGCATCAGCCCATTAACATCGATGGATTCAGACAATGAGCTCAATTAGGGGCTAACGCTATTGTGGGTTCGGGAAGCAATAACGAAGTCGCAGCTCCGTCGCATTCTGTCGCTATCGCGGCTGTCGATCGCCCGGGCGAAATTCCGAAACCTAATAAGTCCACCGGACTCTCATTTGTGTAAGACGGACGGAAAAAAGGAACAATACGCACGATAAAAGAAGGCTCCAATAATTTAGGGTCATTGTTTCGCCTCTTAATTTATGGAGTGCGGGCGGAGGATTGATTTGTAGGTTTAGGAGGGGATTCTTCGGAAAGAGTGTTGGGATAAGCACTTTTAAATCCGCCACGTTTCGTAGGATTATCGTTCTGCGTGGTGTACCGCTCGCGTGTGCTATCGCCGATCGAATACCATCGTGACGGGTGCGATTGATGCTGCCTCCTTGCTTTATTTACAGCCTCAACTAGTCCTTAGTTTGTGCGAGACTTACAGTTGATGAGCTTACAAGGCTATCTGTTAGTAGATCGATTCAAAACTTCGGTTTAAATCCACCTTGTGATGTTGTAATAAACCTACTACTACTTGTACTATGGATTTGATTGGACGTCACGAACTTGGCAAAATTTCCGTGCCATTTTAAGACGCTTACGAGTAGATATGTGTCGCGGTGCTAGCAGCTACAGGAAATAATTTAAATAGCTGTAATGTAAGTGCAAATTTTAAAGAAATCATATCCAAATAGGTACCTCCGTAAGGGCTTGAGTAGTCTGGCTTGACGCCATGAACGCAGTAAAATTTCTGTGTCTGTTGCGTTGCTGATAAATATTGGAAACTCTTTGGATAGCCGTCATACTTAACTATAAGTAAATAAACAATAAATAACCAAAGGAATTCCCGATCACTACATGACAACAACAAAAACAAAACTCGTCTGTCGCGTCAACGTCTGCAGTTTATATCCAGGCTTCGCGATATACATACAATGAGAATTTAAATTCACCGCGATTGGCCGAAGGACCTGGGCGGTGCTGCGGTCCATATACGATGGTTCGTGATGCACATATTAAGTTAGGACTTACATGGGATGCATAGTGACGGGAGTCGTGAATGTCCTTTGCGATGCTCTGGGCGTTGGTACAAATTGTAGGGTGGAATTGAATGTCCTGAGGTGCAACGTGGATTTAGAAAGCATCGCTTTAACTGGCATGTTCAGGGTTTGTGTTTATTGGCAGAATCTACGTTTAACAAAGGTGTAACTTAATTAAGGTAAAGGAGAGATCATTTAAATAATAAATTGGACATCGACTTTAGAACGTCAATATCATAATTTAAACAAGCAGTCTTAAAAACTAAACAAAAGCCTTTTAGAGTTACCGAATTATTATTTTTTCCATGAAACTAATTATGATATTTCTAGAACACCGGGTGATGGGCAGTAGCATCCCTGAGTACGGTGAAGATACTGCGATCGCCAATCCGCATGCCAAGCTTGGCGATTATGGCATTTACCTCCATGTTGGGGGAGGCCTATGTCCAGCAGTGTGCGTCGATCAACGTTTTCCTTCAGCTGATATGATGATGATGAATTCTAATATTCATTTGTGACTGATTACAATGATTTACATATATTACGTAAAATTTTATCAAATTGATTCCAAGTTCAAAATTGTCTGCATCTCAAAACGAACTGCTATTTTACTAGTCTATTTTCTGTGTTGCAAGACTGGACTGCATTGTCAACAGTTTTTTTTAATACCACGTCGGTGGCATACAAGCGTACGGCCCACCTGATGGTAAGCGGTCACCGCAGCCTATGGACGCCTGCAACTCCTAGGGGTGTCACATGCGCGTTGCCGACCCTTTAAGAATTTATACACTCCTTTCTTGAAGAACCCCATACTTTGGTCCGACGGGAAAACCTCGGCAGGGAGCTCATTCCACAATCGGAGCGTCCGAAGGAGGAAATTCCTCTGAAACCGTACCGTACGCGACCATTTAGGTTCTAAGGTGTGAAGATGAATGCCCTGCCGACGGCGAGCGGTGCGATGGTGGAACGCGGCCGTAGGCATCATGTCGAACAGTTCTTCGGAGCACAACCCATTAAATAAGCCTACATCTCCTTTTCCATAAACATAGACGGCAACTGTGGTACATATCTTAACTCGATCTACACAACAGTCCATCAAGCTAGTTAAATAAATAAATAAAAAGTCGTACCAGGTATGCGTTAATCTGAGTAAGAATTATTTGTGAAAATTAGCTGGGTACCAAGACACGTCACCGCGAAAGATATCCTCAGATAATGTGGTACAAAACTAGAAACCATTTTCTAAAGGGTTACTGAAATTGGTTTTGGCAACATGAACCATAATGGCAAAAGCTTGAAAAACTTATAATTTAATCGCTTATAATAATATTGTGAGATATTTCATAATTTTTTCGTGAATGTCAACAAGTGAAGTTTCATCCAGTACATTAATTAAATGCCTTAGATTCCGATTAGGACTTGTAAGTTATTCGCGTGTAAACAGACTTATTTAACTTTGTTTCACTTGCGTAATCCTGCCATCATTAAACGCATGCAAACTTTTTTAAATCCTTTTATTTGCGGATCTTCAAAAGCAGCATAATCTTCAACAATCACAAGCATAGTTTGTCCACGTTATCTTAACCGCAATGTGGATTAGATACTTAACATCATTGTTCTCCGTTGATCATACAATTTGCTATGGATTTAGCACGAGATCAAACATATGACCGCTTCTGAAAGCTTATCTAGTGTGCCTTTTCGTGCCATGGATTACAATTTTACAATGATACTCAAATTCTTTCGCAAACAATGAAACTAAGAAAATGCAATCAAGACTACGTGATAGTTTACCTAGTTACCTACCTATATCTATCCACGTGTACAGAGGTGATTGTTTCCCGCAGCTGGGCATGTGGAAATGCTAGGCCGGGGTGGATTGAGGACGTCACATATTGAGTTTATTGGCAGATGAGTGCAAGTTTCTTTACAATAAATTCCTTCATCTAAATTCCTTCGTCTAGTACCCATAGTACAAGCTTTGCTTAGTTTGGGACTAGGTCGATTTGTGTAAGATTGTCCCACAATATTTATTTATTTATTTATTTATTTAAAAGCAGTGAAGAATTTCAAACTCCATTTCCATTCCATTCCATGAATAAGTAGGTCTCAAAATCTCAAAGGAATGAACCAAAATTCAAACCCAATTATTGACGTTGCACTAGTAAACAACTACCGGCACAACTTACCATTTTTTTGTCGTCATGACATCGATTTAAGGATCGGTGTTTTAAATTCCTAGCACAGTTACATAGCAAACTAAACCCTAAAACCTATCAAGGGGAACAATGAGTTCAGTCATTGGCATGACCTTCTATTCCTATCTTGAAAGCTTGACAGAATTCTAACACTCCTAGGACAATCCAGAAGCAACGCCGAACAAAAATCAACAAACCCCAAGTCATTGACCCGTATGTTGTCTCGAAAACATCTACACGCGAAAGAATCCTAAGCACTAGCCAAGGATTTATACCCGTCCACTATCAGATGTCCGCGAACCATTAATTGGAACGCATCGGCTTCTATAAATGGCGACGAGGTTTATGGTATCGTTGCGGCGTCAGCGCCTGCGCTCGCGCAGGCTTGTAATTGGTCCGGCGCGCGTTGACGTTTACAAGATGGCCGCCGATCGATATGGCGATACTGACAAATAGTACGTTGCAGTAATTGGTGCGTGGGTATGTAATGAGGTATGTGATATATGGTTTAGGTGAAGTGGACTAGTGAATACGAGCGTTTATGTTACGGTAGGTTATGGTAATTTCCTCCTCTAATATCAGGTGTCATCTAAAAACGAACCAAGCTAGTTCCTATTCAAAACATAACCTTTACAAAAATACGATTATTACCGTATCTTACTAAATGTTACTAGAATAATAATACCGATCCTAAAGCAGCTTTATAACTGCATCCTTAGATCAAATCTAGTTTTAAACTGAATGCCCTTCGCCTAGTACAAATTATTTCAATGTGTGAATTTCTGTGTAATGCGCCTGTAAGCTGTAGCGAAAAGTCACTGGAAAGGTGTTCAGTTTTTTTTATTAAAAATGGGATTGCTCTTGGCCAGCATCTAGCCAGGGGGCAAAGATGAGGCCGACGATGAAGCGAGCTCACCCAGAAGATGCCTATTCACTCGTGCCTTAAAAAGGTCCAGGTTATATGATCTCGGAAATACAGACGCCGGCAGAGAATTCCAAACCACAACACAACAGAGTTTAAGACTCCGTTACTCTACTATACCAGGCCAGCAGAAGTCCAGGCAGGTCTTTCCGATATAGGAAGCTCAAGAGTTATTATTAAAACATCGACGGGGCAGTCCAAGTCACAAACTTTTTGTTTTAGCGTCCGTATGTTGCATGGAGGGAAGACATATTAAGTTTCTGTCAAAAATTTCATTTTAGGTACAAGTTTTTATTGCCAGCTGTACTTTTGTTTCCCCAGTCATCAACTGCTTGTTGAGACGGTTCGAATGATACCAAACACGATGGGTTTATCTTATGTAGTTTAGGAGTCGCTATGGCCACCTTATTAATGTCTCCGTCATCAGATCAGCTCGGTGGTACAATAATATTGCATTGTCACCGAATTTACATAAGTATGCCAAATTTCAGCTCAATTGGATACCGGCGTGTGGCTAAAAAAAGGTTTGCAAATTTTGATGACCACTTACATACATACGAACAGAAAACAAGATAAACGAAATTCATAAACGATAAACAAGTGACGTCACGATTCCTATGGTCACCCGGCGTTTTTTGAACTCAATATATATTTAAAGAAAGTAAAAAAAGTTAAAGATAATGTACTGCCTGATGGAAAAACAGTCTAAACTCTGGATCGGTATAACTTTGCGAACTAGACAAAAAAAATATCATGGCATGAGGAAACCTGTAGATTGGAAAAAACGTCGTGAAAGATTACACACATGAATAGTACATCTTTCCAGCCAAAGCGATTGCATGTTCCTTATAAATTTCTCAAAACCTTTAATTTCAAATAGCTTACTGTAAAAAGCGGTGACGCCAACGCTAACCACCCATTCCAACACAGACTTACATCCACTTCAAACTTCACTGTTTTACGTCATTTTAGAACCTTTTCGATCAATCATATGCGACTTAATCCAAAAGGTCTCACGTTAAGTGAAGCTTTCGTGTATTTATGACGTTTGGGATTGTGGCGTGATGTTGGCGACCGAATCAATCATCCGTCTGCGTCACGTCGTCGTCACGTCATGTCTTGATCGATACACCCTTTTCAAGGGGTGAGCGACTGGACTGTGTGAAGGCTATATGTCCTTATTATTATTTTATTAATGAGAACGATATGAGCAGCATACAGGAACATTTTAAAAGCCAGCGGCGCTCGCGTACCGAGGTTAAGCAATGTCGGGCGAAGTCAGTCCTTGGATGGGTGACCGCTTTGAGTGGTTACTAACTGAGCGCGCTCCCGTACTTTGGAAGGCACTTTAAGCCATTGATCCCGGGTGCAGTCTATGATAGCAGTCGTTAAGCCAAGTTAGAGGCCTCCGGGCGGCTTGAGAAGTTCTAACAGTCAAGTTGCCCACTCACTTGACAAGCCTAATCCCAATAAGGTCTGGTTTCTCCCTCGGGTTGGAAGGTCAGATGGCAGTCGCTTCCGTAAAAATTGGTGCCTACGCCAATTCTTGCGATTAGGTAGCGGACCCGAGGCATCCTTTAGGATGCAACTGTACTGGGAATAACGCTAGGAGGATGGATGGACTGATTACTCGGAGAGTATTAAACTGATTTCGAATTTTTTTCTTTTGTTTGAAAGAGTAAGTTTTCTAATTGGTAACATAGTCATCAAGTCAGAATAGGATGGCGGGATCTTGGAGAAATCAAGGGAAATTCTCAAATTTTATAGCTCGTATTATTTACTGTATTTGTTTATAGTAGGAGTTTGGAGTCGGTGTTTTGAAGTGGATACTTCTTTTTGGCAGCTTGTCTAGTTTACCGAGACTTTACTGATGCCCTTAAGATTTCCTCACTCAATTTACTCTGAGTGTCATAGTTGCGCAGTAATACACATATATTGTTTGGAGGCGGAGTAGTATGATGCAGTACTGCAATTGTACCTGCAGTAAAGAATGTCAACAGCCTACAGCTTTCTAAATACCGCACCGACAAATTCGGGTTGCCTTAATCAAACATATATGCAAACTTAAGCTGCTTTTCCACCATGTAAAATTGACGTGGACAATTATACATCTAAATAGCATCACATGGCAGCCATATTGCAAGATTTGAGATATCATGAAATACTTAAATATAATTGGAACAAGTAGATGGTTATCTGTTAAATATATAACCCGTTTGTTATATTTATAATGATATCACTTGATTTTTATCACATCTCAGTCTCAAAGACGTTATTAAATATGACACGAAACAGTATCAAACTCATTTGTTCAAAACCTTTTAGCAAAAAACATTTCCTATCGATAAAAGTGACATTCAACGACAGCTCAAACCGGCGCCTGGGCATTCATCGATCTTCCAATTCACCTCTCTGTCACACACCTTTAAAAAGAAGAAACAGTCAAACTAATTATATTTTTGATGACGCGACCAATAAAAATTGGCTGATGGAAGTGGATCTTATTCAGTTGGGATAGGGTTGTTATTGCGTTGTGTAAGTTATAACAATTGCTTACATTAATTAAGTGAATGATGGATTTGTCGAGCGGCGACTGGTGATTGATGGTAAGTCAATATGTCGGGCTAGTGATGGGACATGTTTAGTTGTTGTGAGTATAATAGTTAATGAATAAATTTTCAATCGTTTTAGTCAATGTTCGTCATGGAAGCAAGGTTTAAGATGACAATCATGCAGATTAAAAAACAGAAACTTGACAAAAAGCACATTTGCGTCAAGGTGTGAGATAAATAGACAATCGTCAAAATTATACTAATTTATTTAAAAAAAAACGATTCCAAGGAATAGCTTATCATATGAAAATATTTGAAAGTGAGAAAAAGCTGGTAAACTAATTAATAATTTACAATATCATCGGCAAAGTTCCTGTGGGAACTATCAACAACTTTTTTTACAAAAATTCATAAACGGTATTATGTGACGTCACGATTGTCTATGGTCAGCGTTAATTTTTTGAACTCTATGTAATTAAACAAAATAAAAAAAGTTGAAGCTAATGTACCGCCTGACGGCGGGCCGTACGCTTGTTTGACACCAACGTGGTACAATGTGTTATTCCAGTATTTTCGTGAGTTATGGTTTATTGTAAGAATAATTTATTTGACCAGGCGAACGAAGCGTCTGTTTTAGCTTAGAAAAAAATGCTTTCATGTATGTCCGGATGTCCGTCTTGCCGGGTGCTCTCCTCACCAGGAGGCGTTCCTCAACCTCTCTTCTTTCTCGTGAAATTTTGTGAGCCGGTTTGATAAAAACTCCAAAAACTGAATCGACCAAAAAATTTATAATAATTATACTCGCGAGGGCTACAAGCTCACACGCTCACTTGTTTCACTGTTTCAAATAGTATATCGTAAATATATTAATGTCTATATCTCAGACATTTTGTAAGTATTTAAATGAGGTATTTTACATTGACGTTTAAAATGGTTGCTCTCCGGCATAATGCGATTACATGTATGGAGATTTTAAAATGTTGTCGCTGTGCTACCTAATGCAAGTAAAAATTAAAAAAAAATGAAGTGCGATAGTTAGCATCTTACCTATTGCAAGTAAAAATTAAAAAATCAACTAATTGCGATAGTTGGCATCTCGCTACGTCCCCTGAAATTATATTAATTATTATTTATTAATAATTAATCAAACTAAATATACACCCTCCCAGCCACCCAGCCCTATCGCAGTAATGTCAACAGATAAAACAAATACCGATACGATGTATCGATCGAGTGGGCGAGACCTAAAGTATTGGTTACAGCTGATGGAAAAAAATCAACCACTCTAGACTTGTAGGTTATGTTGGCGACACACCGACGTCTAAAGGAAAGCCATTGAGACGAAGGATAACGTCCATATGTTTGACACTTTAATACACAATACCTACCCTTCTAGTGTTCATCTCAATTATTATGACTTAAGATTGACAGTGTCACTTTACTCAGTGGCGAGCACTGGGAGTTTACCTAACTTTATCCTTCTTTGACATGTTGTTATTAGTATCTCGCTTGTTTTTTCTCGCATGCCATCGTCTTGTAGCCGTTACTTTAGGCTTGTAGGACGTAAGTAATGTTGGCGACACAATGACGCTTCTTTCACGTAAGGGCATGTTCACATTGGAGCATTCGACAATCAAAACAGATGAAAAGCAATCGCAAGCGACCATCAACCATACAAATTACGGGATTTGCACCGTTTTAGTTTAAATCTAGTCTTCATAAAGTACCGATTGATGGTGGTGCAGGTAACGGGAATCAACCACATCAATAACCTAGACTTGTAAGTAATATTGGTGATACACCGAAGCAACTTAGCGTTAGGGTTTGTTCAAATTAGCACAGATGATTAGCACAGATTACTACGCAACAGATGCCGCACGAGCCTAGGAGCCCCGTGGTGGCGCGTTGATGTGTGATGTTTCGCTCTAAGGCTGGTTTTAGTATTGCGCTGATCGGCAGCTCTGACCGCTCAGACACCAACGTGCGGCGCGTACGCACACTCGTAAGCGCTGAGTTGTCGACATTACTTCAGCACCCATACAATATTGGTCGTAAATATCGATAGTCATTTTAACCAAAATCAGCCTAACACTCAAAGGCCGGCGTGACTTCATTCGACCCCGCAATAGCGCACCGTCAAGGAAATTGAAACATGTACCATTTTCGCTCTTGCCACAATGACAATAAGGGTTAAAAACTGGCCAAGTGCGAGTCCAACTCGCGCACGAAGGGTTCCGTACCATTATCTATAAAAACGGCAAAGAGCACCATATCAGCCGAAGGACGTCCACTGCTGGACATAGGCCTCCCCCAAATTCGTGGTGGGTAAATGCCATAATCGCCACGCTTGGCATGCGGGTTGGCGATCGCAGGATCTCCACCGCACTCCAGGGATGCTGCTGCCCATCCCCCTGTGGTCTTGGTCGTAGTTTTAGGTCATACCCGGGTCCAGAAATACATCATCTGTGAAAATTTCAATTGTTTAACTACCGCGGTTCTTGAGATACAGCCTGGTGACAGACAGACGGACGGACAGACAGCGAAGGCTTAGTAATAGGGTCGCGTTTTGACCCTTTTGAGGGTTCCGTAACGGAACCCTAAAAAGGTACGTGTTTACATTTCCTCTGCTGTACCTGTATAATACGCCCGTGGTCGACAGATGAATTCGATAGTTGAAACATAAGATAAGCAGCGCTGTCGACCATGAAACTGTCACAATAAGCTTACTGCATCGGCGACTAGCATAGTCATTATTTTCACATTGGTGACACCGTTTTCGCTCGGATCGTGTCTCTCTCAAAAATGTTACTGCAGGGAAAAAATCAACCACAACTAGACTTGAAGGTTAAGTTGACGACACACCTACGCTAGTCAGTCGTAAGGGCTGGTAAACATTGGGTTGCCAGATCAATTCGACAGTTGAAACATAAGAAAAGCATAGCGTTGTCAGCCATTGAATTGTTCAATGACCATAGAAGCCACGATGTTCACGTCACGACGGTGAGGTTTTGCTTGAATTTTGTGCAATCAAGTGTAAAATACCTTAATTTGAGATTTAAAGTATTGGTTACAATTGGGAAAAGATCAACCACATCTAGCCTAGCACCTTTCTTCTTTCTTTTTATTTTTCTATCACCTTTGCATACGTAAGTTATGCAGGCGACACACCGACGCTAGACAAAAAACCAAAAAGTGTAAAACTGCGAAAGCGAATCCTTTCATTCTATCACGCAGCTTACTGCGAAATTGCCATATAAGATGGCTATCGTTTTATGTGACAGCAATAACATTTCCCAGTCAAGATGACATTTATTCGGTAGTGCTGTTACTTGGTCACTGCACCGTGATAAAAATGGTAATATTCATCAGTTAATAAGAAATCAGGAATTCGCTTGACATAAACATAAAGTTAGCCGTGAGTGGCTGAGTGCAATATTAAGCCGGATGCGTACTTATCTGGTGTGATGATTTCTGATGTGATCTGACGTCAGATGCAGTATGGGCCGTCACGTAAGAACGCATCAGACGCCCGTGAGTCTAACTGTACTAAATGTATGATGTCAGATAATATGAATGAGGTTTTACTTTGAAAGAGAGGGTACTCATTAAAGTCAAAGTTTACTTTAGAATATATTACCAGAGCGCCAGAAAGGATATGCTTTTCTTATGTCATTAATGTAAGCGTAGATATTAAGATGGATACACCTTGTACATATATTACCAAAAAAAACTGTATTAATTATGAAATTTACGATTAAGTCTATACTGTATGTCGACAACATATATGCCGTAAATATATATTTGCAAAAAATCTGTCGGCCCAATTCAAATTTTTAAAGCTCAAAGCCCATAGGAGAAAATCATCCCAACCAAAATCATTTCATTAGTATTAAATTACACATGAGACAAATACCATTAAATGACAATGCAAACTCCCAAAACAGAACAGCCTTTCAGAGCTCTGGAGAACTTCTTTGGCGCTGCGACTATTTACCTTTACTTCCACGAAATTGAATATGCCACAATCGTGGCAAAGAAACGTACTGCCTCCCTGATAGTAAAAGTCCACTTACACGATGCAAAAACTAGCATGCGGTTTTCATTATATAGAATAGATATGTATATTGCGGGGCCGCGGGCTTCTGAGGTACGACAAGGTTCGAACAAACCTGGCAATGTCATAAAAATCGCGTGTAAGTTTTTGCACAATGTAAATCAGCCTTAAATGGAGACTTTAACATACACTGTACCTCGATGCTTAACAGTCCAAATAAGTCGGGAGTTGTGTATTTGTATTGTGCGTGTGTTATGTGTATTGTAGAATTTTTGCTAACTTTCATACCGTGTGACATCTTAATACTATCCGATAAACAAGGGTGTCCACGCTTGAAGGCTTAATGTCATTGGAACCATAACATTCTTGCAATGACAACCCGTTAGGGTGTCCACGATAAACCTGTCGCATCGAGGACAGTCCGATCCGACATTGCACTTATCAACGGTCATAACGTCTTCAATTTTACGACACCCTTTCTTGCGCGCTTGCTTATAAATTTGAATAAAATGTCACTAAGGCAGATTTCGTTATACGGATCAGTATTAAATCGATATATTAATAACGTGATTTGGTTCGTTTTTTTTATTTGTTAGAAATTTATTCAATCGTTTACCCTTATCTTAAGTGACATGAGCTTTATTTGGTGGTATTAAGGACTATATTCGCTTTTTTGGTTTATCTTAGGCACTAGTACAGTTGAAGTGTTTATGGTGATGCATAAAATGCTTGAAATGTAAACGCTTACCTTTTAAAAGTTTACAGTAATATATAATTATGTCGGTTGACAGAAGAGCCTGTCAACATTTTATTACGACTATGCATCCATATTGTGTAGTTAATTCAAATTAAATCGTACTATATAAACCATATCATTATATTGTTTTTGATCGCTAAAAGCTATACCTATAAGGAATGTAATTGATTTGATCGTAAACAACAGTTGATATCAGTGGGTTGTAAGCAGTAAATATGGCTAAGTCAACGCAAAGCCTAGGTATTCGTAGTAACTTTCATAACTGTCTGTCTTATTTAGCAATAACTTATATTATTATTGTCAGACTAGCAGGAATATTACTTTTCAAAAGATATTCTCCTACGCAGGTACTACGGTTGAGTTAAATACAAATAGGTACATGAATATAGTAATTTAGTAACAGCTTCCTTTGGGCTTGGGACACTTAAAAACAATGCCTTGTCTAGGGATCGCGGGTTTTAATTGACAACAGTTCATTATTTATCGTAACGTGTGGTCATTCCAGAAGACGATACCCTTATAATGCAGTACACACTTATCAACAATCAAAGTCTATAATTAGGCAAGCAGTCGGCGGCTAATGGCGAAGCAATCTGATCGGGACCGGCGGGACATGCGAGGCGTTGTCACCCTAGCGGCGCGTAATGAGAACAAAAAGGGCGATTCAAGGAAATTTTATTGAACTCACCTTATTTAGTGACGGGAAAATAATCGGGATATTTCACGTCTCGTGACACAATTTGCCGTATGGTCGATACAGACCGAGCAACGTTAAATATGGCGCCGGCAGCTGTCATCCTATAGAAACTTGTCAAACTTTCCATATAATCAGATTTTAACCAGCACCGCTTACCGAGAATTACAAACGGTTTGGTGCAAGCCTTCCAAAGTCATCGTTTTCATTAAGGCTAGGTCGTCAAGCGAGTTAGCGTTTTCGAGTTTTCTAAAAACAACCCGAAACGTAGAAAAAGGGTTTTAAAAATTTGAAAAAATTCTATGTTTTACTTAAGGATCTAGTCTAGTCAAAGTTGCACTCAGATACACGATCTAATGAACTTCGCTCGATAGAAAGAGACCCCAAAGTTACTCCTTTTTGTAAAGCATTTACAATCTGACGACTAAACTATTGATGTTTTAAATAAAGTTTTTGAACTAAACTAAAGCCATTCAGTATTTCTAGACATTTTTGCAGAATTTAAAAAGATAAAATGATTGTATGAATTAATATGTTTAAATACCTACGAAATGCGCGAGCGCGGAGGCTCGGCAGGCCCGATCAGTCGCGCGCTGGCGCTTACAGACAACGGACCTGTGTCAGTTTTATCCGCGACAGTTTCGTGCACCAAACAAGCAGTTTTTGACGAATTTATATAATGGTTGCAAATTATTTAAGAAGGGCAATAAAAACCCGAATGAAAAAAGGCGTAATTAATAACAAATAAATTATGGTCATAGTGCCACAGTATAAAAATGACAGTATAACAACTGAACTGAACCCCTCCAGAAATGTAACCAAAGTTGGTAAAATTATAAATGAAATGTTTATGACCAGAAATTGTAGATATAGTAAGAGATCTACGAGTACTGCTTTGCACTTGAATATTTTTTTAAGCTGTGAGCTTCAACACATTAATTCCGGCCGTCTTTTTTTTAATACCACGTCAGTGGCAAACAAGCGTACGGCCCGCCTGATGGTAAGCGGTCACCGCAGCCTATGGACGCCTGCAACTCCAGAGGTGTCACAAGCGCGGCGCCGACCCTTTTAAAATTTATACACTTTCTATCTTTCTAGCTAATCTTCTTTTATAAGATCTACCCATTTCCAGGTAGCTACCGTGGCAAGTTTGGTATCATTTTATATACCATATTGATTCTTTTGTCATCTTTATGTAAAAATCATTTCTCGTATTTATTTTTTAAAAATACGGTAACCTTTCGCATAAATAGTAAAAAAGTAAAAACTTCGCAATGTTTTTTATGCTTTGAGAGCTAATAACTTTTGATGAATAAATTAAACCACCAAAAAATATTCTGTCTGTATTTTATGTGGCACTCTTTAGGGGAGGCCTATGTCCAGCAGTGAACGTCCATCAGCTGATATGATGATGATGACGATAACACGCACACGACAAATAAATATAACACCCTGTATAAATATAACACAAATAGATAAAAAATTGCATGACCTATTAAACAAATCGAGTAGAGAGATATAAGACATATTTCTTAGGTTCTTAGGTTTCATAGATTAAATAACGAATTTCAGGGTTGTACTATGAATTCTGTTTTTTTTTTCATTATAATGGATCCTACCGTAAGTTCGACTTTCAATTATTTATTTACTACTTATTTATTAAAAAATGATATCAATGACATACTAAATTTTAATCATAATTAATGCATTTCTTAAGTCAAAATACAGTTATATTTCTATACTGTGACCAGTATGAAGCTAGCGGGGTCATCCGAGTTCACAGTCGCTTCGTCCGCGCGGGCTTGTTCACGCACCGCCAGGACAGCGCTAAATACCTACTCTCGCAGGACTAGAGGGCCTTAAAACAGGTTTTTTAAAATCCTAGTCTCTAGACTAGGATTTAAAAAAATGCTTCGTGGGTTTGGGCATGTTGAGAGGATGTGTGAAAGAAGACTGACGACTGACTGACTGACTGACTGGATTTACGTTCAGCAGCTGGATGGAAAGGTCGGAAGGGGGCGATTAAGGCGAGGGTATCTTGATCATATTTCAACGATACTGAAAAAAAGATAGGTCAAAAGTACCCGCATCTGACGAGCATGTATCAGGAGATCTATGAATGTGACTAAAGCGAAAGAAATGTATAAGGACCGTAGTATTTGGTATTATCTGGTCTCTGTCTACCCCAATAGGATACGGGCGTGAGGATATGTATGTACATAAGAGCAGAAAGCGCCTAAATAAAATAATCATTGATAAAACACATTTGGGAAAGAGTTAATGTATTAAAACTAGGTATGCAATGCATTCCTAGTTTTAATACATTAATTCTGTTTAATACATTAATTCTCGCTTCATTCTGTTTCTGTCAATACTATCTAAACGACAGACTGTCTCCATCAATAAGCGCGGAGTGGACACCCTTGTCCGCACGCCGCATCCATTCATTCGTTATTTATGCATCCGTGGCTTATAGCCCTTTCATAGATTATTTTTCATTGTTTTTTGTAAGATTTTGTTGTCAAAGGGGGTAATTGCGTAAGTTTTTAAGTGGATGTCCGTTCGCATCAGCTTCCATTGAGTGCACTGAAATTTGAGTTCAGATTTCGCTTTAAACGTTACCTGAATACATTAAGATATATGTATTCATAACATGACATTTTCTAATCACTTTGTATTATTATTTATATATACTTTGAATTGCAACTAAGCATACAAGTGAACCATTTAATAGTAAGCAGCATCTATAGGGATGTCAAAGGGGCATCTACAGGGGTGTCACCGAATCTTGTAGAGTAAAATTTTGTGTATATGAATATTTGCTATGTTGGCCCGGAACGTGGTTAAATGGCGGTACAATAATTATGTAAAAAAACTCCTATATCAGCATCATCATAATCATATCAGCCGAAAGACGTTCACTGCTGGACATAGGCCTCCCCTAAAGAGTGTCACAATGACCGATCCAGTGCCACCCGCATCCAGCGGACTCTCGCAAAAAAGCAATATAGTTAGGTGAAAAATTCATCACTCAGTGGTTGACTGTACTTGGTCGCACGTAAATATAAGAGTCAGTTTCCTCAACGCCCGATTTCCCGGTTTTGTCATAAATACGGTAAACATTCCAGTACTCGACACTGTACCAATCATTGACAGGTTCAATCTCCTCTCATCGTAATAGACGTTAAATTAATTTTGTATCAAGCAGTAAGTAACGCTGCTAACGAAAATCCAAATTTCAAATTAAAGGGAATTACTGAAAAATTTAATGCTCCGAGCAGGATTCGAACCTACGTGTACGCCGCCCTAAGGCGTTGTAAGAGGGATTTAGTGAGGGATGTCGTGCACGAGCTTGGTTGTTCGGATAGCTCAGAGGCTAGAGCGATTGGCCGCGTATTCCAGATGGCGCCGGTTCGAATCCTGCTCGGACCATTAAATTTTTCAGTTTTTCC
Source organism: Notocelia uddmanniana (assembly GCA_905163555.1). Classification (NCBI taxonomy): domain Eukaryota; kingdom Metazoa; phylum Arthropoda; class Insecta; order Lepidoptera; family Tortricidae; genus Notocelia; species Notocelia uddmanniana. Next base: position 26,726,065 of record LR991060.1, read on the forward strand.
CTTTAATTTGAAATTTGTAATAGATGTTAAAAATAGGTAGGTTTGTTTTATGCAGCAACGGTTGCAAACAAGCTGATGCTGATGGGAAGCAGACACCGTTGCCTATGAACGCTTGCGACTCCAGAAGAACCTCAAGCGCGTTGCCGGCTATTTACTAACTTGAGGATTCGGAGTGTTGACAACTAGAATCATACCAATTGTACTAACTATTGGGTATTAAAGTGTCAATTAATGTCAATTATTGGTGCGTCTACCTTATTAGCAATCTAAATTAGAAAGTACCTTTAAAAAAGCTACTCAAGTGTCAGTACAAGCCGCTACATAACTTAAAACACCAATATCTATAAATAAACTTTAATTACCTATAAATCAAGGTCAATCAGCGAAGAAACAACGTTGAAAACATCTTCATGAAGAAAAAGCTCAATATTTGAACGATAAAACTTTTTATGTCGCCTCACTGGTACATAATTGGATAATATCAGGGATTAGGCCGATGACATTGTGGAAGCGAAACTATTAAGCATCATCAGAGCTCGGAAAGGGATGTGCTGTTCTGTAGGATTGCATAAAATGGATGTTATATTTTGTTTATTTGCTCCATATACGTTGTTCTAGGTCTATTTTTCACCTCTGATATTTTTCTAAGCCAGTCGTCATGGTGTATGAGATGTCCTAACATTTTTCTCTCCTGTTATCAATCATTTTCATCAGACTTCTCTTTTCCTTTACTATGTTTAAAACTTCTTGGTTGGACGTCCACTGCTGGTCATAGGCCTCCCTCAATTTCATGAGGGGTAAATGCCATAATCGCCAAGCTTCGCATGCAGATTGGCGATCGCAGTATTTCAACCGCACTCCAGGGATGCTGCTGCCCGTCCCATGGTGGTCTTGGTCGTAGTTTTAGGACATACCCGAGATTTCTTCTCAGTCCAACTAATTTTCTCCATCCTTCTCCAACACCACATTTCAAACGCTTCTAGTCTCTTTCAGTCCTTGTGCGTCATTGGCTTACTTCTCTAAAAATGTGTCTCAAACTTATTAATACGCTATGCTAATAGAGAAATTAAGTTAACAAGACTTATCCTATCAACTCCGATATCATGTACCCCCTACACTTGTGTATAGCATCGCTTGTACACCACACAAGCCGGAGGCAAAGCCATAAAATACGTCAAAATACGATCTGTTAAACGTCGCAATGGCTCGTAAATGATGCCGAGTGTACTGTTAACTTGTGTTGCTATACGTCCCAACCATCAAATCTGGGATTATCCATACTAATATTGTAAATGTGAAAGTAACTCTGTCTGTCTGTCTGTTACCTCTTCACGCTTAAATTGCTAAACCGATTTAGATGAAATTTGGTATAGATATAGTTTGAGTCCCAGGAAAGGATATAGGATAGTTTTTATTCCGGAAATTATTCCTTATGAGGTGAAAAAGGGGAGTATAAGTTTGTATGGGCGAGTGATATTTTAGCCTGCGCCTACAACAATTTAAAAGCAATTATTTCTATAATATAACGAGTTTCACGCGGACGGAGTCGTGGGCAAAAGCTAGTATGTATATATGCTTTTCCGATAATAGTCTTCATCATTTATAATTATATTAACTTTAAGCATGCACGCAGAGTACACGAAAATTAATTTCAATGCCACTTTTAGCTATTGTAAATGTATAGATGGAGAAAATGCGATATTGCACTGACAAGTTGCTAGCTCATCGCCCACAACACACCAACTATGTTCCCATAGTCGACTCTTACGACTCTCAAGGAAAGAGAGGGGGTGGTGCTAACCCCGCACCAAACGGGGGAACGGAAGTGTACAAAAATACATGTAACGTTAAAACTATGGACATGCTTAGCAGTTGAAAAAGAAAACAAAAAGAAGGTACCGTAAAAGACTTGGTGATTATATATTCACTTTTAACTCAATTATAATCACCTTAACTAAATTACTAGATAGATATGGCAAAAAATATAATTTCAAGTAGCTATTCATCAAACGTCTTGTAAACATATAAGAAATAAACCTAAAGCACTACACAATATTATTGATCGTTAAAATTAGGACAGAATGACAATAAAAACAGAAATCAGAACAGCGTGTCAGAACATCCGCAGATGTAAAACCACGTTAAATTTATAGGGAATAAAAATTAATTCACCGATCTAAAGATAGTAAAATTAAAGTATCAAAAAGTGGTTAAGTGCGAAATGTATGACGCAGAAAGGGTTCCGAATTGGGACTTAATAATAAAAATATATTCTCTTCGCACCCCTACTCTGAAATGTTATGCTCAATAAAACCAGTTTGGATTTAAATAATAAATAAATATTTGTGGATAATCTCACTCAAATCGACCTAGTCCCAAACTAAGCATATCTTTTACTATGGGTGCTAGACGACGATATACTTGTACATACTTATATATAGATAAACAAATACTTAACTCCATAGAAAACATCCAAGATAAATAAATGCCCTGACCGGATTCGAACCCGGCTCCAGCTTCGTAGGTCACTGCTATCTAGGCTAAAGCGGCAAAATAAATCTCGTCACTTAATGCTTCAACTTATGGTAGGTAGATTTCATTGGCATTTTAATAGGTATATAAATATTCGCGTATACGGTACGGTTTCAGAGTAATTTGCTCCCTCGGTTTCAGAGGAATTTCCTCAAGTAACAAGATTATCAATTCTGTCGGCCTGTTTAGCCTAGTTGGTAATGTCATTGCCTCCGAAGCTAGAGGTTCCGGGTTCGATTCCCGGTAACGGTATTTGTTTCTGTGGTGAGCAGAGACATTTGTTCCTGAGACTTGGATGTTTTCTATGTATTTAAGTATATATCTATTAAATATATCGTCGTCTAGTACCCATGACACAAGCCATATTGAGCTTACTGTGGGACTAGTTCGATTTGTGTATAAAATGTCCCCTAAAATTTATTTATTATTTATTTATTTATAATTCTTAAAAGGTCGCATGTGACACCCCTGGAGTTGCAGTCGTGCATAAGCTGCGGTGACCGCTTACCTTCAGGCGGACGTTCGTTCGTTTACCAGTGCGTGTCATAAAAAAAACGAAAGAGAAATTATTATTATTTCATATGCTGCTAAGGATCCCTAAAGCCTTTCGGTTGAACTATATCCGATTTCTGATCGTAAAGTAGCAATAAAGCTTTGTTGGACTTTTAATGTACTTTTAACGATTGATTCGGCAATCCTGATACATGCTGACGAGATCACATCAAAATGTCATTGCTGATGTCGGCATAATGACTAATAACGACCATTTTGATGGCGCTACTGTGATCACGTGTAAAGAGAACAAATACGCTCGACAATGAGTATTGGGTTGAAATACGTTGTGGCCGATGGGCTGGCAACCTATCACTGGAATATCACATTTCTCCATCTTTAAACCTACAATTCCTAGAAATGCCACAGAAATCGGATTTCATTCGCTCTGCCTACCTCTTTTTGAAGAGATTAGCGAGTTTACATATAGGTATGTACCACTTCCAACGGTATATCCGAAAACATTGACAACCCTGGCGAGGCGTCCATAGGCTGCGGTGACGGCTTACCATCAGGCGGGCCGCACGCTTGTTTGCCACCGAAGTGGTATAAAAATACCGGTTGCTCTATAAGCTATAGACCTCGCGAAGTTTAAAGTGAATCGACGAAAAAATTATATAGTAATTATCGAACCTGCTCACAAAATTTCACGAGAATCGTCTGAGAAATGCGACCTGTAGCGGAGAACACCGGACAAATATACGAAAGCATTTTTTCCCAACGAAACCGAAACGCTTCACTCGCTTCGCTCGCTCGGTCAATCTTGTACAAAATGCGTGTCAGAAATCCTGACCTACCTGAACACTCCTTTATGTCTTTGGCAAGAATTAGAGTGGTGCTTACATATTTTCGACTCGGACTTTGACCAGATGTTAATATTTTTGACAGTACTGAAATTGAGAAAAGCAGTCCGCCCCTTACAAATATCACACTAGTAAAAAAACTTCTCAAATGCAAAATACGCACAGGCGGTGTGTCTAGAAATAAGCCTTAACGCTATTAGAACTCGCATCTACTGAGACAGACATAATCCATATTTATAACCAACGATTAATATTTATCACTTCACACGGAAAGCGGTCAAATATACAAAAGTCAAAATTAATAAAAATCGGCCATTTTGAAGACGGGAAATCAAAATGGCTGGCGCCTTATTAACATGGCACTAACTCTTTCATGTTTTATGATAAATCTGTGGGTGTAGTTTTTGAGGCGATGAAAAGGGATCAAAGGTATATGTAGCGACAGTATATCAATCAAAATAATATGTGGTTTTAGGTGTCATATCGCGATACATTCATTTAAAATTAGATGGGAGGAAGTACAGTTAGCATTGGGAATTTTTTGCTTTAAGATAAGTTTCAAGTGTGTACGATTATAGTAACTTTAGTGTCGGCCTGTTTAGCCTAGTTGGTAGTGACACTGCCTCCAAAGCTAGAGGTCCCGGGTTCGAATCCCGGCCAGGGCATTATTTGTGCATTTAGCACGGATATTTGTTCTTGGGTCTTGGATGTTTTCTATGTATATAAGTATGTATTTATCTATATAAGTATGTATATCGTCGTCTAGTACCCATAGTACAAGCTTTGCTTAGTTTGGGACTAGGCCGATTTATGTAAGATTGTCCCCCAATATTTATTTATTCCATCGTTGGGTACCCACCGTATATTTTGTCATGTTGGTACCACCACTACCGCCACCATATCAGCCCAAGGACATCCACTGCTGGACATAGGCCTCCCCCAATTTCAAGGGGGGTTAGTGCCATAATCGCCACGCTTGGCAAGCGGGCTGGCGGTCGCAGTATCTCCACCGCACTTCAGGGATGCTGCTGCCCATCCCACGGTGGTCTTGGTCGTCGTTTTAGGACATACCCGGGCCTATAACTAAAGGTGTAGTGAATTATGCTTTTCCATCGGCTAAGCTCGGAATACGACAAGACCCGAACTAACTATCAATTATCGTATTTATTTATTTAATCGTATGGCATTTATTTACGAACCGTGAGATCTTCGAGAAGTGGTGCTAAAAGTGCAACAAAAACTGGCAACCGTACTTGTCTTCTCAATCATCGTATTAAATGATTGCACAGATATCAGAGTAAAGCAGATCCGCTCATTTAAGTTGAACGATTTTTGTACGTCTGATTTGTTCTCACTAATGTACAAATCAGAAAGTTTGAGAGAGACACACAAGTGACATCTGACACGTCTTCACCTGTCAGTGTCTCCGTCTTCATAACTGAAAATTGTACTGAACTGACGTTATGGTGTGTTAAGTTTATATGGGATTTAACATCCTGGTGTGCTCGCAAATCGAGACAACTTGTTAACAGCCGAAAATGATTGTATTATCTGTCGCATTCTAATTCATTTTGGTGCACCATAAGGATTAAAGAGACAACTATATGAAAATCATCTGGCTTAATACTGCGAGTCTGCTTTTCTCTGATGTCTGTGAATGATTGACAATATCATGTCTGTTAATGTGAAACTTTATCCGTCAATGTCAAGTGTCACAATGAAAGTATTTTAGTATTTTGCCATTTGATATGAGCAGGGGTCGGAATTCTCGTAGCACTTTTGAGCTGTCATAGGAACTTCTCATTTATCGAATTCCGATATACAAATATATGTCGATAAATACAGAATATTAAAAGTGTAAAGTCAACAACAGCCAGTCTTATCACGAATGAGCGATCTCTTCGAGATAACCTTCGGATGGAAACTTTTTGGAAATTTTAAATAGGAATTATTATAATAATATTTTATTGTTCCTAATAAATAATTTGTGGATATCATATTACGAGGCATTAATTTTAGACATTTTTTCAAAACAAGAATGCCATCGTACCTAATGATATCATTTTACGTAGGTACTGGCTATCAATCTGATGACCTTTGATTAGTAGTTTTATAGACATTTGCAAACAAACTGAACTATGAGTAATTGAATGTGAAAAATGATAACAATGAAAAGTTAATTGTTACTCGTAACTATTAACTTTTCATTGTTATCATTGCATATCTCTATTTCACATTTTCAACTACTCAAGTTATCTGAAAGAGATCGCTCTTTAGCGATAAGACCGCCTGTTGTTTACCTCTACTGTTAATTTTCATCAACATGTTGTGTTCTATAAAGTATCGATATAATATGTAAATCGTAAGTCGATAAATGAGAAGTCCCTATGACAGCACAAAATTGCTACGAGAATTCCGACCCCTGGATAGCGCAGTACGATCGGTGTGGATCGGTTTTCCATACAAACGTATTTAGGCTCTCATTTTAAAACGCCATGCTAGAATAACATGGAACTTTGTGTACACAATGGGATCCGGCATACCTAGGTCGGAAATTAGTTTCTGTTGCTAGAAATTAAAAAAGAAAAAAAATACAGCGGTTTTTTGAGTTTTTTACGGCTTGTATGAAAACCTTAATAATCGCTGTATTTTTTCGCCATTATAATTTCAAGCAACAGAAACTAATTTCCGCCCTAGACAAGCTGGATCCCATTGTGTATACAAAGTTTCATGTTATTCTAGCATGGCATTTTAAAATGAGAGCATAAATACGTTTGTATGGAGAACCAAACGTACTGCGCCGGTAATGGTTTGACAATTCTTCGGGCCTAGTCGTATTCCGAGTCTAGCCGATGGCAAAAGTATATTCACTACATACCTATAGGTATCTAAATAAATAAATATTGGGGAGAGAATTTGGAATCGTAACTTTTATAGGCACGTTAATGAAGTGATATCACGTTCATGTCGAATAGCGCTCATTGGGCTTATTGACTTGTTGGCATCAGTCAATGATTGAGATGTTTCGTGCTGGCCGATATTTAAAGATGTTATTAGATTTTGAACCTTCTTACAAGTGTGATAAAGTCGCTTTTTGTATGGTTTACTTTGACACAACTAAGCCAGCTCAAATAATCTTAAGCTATGGTCATGGTGGCCTGGTGGTTCAAGCATGCAGCTGTCAAGCGGCTAGCGTGCGGGTTCGAATCTCGGCTCGTAGCAATTAGTTTTTCGGGACTATTTAGCGGGCCACCAACTATTTCCAAGTGGTCTCACTAGTTGAAAAAAAATGTTTTAATTTTTTTTCTTCAAACATAGCTTATCCACTGTGTCAATTTATTTTAAAACCTTCAATAAAATTAAAAAAAAAAAACAAAACTAACCTTGAGAACAAAAAATGCAAAAATAATTATAACTCATAACTTGATAGTACTGGTACTACAAATACTGTTGTACCTCAAATACTGCATTTACTGATGCGCTATAACCTCGTGGTGTGGTCATAACTTTACATCAAAATTTCTCCGAATTGATAAATAAATAAAAAAATTGTCACATGGAGTTACTGCAGATGTTCCTTTGAAATATTTGCTTGTATATCCTCGTGATGATGATGATGATACACATGACGCTTTACCGCTACGCGGGTTGTACTCTCTCGTTCATCGCACTTAAAACTCCAAAGCCACAATTTAGCAAAGCTCAAAACCGGCCTTGAAACAAACTATTATTTCACGCTCATGACATTTTTATGTCTTCAATTACTGCCAAAGATAAACTAAAAAGCGTTGTGACATATTTATTGGTCACATCTTTGTCTAACGACTGTTGTTTCCGGCGCGGACTGTTCGTCTGTCAGCCTTTTACAATTATTTACAACATATTAATATAGATCGGATACGGGGTATAAAGATGTTTCGGTGAGGTGTCGATATAAAAGTGTTATTTGTTGGGCTAAATATTTATAGTGTCGTTTGGATACCGACGTTGTTGTCTAAAGTGACTATATTAGTCCCATCAAAAACAAGCATTTTATTACAGAGTATAGTATGAGTATGAGATTCTTCAAGAAAGGAGTGTATAAATTTTCAAACCAGGCGTCCATGGGCTGCGGTGACCGCTTAACATCAGGCGGGCCGTACGCTTGTTTGGCACCGACGTGGTATAAAATAAATTCTATTTGGAACTTTTACAGGTGGATGTCCTTTTCTTTGCACGGTCAGAGACTCATTAAGACGCTGTGTTGTTTTACATCGGAATTCCTTTGGTGAGCTTGTGATCTCTCAACTATCTTATTAGACCAACTATAACTTTTTTTAATATCTTCCAAACTTTATGTAAAAACATAGTTAAAGAGCGATTCTCAAGAAGATGTTATTGTTATTGTTGGTTGGTTGTGGGCCATTTTATGCCGCTTCGACCAGTATTTGATCTATTGTGGCAGCCCTTATAGTTCGTTGCTTATACCCACTGCTTCCAAGAACTTCCAGACTCTTTGGGCTGCAATTTATTGTATCTCCTCTAGTTGCATGATGTGCCCCCCTAGGTAGATACTTCTTTTGCGCATAAGCGGTCCACACGAGCAGAGGATGTGAATAGCTGTCTCCTCTGACTCTTGGCAGAACCTGCATGCTGCGCTTTGTTTTAAACCCATTTTAGTTAGGTGTTTGTTTAGTTTGCAGTGGCCAGTGAGTATTCTTGTCAATGCGCAGGTTTTGTGTCTTTTGAGTAGTAGTAGATGAGAAAGAAGATGTTAACAGCATTCCAAACGTTGTCCATACAAGTATACCTTAACTACGAAATTCAGTGCCCACTGCCCAAGTGGAATCAATTTTACTATTTTTTATATTATTACCTATTAATAATTACTAAGAGCTTTAAGTAACCCACAGCTGGGAAATGACCTCCCTCTTTTTCTTCCACGTATCCCTGTAATTACTTGACAGTCTCGCATCAGTCTTGATCAAATACGTCAAGTTCCTCTCGCCATTTCAGACGGCATATGTCGTCGGACGTATATATTTTACTGGTTTTAGTTTCTATTTAGTGACAAGAAAGGACAGCGGCTGAAACGCCGAAAAGTTTTTCTTGTTAACGACCCGAGATCCGCGTGTGAACTTCAGATTTATACTTTTTAATGCCCATCTTTGTAATCGTGACTGTACCTAATCCCAATCCAATTTTGCAAAGCCACCATCCTCTCATTACCAATAATCCCCGACCATGCCTAATGAATCAGCGATTGCGACGACGCGCGCGCAAGCAATATTTAAATCAGGCTACATGCCCACTGATTATGGCTGACCTGGCTGCCCTGGTGGGAATAACTCGGAACATCCTTCCCTATAAGTATAAGAAGAAATAATAAACAGCTTTTTAACAGACTTCATAGAAACGACGTTAGCTCTCAATAGTAAATAAATAAATAAATATTGGGGGACAATCTTACACAAATCGACCTAGTCCCAAATTAAGCAAAGCTTGTACTATGGGTACTAGACGACGATATACATACTTATATAGATAAATATATACTTAAATACATAGTAAACATGCAAGACACAAGAACAAATATCCGTCAAAAATGCACAAATAAATGTCCTGGCCGGGATTCGAACCCGGGACGTCTAGCTTCGAAGGCAGGATCACTACCAACTAGGCTAAGCAGGCCGGCAAATAGTTAAGACAATTAGCTGTTTTTGCTTTTTGTACATGTTGTCCGCCATACAACGCTCAGAAACAATAATTAGCTACATAATATCAGACTCTCTTGAATGTGATACGAGTATGATACTTACTTGTTAAAAGTCATCATTTTTCTTTAAGTTTGATACTATCAATATCTGCTAACTGTAAACATGACAACCCGAATGATGGAACCATAGATAGTAGCCACAGACAAATAACATCAACCTATATAAGATAGGTCCCAGTGCTTGGCATAAGCCTCCACCTACAGATGACAGGGAAAAGGTAGTAGTAGCCACACACAATATTTAGTGAAAAATTTTAGTATTTTTAAGTATAAAGTCTTGTTTGCGGCAGTTCTATGATATCGTAACTGCTGCCGATATTTATTTTATAAAAACCGGCTAAGAGCATGTCGGGATTGTCGGGCCATGCTTAGTGTAGGGTTTCGTAGTGCCCGACCGTCATATAGGTTTTAGGACATTGCGAAACTATTTTAAGGGTTTCTAGTTGACTATGGGACCCTAAAAAGGCTTCCGCTTGTAGTACAGGCTACAAACAACTATGCAACAGGGCTGTCTGTTTTATTCCATTCAACCTCTGGATTAGACGATCTTAAAGCGTTTCTACAAACAAAGCATATCCACAGTAGCCAGCAGATAATAAAATTTAAATACAAGACAAACAATTGATAAAGTCTCTAAATAAGGACCTCACGACTAAATATTCAGCGCGATGCATGAGCGAGATAGCCAATTTGTTATTCGCTGATGCACGATAAGGGGGTTAAACAGATTGGGGTAAGTCAGGTTTTTTTATTCAATGACTACGTGACTCTAATTTTCTTTTAAAAAAAATCAATTTTGGTACAAGCTTTTAATTGCCGTCTGTATATTTTCTAAGATCATCAACTTCTCGTTGAAGTTAGAATAAGACAACACGATGGGTTTATCTTATGTAGTTTAATGGACGATTCACACCAAACGGCCGGAGTCGGCGCGCACGCCACCAGAGTCAAAGGAATTCGAACCCTCCATACAGAAGCTAGACTTCGTATTCAAACGGCAGCGGCAGAGCGGGCGGCAGTCGACCGGAGCCGACCGGCTGCCCGCAACCCATTCAAATAGCAAAAATAAATTGTATGGAGTGTCAACCGATACGAATGCAGTACTGTCCCACTTCGGCGTATGTTACCCCTACATTTAGGTGACTTCCCGACTTGGCGGGGCGGTAGCGATATGTAAGTAGTAGTGGAGTAGCAATATTACTACTGCGCAAACTTGATACTGACAGTATTTCGTCAAGTGAGGAAATCTCACATCAGTAAATTCACGTCAAAGAACAAAATACCTCTCACATAAGACGTCAAAGAAGTCACCTAAATGTAAGGGTGTAGTAAAATACGGCAAATCGACTGACAGTTGACACTGACAGCTGACAGTTTTCTAGTATCGTACCGCCTCCTACGCATAATGACATAAAAACTAATACTTTCCGCCAACCGAAATCAATCTGAAACCACGTCTCAAGGCCCCATTGTCAATAGCAGTCTTGGACTTACCCCCCCTCCAGAGGACCCCCCTCTAGGACCCCAAGAGGGCGCACGTAGGCCGGACAGAGCTAGTGCAGAATACTAATTATCAATTACAGGAGCCGAGGGGTTTTTCAATGAATTAGATGTTCACGGATAGTTGGTAGTGCAGACATTAACCCTTTAGGACTTGTTAATACGTGAATGAAAATATCATAATTATAATTAAAACTAACGTGTATAGTCGATGTACAGTTGACGGCCTGTATAGCCTCGTTGGTAGTGTGCCTCCGAAGCTAGAGGTCCCGGGTTCGAATCCCGGCCAGGGCATTTATTTGTGCATTTATCACGGATATTTGTTCTTGGGTCTTGGATCTTTTCTATGTATTAAAGTATGTATTTATCTATATAAGTATGTATATCGTCGTCTAGTACCCATAGTACAAGCTTTGCTTAGTTTGGGACATGGTCGATTTGTGTAAGATTGTCCCCCAATATTAAAAAAAAAAGTTTAGCCGTTTGGCACACTCATACTAGAGGTAAAAAAAAAAAATTTGATCCACAATTCCTAGAAAAAAAAACTTTAGGACTATTGTAATGCTGAAAAAAATTAAAAAAGAAACTAAATATAATTATTTTCAAACTTTTCTGGGGTTGGATACTGAGGATATCAACGTAACATTTGTAAGTCATCACCGAAAAATCAGCCATATCGTATCTTGGAAGAGCCCAAACTTGGTAAGTTTCGAAAACTATTTTTGTTTTAATTTTTAAAAAAAATGGCTGTAATGTAATGATGTAGTATATTTTTAGAATCGCCCCAAAAAGCCCCTTAATTTAATACCACAAACGATAGATTTCCGATTTTTTTTCCCTTGTTAAAAATAATCTATCTCTAAGGGATTTTTTTTAAGAACTGCGAGTCAAAAAATTTCGTTTTGACCTCTAGTATGCGTGTACCAAATGGCAAAACGGTACATCGATTTGCGATTTTCTTCGAAATCGGGCTCGTACGCCGTCCACTAGTAGACGAGTGGTAAGGTAGGTACATATTTTTACAAGCGGATTCGTTCGCTTAACGTAATTATAATCTCCAACCGGAGAAAATTAAACATTTTTACCCCGGGCGGGATTTGAACCCACGACATCTGGATTCCGTCCATCGCTCTTAACAACCTAGTCTTTCAATCAGTTCACTCTTCTAATTAAGCCTTAGGCAGGTTTATAGCGACATTTACTACGAAGTTGCTACAACTTCTGAAACGGTACCTAACTACCTACGTCTCAAATTACATCAGTCAATCAATTTTTTTTTTATTTTTCACTCTAGTTGGAAATTATAGTAATGATTGTGCGGCCGGCCTCACATGGAGCTGAACACCTTTGCACCTTGTCGCTTTAACCTCATGTTTAAACTGTCATACTAAATGTGTAACGGGTAATAGCGACATAGTTCCAAAGTGTCCAGCTACTTATGACTTTTATGAGGCCGACGTACCTTACCGTAAATTCCAACCGGAGTGAAAAATACAGTATTCCTTATTCCATTGAAATCAATGTATACATATTTATGGCCTCGACTGTAGCTTACCTAAGCCTTCAACTTTTAATATGGAGATGGTGGGTCTTATCCCGGCTCGGTCCACTGGGTTTAGCAAACAACAAATTTTTTGTACGAAATTTTTTTTTAATGTATGTTCACCGATTACTCGGAGACTAGTTTTTTTGTTTGAAGGGGTGTGTTTTCTGGTTGGTCTCATTGTCACCAAGTCTGGATCTGATGACGGGATCTTGGAAAAATCGAGGGAACTCCTCAAATTATATACCAAGAGGATGGGGTAAGTAAGGCTACATCGAAGGAACTCCTCAAATTATATAGCAGGAGGATGGGGTCTGGCAAAATTTGGCGTCGGTGTTTTTTTTGTTAAAAATTTACTTGTTACAGTATAGTTTTCCGGTGAAAGAAAACCTCGTGAGTAAGGGAAATTAATCTCAGCAACGTATATGACGATAAAGACTCTAATGACTGCTTATCTACATAAACGGACGAACGAATGGTGACCACTTTGGCTCAGTTGGTATAGTGAATAGTGACCCTGCCTATGAAACCGAAGGTCCCGGGTTTGAATCCCGATCAAAGTATATATTTGAGTAATGAGCACGAATATTTGTTTCTGAGTCTGAGATGTTTTTTTTGTCGGCCTGTTTAGCCTAGTTGGTAGTGCCACTGCCTCCGAAGCTAGAGGTCCCTGGTTCGAATCCCGGTAAGGGCATTTGTTTCTGTGGTGAGCAGAGACATTTGTTCCTGAGACTTGGATGTTTTCTATGTATTTAAGTATATATCTATTAAATATATCGTCGTCTAGTACCCATAACACAAGCCTTATTGAGCTTACTATGGGACTAGTTCGATTTGTGGAAAAATTGACCCATATTATTTATTTATTTATTATTTATTTATTTATTTTGTATTTAGACGGCCTGTTTTAGCCTAGTTGGTAGTGACACAGCCTCCGAAGCTAGAGGTCCTGGGTTCGAATTCCGTTGTGCATTTAGCACGGATTTTGTTCTTGGGTCTTGGATGTTCTCTATGTATTTAAGTATGTATTTATCAATATACTTGTAGGTATGAATATCGTCGTCTAGTACCCATAGTACAGTCTTTGCTTAGTTTGGGAGTAGTTAGATTTGTGTAAGATTGTCCCCCAATATTTATTTATTTATTTAAGTTTTTATTGACCAAGTGTAACGGAGGTCTCAGTTTCAGCTTCGGCAAAAATGTCCGGCCGGCGGACAGCGGATTTCCGGATTCCCCGCTGTACTCCTCTACAGGTCGAAATTCTCAAACGACTGTGGTGAATTTTTGTGAGAAGGTTTGATACCTAATTATATAAATTTTTTGTTAGGTCAGTTTCTCTGAATTTTGAATAAAAAAGAATTCACGAGGTCTACAACTAACACACCCACTAGTAGTATTTGTACTTTTCAAATTGACGAAGCCTACCAGACATATAAATATTCCATTAAGTACAGTAAAGATTATCTGAATATTAATAGAAAACATTAAAAACTCGAAACTAGGTCCATGGGGTCCCAGCGCGCACAAGTTATTTTCAGAAATTGCGAAGCGTCTAGTTGACGGAACTGGTGACCGAAGAGCTGGCGACTTCCTCGCTCAACAGCGAGGAAATGCCGCCAGCATCCTCGGTACAATGCCTCAAAGGCCTGTTTTAGATTTAAGTTAGTTTTAATTTCACTTTATTAAATTTTGGTTAAGTATTCTTGTATACAGGATGACTTATAATTGGTGATACAATATATAAAAATGTGAATATGACCATGATTTTGAACAACTTTTATTATGACACAAACTTCGTCGGTGTAAAAAAAAACACTATTTCATACAATTTGGTGTATCGATTGGAGACTGTTTTTTTTATCAACAAGTCAAGCATTTTCATGCAAAAATGTAACATTAGATGAAGTGGAACTGCTGATGATGATCAGAACAGAACTCTTCAACGACGAAAAGTTCACGTTTGGCGATTTGTCCTTCTAGCTGTGTTTGTTAGGCAAATTCTATTTTCACGATTGATTTTTGTCATGCTCGAGTTCTGATGATGGGATCCATTAGGAATCGAGGGAACTCCTCAAATGTGAAAGGCACACAAATAGTGATTTTAGTATTTTCATGAACTAATCAAACATTTTCATTCATAAAAGTGACATTTGATGAAGTGGAACTGCTGATGAAGATCAGAACGGAACTCTTCAACGACGCGTAGTTCACGTTTGGCGATTTGTTCTCTTCGTTTTGTTTGTCAAGCAAACAAGGTTTTTCCATGATTCCATGAGTAATTGAGGGTACTTAGTCTTCTACCATTATAAACATACTTATAGCCATTTTTATTTTATTGTATGGAATCTAAGAGTGCAGCATCTAAGTATAATACCGTAAACCGGTGTAGTATCGTCGTGGTATCTTTCACCGGCCTCCCCCATTAAAGTCGTTTTTGTATTACCAATTAGAAGTCGCCCTGCATATTTTCATGGTAACGTAGATAAATTGTTGATAGCAAACACTTATAGAATATCCCATATATCATCTTATGTAGAAATAAACTCCAACTTGCACTAACAAACCCAAGACGACTACAGATGCACAGCACAGAGAAAACCTAAAAAAAACCAGTTCATTTGCAGTCAGACTCAAGTTGAAATCAATTACGTGGACAATTGTTTCGTTACTGGAAGCAACCGTCCCTCTCCCTCGCAGGGGGACGTGTATACACGTCCCTGTCGCCCCCTCTTTGTATTCCTTGACAGTCTGTTTGGATTTCTTTTGACGAACTTGATTTTGTCTTGTAGTGATTGCAGGGGGGCGTTCAGGGGCGCTTTGTTAGCGAAATGTGGGCATAATTAATGGTACTTTAGTAAAACATGGCCGGGAAATACATTTGGAAAGATGTTTGAACGTGTGTGTAAGGTTTACATGATTAAGAAACAATTGACGAACATGATTAATTTCAAAGGACCGACCTCGGTACCAAACACCGGCCAAGTGTGTGTCGCGTATAAAGTTTCGTACCACAGGCATGGCACAAGAATAAAAAAATACATTTTGCGTATGGAACACGAAGTTTCGAGTGTTGTTTTCTTTGAGCGCTAATTTTCCTGTAAGTATGTAAGCTAGAATAACTTTCCTTATTATAAATAATTCCAATAATAGATTAAGGTAAAAATCGTAAAAACACATTATACTTCGGAGAATGACAAAGCGGATAAATATGTATGGATTACCCAACGTTTTTGTGACATTCGACTTATTTTTCGCATTATCAGGGTTAGATAGCGGACCCCGGACATCCTTCAGGATGCAACTGTAACTGAGATAACGCTAGGATGATGATGATGATGTTTGTAGTTAGTTTTCTCAAGACTGATGACAGAAATACAATTTCTATCTACACTGGGTTTATTTACAAAACCAATTTTGCCAAACTCCCATTGAATTTCAAATACACAATTAGAAAAACATTAGTCCAAGCAAATCAATAACACTTTTAATTTACCCTTAACAATGGTTCTAACTTCACAGCATCCAATAACACGTACCCCCATGTCGCATTAGGAGGGGTCATGAAAAAAATCGCCATTTAAAACGGAGACACTCGTTTGCATAATTAATGTAAAGCAATATCGGACAATACAGTGTGGAGCAGGCCTTATAAGAAAGAAACAAATTTGTCTTTACCGCCGCTCAATGCAATTCTCGACCTTGTTACCGTAGTATAGGGTTTAGGAGGGTGTAAAAGTAAAGTTGTACTTTGACTCTTGATTCGTAATCGTGAAATAATTAAAGCTAATTGTTGTTCGTGTCTTTTCTTTTTTTAAGGGTGTAAATAAGGGCAATGGCGTTTTTATGGCGGCAAGGGAGGTGGCGGCGGGTAGATGCAAAAATTGTTCTACTCGATTATATAAAAATGACGCTTTTTATACTGCAAAGGTGAAAATCAAACACGACCGGCATGATGGTAAGTAAACACCGTAGCATATAGACGCTTGCGATTCCAGAACATTCTCAAGCGCACTCCCGACGCTTTACTGATTCGAAGATGTGCATTGAGAGCTAGTGTTTTAGTAAGATAAGTCTAATAGTACGCAACTCCTTTCCCTAAGAATTAAATTAATAACAGTTTACTAACTTCATAAATGATTAAACTATAAGGATTCTTTGTTTTTGTCACGGAACCCTAAAAACCGGTCTTGACATGCCAGATAACAAACGAAAAGTACGAAAACACATTTTTGCACACGTCATCCGATAAAATATACTCAGCATCAAAATGTTTCCTACCATTGCCCTTAATGCCAATGGTCGTCTTGAATATCGCAAGCATCATACAAACCCCGTCGTAGTCCAGGAGTTGTAAACCTTTCCCTTACCTGCAAACAAAAAGACACGTATCAGACCCAAGTAATTACGCCCGGAGATTTACAGTCAACCCAGCGTTTGGCAATTATGAATTCCTATAAAACATGCCAGGGTTGGGGATAAAGATTAAGTATTGGGGTTCATTACCACATGCATTTTCTGCTAATCTCAAATATATGATTAAGACAATAACTAAACAAAATATATAATTAAAATTTAGTTAATGCCAATGAAAATTTCAGTAATGTGCATTTTTTTTACAGTAGCTGAAGTATTTTCAGAAGGTATACCATTGTGTCGGTATTATTTTGCACACACAATAGTATGATTTAATGTATTATTTTGAAATTATTTTGACGTGTAATGTATAAAATCATTGCAAATAAATGAGTATGAGTATGAGTATACAACAGGTACATAAAAAATATAGCTTCAATTTTTCTTAACTCTTTAAGTAATTACTTACCTTAGATAACTTCAGACAACCATACATCAGGCATCAAAAATGTGACTAAGTATTTATATCGTTTCAAATGTTGCTTTTGGATGATTTGTGTTGCAGATAGTACTTATTGTACTAACCTACATTTTGGACAAAACCTGAGCTGTGGGTTTATTTTTTAAATATTAACATTAACATAGTATGCAATAATTTATTACAAATTAAGCGTAAATAATAAACAATTTCAAAATGTTTGTGACATCTGAAAATTATCACTAAAAACAATGTTGCCCAAAAGACAATAACACCTCGTTGGCAACCCTACATTAGAGGCACTTCCGTACAAGCGCTCCGCAGGGACGCCCCTAATCCGTTTACGATATAAAGAGTTATAAATCAACATTAATATGAGCTACATGTGTTGATAATATCCACACACACACTTAAACACATGTACAGTCGGCCAAGAAATTGATTTACCCATTTTGGACCTTCATATTAAAATAATAGATTTGAAAATTGGTTGACTATCTTGGCTTGTACGTAGTTAGCAAAGATGGTGGACTATGTCGTGAGAAGGACATTGGGCAAAACACAGCTCATTTTAGTTATAGTCAAATTCCATTTATACATACATAGACTCACACCTGAATACCCAATTGGCCAACAGGGAGAGAACATGAAATTAAATTTCAGTGTCACTGTTCGCACGCACTTGAACCTGACTTCCGTAGTCAACATTTAAAAAGGGGGGCGGGGGGAGGTAACATTTTATTAGTAAAAAGTCTTCAGTACTTGAAGTATGATTTGCGTTCACGAGAATCGTTGAAAGGACGTGTCTGGGAAAGACCACAAGTATAGACAGAAAAAACAGGACTTATTACTCGTCTTAGTTTGAACTGTGTTGCCTATTTTAACACTGACGTTAGTATTAGTATTTATTATAGAATCAGGTAGCTGTGAAAAATTGCAGCATCGCCACAAAATACAAAGCAACACCAAGCGTCACGCCTTGAGGAACACCGTGATCCTACCTGATACAATCAAACCCCAAGACCCGAAATCTTCACAACAAAACATTAACGTAAACGCAAATGTGTGCATGAAAATGGAATTAGGGTGGAGGGGGGGGGATGCAAAGGAATCGCCGGTGGGGCGAAGCGCCGGACACTTTGAACGAATTATGACGGTCATTATTAGTACGTGGACAGAATTAAATTGCTTCACCCCCCTCGCAGGGTGGCTAAGTGCCGTTACCTGAGCCGAGTCTGTGTTGCGAAGTGATTTTGGATTTTCGCCGTTTGATGATTGGGTTTTTAATTCAATTTGAAAAGGTTGGTGAAGTCTGGCTAAGACAAAAAGAACTTTCAACTTATCTCACTGTTGTTTCAAATGTGTCGCATTTATTATGCCGCGTCAGATGCAAATTAACAAACGTACGGGCCGCCTGATGGTAAGCGATGACCGCACAGCCTATGGACGCCTGCGACTCCAGGGGTGTCGCATGCGTTGTTAACCCTATATTATTACCAAGCATGAGATCTCAATTCAACTGTATTTTTTTAAGCCATTTTGTATATTGGGAGTGCCAATGGCTTTTACCCATAGACATATTCTTTCTGGCTCGAGTTATATCAAAAAATCCTTTAATTTCATGCGCTGATATAATTCTTGTTTGTAAATATATTGGTATGTAGGTATTTAAAAAAATAAGGTAGGTAGATACAATACGAGTCCACTTATATAAAAACGCGTGCTTGCTAATTAGTAATTACTAAACAAAACACTCTATCCTGTAGTTCTTATCTCACGTAATCTTATCAAACAAGAACGCGAAATAAGGCTAGCGGAACCCACGTTAAACAAGATTTAGAAATGAAAAGTGTTTGAACTGTTAATATTTACTTCATGTAACATTGATCAGACTGTTGAATTTAGCTAAAGATTAATCAGTTATCTTAATCCATATGGTAACCTATATGTTTACTTGAGTTCACAGGAAAACTACGAGCGCTTGTGGCCCATCGGTGCCCGCGTACCGCGGGCCGCGTGCGCACATTAATTTGGGATCCATTTATTGAATTTTCATCTTTGAATTTCTATACAGTTTGACAGGATCCTTAACTTTAAGAGGGCGCAGTACGCTCGGCTCTCCATACAAACGTATTTACGCTCTCATTTTAAAACGTCATGCAAGAATAACATGAAACTTAGTATACACAATGGGATCCGGTATATCTAGGTCGAAAATTAGTTTCTGTTGCTTGAAATTGTAAAAGAAAAAAAAATACAGCGGTTTATTGAGTTTTTACAGCTTGTATAAAAACCTTAATAATCGCTGTATTTTTTGTCCATTATAATTTCAAGCAACAGAGACTAATTTTCGACCTAGATATGCCGGATCCCATTGTGTATACAAAGTTTCATGTTATTCTAGCATGGTGTTTTAAAATGAGAGCGTAAATACGTTTGTATGGAGAACCGAGCGTACTGCGCCCTCTTAAGACTGTCCCAAATTAAACTACTTGACTATACTTTGTACTCCAGCCTTATACAGGGTGTTTGGTAACAGGATGCAAAGACTTTCAGGGATGATAGAGGAGGTCATTTTAGATATTTTAGACACAACTTGCTTTCGTACAAAGTCTCTTAGTTTCCAAGATATGCACTATTTTATTTCGAAAATTGTATGTTTTCCATACTACCATACATTTTGAATGTGTTTAGATTTTGTTTAATGTTCCCTCTTTTCTGGCTTATCGTAATTTTTCAGTAGCTGTAGGAACTAAGGAAGTTTTTGAAATCAAATCATGTTTTCCATACTACCATACATTTGGAATGTGTTAAGATTTTGTTTAATGTTCCCTCTTTTCTGGCTTAACGTAATTTTTCAGTAGCTGTAGGAACTAAGGAAGTTTTTGAAATCAATTGAATTGGTACTAACGACTTTTAACCGCACTTTTTTTACTTTTTACGTGGTATTCAGAAGCGTGCGCTTATTTGCTACCATGTGATATATAAAAACACAAGTTTACGCTACTAACCCGAACAGCGAAGCAAATAGGGTTATGGTTACAAAGTTACGACCAAAATGTATAAGACAAACATAGTTACGATGATAATACAGTGGGGCTAATAACGGCTACCCCACGTCTTATCTGCGTATTAAACCATAAAACATTATAATTTACAGCGACGTCGGCATGACACTTGCGGTGCTCAAACTTTGCTCAAAAACGGAATATTTTAAGGTTTAAGTGACTGTAGTTAGAAGTTTTATTTAGAGTACATCACTTTGCATGCAGGAGTGTGTGGTTGAATAGCGTGTTTTATATCAAACGTTTTGTGGGTTTAAATTTTATTTAGTTTATTTGGGGCATCAACAGCATTATAATATGAAAAATACAAAACTTAAACTACAATAACAATAGCCAATGACAGATGTCCACAAAAAATGCAAAATACAAATCCAACTTTAGCTTTTTTATCTTAATTAAATTCTTGCAGAAACAGCAGTTACGTAGTACTTGTATATAAAATATCTTTTATAATAGGTGATGCTTTGGAATTACGGTTCAAAGAAGGCCCCAGGCTGCTATAGGATATAACCGGGTTGGCATTAGATGAATTGATTAAACATTAGATACAGAAATATATTTAATAGGCTAAGATTTACTTACAGTATTTACCTAGTCAACATAGTTTTAATGTGAAGTAAATGTAACAGGAATAAACCTTTGTATACCTACTTTGTTTTACGGTACGGTTAAGTTTTGATAAGTTGCATGCAGTACTTAAGTGTCTGTTTTGTTAGGCGCCTTCCTGACTTGTCGATGCGGGGGCGGTACGATATGAGAAAACTGTCAGCTGTCAGTGTCAACCGATACTAATGCAGTACTGCCCCACTTCTGCGCATGGTATTAATTAGTACTGCGCAAACGTATTACTGACAGTATTTCGTCAAGAGAGGAAATCTCACATCGGTAAATTCACGTCAAAGAGCAAAATACCTATGACATATCGCTCCCGTCCCGCTAAATCAGGAAGTCGCCTTAGGTATTTATCTTTTATTCATATTATTCTACGTCGTAGGGCATACATATTACAGAAAACTACGTAATCTGTAACCACCACCACCACCACCACCATATCAGCCCTAGGACGTCCACTGCTGGACATAGGCTGTAATCTGTAACATCTGGATCAAATAACTGTAATACACAATAAATTTTACTCTACTCGTATTCTATTCCTACACCAAAATAATAGCCACTGAGTCACTACTTATGCGATATTTCAACCGTTTCTTTAGACTGCAAAGGTAAATTACAACTAAAGTAATAAGCCCAATTAAATATTTAACTACAAAACATCGCTTATTTTATAATTACCTATCTAAGAAAAAGAAGAAGAAAGACATTTATTCACTGCACAAAACAAAACAAATTATCTCAATATTATTATACATATACAATATACATAGGCAAGCACTAAAATTGTCTCTGCTAAAAACATATCATAAAATATGACCGATTATTACCCCCAAAACTACCCTCTTAAAAAACATACGCCTTTTTGGTTTCCGGTACATACTCGTAATAAAGCCACCGATTGCCATATTTATGAATATTTAATCTCAGCTTACTAAGTCAAGCAGTCATTGAAAAAACCATGTGTATAACCAGTACTGTATTTAAATATTGTTTACGAATAACACGCTAGATGTCGATGATCCCTCCGAGCGGATTTCTGCATCTCGCAGTTAAGATTTTTCTTGTATAAGAGGCTATGTAAACTTTTGTTTCGTGAGACCAATAAACCACCCTTGGCTGAATTTTGAGTTGTCATTTATTCAAAGTATTTTGGTCCAGTTTTGACAAGAAACTCTAAAAACCAAAAATTAACTATTCCACTAATATCATCTAGGCAAACATACCGCACCCTCCCTTCGTAAAAGAAGGGTACTGCTCAAATACAGCATCGCTGAAACAATGAAGGGATATTTGCAGAGCTTGGCCGTTATTTTTAAGCACCTGACTCAGGCGCCCAAAGTTTGTTATGCTAAAGAGGGTTCTGGTGTAAATTTTATAGTTTACGCGAAAGGGCATTTTTCGGGGTTTATTTATTTGAGATTAATTAAGTATAATATTGCATTAGATATGCATATGACATCAGATATATAAATGACAAATTTTATCGTTGTGATTTTTTTTCGTCATTTATATTACAGCCCTCTTTCTTATTTTTGTACATACATTTTTATGTTTTGACGATCTTAAGATATGACGAACTTAATTTTGACATACTTACAGAAATTCAATATTTTTAAGAATAAAAGTAGAATCAATAAAATGCTCTGAATAAGTGCCGCTATGTATACTCATAGAAACGACGTGGCATATTTACTTTTTCTAAATTAAAATAAAACATGTTTTTAGCATTATACAAAGTAATTAATTATATCGCCTGAGCTGAATGCAAAAAGACCTTAAGAGTTTACGTGGAGTTAAGCGAAAGTTAATATTAAGTATGACAATATTCGAAATTTGAATGACACACACGTCAATAAAAACACACACAGTCACACACATAGGCAGCTATGACAGGTACACAGATTTGTCACCTTGACGTACTTAGGTTTTGGACGACATGTCAAGCAAATGTGTTAAAAAAAATCGTGTAAGAAAGTGTATAGTATAATTAATGAAAATTTAAGAGGGGGACTGAACTTTAGTTCATGTAGCTGTATTGTTAAGGATCATTTATACTATACTATAGGAGTGTTAATTAACCAAGATGAATTCTTGAATAAGAGTATCTTCGAAATGGTACGAATTGAGATACCTCAGTGTTTTAGAGAATTATACTTTATTTTATCTCAGGAATGTGCGAGGGCAATTAACGAAACTAAAAAAATATGCTGTAAGCATAGTTTTACTATACAGGGTGTTTTTTATGTTCGCGTAACATTTTTTGAATAAACAAACTAAACATCTGCTCATTTATACTTCCTTATTCATAAAACTTAACAAACCTCTGTTAACTAAAAGTTGTTTTGTCCCTTTCTCACAAACATAAATGTCAAAGTGGCAGATAAGGACAAACCAACTTTAGCGGCTTGTTAACTAATAGAGGCTTGATGGACGTTTATGAATAAGGGGGTAAGTCTCTCCTTGCCAAACAGGAGATGATGATTCGTAACGATCCCCCCCCAAGTATGTAATTGTATTTGAGACCGTAATCATTATTTATAACCCGAAACGAGGGAGAGAGATTATTTTTTATTGTTTCCATCGCTGTTCGAGTTATCTGGAAGTTTCGTGAATTTTAGACGTTGAGAAGACTTCATTGCTTTAAAGATAAGGTCGTGTCTAAGGAGTTTTTGTGGCTGGGTTGATAAAAATGGCAATGTAACGCCAATGCTCTTTAGTCTTAAAGAAAAAAAAAATGTATAATGTAAGGGCATTTCTACGAGCACACAATTTCACGCTGCCTCACCCTTAAAAGCCTTTTTCAAATTCGCACGCAGTGGATAAATACGTTATTTATTTATTTTTATTAAAAGACCAACAGCTTAGACATAGAAAAATAGACTTATAACTAGGATACAATTGTGAAGCCAATGACAGGTCTCCTTAACATATGCAATATGAAAACATACAATAAAATTGTAGTTATAATCAAATTAGAGAGCATGTTTACTGAACATCAAACATACTTTAAAATATTGAAAAATTTAATAACTCCATGTATTTTCATATACGTAACGTAAGTTATATACTTACGTTGCGTATATGAAACGTGTTACGTTCAACGTAAGTTATATACTTACGTTGTTACTTGCTTAATCATGGAATATAGGATTTTACCAATAAATATAACGATAACTGAAAGTATTTTGTACTGAGAGACTTACCTATTATCATGCGATACACACATATGACAATATTTGCCACGTGAATATTGATGAATATTGAAGGTAAATCCAAACAATTTTGAAATCCTTGATAATATTGACATCTCAATTTTGTGACAATTACCACAGTGTAAACGGCTCCGCAGAAGTACTCACTTATAATCACTGCTCGCTCTGTCAAAATTGCACAAGAGTACCTAGACCTAGGCAAACTTTTTAAAAGTTGGCTGAAAATTTTGTGTTATTTTGCCTAAAGGTTTCATTCGGCCTAATGAGTTTTTGTCTGAAACAGCGTATACTTTTTATTTTTCATATCATCGTAGAAATCTCATTACCTACGTTATTTTAACTTTGTTTTGTCTCACTCAAGAGAAAAATGTAAATTACTCAAATGAAACGTTATATGAAACGAACGTTATATGAACGTTATAATTGATATGATATATTATAAGGTTAATGATTACATCATGGATAGGGATGTTTGGCAGTGATAGCGTCCTGCACAGATAATCTATCACGAAAATAGGTTTTCTACCGTAGCATTGTAGTTTTGTGGTAGCTGACACTGTAATTTTATATTTTATATTTAACTATACAATGTATATTGTTTTGAAAAAATGACACCTCGCCGAGTTTCTTACGCCGGTTCTTCTCGTGGCAGATTTGGTGGTTTAGTTTTCCGAGCCCACCACCACCACCACCATATCAGCCGAAAGACGTCCACTGCTGGACATAGGCCTCCCCCAATTCCATGGGGGGTAAATGCCATAATCGCCACGCTTGGCATGCGGGTTGGCGATCGCAGTATCTCCACCGCACTTCAGGGATGCTGCTGCCCATCCCCCGGTTTTCCGAACCGGTGGTAGTTTATTGAAGTTCATAGGTGCATGTAATTATGCCTAATTTGAAGAATGAAATACTTTTTTACTTTTGATATGATATGATATTCAGATGTGAGGTCAAGTACAAATACTTGCAGAAACCTAGAAGTACGCTTCGTTTCCATAAGAAAAACTTTGAGTCTGTATTTACGTTAATTAATTTTCACCTTAAGCCATATTATTATACGTAAGTAACAAACAACTTACCCTACTGTCGAATACATGCAATACTGAACTAAATGGACAATTGCCTTTAAAAGACAGAAGCGATCTACGAGACGGAACCTATGCACGGACGCAAGTCAAGACATAAATCAAAGTAAAAAAGGTGGCCAGCGCCACCTATCCAATAGAGTTGCGTAACTGAAGACATAAAACGAGTGATTGAAGTACCCCGCAAAAATGCCGGCCAACAGTCGACGCCAAACCGCGGCCCGATTTATATTTCACTATAGCGGCCCGATTTACGATTTCATTATGCAGCCCTGGCTGCGATGCTTGTAAATTTTTAAAAATGGAATTGTAGTTTTGAGCGGAACGGTATTTTTCGTTTTTTTTTTACGCAACGTGCCAGTGTTTTTGGGTGTTTTATAGGTGACTGAACAAAGAAGTGTTAATTGCGGGACATTTTTTTTTTAATTATTTTGAAGATACCACTACTTGCCCCGTAGGTATGTCCGTGTGTATGCTATTACTGTTTTTTAAACTCTGTTTGTAACGTTTCATTTGTGTGAGGCGTGCAATAAAGAATATTCGTATCGTATCGTACGTTGGTGTCGTGGATCCTGGTGGTGAAGTAAGGAAGATGTATGCGTTGTTGGGACTTAGGGACCCACATATGTCTCTAGCTGTCAACGCAACGAATCCTCAAGTCAATAAAGGGTCGGCAACGAGCTTGTGATTATTCCGCAGTCGCATACGTCCATAGTCTGCGGCGTCTGCTTAAGACCGTAACGTAAACCTGTTTGCCAGCTTCGTTGGGTAAAAAAATATCATAATAAACTCCTTTTATTTCGAAAACCCGCAGGATAGCTGTGATATACACGTTACACGTATATAATAAAGTTGTCTGTCGGTCTGTCCGGCTGTTGGACCGCGTCAATCAAATCCGAACTGGTTTTCCTCGTTTTATGTTGCCAACTATACCATGTTGCGAATGCTTGATATTAATCAGATTTTTTAATGGTTTTATGATGTTATGTTCTGTTGGAATATTGACGACCACTTTGGCTTAGTTGGTGGACACTGCCTTCGAAGTCAGAGGTCCGGGTTCGACTCCCGTTTAGGGCATTATTTGTGTAATTAACACGAATATTCGTTCCTGAGTCTTGGATGTTTTCTTTGTAAGTGGTGTTATGTCGGCCCGTTTAGCCTAGAGCTCCTGGGTTCGAATCCCGGTAAGAGCATTTATTACTGACTGTACCTTTTTTTTCCACATTAATCAACTACAACTGGTCGATGTTAGGGTTCCAGTGAGCTGAAACATATCTATACTAATATTATAAAGCTGTAGGGTTTGTTTATTTGTTTGAACGCGCTAATCTCAGAAACTACTGGTTTCAATTGAAAAATTCTTATTGTATTCGATAGCCCATTTATCGAGGAAGGGTTTAGGCTTAGCGACGAAGGTTTAGCGAAGACGAAGTCGCGGGCAACAGCTAGTTTTTAATAAGAAAACTTGTTGTACCTAATCTCTTTCAATATCAACACATGACAACCTGGTTGTATTTTTTCACTATCTGATGTTTTATTTACTATGTGTATGTTATGGGTACGGGCGAATGAAGCCCACAACTATGTTCTTTTTCAAAACTTTCCCATGTTACTTACTACATCACTAACACCATCGCCTAAGTGTATTCACACTAATCTCCACTGGACACTTTTATCGCCCCAACAAAAAACCCCAATTTAAAATAAAACAAATAACAAAAAAAACTATCATCAATCCAAAAAACGCGTAAATCGAAATTAAAAACACCACTAAAAACGACGAACACCGACTGTATCCACAAACTGCAGCCGCTAACACACTTTCACGTGTCAATGGTACGTAAAAGCCCAAAAAACCGTGAAAAAAACGGCCCCAAAACACGGTGCATGCATCTTTTTCGCGACTGACAAATGGGTATAAAGCGTGGGACGAAAAATCATTCACAAATTCTGATGCCACTCCGCTTAGCGCTGGCCACTTTTATCCGGCGCCATCAATAAAAAAGGCAAAAAGTCAAAAAACGGGTGACGTCACTAGGTTCGTGCGGCGCTCGGGTATAAATCAAGGGCGCGGCTAGCACGGAGTAGGCTTCGGTTTATGGCTTTTTGATTTACATGCCAGTGTTTAATGCTGATGCCGTGAATGAATGCACCTGATACGTGACGTCAGCCTAATGAATTAGCTATAGCTTTTTTTTTCGAACGCAACGCTAAATGCAGAAATACTGACTATAAATTTCCGATTGGATGAGATAGAATAGAAAGCACCAGGAATTTAGCTGATGCCGTGAGGTACATGCATGGTTAATATAAAAGAATAGAATAGAGTATAGGTAATAGAATAAGAAGAGATAATATAATTTATATGACATTAGAATTAAATATAATAGATAATTGTTGCACGTTCTAATGAATGACTTGTACCAGTTGTTTCATTCAACCAAGGTCATGTAATGGAAGATTAGAATGCTTGCTGTATTTCTGGTTCAACAAGATATAATAGGAAGCGACAGTACGGGAATAGACTCAGCATGTTTTTTAAATTCTCAATCAAAAGATACTTCTTTGTCGATAACGAACATTTCCAATTGCGTCGGTAAGTAAATGTCGCCCTATTGCCACCACTAAGAGGTAACCTTTTAGAAGGATAAATTTTTGCTAAACATGGCTCAGTCTTAATAATTAAGAACATAGAAAGAATAAATAATTAACATGTGTCTTAAGACTTTGATATTTGCGTTATGACATTAATTACAGAATGTTAATCCATACATACTACGACACATGTCTGTAGCTCATTTCCTGGGCTGACATTTTAAGCTATAAATTATAGTAATATGGGTCCGAACATAAATTTCAACAGGGCCCCTGTAATGTGATGGCGTTTCGGCAATTGTTGACGTAAATATTACAAATGGGTCTGTTTCTGTAGTTATTACAGTTAATTATACGCTACTAAAAATTATGGGTTCAAAATTAAATCCATAATTACATATAAAATACTTAAATTACGCATCAGAGCCCCTAACATCATTCACAATCATTAGTCACAAAAAAAGGACGATTAAACGTTTTTAAATCTCGAATAAACCGACTCCACTTTAGCATTTCAATTTCCGAATTTAAAAACTAAAACCGCCCAAGTAATTAATTCACTGCCCAAAAACCACAGATAAGATAAACCTACTCCCCTCTTATCTGACCGAATGACTTTGACGGACACAGCGCATCACTGATCAACTGGTGTCCCGCGACCGCCCGGCCGCTCCGCTCACTCACTCACTCATTCATTCATTCAGCGTCGGGTTTCGAGTGATCTGATCACCTTTCGCCGGCGGATTTTCTTTTTCGAACGCGATATTCGAAAAAGGAACAGATTAATTTTGAATCGTTGTTTTTTAATTGAAAGTTGGTTGGTTTTTGTTTTATTGATTTTAATGTGATCCAGTGGAGTTTAAATTTAAGTTAATTGGTGTTTGTTTATTTAAATTGTTGTAACGTGCTTCAAGAATGTTCTGTGTTATCACTAGGGTAAGATTGCAGATGCATGAAGTCCGGGTCTGATCAGACTAAAATGTATTGAATAATAAACCTAGCCAGACGATCAGTCGTTGAAAATACGAATACAGTCATCCCTTTCTCTTTATTTCAGAGCAATTTCCTCCCTCGGACGCTCCGGTTGTGGAATAAGCTCCTTGACTATCTTCCCAGCACCATCTTAGCGTTATCCTAGTACGACAGCAGCTGGGATCAATAGCTTAACGTGCCTTCCAAAGCACGGAAGTGCTCAAAGCGGTCAGCCATCCAAGAAGACACGGGCGGCGCCGCTGGGTCTCGAATGCTCCTTCCTTAAATTTCTTCCCATTTCCATAAATAGGTATCCACCACCACCACCACCATATCAGCCCTAGGACGTCCACTGCTGGACATAGGCCTCCCCCAATTTCATGGGCGGTAAATGCCATAATCGCCACGCTTGGCATGCGGGTTGGCGATCGCAGTATGTCCACCGCACTCTAGGAATGCTGCTACCCATTCCCCGGTGGTCCCGGCCGTAGTTTAAGGACAAAATAGAAAAAAATAGGTATCAGATGAGTGTATTGTTAAAAAATACGGTTGTAGAGGCTCAAATATTGCTTTAATCCCAGTCTATATGCCTAGGTACGTTTGCATTTTTCTAGAAGTTTCATCAAAATCCTTACAATCCGCATAATTTCCCGGCGTATTATACCAAAAAAACGATCATTAGCAGATCCCGTCAGGTGCGCCTGTCATCGGACCGGTGTCAGTCGCGTGTCAGCCTGCAGTTGACAGCTGTCAACATTACGCGCGCGCCCTATTTTTGTATGCCAAAGAGTAAGTGCAACGCAGACTAGACTATGGAGTCAAAGTAGCCATAGTAAATTAATAAAAGCGTTTATTTCAAGTCAAGAGCAATCTCATTTTTAATAAAAAAAAAAAAAAAAAAAGTAAGTAACACGGATTCACAAAGGTGATAAGCATTTATTTTAGGTATACCACGACCACCGCAAACAAGCATAACTACTACGGTATCCTCGATGGTACGCATACACCATAGCCAATGAACGCTGGTGACTCCTGACGTAGTCGTCAGGAGTCATTTGAAAGTGCTGCAAACGCAACAAAGTAACGGAATAAAACGTGAATATATAAGAAGGAGATAAAAATCCAATACTGGCATCAAACACTGTCACCACAATATCCAAACTTCGAATTAGAAAAAAAACTCAAGACCCAGCCGGTTATCCATCGCGTTCCAAACTCAAACGGAATAAAACCAATTCAACAGATCGTAACACATAAAACAGGCAAGATTACGCGAAATAATCGCAAGCAACGATCATAAAAAACCTAACTTCAACTTTTCTGGAAGCCGGTCACGTCTGCCCGAACTGATTGACGCGAGACGTCCGCGCCTTACCGACCCCCTGCCCAACCTCCCGGCCCCCCACCGCCCCCAGACACCCCCTGTGGGGTTGACCTGTGATCTGAGTAAGAAACATGTGAAAAATGTCATTAATGCACTCCTGGGGTGAATCGACGGGTTTATTGAAGAGGTCAGTAGACTCGAGTTGTTTTGACGCGACTTTTGTTCGGTTTGTATTGGTGATTGGTATTAAATAAGCAAGAGAGTATTTTGTATTTTCTTATTTAACAGTAAAAATCGGCACAGTCAAAGTACCTACTTACATATACAGAAATCGGTTTGCAACTACTTATATCCTCTTTCTGACACAATAACGTGAGATTTGTTCGATTTTTGTCATATTGTTTCAATTAAAAAAATATCAATACGCGTTATCGTATCGGGAATATTATTAATAACATGAGTTTAAATATAGGGTTATCAAAATGCTTAATTGTATCTGGGATAATAAAATACTACAATAATATAAATACTCATGAAACCATATATAGCATTAAACCGAACTAATTTTTCTCAAGAATGTAAATTGACTTCCTCATAAGTTAAACTACAAAGACAGATTCCTACAGATTACAGAATTAAAAGTAACGAACCAAATAAAAGTGTAACTACGTCTACGGCAAGTTTGTTAATTTGGACGCGGCCGGCGCATGCACAAGTTGAAATTGCATGCAGTTTAGAATAAATAGCGGCAGTCGACTTTTTCGAATGGATTCCGTTCACTCAATTTTTGAATTAAGATCGTTATATATAGTTTATTTGATCATTTCTTATTCTAATTTTGTAATAATTTTTTGTTTTATCCGTAATTCGAACGCCCGTTTAATCTTCAAATTTAAACGCTTAAATGTTACCGTTCATTCATTTTCAAATTAAGAATGCTTTAGTGACGTGCCTATTCGAGTTTATTACCGATTCGAATCGTTATGTTTACGAAATGTAATTATTTCGCTGCCATATTGCTGTGTGTGCTCAGCTAGGCCGTAAACCTTGATAGTCTATTAGTCGATCGTAAAATCACTCGTAAAACATGTTCATAATAAATAAAGAGCTTGTCATTATAAAGCTATATAAGTCTACGCGTGCTCTTTAAAAGACCGGTGGGATTGTTAGGGCGAAAGACATAACACATAAGTTCCACGGAGCTACTTTTACTAATGATTATAGTATACTACATACGATAACACTGCATTGATTAGGTATGGACCTAAATATTGATACTATTTATTTAAATTTTAAAGTAAAGGGGAATATTTTGTGCTCGGAGCAGGGTTCAAACCTGCGACATCTGGCGTACGCGGCCACTTGCTCTAGCTGAGCTATCGGAACCAATCAAGCTTAGGCACGAAATGCATCACTATAACTCTTTATACTTGCCTTAGAGGGAGGCGCATTTAAAATTTTCGTTAGCAGCGTTACTGCTTAATTAGTTTGCTTTCTTTCTATTCAGTACACGATCAGCTTCTCACTTTAAGTTTCTTTTTAATAGAGAGAGAGATAGTCTAAACGACTAACAGTTGCTAAAAGATGCTCTGAAATAATTTCATATGCTCTGCACCTTTTGCGGATAAAGATGTGAGTTTTTTAGTATTAAGTAGTCTAAACAGAAAAATTAAAACATTATAATGATGTTCTATTTAACGTAACACTTTAATAAAAACAGAAAATGATAATACTAGCGGAAAGAACACTTCGATAAAAAGTTTTATTATAGCCCACAGAAGTTAGGAAACTTGCTTGCTTATCGTCTGGTGTAAATCAATCAAGGCGACGCCAGCCAGAGCTACCGTACACTTTGAAGTTCGCTACTGTGAAGGCAGGACACACGTACCTATAGCCAAAATAATAACAGTATTTCTCCAACAGGTACGAACAGAATACTAAACTCAAACAGATGACCACCCAATTATGAGGGCCATCAGACTTCGAGCAAGTTGCCAGTTGATTCCGTCAAACAACTCGGGAACAATAGACATTAATAAGAAGCGAAAATGGCCGAGCGTCCAGGGATGCGCTTATTAAAACATTTCGAGCAATATCCAGCGATGGCCGGCGACGTGCGCAATATGTGGCGCAAACTCCGTCCGCATGTTCCGACCTGCGGGAATCGCACGAGAAAACTTCATTAACTCCAACGACTCCCCCCTCACCCCTTCGGTGACGGACGCGACGGACGTCCTCCGTCGGACGGACGCTTATTACGTCTTGGACGTGCCGCGGAATCGAAGAAATGTGACGTAAATACGTGAAACGCTTGGAAAGAATCGTTCCACTGATTGCCTCGGCTTTGTGTTCGTTTGACCGTTAATTTGATCTGTATCTAGCTCATTGTTCGGCTTATTATCGAAGCGTCTTTTATTAGATGATGTCGGATTTGGCGCGATAGAGGTTTTTTGTGGCGGTCCACTTTAACTCTAATTGTGGGTGGGTAATCTAAGATCGCGAGCTTTTTGGAGAAATTTTGTGGTGACCTGATAACCAATTTTTCAACGGTATCGCGAACTCATTAAGCAACTTAATTAGGCCATATCTGATATTATTCTAATCATTTCTTGAGCATGTTCAGAGGTAACTTTAAAGCTCAAACACATACCTACTTACAACAAAAATTGCAAAAGACTACATTAAGAAAACAATTAAAAACCGCTATAAAAACCAAACAACTCTTCTTCACATCACTAGTCTCATTAAAATTACGAATGTCACTTCGTTCGATTTTCAAAAATACCTCAATTCGATTGTCATTTGTCCATACCAGCCCTCGGCATTAACCGCTATTCTGGACACATTTTTCCCCTATCAAACCACATGTAGCTTTAGTGAGAATAATGTCTTATTTTCTGGACTTTTGCGTGTGCGAACATTTTTAAACAAATCGGATACGTCTCATTGAGTGCAATATTCTACTTACAATGCTTCTTCAGACATGGATTTAGAGTATTTGTCAATTGTTGAATCTGTTGATATTTTGACAAAGCATTGTAAATCTCAAATCTCAATCTATTTCCTTGTCTTTACCTGCTATTTTTTTATCTCGCTATCAAAGACGACAAATAATGCTATAAATAAATTATAAACATACTTTCTAAAACTTACCACCTCGCCCACACCTGACGTACGCAATAACTCACCTGAAAAGAAAAAAAAGCCGTTACTAAAACTGCGAAAGGTCAACTACATTTTCACTCACACCGCCCAGCGCACTCGACGTTGAGTGACCGTTGAGCCGGTTGAGTGTTGAGTGTGTTGTGACGCTCAGTGGTCGGCAACAGTGTAAACAGATGCGTTAATCTCCAGTGACGTCATGAGTGACGTGCGATTGTTCTTGGTTAAGTTGATCGTATGGTATGAGTGATATGATGGAACGGTGATCGTCTGACAACTTAAGTGTATTTGTGGCAACCCTTGTGTTCAAAAATTTACTTTATTAAGAACTAACATGCTTGTTAATTCGTCCGCGTAGAACTCACTTATGTCGTACCTCCATACAAACTTCCCTATTTGACCCCCTTAAGGGATGATTGAAAAACGATCATATGTTGCTAGGGTAACAAACTATCTCCATACCAAATTTTATTTTAATCGGCTGAGTGCTGAGTTAAATTCACAGACAGACATATAGACAGAGTTGCTTTCGCATTTGTAATATTATTATGAAAAAGTATTTATTGACCGTGTGAAACGTAGGTCTCCGCTTCAGCTTCGTCAAAAATGCCGTATTGTCCGGATATCGGTTTGTTCTCCTATACAGATCGCATTTCTAAACCGAATCTCGTGAAATTTAGTGAGTAGGTTCGATAAATATATAGAATTTTTTGGCGACTCAGGTTTTGTTTTTTTTTTCGCGAGATCTACAGCTCACAAAGCCACGTGTAATATGAGTTTGTAATTCTTTATGTAGGGAGTAATCTACGAAAATACTTAACGATATCTATCTTCGTAGAACCGTAGAACTACCGTACATAATGCAGTCCACAACAGCGAGTTGAATATCAAACATATTGTAAAGCCATGAGCACACATTTAAGGCGCAGGGTAGGGCAAGCCATTCTCCATACAAAGGTTGTACAAGTTTTTTGCGTTAGTTTTGGCGCTACAGCATTTAATTTTATTTTAAGTTGGTAGATATTGGATATACGCAGAACTTTATGTTGACATTTTGCGTTATATCAAAAAAAATACAAAAATAATTAAAATTAAAAATTAAAAACATCAAGACATAGCTAACAAAAAAATAAGCATATTGACCAAAAATAGTAACTGGAGTGCAAACACAAACGAAGAAAAACTTGCACAAAGTTTGTATGGAAAGAGCTTGCCTACCCCTTCGCCTTAAGCGGCTGCTAGGTCTCAACTTCTCAAGGCAAGATTGAATAGAATATTACTTGTAAGTACTCCAAAATAAGGCGAAATTGAATAGAAAATTACTTGTACCCCTAATAATAATTAACCATCCGCTACTTAATAACAGAAGCTTAATAAGACACAGTAAACAAATAAAAACTATGTCGATATTTTTTTAACCTTATTCCCTAATCTGACGGGACAAAAGGTTAATCGCGCCCTTAGCTCTTCAACGTCACGCAAATGCCATTCACAACTCACCAAACGGCCACCATAACTTGACCCTTCCATTCATAACAACTGCTTGTAATCCGAGGTCCAACTTATACTGGTTCTTTGGTGAGGTATCAGTGTTGGGAATGGCCGGGCTGTCAGTCAAAATGACAGTCTTAATCTTTACTGACGGTCCATTTACCGGTCTGTAAACAGGACTGATGTGAATTTTAATAGAAAATATTTTTTTTAGCCTAAGTAGAAGGATTTTGTATTCAAATGTATGACTTGCACGCTTTGTAATATTAATAATAATAATAATAATATTGGGGGACAATCTTACACAAATCGACCTAGTCCCAAACTAAGCAAAGCTTGTACTATGGGTACTAGACGACGATATACATACTTATATAGATAAATACATACTTAAATACATAGAAAACATCCAAGACCCAAGAACAAATATCCGTGAAAAATGCACAAATAAATGCCCTGGCCGGGATTCGAACCCGGGACCTCTAGCTTCGGAGGCAGAGTCACTACCAACTAGGCTAAACAGGTCGTCAATATTAACGAGTATCTACCCATATTTTTTACCAAGTCGGTGGCAAACAAGCATACGGCTGTGACTTTGTGACCAAAGAAGGATTTGATTTCGTTATGTCGACAGTTTAAGACAATGTTGAGACTGTTGCGAGTGTCCATTGGCGGCGCTAATCGCTTAGCATCAGGCGATTCGTCTGCTCGTTTGCCTCCTATGTCATAAAAAAATAAAATAAAAACTGGCCAAGTGCGAACGAAGGGTTCCTTACCATTATCTATTAAAACCGCAAAGAGTCCAACTCGCACTTGGCCGGTTTTTAATATTTGTTGTAGCGGCAACAAAATTTCAACTGTCTAACTATCGCGGTTCTTGAGATACAGCCTGGTGACAGACAGACGGACGGACAGACAGCGAAGTCTTAGTAATAGGGTCCCGTCTTTACCCTTTGGGTACGGAACCCTAAAAATTTAGTATGTAAGAAACAAATCCCTGACTCTAAATTCAACATAGCACATCTTCAAGAGCTCTGACGACCTTCCTCACCGCTAGGAACACAACACCACACAGGTATACTGGGATTCAAAAGTGCATGGACATGTTTCAACCCCTTACACTACAGCAATAAGGTAAAAATCTGAAGAAATCTGTCCATGCATTTATGAACTCGACTGTACCTACAGAATAAGTAGTGGTGGTGTGTAGAAGGTGGACTGATGGGGTCCAGTGTTGAGTTCTGTAAAATTTTACTTCCCTAGTTCGGCTGCTTACATAATAAGCAGATATCAGTGTTATTTTACAACAAATGCATAAAGTCCATAATTGTACACATATTTATGACCGCATTCGATCTATTTGTGTTAGTTTCCGTCGGACCTCAGTCACGTAATGTTTATCCAATTTTTTACGGACCTCCAGAGTCGTAGACAAACACCTGACCAGTTTCGAAGCTAGAGCGGCGTAGGCAAACAGACAAACAGTCTAGTTTCAACGGATCATTGTCAGTATTGGTTGACGTTAGAGAAGTATGGATATGGCTCTTAAAATAAAGAAGAACTTTAACCTCCTAACGATTTTTCGAAAGATTTTTCCTGCAAATTGATGGATTTGACGAACTGTTTAGCCTAGTTGGTAGTGACACTGCCTCCGAAGCTAGAGATCCCGGGTTCGAATTCCGGCCAGCGCATTCATTTGTGCATATTTCACGGATATTTGTTCTTGGGTACTTACTTGTTTTCTATGTATTTATATATATTATTCCGATAGCCTGGAGTCCATTATCATGACGGGAAAAGTTGAGGGCCGGATGTCACGGGGCATACCACCCGCTAGATGGAGCACCCTTGCAACTACATCTGCACGAGGCCATGCATAAGGCGGGTGATAGGAGCCTATGGACAAGGGGCTTGCAATGGGTGGAGCGCGCCGCGTTAATAACGTAACGCTCGAAATCCCCGAAACTAGCTGTAAGTCGCGGGCCGACGCCGTCCGGTCCGCGCGTACGTGCCCGTCGTGATCCGCTGCCGCGCGCCGCCGACTTGATCTTGTACTATTCCTTATTCTGTGCTATGGAGAAGTCTGGTCAGCAATAAAAGGACATGATGTCACGATCCTCAGCATTGAGGGAACGACTGATGATGATGATGAAGTATGTACTTATATTTATCTACTCGTATATAAGTATGTATATCGTCGTCTAGTACCCATAGTACAAGCTTTGCTTAGTTTGGGACTAGGTCGATTTGTGTAAGATTGTCCCTCAATATTATTATTTATTTGTTTTTGTGTTTTTTTTTATTTATTAAGACGACCTAGATTTAAAACCCTTTTATATATTTGAGTTTTTACTAATTTGCATGCTACTTATGGTGAACGTACTACTTAAGTTTAACTCCACCTTTCTTTTGTAACGTAATTCTGCAAATAAACTTTTTTGATGACTACGATAGAACTTGACAATGTCCCAAAAGCAGCATTAGATTACCCCAGGGTCTGTTCTCACTGTTAGCTCTAAAAACCAAATTGAATATTAACAATATTTACCTATAATAACATACTTAATAATAAACAGCCGGTTATTAAAACCGTGTCAACGTCCCTCCAACCGCTATCAATCTGACAGTTTCATTGTTTAGCACCGCTTCCCAATGTTTAGTCTACGTTTTGACAGGTAAGATGACAGTTATTTGTCATATGGCTTTCTGTTTCTACATAAAAAAACCTAGTCTAGACTCGATCTCATGATTTTGTCTCTAATGTAATATAACAAGGAGCGTTCGTGGCCCAGCGGCGCCCGCGTACCGCGTGCGGTATGCGAGGTTAAGCAATGTCGGGCGAGGTCAGTTCTTGGATGGGTGACCGCTTTGAGTGGTTACTAACTGAGCGTTCCCGTGCATTGGAAGGCACGTTAAGACGTTGATCCCGGTTGCTGTCTATGATAGCAGTCGTTAAGCCAAGTTAGAGGCCTCCGGGCGGCTTGAAAACTTCTAACAGTCAAGTTGCCCACTCACTTGACAAGCCTAATCCCAATAAGGTCTAGTTTCCCCCTCGGGTTGGAAGGTCAGATGGCAGTCGCTTCCGTTAAAACTAGTGCCTACGCCAATTCTTGGGATTAGGTAGCGGACCCCAGGCAATAAATAACAAGGATGTTAAAAAGTTTGTCTTAAAGTAAGTACGCTTAAAACTTGTTTTACCCAACAGATTTTTCCTTATTTTTTTGTATATTATTCTCTTTAGTCGAATTATAACTACACAAATAAGGACGCCATGCCATCGCCAACATTGTAAAGGGCCGATTTTTATTATCTTGATTATTTATTATTTTTCGTCAGAATATGATAAAAGTGGGTTGGTTGGAACAGTTCGTGTTTATGTATAATATTAATTACAGTATTATATTTCATAACAACTTTAAAATTTTGTATAAAATTTATCCACTGACTTACGAAAATTCCATACGTTTTGTCACTCAATGGAAAAAATAGGAAATTGTGCGAATATTGTTCAGAACGCGTATCCCAAATCTACCCACCAATATTTAATCTTACCTAAAAACAAATCGTCAAGAAATTTTTTTACGCATAGCACGAATTAAAATGTTATGACTATGACGCATAAAAAAAGGGTATATCCCCAAACAGCCTTCTCGGTCAGTGTTTGTGAGTGATTGATGTTTGTGCAGCGTCTACCTGATAGTTATTGGACCTTTATTGATATTAAGACGTGGCCGTAATTATAATATTATTCATCATCTTTTGACACAGGTAATGGGGGACAGAGGTTGCATTCGTGTTGTCTCTAGATAACTCATAATCTTATAAACGCTAAATAAGTCAATTGGAGATAAAAGGTAACCGAAAATGTTAATAGTGCCCCTGTGAGACTTCGCGAAAGATATATTTTACGTTTACAACGCCCTAGGCTCCACCATTTAAAAAAAAATGCAAAAACTGAATCGGAAAAATAGTTCCACGTAGTCGTAATTATCGAACTTGATCACAAAATTTCCCGAGAATCGGTTGAAAAATGCGAATTCCGGACATATATGAATAGAATAAGAAATAATGATAAATGAAGCATTTTTGCCTGACCTAAAGCGGAGACGCTTCGGTCACTCGGTCCATTACATTATCCTGTTTAGGAATGTAAGTACGGTGTCTACTTAACATCAGACAGTCCGTAAGCTAGTTTGCTATTGTCGTTGAATAAGAAATCACAGGTCTACTTGAATGAGATGCTTCTTACATCTAAAGTATAAGTATAAGGACGGATTATGAACCTGGATGTCAATTTTATCGCAGTTCTCAAAATTGTTTGGATTTTGTGATATGAGTGTGTCGCGTGATAATAATCACCATGTAAAATGAGTGCCACACAGAGTGCACCGTCAGTAACAGTCTGTGTCGACTGTTATTAATTCCGACACAGCTCTTCAGTCAATCATTCTCGAGCCGTTCTTGACGTGTCAGGAAATTTAAAAACGATTTTTCATTCGATTTATATTTTAATACGGACTTTAACAACTCTTTTCAAACTGGTTGTATTAGTATTGGTATTTTGATAATTATTTTAAATGACTGCTAAAGTTAGTTATGATATGTGTAGATTAGGATTGAATGTTTGCAAATCAAGTGTTTATTGCATTCTGAAGCAGCTGTCAGTGTCAACTGACTCAACTGTCAGCCGAGTCGGTTCAGATTCGTTACTACGCGCCTACATCTAAGCTGACTTTCTGGTTAGTCGGTGCAGAGGCGGTACGATATGAGAAAACTGTCACCTGTCAATCGAGTCTGTA
Organism: Notocelia uddmanniana; assembly: GCA_905163555.1. Taxonomy (NCBI): domain Eukaryota; kingdom Metazoa; phylum Arthropoda; class Insecta; order Lepidoptera; family Tortricidae; genus Notocelia; species Notocelia uddmanniana. Next base: position 26,765,901 of record LR991060.1, read on the forward strand.
CCCCTGAGGGGAGTCCTGAGGGGCGCGGGGTGCGCGGAAGGAAACACCACCCCCTTTCTTCCCTTGGGTGGCGTAAGAGTCGACTATGGGAACCAGGTTGAAGTGTGTTCGCCCTGTAGCCCGGGTATAGAATACGGCTACGGCTAAAAGGGGGTCCTTGGGGTCGAAGACGGTCACAGTTGGGGGCTGTGATCGCCTATGAAAGCAGATGGTTGGACCCACAGACTCTATGGCGGCACTGGTGCGTTCCGAAGGAGATCCCAGAGCCGCCCGAAATGAGTTGAGGACGACGATCGGGGGGTTTTAGTCGGTGCAAGTCCGACATAACCACCGCACTGTCCCCGCGGTGCGGTGGTATCCATAAAGGATTTTCCCGCCGGAAAAAAAAAGGTTGAAGTGTGTTGTGGGCGATGGGCTAGCAGCCTGTCACTGCAATATCACATTTTCTCCATTGCTACAATTGCTAAAAGTGGCACTGTAATTAGTTTTTGTGTGCTCTGTCTACCCCTTTTGGGAATATGGGCGTGAGTTAATGTATGTTCCTGATTGACGCGGGCTGCACAATGTAATACTACTGCGGAAAAGAAGAAAATATCAGGAAGCACCTCATTAGTAATAAATAAAACAATAATATAATAAGATCATAAGATTTTCCAATCTGCCTAATTTTAAGACGTTAAGCGTAGTTGGCAGTATCCATGCCTGCTAAGCTGACGGTTCTTGGTTTGAATCCTGTTACGGGAAATATTGGTGTGATTATCATTATTTGGATGTCTCCTGTTCCACTAAGCTTTTGCTTAAGTTTTCCCGAAGCACTACCGTATAGGGTTCTTCAAGAAACGAGTACATATTTTTTTTTAAGTTTGTGTTTATTCTAGTTTTTCCATAGGCTGCTTACCATAAAACAGGCTGTTAGTTTGTTTGCCACCTTCTTAGTATTAAAAAAAAAACTAATAAATTCTCAGTAAATCATTAAGGAAACGCACTCATTTGCATGCGCTCTCGAAGCCCGCCCGCACTCAGTAATGTCTAACTCAAGTTGCACTCAATAACGAGACCGCAGGTGGATGCAACTTTGTGTTTTAAGTATTTACTTGAATTGCAGGCCTCCTTGGGCTACGGTAACTGATTACCCGAGCCATACTCTTTTGCAAGCACCAACGTAGTACAAAAATGCCTGTGACATGCGGACACGCAAATGGATACGACGATACTACAAGGTGAAATTTTATTGGTTATACAAAATATAAAAATATGAATCTGGCCATGATTTTAAACAACTTTTACTATGGGACCAATTTTGACCGTGTTAAATAAACCGATGTTTCATAGGATTTAGCACTTCAATTAACAGAGCAAACTGTATGAAATAGTTGTTTTTTGTTTACTCTGACGAAGTTGGTCCCATACTAAAAGTTGTTCAAAATCATGGTCAGATTCACATTTTTCTATTTTGTATCACCAATATGATTTCACCTGTACAAGGGTTCCGTTTCTGCCATTACGGCTAAGGACTCCTAAGAAGTACTACACGCAGCGAGCGCACAACGCCCTGCATGTGCAATACAACAACGCGTACAGAGTGGTGTTCGGGCTGCCGCAGCACTGCAGCGCCTCAGGTATGTTCGCGGAGGGGCGAGTCGATGGCTTCCATGCTATCATGAGGAAGCGTTGTGGCTCGCTACTCAGCCGCTGGCGCGCCAGCTCTAACACCATCCTGCGCGTGTTGGGTGGCGGGTCACACCGTTGCCGCAACACTGGCTGCAATTACACGCCCCTGCAGGCGCATACGCATAGTATTATGTTTAACAAGTATTTAATAATTCATAATTCTTTACAGTATATAATGTTAATTTTATTTGTTCTCAATACAATTATTCTGTTTAATTTAATTCATGTAACTATTATGGACTCTTGTCTGAAATAAATAAATTCACTCATTCAAAAGGTGTTCGGGATTTTAAAATCTCGTGAAATTCTAATTATGCCAAGGCGATCATGCACTTTGTTTGGTCCTGATCGCCAATTACATCGTCTGTGCTTTTGATGAAAGTTGCCATATGCGAGTCTTTCATGGCACTTATGGCATATTAACTCTGCTAGCAATAAAACGTATCGAATAGCGAACATTCCCAGTTTGTGTATTCTGCTAAAAAAATGTAGAATCGTTACTTAAGATTCTACATTTTTTTAGCAACGCTGATGGATACAACTATGAATCAACAGCAGGCGACGTTAGCGGCACATATACACACACAATATCAATAATTAGAACGTATTACAAAATCACAGTCATCATTGATCGTGTATTCCACCGACTATCGCTAAAATCAAGTCTGAATCATATTCGGTTCATATATAAAATGAAGAATAAAATGCCAAATGAAGATAATGAAAACGTATCTTTCGTAGACAGAATGCCTTTGCGAAATAAAATCTTAAGCAAATAAAGAGCTTACAATTTCTAAGTTTTTCTATTTGCCTTCAACCGTACATTTCACAAAGAATCTTACGTCGAAACAAACGGCATTGACAGACGTATTGATCGGCGCCTTCACAAAAAGTGCAAGACTTGACGGAGAAGACGCGATCGGTGGCCCGATCAGTCGGACGATAAGTTGGACTTTCGGTTGGGTGCAGGACGTCGAACGGTCGACAGTCTGATTTCACGTGGTTGAATTAAATGAAAAATTCTATGACATCGAAGTAAATAAACATTTCGTAATTAAATCAAAAGAATTTACAGTACATATGGTACTAGATTACCGCACGCGTGCGGTGATCAGCAGATTACGTGCATATGTCGAAACTTTAAAGAGCCATATGTACTGTAAAACGTTGTACGATACACGCGCGAATAGTTAATTCGCAACTCGTGTCAATTTAAAACACTCCCATCGGTAGTGTTTTAATTTATCACCACTCGTTACGAATTTCCTGTTCTCTGCACTTGTATCGTAATGTACACAGGATTTTCAATTTTTATAATGTCAAGTAATATGAATTTATCATGGACAGGGTATGTCCTTAAACTACGACCAAGACCACCAGGAATGGGCAGCAGCATTCCTAGAGTGCGGTGGAGATACTGCGATCGCCAACCCGCATGCCAAGCGTGGCGATTATGGCATTTACCCCCCATGAAATTGGGGGAGGCCTATGTCCAGCAGTGGACGTCCTAGGGCTGATGTGGTGGTGGTGGATGGATTAAAGACTGCTCTTCCGCTTGACTTATCAAGGGGAAAAATTTAAGTATCATCCGAGTTCGAGAGATTTCATCATTCAACAAGTGGACTAAATTAAAGCTTACAAATTATAACTTGCGCTTGACTTAACAAGTGGAAAAGTAATGTAAGTACCATCCAAGTTAGAAAGATTTCATCATTCAACAAGAGGACTAAAGCTTACGAACTGTAACCCAACACTTTTGATCATCCAAATATCAAGAACGCTCCTGCACCCAGGTGCCTGACCACTGTATAATTCCCCTATAAATCGCAACAAAAAGTGCAGGTTTAATCGCATCATGCTATCTGCAAAGCATCGCCGGGGCCGCGGGCGGCGCTTGATTGATGCGTATACGCAGGGTTACTAAGGTGTTAAGGATTTGAAATAAACCGGCACGGCACTGGAGTTTCTCGCGAGAACTGTTTTTATAAAACGACTGTGGCGAACAAGTTTACGGCCTGCTTGTTGGTAAGCAGATAGACATTTGGAACTCCAGAAGAATCATAAACGCATTACCCACCCTTTATTGACTTGAGGATTCGTTATTCGTTTTTGTGTTGACAGCTAGAGTTTTATGCGGGTAGACACTCTCAACACAGCGCATCCTCGCGAGCTCTGGCGACCTTACTAAAGAGCAAGTAAAGAGTGGTCAGTCACCAGAAACCGTGTCTCTACAGAAATGTTTCAATCGTTTATAATAGGACTTAAAGGCGTATGATCAAGGATTTGAGCGTTTGGAACGAGTTGAGAACTTAACAAAACTTACTTTCAACTTGAGAAATGATTATCTCTAGTTTAAGAAAATATTTAGATTTCTTGGGACAGTATAATATATCACTTTTAATTTAAGTTTCTTCCGTGTGTTTCAAATCTTACTGTGCTAGAAGTTGAGGATTGTTGTCCTGTTCTGGTTAGTTAAAACGTACTTATTGACACAATAATTATTTTAGTCACACCAATCTAGTTTAAATCTACCTAACTTGCGCATTAGATAATCTATGCTCTCGCGTGACAACTCAGTGACTTCCGACCCGTAGTACCACTTTGCACGCTTATTCACGGTATGCTTGACGGTTGAATACAGTTTATTATTAACTTTATGAAACAAAGACTGACAAAGGAAACCTAACTTTGCACTTATACGTTTTGTTTTTCTACTCCGTTCCAAATTTGGCGAGGAATAAGTACAACTACAACTGATAAAATTTTGGAGAATTCATGAGACCAAATGGCATGCACTAAAACTTAAAAATTCCGTTTAAGATAACAACTGAAGTTCTCTCGTTTTTCACAAGTAATACAAATTATAAATATCGGTAAGTTTATGTTGGACTGCCTACATATTATGTGGCTACTGCAATAGTTGGGACAAAAATATAGATACAGCTATAAACAGAAGAAATAATGACAAATAAGATAATTGCATAAATTCTACATCAATATCACATGCGTTTTATAGCTCACTCAACTAGGCGACATCGAAAACATCGAGATACCTCAATACGGAAATCTCGTATATAAAATAAGACAACTTCTACAACGACAGAATTGACAGCGAGACCCATAGACGCTTACAGCTTTCTTCCACACAAGCAGTTTATTTTACTTCACGTCAGCGTCTTTGAAAATACCAAGCATTAAAAGGTCGCAAATTATTGCACACCCCCACATTAACACGTCATTTTTATTCCTAACAGATAAGGTTCATAATTGCGCGGCATTTGTTTCGATGTTCTACGTAGGTGTGACACGATGATCAGTTCACAATTTGATTCGGAATATATCGGCCTGGTCAGCGGTAAACAAGTGTAGGTGGGTGCAGGTTCGAATCGCGAAGGACCTATTCCAAGTGTGTGGTCATAATAAAATAAGATGGACCGTTCGGTCCTTCGAGCCGGACGTATCGATATTGAGTTTTATTTGACTTAAATGTTGTTGTTTATGTTATTGATGCGATGATAAAATCGTTGTATAAGGGTTGGCGATCATTTGTCTCAACCTACATGAGCAACTGTTTATTATGATGTAAAATATTCCGAGTTGAATCATTGCTCACAAATACTAAATATGTTGACTTCTATGGTGTTGAACTTCAATATAGCGATGCCTTAGTTCACAATTGTTCTAATTACGAGGAAAAATTTGCTCTAATTACAACTATGGTGCATTAATCATAAAATCTTAATTTCGCTACCTTTTTAGGGTTCCGTACCCAAAGGGTAAAAACGGGACCCTATTACTAAGACTTCGCTGTCCGTTCGTCCGTTAAAATTTTCACAGATTGTGTATTTCTGTTGCCGCTATAACAACAAATACTATAAACAAAATAATAATAATAATTAAGGGGGGCTCCCATACAAATAACGTGATATTTTAGCCCTTTTTCATGGCTACACAGTTGAAATTTGCACAGATTATGTATTTCTGATGCCGCTATAACAACAAATATTAAAAACCTGCCAAGTGCGAGTGGGACTTTTTTTATAGATCATGCGGTACGGAACCCTTCGTGCGCGAGTCCGACTCGCACTTGGCCGGTTTTTTTCGTAATTAGTACGATTGTGAACTAAGGCATCGATAGCTTCAAATATATGGAACTGTTTTATGCTTATTGCCGGCCATTCGAAGATGAATGAGGATATATCAACATTGAACGTCAAAGGCTATGACTTATTAACAATTAATCGTGAACGCAATGCATACTCAAAAATTAAGGTAAACTTGCTCATGCTATTTTTATATTCAGGCCTCGTATTCACGATTACTCGTCCTCACTTGTCACCTCTCACTTTACCCGTTTTTATATGGAAACTGTCAATTATCATTTGTCAAGTTTTGACAGTTTCCATATAAAAGAGGGTGAGATGTGAGGTGAGTGGTGAGGACTTTTTGTTTGTGAATAACACCCAAGTATGGTCTAGAGATGGCGTCACAAAAAGGGACATAGGATACTTTAATAAATTAAAAAATATTTGGGGACAATCTTACACAAATCGACCTAGTCCCAAACTAAGCAAAGCTTGTACTATGGATACTAGACGACGATATACATACTTATATAGATAAATACATACTTAATTACATAGGAAACGCCAAAGACAGGAACAATATTCGTGGTAAATGCACAAATAATGCCCTGACCGGGATTTGAACCCAGGACCTCACAGGCTTCGTAGGCAGGGTCACCACCAACTAAGCCAAAGTGGTCGTCGAAAGGTACTAAGGAGACGAAATGGGGGACGAAAACGTTTATAATTACGATTTTTTTATACTACGGCAGTTGCAAACAAGCCTATGGCCCGCCCGATGGCAAGAAAAGAAAGCAGTCTGCCGACCCTTATAGTCTAACAATAGGATTCGTCACTGGCAAAATCTAGTCCCAAATACGTGATATTTCATGACCTCAGTGACAACGACACCGCATCAATTACTTGACGATGCGTCGGTCGGGGGTCATTGTCATCGGGAGGCCGGCTAATTGATGTATATTGATCAAATCAAATGATTTATGTATGTTTTCAATTGAGTTATTTGAGCTGAATGAGTGTATGACAGCAATTCGTCACTGGTGTTTTGTGATGATTATTTTATATTTTAACATGATGGTGATGATGTTTCTTTGAGTTCGTTTATTGCTTGTAAATATGTGGATTATGTGCCACCAGGTAACTAGGTCTACTTTGGAATAATTAACTAAGATCTGGAGAGACCGTAACATTACGAAAGCAACAAAAACTCGCCTTGTAAGATCTTTAGTTTTTCCGGTGTTGCTCTACGGTGCAGAAACGTGGACGGTAAAAACGAAAGAGCGTAAACGAATCGATGCCTTGGAAATGTGGTGCTGGAGAAGAATGTTACGGGTATCATGGACTCAACGCCGCACTAATATATCTATTCTCCAGAAAGTCAAGCAAAAACTCTCGGCAATCGTTCAATCACGAAGTCTAAGATACTTTGGCCACGTTATGCGTAAGGAGGACGACGCCATGGAGAGACTTGTTGTTCAGGGTCGAGTAAACGGCTCAAGGTCTAGCTAGAGGACGCCCGCCTCCGCGATGGACGGATCAAATAAGAACCCTCACGGAATCATCCCTGAATCTGTACGTGCGAAATGCCACGGTGAGGGAGAAGTGGCGGTAGACAGTAAAAAAGGCCGTGCTACGACCTCCATGACCACGACTACTCTGCAAAGAGTATACGACCAAGAAGAAGATTATATGCCAAATGGAGCTAAGGAAAACGGTAGGACGATAACTAAATAAATATTCTTGGAAAATCTTACTCGTACACAAATCGAACTAGTACCAAATTAAGCAGACCTTGTACTGGTACTAGGCGACGGTATAGATACATACTTATATACATAAAAATTTTAACGATTCGAAAGTGCTTGTTGCTAGGCCTATTTGAATAAAGAATATTTTGACTTTGACTTTGTAGACTTGTTTTCTCAGTCACCTTTATTGTCAATAAAGATGCTGTTGAGGTAGGTCATGTCTGTGTAACCATTAGCTTCACAGTTTTTTTAACATATAATTTCAGTTTTTTCGTACTGTAAACTGTTAGAATATCTGTAGTTCACTGATTAGTAAAATTCATGCTGCCTTCCAACTTGTATTACTTTTTATTTCACAGAAATTCCATTAATCCTCATTTTAAATATGCATAGTGTATTCAATGCCTATTTTAATGAATAACCAGCTGATCGTTTCGATGACCTTGACCACTTTCGTCCACCTTCCGTCATGCCCTCTCTTTTGCTGTCCTGCTCACCTTCATCTCAATTGTGTTACCGATGTCCGCTACTTTCGTGCGGCGCCGAAGTAAACCAAATTTTCATTTTTAATAATTAGAATAAATATGCATAGTGTAGGCAATGCCTATTTTAATCAAATTTCAAACTTGCACGTTATACAGTTTGTGGCGACAACCATACATCTGTAGATAGTAAAATCTAATTCCCTATCTACCATGCATTGTATCAATCAGCATTAAACGAAACGGCATTGAGCCGTCACACGTGATTGACGATTGACACTTGACAGTCCGTTTGTTTCGTTTGTTTATGACTGTGGATAATTTAGCTAGGTCGTTTGTGTCCTCATGCTCAGCGAGCAACTCGTCGAACAAGCTGGCAGACATACTCGATGGTGCATTTGTTTGCAGAAGTAGTAGTTAGTTGTTGTTCTATCCCGTTAACACGCGCAGCTTGAATGTTTTGTTTCTATAAGTAGTAGTTGTTGTTGTTCTCTCCAGTTATAACGTCTAGCTTTTTTTTAAAATCAAAAATAGGATTGCTCTTGGCCAGCATCTAGCCGGCTTGACTGTTAAATTGTAAAATGTTACTTTTTCGGAATAGAAACATAATGAATCTGAGTTGTTAGTTGTGAATATCAACCTAAGTTCTTGATTCTAACAGCTGGGTTAGCACAATTGATTTGGCGGCTGGATGCGAAACGAAAAACTCTACCAACATCTTTCTTATTTGCACAGTTTGAGTGAGACAGGAGTTGATAACTCGAGCACGGCGCGACTTCGCATCACGTTGTGCCTCTAACCCACCTCATTCTTGTAGTGTTATCCAGTTGTATCCTAAGCCCGGAGTCCGCATCAGAACCCAACCCCAAAATTTGGCGCTGGCATTTTAGGAAAGCGAATGCCATCTGACCTTCCAACCCAGGCGTTAAAATAGACCGTGTTGGGTTTAGACTGGTTTCCTTATGATGATTTAAGTACAACTGGTAGCCATTTTAACTTATGTGAGAACAAATGTGTAAAACAAGCTGATAACAATTTGAAATGTGAAACGATTGATTCACATTTAACATCATTTTTTACTGACCTGATTTTTATGCAAACATGTTTCTTATAGTTAACAACAATAGTTTATATCTAAAAGATTATACATCTCTAGTATTCTATATTTGTGCCACAATCAAATGTCTTCAAGGATCTAGCTTAACAACATATAAATAAGTGTCCCAATGATTGCCACGGATCCAATACTTTCAATCTGCATGACTACTTTCTGAGACCAGGGAATAACAGCAAATTCTACGGTCCATATATACTTCTTTCGCTTTGATCTCATCTATACATCTACCCATACTTGCAATCCCACCACCACCACCACCATATCAGCCCTAGGACGTCCACTGCTGGACATAGGCCACCCCCAATTTCATGGGGGGTAAATGCCATAATCGCCACGCTTGGCATGCGGGTTGGCGATCGCAGTATGTCCACCGCACTCAAGGAATGCTGCTGCCCATTCCCCGGTGGTCTTGGTGGTGGTCCCCGGTGGTGGTCTTTCAATCCCATGTCATAATAATAGGGGCGAATAATAGTGTCAACACCCAGTTATTGTGTCAATTATTATAAGTAGGTACGTTTATCTTATAAATACAACTTATTTGCAGCATTACCGATCGTCTTTGAGAAGCTACACACACACAAACGTACAAAGGCTAGTTTCCTAGCTATAATCCTGTCAGTCGTCGTATTGTGACAGGAGAACACTTCCTGATAACCTCAGCAGGTGAGAGGGACTTATAGCGCAGTGGCAGGCGGAAGCGAGAGCGGATTTAAGTATTTGGAAATTAAAAAAACTAGTGGCTCTGTGAGCCGTAGACTTCGCAATTTTTTTTATTGACGTGACAAAAAATGCTACGAGTATATCATTAATTCATTATCGAACCTGCTCACAAAATTTCATGAAAATCGGTTTAGAAATACGACCTGAAGCGGAGAACATCCGGACTGACAGACATACATACGAAATATTTTTTGTCGAAAGCTGAAACGGAGACTCTTCGCTCGCTCGGTCAATTAGCTATTTCATTCTAGAACAGTAAACACTATATCGAAATTCATATTCAAATGACGCTGTAATCGATTACAAGTTCACTACTGCTTCTAAATTATAGAAACTGTCAAAATTTGACGAATGACATTTGACAGTTTCTATATAAAAAAGGGTGAGGTGTGAGGTGACAGGTGAGCATGAGCCGGTTTGTAAATAAGAGGGCTGCAAAGATTTTGGTGAACTGCGGGCGGGCCTACCCCGAACCGAAAACGAAGTATCTCTCACTGTCGCTCATCGCAAGTACGACAGAGAGGCAAATATTTCGTTATCAGTTCGCGGTGGCGCCTCTTCTCTACTGCATCCGCACTAAATAAAAATAAATAAATAAAATGAAAAAGCCTTTAATTTCTTTCAGAATGGTTTACAAAGTAGTTTTGTTAATATTCAAAAGTTGAGTAATTTATTGTTTTATTTCGTAAGTTAAGTTTTTTTTTTAATATTATGCAGATAGCTTAATAATGCTATGATTATTTTTGTTGCACTCCATTATTCAGCAAGAACTCCTCTACAGGTAAAGCACTAAATGCTAACCTTTATATTCTGGTTATAATCCACGATGCCCGCGTCTTACTGGCGAGCGCTCAACGGTTTTGTGTTCTAAATATATGAAGGAGATCATCGCTCCTTTTCTTACTCGTGCTAAGGCGTGTGCGATAGAGGGCAGTAAAATATATGAAGGTATCATTTAGAGTTTCTTTTTTAATTATATTTTTACTAAATCAATATTGCCCTTATAACTCTGTATTAGGCTGGGTTGCACCGACTTACGATCACAGACTGATCAACGTTAAATATGGCGCCGGCAGCTGTCATCCCATAGAAACTTGTCAAACTTTCCATACATTCAAATTTTAACGAACACAGCTTACGATTACAGATGGTTTGGTGCAACCCAGCCTTAGAGTTTCATAAGAGTCTTGTAAGAGTTATAAGACATACGATGGATGGCACACACACATGCTGCTCGCCTTCGGCTGGACATCCACCACCACACCTTAGAACTTAAGTCCTAAATGGTCGCGAATCTCGGACGTACCGGTTGTTGAATGAACTCCCTGCCGAGGTTTTCCCGAGGGTCTACAGCATAGAGTTAGAGAGCATAGTGTGTATACATTTATAAAGGGCAACGCGCACGAGACACCTCTGCAGGCGTCCATAGGCGGCGATAGTAGCTTACCCGAGTGAAAGTTTCTGTGTTTTTATGTACACCACGTGTATATATGTATACCACGTAGGTGGCAAATAAGCGAACGGCCTGCCTAAAGTTAAGCAGACACCGCAGCCTATAGACGCTTGTGACTCCACACGAATCACAAGCGGTATGGGTATAATACTTTATAACTCAATCATCACAACACTCAACTTCAGTTCATTTACAAAACGCTTTGCCTTCCATCCATAATTCACATTTCAGCTTGATATTGCGGTAACATAGAATAACAAAAGATCTCAACAGCGGACGGACAGACAGACAGACAGACAGGCAATCAAAGCGCCCGTCATACGAAAGCGGTAATTTTTGCCCGCGTTGAGAATATACCGGATAAGTTAGCAAGGTTTTATACGTACCTATATACCGGCGGGATGTAAAAATCTATCTATATACTATATTAAGCTTATTAAGCTTTATAAGCTGAAGAGTTTGTTTGTTGGTTTGTTTGTTTGTTTGAATGCGCTAATCTCAGGAACTACTGGTTCGAATTGAAAAATTATTTTTATGTTGGATAGTCCATTTATCGAGGAAGGCTTTAGGCTATATTACATCACGCTGCGACCAATAGGAGCGAAGACGCGGACGAAGTCGTGGGCAACAGCTAGCGGGAGATATAAAGTCAGCAAAAAACGTTGTCTACAACGTTTAAAATTTATTGTTTGTTTAGTCAATAGTCACTCACTGAAAATCAGCGTCACGTGAATTTCATGACTTAAATAAAAACGCTCAGTCATTCATAAAAACGAAAACACCCGATATTTTCATCTCAAAATTCAATATCTCAAGAACGGATAAACCGATTTTTATAAAACATATCTAAGAACCATCGCTGGAAAACCTGCTTTCAAATTAAAACAAACCCAAATCGGTTCGCCTGTTTACGAGCTACGATGCCACAGACACACATACACAGATACAAAAATACACATGTTAAGCTTATAACCCCCCCCCCCCCTTTCCTAAAATGAATCTTGCCGCGGCTAGTTCGTATTTACCTAAAAACTTCTTAGTAAAAGCGTTTTTGACGTTTCGTAAATTCTGAAAGATTTGCTTGTTCCATTATCAGTCAAATGCCGAATTGACTTAATTAAGGTTTGAGCCGTGCCGTGCCGTGCCGTTACCGAGAAGATTCCCGATTTTATATCATAAATACGTGCACTTTTGCGTAAGCGCTTGGCCAAGTGTGAGTGAGCACTGATGGAAGTCATGTTGGTATCAAATTGACTTGAAATTTGTTGCGAAATGGAGCACGGAAGCGCGAAAGTCCAAATACCGCAAGTCAACGCAGAATTCTGTCCATCTGATCTATTCTCACTAAGTTGAGTAAGTTTGAGGGAGACCGATGAGTGATATCTTTACGCTTTTATAACTGCAAAATGTACTGAACTGACTGACGGTTTTGGATTACATGGGGTTTAACATTTTGTTCTGCTTTTAAGTGAAATGGAATTGAGATTTGTTGCGAAATGGAGCCCTTGTAGCACGGAACTCCAATTACCGTAAGTCAACGCAAAGCTCTTTGGCTGAGATACAAAGACGACGCTAGCTGAATGACCGATACAGAGTAAGCTGTCAACGGGTTGCCCGCACGGGTAGGGTTAAGGCGAATGTGTCAAAGTCAAAGTCAGATATTCTGTTCTCGACGCTCGACTGATGAAAATCGTCATTGAAATATTTTTTATTTAGACCAAAAACCAAATTCGCAAAAAAAAAACAAAAACTGACTCGTAAAAGAAATCTATATAATTATCGAACCCGCTCACAAAATTTCACGAATCGGTTGAGAAATGCGACCTGTAGAGGAGAACATCCGGAGTTCGCACAGACAGACAAACAGGCATACGAAAAATTTTTTGTCGAAGGCTGAAACGGAGACCCTTCACTCGCTTCGCTCGCTCGGTCAATCAAGTTAATTCTTTTTTCGTGAAGAATAGGCTATTATATTTGCGATAAATAACGACTAGAATAGAAAAGAAAATTAGGTAAATTGATACCTAAATCTAATTAATTCTGTCACCTGTCTTAAGAAAATAATTCTTAAAGTTAGAGCTGTCTGCATAATTATTATTAATAAATCAACTTTGCTACCTGCCTATTATTAAAGATATTTAACAAAATAAATTAAAAACAGAAAACAGTAGTTACTCGTAATAAAAGTGTTAAATGCTAGCTAGCCATAGCAGCATGTAGTATTTTTGTAGAAATATACATTTGAGACAATCGCATTAATAATAGCATATTTCATAACAACAATACTGGCCGATTTTGTTATTTTTCATTTATTTTTAGTGTTATCAATATAATAATTATATTTTCTCAAACATGCAATGAAATATTGTTGTTATGTTCCTTATAATAGGCTGCGAAGTATGACGTTTCAGGTGTGGCTAGGACAAGAGGTAGTAAATGGAATTTCATACAAATCTTACAGGCCTGCAAAGTCCTCTTTTTTAATTTCCATTCCACTTAAATTTGTGGCACAGGCATCATGACATTCTGCCACTATGCGTATTAAAAATAAAACTTAGTTTTTTTTTGTTGTTTATTTCATTGCATGTTTGAGAAAAGCACTATACATACCTCGGCGGGAAATATGGGGTTGCCGGCCTTAGACCTATCCGGCCTCGCTTCGCTCAGCCGTCTATATGTCTTCGGCCGGCAACCCCTTTTGTCCCGGCCTCTGTAGTAATGTACTATTTCTCAAACATGCAATGAAATATTGATGTTATGTTCCTTATAATAGGCTGCGAAGTGTGACGTTTCAGGTGCGGCTAGGACAAGAGCTCGTTAATGCAATTTCATACAAATGTTGCAGGCCTAGGCCGGCAAAGTCCTCTTTTTTAATTTCCATTTTACATAAATTTGTGGCAAAGGCATCATGACATTCTGCCACTATGCGTATTAAAAATAAAACTTTGATTTTTTTGTTGTTTATTTCATTGCATGTTTGAGAAAAGCACTATACATACCTCGGCGGGAAATATGGGGCTGCCGGCCTTAAACCTATCCGGCCTCGCTTCGCTCAGCCGTCTATATGTCTTCGGCCGGCAACCCCTTTTGTCCCGGCCTCTGTAGTAATGTACTATTTCTCAAACATGCAATGAAATATTGATGTTATGTTCCTCATAACAGGCTGCGAAGTATGACGTTTAAGGTGCGGCTAGGGCAAGAGGTCGTTAATGCAATTTCATATAAATGTTGCAGGCCTAGGCCGGCAAAGTCCTCTTTTTTAATTTCCATTCCACATAAATTTGTGGCACAGGCATCATGACATTCTGCCACTATGCGTATTAAAAATAAAACTTTGTTTTTTTTGTTGTTTATTTCATTACATGTTTGAGAAAAGCACTATACTTATACATACCTCGGCGCGAAACATGAGGTTGCCCGCCTGAGACCTATCCGACCTCGCTTCGCTAGGCCGTCTATATGTCTTCGGCCGGCAACCCCTTTCGTCCCGGCCTCTGTAGTAATGTACTATTAATATCAATGAATGTTAAAAATGTATTATTGTTTGAAAAGTGAACAATATTTACTAGTATAAATAATAATATTGGGGGACAATCTTACACAAATCGACCTAGTCCCAAACTAAGCAAAGATTGTACTATGGGTACTAGACGACGATATACATACTTATATAGATAAATACATACTTAAATACATAGAAAACATCCAAGACCCAAGAAAAAAATGCACAAATAAATGCCCTGGCCGGGATTCGAACCCGGGACCTCTAGCTTCGGAGGCAGAGTCACTACCAACTAGGCTAAACAGGTCGTCAAATATAACATTTAGAAAACACTTAAAACAACACAGTTAGTAAAATCTGATTTTATTTATTGCCTAATATCATGTTATAGGTATTCAGAATATTTATTTTATACATATATCCGTTTTGAAAACTCACCATCCGTACGTACTAACTATGCTTCAATGTAGTCTACCTATACAATTTCATACCTAAATCAACCAAGATAATATAAGATAAGGTATTGTTAAAAAGCATAATCAATAGTCCATCAAGCTGAATAGGGTATACGTACATGTAACTGACAATTCCAATACAGTTGTCCTAACACAGTCCTCAAGCGTGTCCCGGCGGCGTCTGGTACGTGCCGAGTGTTGACGTTACTATTTTCATCGATATTTATACGAGTTTTCACATAGATGACGTACTTTGTTACGATTGTGTAAATAGGGAGAGAAAAAAAATAGAGCACAATAAAAGTGAACAATTAAGGTCATAATGGGACATTGTTTGAGAGTGCTGAAAAGACCCCAAACGAATTGACAATTTATTAAATTATGGCGGCTAATGTATGTGATGAATGATACACATTTTTGTTGAATTCTCACGCCATTTTTATGTAATACAATTTATTATGTACCTACCATTTAATGAGATAATTTTGTTTTTTACTATAATACACATTGTCAGTCTTAAATCATAACGTAACAGAAAACTACCCAATTTTACCATTACACTAGTAATTATTGCGATCTTGCAAGTCCCATTTACACAATACAATAATTGTATACAAGTTTAACAATAAAAGTTTATCATGCATTGCGGTGTTTGGTAGATCGGTATAACTCATCATGCCTGGGCAGCGCGCAATGTAATGAAACTTGCATGTGATTCCTGCATGTGTGTAAATAAGACTTAACTCGATGAACTAGCATTGTCATGTTAGTGAAACCACTGGTACGTTATATAGCAAGAGAATCTCTTTCGAGTATTTTTAGTAACAAGTTTTCTTATTCGTCAAAGGAAACTTCAGACATTTATAATTAACGTTTATAACACGACACAAATCCATCAAGCTTCAACGGAGATCGCTAATTGCGACTGCATCGCAAAAACGTATTTTAATTCATAATAACACACTTGCAATGCACAAGACTTTAAAAACACCTTCAATGCAAACCCAACCACAGTACCTTCAAATTAGAATATCGTTTTCTTTAATGAATGGGGGTAGTTATGACGATTTGCGCCGTGTAAGCTTCATATCGCGCCCGGGCGCATTAAGGCGCCAGTCACTCTCAATCACTCAGTCTGTCCAGACGTCAGTCATAAGCAAGACGAACGGGGAGGCCTCCCACCCGCCCCCTGCCCCCTCGGGGGGCGAGGGACTGGTCAGCTCTTGAAGACAATTTACTGAACAAGTCGACTCGACTGGGATTCCCGTTGAAATTTATTTGATGGAAGTTGCAGTATGCTGCGTGTTTTATGGAATGGTGGAGTGGGTGGGATTATGGGGATGGGGATTGGTCTTGGATATTTCTTATCATTTTATACTTACATTGTAGAACGAGTATCATAAAAACGGTTTTCAAAAGTATGAGAAAACAAAATAAAATAGACCAGACCGTGATGCTACAAATTATCAACAAAATCTTTCACAAATTCGTAAAAGTACAAGTACTACTACTAACCTACGATGGATCGCTAAAGTCCGAAATTAACTCTTTTTATTTTTACTTTGTATTCATTTTAAAAAGAAGACACTTAAAGACACAAATCAATTGACATATAAGGTGATATAAGCATATTTTTGTTTGTGTCTTCATTAAATTGGTGGTTACGTAAGTGTGCAACCACAGGGTTTTTTTTATTAAATTTCTTTTGTACCTATTTCATTTTGACAGAGGGGCAGAAAAAATAGGATAAACGTTTAAAATAACACCTAAATATAGGATACGAGTGCATAGGTAGTAGTTGCACAAGCCTTTCCAGCGTGAATAATCCTAAAGCAACAAAACTGCAAAAATGTAGTAACCAACAAAGTCTCAAAAACGCGACAAAGCAGTCCAGTCTCAAACGGTGAGTTAACATCATTATCGGACGGGGAGAGGGGGACACGCGTCGCTCAGATGTCACGGGCAGACGTACGTCTTTGTCGGCCGTCGCTTTATTTGGTTTGCAAGGCGCTGCGACTAGAAGCGGCGTTTTCAATTCTTTGTGGTTACGCGGTTTTGTTTTGGCCTTTTTGTTTGAAGTTTCGTTGGGAAATGCGGACGTTGACGTTATGTATTTTATACGTAGTTGTGTTTTATTTAAATACATTACATGTAGAAGCCGGTGTAGGATTGTGTGAATTCTTTAGTGTAATTAGAAATATGTGTCGGTCTGCCTTTCTTCATGATTTAACTTTTCATTCACACAAAGGTATATTAAGGCTTGTAAGTACATTAACTCTAGGAGCAAAATAATGAACTTAATCTCAAAATCCACTATTATGTTTTAATGGATTAGCGATTCTCTGAAGTCTAGTTTGAAGGAAAGTGAGTTCAAAATTTCGCACAGTAGTTTAATGATGGTATATATTTGCTCTTGCATGTGTCTTAAGTAAACTTTACCAATTTACCTTACATATTTATCACTCTATTGTAATACATATAAAAATATTGTTGCTTCTCCTTTTTTTCCCTGCATTTCACCGATTACAAATTCCTTGTCAAACTAAACGCATGCCGTTTCTTTAGGTACGATTATTAAGAGCTCTAAGTGTCCCAGCGGTAAAGACTACCCTCCTTTTTAACCGACTTCAAGATTTCAAAAGAGGAGGTTATCAATTCGGTTGTATATTTTTTTTTTTAATATTTGTTATTCTATAACTTTGCCATTTCTTAACCGATTTGGAAAATTCTTTTTTTGATTGTAAGTATATATATCCAATTTGGTCCCGTTTTTGTCAAAACGCAGTTCTGATGATGGGATTCATGAGAAATTGAGGGAACTCCTCAAATCTTAAAGGCAAACATATAGTGATGTTTATGTTTTTATCAACAAGTCGAGCATTTTCATCCATAAATGTGACATTGGATGAAGTGGAACTGCTGATGATGATCACAACAGAACTCTTCAACGACGAAAAGTTCACGTTTGGCGATTTGTCCTTCTAGCTATGTTTGTTAAGCAAGTTCTATTTTCACGATTGATTTTTGTCATGCTCGAGTTCTGATGATGGGATCCATTAGGAATCGAGGGAACTCCTCAAATATGAAAGGCACACAAATAGTAATTTTAGTATTTTCATGAACTAATCAAGCATTTTCATTCATAAAAGTGACATTTGATGAAGTGGAACTGCTGATGATGATCAGATAGGAACTCCTCAACGACGCGTAGTTCAAGTTTAGCGATTTGTTCTCTTCGTTTTGTTTGTCAAGCAAGCAAGGTTTTTCTATGATTCCATGTGGAATTGAGTGTACTTAGTCTTATACCATTATAAACATACTTATAGCCATTTTTATTTTATTGTATGGAATCTAAGAGTGCACCATCGGAGTATAATAATCTTTCACCGGCATCCCCCATTGAAGTAGGTTTTTTTTTCTTAAAAATATCTTTCATGTATTTATTCTGTCCTGAGCAACTTGTAATGTTTTCCATTTCTTCCTATGAAGTTACCTTCAGTTGTTTGTGTCTGCTGTTGTATTGCTAAATAATCCAAAATGTCCTCCAAATGTCTATCCCCGCTTAGCTCTGCGTCTGGTTGATTCAATCAAACTTGACAGCCCAAAGTCGATGTGGGTCGGCCATTGATTTTTTCCCGACAAACTGGACCGCTGTTTAGAATAACAGTTTGACAGACTGGAATTAATGTACTTAGATCGCAAAAATTGGACAAAAGAGACAATAAATCCTATTAAATAAAGTATCTCTAAAGTATTGCAAAGTCGAAATGAAAGTCTTTGACTGACTCGTAAGTACGTGACAAAAAACTCAAAGTTGGAAGGAGGCTTATGCCCTCTGTAGAACGTATATAGGCTGATGATTATGATCGCAATAATTATAAAGGATGGAGTACGTGATAAGGACTTACATCTGTATGAGGAAGAGAATAATCATGTGAATATAATGAAAAAAATATGTACGTAGGAGAAGCCGTCCTGTGTCAATCTGTCAATCAGGAATAAATTTGATAATTTTAAAACAATTATTGAGATGAGAGATCAGGTGGTATATTAGGGATTGCAGTGGCCATTTAAAATGCAGATAAACTACATATGTATGAAATTGAACTTGGTAAATAGTAAAATTGCCAGCGCGCCATATAAACTTTTGTTCTTAACTCAGAATATTTTTATTTGCAGTGATCCACTACTTCCTTTCACTGTGAACTTTTTCTTCCCATCAGACATAGCACGAAGACGGATGCATTTTCAGAAGAAAACAAACAACAAATATAGATTTTCTCAGAAACTAGACATCCAAAGAAAGAACAATTCATCAACTGAAAAGAAAAACGAGCGCAAACCATATCTTCAAAGTAAATCTGCATCACTGCACTCAATCACACACAAGACGTACTGAACCCTCTCCTATTTAATTGACGATCCACTCCATCAAAACAATCTTGAAGTCCACAGCAGACTTACAAGCTACACTTCAGCCAGACTAAACTCAACTTTATTCTAACAGCAATAAGAATTTAAGAAAGCTTACGAGAAATTTTCACAGATAATTCGCTTTGCTGACAAACTGCCTTTGCAGTTGTGACAGGCAATAATGAACTTAATTCCAATGGGAATGGGTTAGCCGGAGTGATAGAAAGTTGGTGTAGCTGTCAAGTTTAAACGTCACATGTTACTGAGGGCTGCCAAACCGAAGACGTCCTTGTCTCGGAGACGGAGCGCCGATGGACGGCGAAGAAAAATTTCATAAGGTCGTGGATAAGGTGACGGTAGATTAGGGTTGGAGGTGTTAAAGATGTAATTGGATATTTTAGCCCTATAGATATCTGAGGTATTGAGTAAATTTGGCATACAGTGCCTCCCAAGATGCTGTCAGCTTTAGATCGTATCAACTGTCATTAAATCATTTTTAGAATAACCTTGGAGATCAAAGCTGAATTACCATCAGTTGTTTTGGGTTTTTGCCTTAAGTTAAAAAGTGCCTAATTTTAACATTACAAAATGCGATGCAAACACTGATAACAGACGACCAGAGGTCAGTGAGTATGTCTAGTGCAAGTTATAGTTTCTAGTTTGTCGCTCTATGAATGCATACATTTCAAAGAGCATTTGAAATTACCGCCATTTCTCCACAGTTTTCATAATTGACCTCACAGTTGCCATGTCATGAGTATTTAACCGTCGAATAGCCACAGGTTGCTAAAGCGACAGGAAAAATACTAGCCGTGCAGAAAAAGCATAATTCACAGGTTGTTTATCGTCATCCTCCATTTGTTTTTAATAAACTCATTTGCTCAAAGGTTAGCTGGAAGAGATCCCTTGAAGGGATAAGCTCGCCTTTGTACGTCTACTTTTTGTTTGTTTATCGTTTTGTCGTGTTTTATGTACAATAAAGTAATACATACATACATACAAAAGCGTTTCGCTTTTGTCGCTTCCGTGCTCCAACCCAACCCGTTGGACAAAGTGAGTTCAGTACGAAAATAGTAAACGATGTTTGACAAATAGCGAACAGATGTCGCCGCTATGGTGGGAGGTCTTTTTTCACGTTCGCGCCTCGCTGACGATTCTTGGAAGAGATTTGGAGGTTCGAATTAGACCGGTTAACTTTGGATGTTTGAGGCTGTCCGACGGTTTATTTTACTTGACTAATAGGTTAAAAGAAAGTTCTTACAAGGTGTTGTAAATGAGTACTCGAAACTGACAAGTTGAAATCGATTGCCCGGGAGAATTATTACTTTTAGCGCATTGCTCTTGATACCTCATCATTTATCGAACATTATGTACCATGAATACTGTAATGAGCGCTTGTAATCAATCAATACAAATAACTAGTAATAAAATAAACGACGTCCATCAAAAACGGGACTATCTTTAACACCGCTTCATTGGTTTAGAATTTTGGCTATTAATAAAAATTAATCATTCTCCCCAATTCATCATTCTGAACCCCCGATTAGCCACCGAAATTATCAATAATCCACCTGACTCGACCAATCCACATTCAAAGCCGGAATCAATCTATCAATCAATAAGTCGTGCTAAAGATTGAGATATTTCACTCGGGAGGCCAGACGGGGGGGACGGGTGGGGGGTGGTGGGGTGTTTACCGTGCCCGTGACGGATATATCCTCCGTAGACACCCGTCAATCACCAGGGATATGATGAGAATAATATTTCAAGGAGATGTACGCCGCTTGTGCGGTCTTGGCATTTAGCGGTGTTCGATTTTAGTGCCATTTATTCGGGTGTTTACTCGTAAAATTTAGGTATTTGCGATGACATGAAAATGTTTGAAAGTGCTTTAAAAATATGATTGCTTATAATTCTTTATTATATGGGATGTTAAAGCAACAATTGTGCTAATAACCGCTAAATGGACGATTTTCACAGAACGGCTGGAGTCGGCGCGCACCCAATTAGATTCAAAGGAATTCGATTTTATATTTGAATGGGTTGCGATTTGCCGGTCGGCTCCGGTCGGCTGCCGCCGGCTCTGCTGCTGCCGTTTGGATACGAAGTCTAGCTTCTGTATGGAGGGTTCGAATTCCTTTGACTCTAGTGGCGTGCACGCCGACTCCGGCCGTTTGGTGTGAATCGTCCATAAGCATGCTAAGCTACTTTCTCACTTTTTTTAAACTTTGGGGTCAATTTTAATTTAGTACTTATAAGATGTGGGTGGTTTATCATCATCAGCAACACATTTTTTATACATAGCTTACAATGTTGGATACATAAGTACCTCTTCTCATGAACGAGGGGATTGTCGTATGTCCTGGTTATTTCGTGGCTATGTCCTGGGCTGGATGTTTGGCGACAAATGCTTTATTTGTATTTGGTTATCCTTTTCTATTTAGTATTTTTTATTATCCCAAAACAGGTTTAATTATTATTCAGTTGTTCAGTTCTACATTATCTATATATCTTTAAGTTAATACTACTTCCAGCTAAATATCAATCCCATTTAAAAAAGTGACTTCATTACACTAAAATATTTCTAGCATTTTTTTAAATTCCATCAACCATTTTCCGAAACAGGGGTCGATTACTTTGGTCCAATTGCAAAATTATTTGGTAAGAATTTAAATTGGAATACGCACAAATATCAAGACATCCCTGTCTATCCATCTCACAAATACGTGTAGACGTCAATGTGAAATCAATCAAGTCCGAACCCCCTCCCCCCTTGACCTGTCGCGTATTTACTTTACAGCTGACGTCTGACGGATGGGTGGTGGGTTTTTTGTGTTTGTGGATAAGAGGGAGGCTGACCTGAAGTTGTACATTATTGGGACCAGCTTAAGAAACAGGGACAACGAATAAAGGCGAAATACGCTTAACGAATAATGCTTATATCGTAACGTAAAAGCATATGGCCTGCCTGATAGAGCGAATAGCGTAGCCTATGGACGCTTTGCGACTTTAATGGAATCATAAGCGCGTTGTCGACTTGGTACTGTTATGGCTACTATTAGAAAATAGTTTGATGCATTTACTTCACCTTTTATGCTATTTTGTACTTTCTGTGTAATACAATTGAAACAAATGCGTAAATTATGCCAAAATGGTGGCCGTCAATTAAATAGTCCTTCGAACTGGATAACCCCGAAGACAACTGGAAGGCTCAATCGCAGAGAATCAGCAAAATCGGCCGGGGCCGCATTGTAACAGATTGCCTGGACCTGGAGGTCACGGGGTCATTGGTGACGGGACGCGATTCAACTGGCTCGTATCGTGATATCTTTGAAAAGTGACGATGTTTACTGCAACTGTGATACAAAATAAATGCTTGATAGATCTTGCTTCTTACCAATTTGTGTTGAATCAACAATTCAATAAGTATATAAGTATAATATATTATTTTACTACTTTAATTGTGACTAAAATATTAATGAATTATTTACAATGTTTTAATAATTATGGCATTAGCATTAGATATTATTAACTTATTATTTTCTATTTGACATTTTGATTTTATTCTAGAAACGGTGTAGACTTTTTATTTTATATACAATCACTTTTTATGTTTTGACGATCCTTTTATGATTTACAATGTTTTAATAATTATGGCATTAGATATTATTAACTTATTATTTTCTATTTGACATTTTGATTTTATTCTAGAAACGGTGTAGACTTCTATTTTATATACAATCACTTTTTATGTTTTGACGATCCTTTTATGACTTTAACTACGAGTAGATAATAATTTCTTAATTTACATACCTACAGCAAATCAATTTTTATTAAAGAATAATAATAGCATCAATAAATTGCTCTTGACTTTGACTTTTCCAGTTACATTAGTTACAAAACGTCTTTATGAGTAGGACCTAGGACGTAGTTCCTAGGTACTATAACAAATATGAGTATATAGGTATACCAGATAAAATTTTGTTACACGGCCACCAAAATGAGTAACTTTTTTTAACTCGACACCCACTTTATTCCATTTCCGCTGTAGGTATGTATACATACAAATCGAAAATGTAGAGTCTTACATGGTCAGAATCAATTAAAAATAATCCGCACGTCAATTAATTCTAAAACCTGTCAATCATACTAACCGAATGACGTAACGTGTTCAGACTGAAGAGAGATTGACGGCTTTATTGACCGCTCTATTTGGAAGCGGTTAGCCTTCGCCAACTTACCTGTAAAAAAAAAGTATGGTCAGGCATCTATTGCTCCACAAGTTATATGTAAGTACATTCTCAGGGAAATGGTCCCTCTTTCGATCATCAATAATTTCAGGGACAATTTCTGATTGTGTAACGTTTTGCTTGAGAGTGATACAAATATGAGTATGTATGGCTTTTTTTTGCATATGAGTACAAAATTTTAAATAATGAAATAAAAATCCACAGAGAGCAATACACGTATCCATTCATTTATGGAATCTGTTTGATAAAATAGATATCCCACATAATTTTGACCGGACATTCCGAAGTGCAGACGCAGATAAAAAAAATAGTGGACACTAGTAATACTAATACTTAAAATATACGTTTGAACGGGACTAATGCGATATTATTTTATTGGCTTTTATTACCGACGACGTTTTGAAATAGGTCGCACCGAGTTGCGCATTGCAAAAACTGACGTCTCAGCAAGTAATTTAAGTACGTATATAAATATTTACAAAGTACTAGTAGTAATTAGCACTAGTACAAATATTTTAAGTATTTGTACAAAGCGCGAGAGTTTACTGTGTTATGGTAAATTAATGACTGTAGCACTGAGAAATAATAGATTGCTATGCACTTTTCCCCTTAGCCGTGGGGTTAATGATAAAATGCAAGTAAAATAGATGTATTTTGTTTCGAACTTTCGAATTTAATTAAATATTATATCATGCCATGATTAATTATCTTGTAGGTAAATTATAAGAAATGATTATTTATAAGGATCTCACCCAGAATATGCTTGGTATGTATGTTAATCTTGTAATAAAATTAGACCATAAATTATAAGAGATATGGCCCTAATTCTTTAAAAGTGACATTTAATACTAAAAGGCAAAATAAATTAATACATTACTTTAATTTTAATATTCATTAATGAAATGTAAACTAAATGTGGCCACTACCGTTGAGAGATCTAGAATGTTCATGTTTACCAGTTTATTTATTTATTTACTCGTATATTTAGGTTATTTTTATTTAAAAATCCAGTTTGATGTTGAATGTGTGGTTTTAGAGTACCTGTGCCTCTATCTATCAACTGTAAATGTATGCGTAGTGCCATACATTTGATACATAGCGGTTTTTAGTGCAAGGAACCCGCTAGGCACGGTTTTGTCTCGTAGGCACCTTCATCTGAGTAGACTCGGGCAAGAATAGGTTTACGGTCTCACCCACCTGTCGTAAAAGGCGACTAAAGGGGGTCACCGGGTTTGCGAGGACATCACGTGGCGGGGACCACAGTACCCGACTATCAACCCCAGGGAAGAATTGATAGGAGCCAAAAGGAGTAAAGCGGAAGGGGGGAGGGGGCGGGGGGCTCCAGTGCATTCAGTAGTGAGATCCTGGAGTCCTCCGCATTAGAGCGCAGATGGCGGTCACCCTGGAGTTTTTAGTGGAGAGAAATACGACATAGCCCAGCCCGATGGCTGGGTACCTGGATCGCGGTTTTCTCCACGAAAAAAAGGTGCTTGCTTCTATAACGGTTTTTAGCATCTTATCGTAGAGCTACGAAATCGTTGGCAATGAAATTGCTAGCTGTCAAGCGTGCGAGTTGTCAAAATATATGAAAGCACAACTTCGCACATTTCTGATCGATATTCGCCTTCGCTTCAGCAACATGTCAAGTGACAGTGGCAATAATGTTATTCTTCTTCCAGATACCTATATTCAAGGCTGTCGTACATAACAATGCAACATTTTGAATCAGTTTTTGTAATACCCGACTTTTATTATTATTCTCGTGTTTAAAATTATAGAAAAAGTACGAGTAGCTATTTAATTATTAATGTTTATTTCAGGTATAATTTAGTAGTATGTTGACTTTCAAGTAATAGCTAGTCCGTTCACTATTAAAATTATGTATATAAAATAGTCATAGCACTGACCATAATACATATATGGTCACCTAATAACTAGTACAGATTTGAATTCATAGTTTTAATTATAGATAAACATACATATAAAAGCATGTTAAGTAAACAATCCCACAGTATGCAAATCTCATAAATTAATTCAAATGTCTAATATCCCTGTCAAACAATAACCCATTAAACACACCGAACAGCAACTCTCATAACTAAAAACCGGCGCAAACCGGAAAAATCCGCTCCAAACCGCTAACCCTAACTCTCGCCAAAACCTAGTGCAGGCCGGGCACTAAAATTTTATTCACACGTGCCTGGTGCATAATGCAAACGTACGTTAACTAAAAAGAAAGATAAGTGCATATTTATACTATCCGTACGCGATATTTCCCAGCGACCGTCAGTGTAAAGTGTTCGATTACAATTTAATGTCGCGATGGCGGCCACAGCCTTATAATTCACATTCCAACTCCCTTCAAAACTTCAAAGAATTCCTAACCTTAATACTGATCGGTTACGATTCAAAGTAGCTTGGAATTACACGGTGTTTGCGGCTTTTTGGAACCGATGACGAGGTCGTTTCGGGCAGCATCGGAGCCTAGAAGTAGTCGGCAGAATGTGACAGCCAGTGCCATGGTTATTTTTTTTAAATAAGGGTGCCTACAAAGTCATGACTTTATTACTGTCTGTTGGTAATGAGACGGAGCCGAGTTATTGAACGGTATGGACATGCTTTTGATCTTAAGATAGGTTTTTGTTTTGAAATATGGGTTTAACTATTTTTAAAGCTCTATTTCTTGAGAATACCTTCTCAAGAAAATGGATAAAGTCGCTAGGGAACGAGTTTAACAGACGTCAATCTCATATTCATAACATATAGGCATGATAAATATTTTATTACTAAATATACTTAGGACATTGCATGTTAAGGTCTTGCAAAATAAATACATTCTTACATAGTTTGAAATTAAGTTATATTTATTGCTGTTTTAACACATTAAGGACAATTGATTCTCGCTCTCTAAGATGATTTTGAATCCTTTTATACTATTAAGAGTATATATATATTTAATAGTAATTATTATAGTTACTATTTTTCTATTAAATTTGTTTTAGTTCACACTCAGTGCTCTACCTACTGTTTCAATCTAAATACTTAGTGTGCTTTCAAGGTCATGAATTATATCTGCCATAGATTGTATGCAGCAACGGTTTAAAACCAAAATTTCACATCTACGATAGCTATAGTTCTCAACTGTCATCAATTATTTTAGTTTTTCGGCATAAATGGAATAATTAAAAATTAAACCACCGAAATGATTACTTTACTCACAATTGCTTGTTTCAACTGATAAAAACAAAATAGAACTGTTTCTAGTATCTATATAAAGCTTCGTTAAATATTTCAACACTGTTGCTACACTCCTTATTTATAGCTATCATAATTTTGTCATAAATAACTGACATTAGAAACTGTCAACTACCGTTGACGGTGGAAAGGTACGATGACTCAATCACCAAAATGATTTTATTATAAACGATTGACACAGATTTAACACAATCATGGCGATGATTCGTATGTGGAAAGTTGATGAATCATTTATATATTTCGCCATAATTTCCTTTCCGTGGGCGAAGATACGGGAATGACATTTGAGGCTGGTATTTACGGGTTCCGTAGTTAACTAAGGACCCTTAATAGTTTCGCAATATCTGTCCGTCCGAGGGTCTGTCCGTGGCTTAGCCCAGTTACAAAAAATAATAATATTATTTAAGAACAATAGTTTCCCGGTCTTATGTTTGACAGTTGAAAAATTCAACATCATGTCATCCTTCTTACACGCATATGCCGCACAGAACGAGCTCTTTCGTTCCTAGCACGATTTGGATATCGACACCTCGGAGGTGTATGACAGCTGAGTTTATTTGATTCAAACATCATGACATCAATCAAGCACAAAAAAACGTAGGTACGGTCGGCCTCGCAAGGGGCTTAACACCTTTGTACCGTGTCGCTTTAACGTCATGTTTGAACTGTCATAATAAATTGCCAACTGGTGGAAGCGACAAAGTCCCAAAGTGTCCCGCTACGGCCGCTACTTATAAGGCAAACTGTACAGTAAAATCTAGAAAAATAAATCTTAGGGCTATATCCTTCTTATACGTAACGTGCGGTTGCTCGTATAACCTTTTTCCTGCTTGATCCCATGGTGTGGACTGTGGAGTTGTTGAATAGGTTGTCAAAAATATTGACAGGTTCTGAAAACTATTTCTTAATACACACATCGTGACATCAATCAAGCAGACAAAAACGTAGGTACAATAAAATCTAGAAAAATAAATGTTAGGGCAGGTTACCTTTCTTATAAGTAACGTGCGGTTATTAGTATACCAATGGTCCTCCTTGGTACCGTGGTGTGGAGTCGTTGGATAGGTTGTCACAATATTGACAGGTTCTAAAAACTATTTCTTGATATACACATCATGATATTCATGATGTTAATCAAGCAGGCAAAAGCGTAATGAAATCTAGAAAAATAAATGTTAGGGCAAATACCTTTCTCATACGTAACGAGCAGTTACTCGTATACCGATGTTCCTCCTTGATACCGTGGTGCGGGCTAGTTGGATAGGTCGTTCAAAAATATTGGGTGTTTCGAAAAACATGTTATACATACAGAGTATAGGATTGCGTTGCGTTATATTACGCTATAAGTAAATGCTATTTTTTGTTAGAGTCAAAGATAATTTCATTTGCTACAGTAGAATCAGTCGTCGTGCATTATCCTCAATAAACTTAAACGTATAATGATGTGCATTTCGGCTTAAAAGTTCCCAAATGATTCATTTTGTTTCACAAACATTTAATGCGGTTGACGCCGTATGATAATGACGTGTATATCACACGAATCACGATTTAGTCCATGATTTATTGATTTAGTGCTTTTTAATGACATCAGTCATGTCAGAGTTTGAAACATTTTAAAAGGGAATTGTGGTAGTGGCATGCATTTATAGGCGAGGTACTTATAGCACCGACAGGACCATTTCCACAATGACATTTAGTTATCATTTTTTGCCCCCGATTACTTTAGTTCCCAGATTATCTCAGAGAAAACGTCAAATAATACCACTACCAAGATTGTCATATACTAAATTGAATAAGAGCGACAAAGAGAGATACATCATTTGTTGTCCTTGACATAGTTTCACGTTCTTATTTGCTTCAATGTCATGTCCACGTTATGTTAATAGTTTGAGGCAAATAAACGGTTACCCGCCCAAATTAAAGAGGTTGTTTATGGTTAGCCGCCAGCTGTTAAAGACAATTTCTCAATTTAGCTGCATAAGAGCTTTTCCGTGCCTCTTGATGGAATGCAATTATAGGATCTCTATAGAAACTCCTCACTCAGCGTAAGTTTTGCGTAAAATCATTTGAATTGTCCGAATTGTATCAAATTAGTTAGTACAAAAAGTGACTTTAGCCTCCAAGCAAAAAAGTTCAAAATGAATAATATTTTTAAATAAGTCAGCCATTTTAATAATTTCAACTATACTTGACGACCTATAAATGAACAGCGAAACATCAATGTCGCTTGTCTAACAAGTTAAGGCGACTTCCTGATTTGTCGGTGCGGAAGCGGTACGCTACAAGAAAACTGTCAGTGTCAACTGTCAATCGAGTCGGTACCTCTTTTTACTGTGCCGCTTACACTTAGTCCTTCCTGACCGGCGTGGGATGCGCGGAAGCGAGGCAATGCGAATGCAGTACTACGTAATGCGCTTGCATCATGTCAACTTAACCAACTTTACTCGCCCCTTAATCCATACGATTAGTCTCAATCTCAATGAATCCTACTTCAAACACACAATATAGATGGCGCTAAAACAAACTTCCAAAACGACCAAACATTGAAATACCAACTGAAACAACTATTAGCATTGGTAATCGGGACTTAATCGCATACAACCGAAAAATAATTACCTGAAGTGTGCCCGACGTTTCGAATGTATCACAAATGGCGGCTTTGGCCAAGTGCGGGTAGTTCGGAAAACCCGTGCGGCTAGAAGATGTTGATACCCGCTCAAGCCAGTCAGCTCGTGACCACGGATGTTGTGATACATTCGAAACGTCGGGCACACCTCAGTTGTACGCGATTAATTTCCGTTTACCAAAAAATAATGTGTAAAAATCGTGCAAGTTTAAATCAATATATTGAAACAACCATAAAACTAAGTCCAAAATAAAGGTCTATTCCTCTCCGGGCCCCCAAGTCCCGTGCCGGAATCGCCGGTTCATTTATAATCGCGGGATAGACGGGTGACGTCCGGAATGGACTCGCGACTCAATGGCTCTGATTGATACTTTGTGGACGGGCAGAGACAATCGGGCGAACAAATGAGGACTGATGGATTTCTTATAACTGGTTGGAAACGTTTTCGGAGTTGGTAAACTGTAAGTGACAGTGAAATGCGAATGACGTTTGGAGTTAGGACGTGGCTTTACACAAAACGTTTATTTTAGTAGTGCTTTATAATACCCACGCACAAACAATAATTTAGGTTCAGAGCGTTGTGTACCAGCATAGTTATATAAACATCGGTTATAGGCATGAAATCAGTAACTTCATACTAGTAAATAGCAGTAGGTACATAGTCTTTATTAAATCAGAACCTGGGCGACCGAGGTCTGCTCGGCATCTTTCGTGTTTTGCCGGAGAAAACGAGTTTTCCGGAAGACGAATAGTATTAACTCAAAGCTTTATAATACACAAGCATAAAGATAATCATTACACATGTCATTATTACCTAATCCACTTACATCATAACGTTCATAACTAACAAATAAAACTCAAACAACGCGCCCACGCCACCTGACTCATTGGCGCATGAAGCGAGCGCGATTATAGAAAATAATTCAGACTATAAAACCAAATGTTTCACTATAAAACTAATAATAAATGTGGCAATATAAGTGGCTATGTAAAATTGGCAATAAAACTATAGATTACCGTTACACAAAGATCGTAAATCCGTCAGTCATGACGAATTAATGATGGGAAGTCTGCTTTCGCCGTGGTTTTGGTGTTTAAAATTGATTTAGTTTTTTGCACGGACATCATTCGGACAAGGACAAAATCTTGACGTCCAATCTCAATCAGGAATAGTTTTCCTTCTGGATCTGGAAGATGAAACTGGTGTCTACGCCAAATCAAGATTAGGTGCCAAAACGGACAACCGCGAAATACCTATATACATATAGGTATATAAAATAACCTGAAATATACAGCAAGTACATACGTATCTGGTCGTGAAGCAAAGCTTTAAGCTGGCTAACGTCGAAATGAGGTAAGTATAGTGTAAAAGCATTTGATTGTATTACCCAGTTTTTATATTTATTTATTCAACAATTTAGTTTAGTTCTTGTTAATTGCAGTCGGTTAAAATTATTTTGTAATACCTTGAAGTTGGAGGTTCCATACGTCATTTTTTTTCCAACCGATGGTAAAAGGTTACTGGATTTCAATAAATCAGGTACCGTTATCATTATAATACTTATGATCTAAAAATTAGATTGTTAATTTTTTGCTCAATGGTAGGTTACATACTGTGAACTTATATTACAACATGTTTACTAAATTAACATAGACAGTGGCGCCACTAGAACAAACAGGCAATAAAAATAGTTTAATGTCTCATATTAATTTAAAAAAAAATAACAAGCCAGGAGCCAGCCCCATGTTACATAATAATGACACTTCGCTTTCTTTTAGGATTTTAAAAGAGGTAACACTAATTTAATAACAACAGTTTAAAAGCATTGCAACATATTTCAAAAAGTGTTCTAATTTCAAAATTAACGAAGACAGTGGCGCCAACAGAACAAAAGAAACACGAACATCCAAAAACGCGTGGCCAGCTATCAGTGTCAAACACGTAGGTGGCCGACTTTAAAACTAGAAAGGCACAAGGCATTAAATGACAAGTCATTTTGTATTTAATACAGACGGGTTAAGTTTCAAATAAGAATGTCGTGATCTAGTTTACTGTCGGGTGTGATAGTAATTATTTACGATCATAAAATGTGATGCTGTCATAAAAACAAGAAGAATAACGATGTTCTTTTTATTAGCGGTGACCATGCGATTCAACAAATCGACTCACGCGTCTCTATTTTGACGGCGGGTTTTAAAACTATGTATGTAGTTTGCGACCACATCAAGGCAGAGGTTTATTCAATTAAAGCTATTAAAATTTTACAGACTCTAAAGATACAGTGAGTCGCATGCATTTTATTTGGTAGTTATTGAATGGGAATCCATTGGAAAAACGGGAAAATAAACTTTCATTAACTCATCCCAGTGGTCGCAAACCAGGTTACCAAATCATCCGATCGCTTATCGACTTATCGACCCTATATGCTTAGAGCCCAAACAAGCATACGGCCTGCCTGGTGGTAAGCAGGACACCGTAGCCTATGGAAGCTTGCAGTATAGCCCGCTGCTGATTAGGGTATCTGGTATGGTATTCTGGTATGAAACTTTTATAAAAGACTGGTTGCGCGCAGCGGAATATGTCATCTTGCTCATAGAAAAGGCATCTTCTGGGTGAGCTCGCCTCATCGTCGGCCTCATCTTTGCCCCCTGGCTAGATGCTGGCCAAGAGCGATCCCATTTTTAATAAAAAAAAAAAGAAAGCAGCCCAACTGTGCCTCTAGGAAGGCATCACAACACCACTATTTGCTAGATCGTCAAAGCTTCCGTGGATGTACTCTATTACGAGGGACCTGCTTTTTGTCTCTAGCTACGGACACATCAAATCAACCAAAAATGCCCTAACAAGCTTTTGACTCCTATGGAGTCAGCATCACATCACCCGAAAGACATCCACTGCCAGACTGCCTTTTCCCCAAAGAGTGCCACATTGACAGCTGCTGCGTCACTGCGACCTTTACAAGGCGACATCGTTTTACGGTGGCAGTTCCAAAAACTCGCACGAAGCGTTTCGCTTCCTCTTTTATTGTGACAACAGCCAAGCTGTGGAACTCCTTGCCGGAATTCTTGTTCCCTGAAAACTACAACCTTACGGTCTTCAAGACGAGAGTGAACCGGTTTTTACTAGGTAAGCGCGCTCCATCCTAGAACACAATATCGCTTACCATCAGGTGATTTGTAGTCAAGCGCAAACCTATCCAGAGTAACAAAAAAACCAGGTCGTCAGTCCACCTGGTCCGGTCTGCCCACGCTGCGCCTTCCGATACGCTACGATGTCTCCTCTCCTTACAATCAAGCAGCAGGTATGTCTGGCTTCATAGTGGTATTTGTCATCCGCCAGTCAAAGTTATTTACCTGCCGACACACCATCACCATCCTATACAACGCTTTCGTACGTAGTAAACTTGAGTAAAATGCTATCATTTGGAATCCTCATGAACAAGAATATACGCTTCTCATTGAAAGGGTCCAAAAGACATTTGTTAGATTCCTGTACAAAAAGTCATACGGCTATTACCCTCACCTTTAGCCTACCCTTTTCGTACTCGGTATGGTCGATTACAAATCACTTGAAGCCCGGAGAAATATTTATTTAATAAAATATTCTTTCCGTCTAATTAGGGGGACCGTTCCCAATCCCCAACTGCTTGCTCAGGTAGGTCTCCGAGTTCCCCGTCTGTCCGCAAGGTTGCTGCGTCCGCGGCGCAGCGACCTCTTTGCTATCCCCCCAGCTAGGACTCGTGCGCTCGCTTCTTCCCCACGCCACGCTCATCACGCTCTGAAGCTATTAAATAGTATTCTGCACGACGATAGCCAACTGGATATCTTCCTAACCCCTGAATCCAGATTTATAACTGCCTCTACTCGTTATTTGGTAAGAGTCGTTAGCGCCAGCTCCATAACCCCATAATTCCCAGACTGCTTATTGTTTTATTATTGAAATATTTTAGGACTTTGTGTTATGTATTGTCTAATGAAAATTCCGAAACAATGTCTATTCAGCCTTGCCTAATAAAATTATTGACATGTTAAATATTAAATAATAATTTTCTTTAGAAATTACTGTAGTTCTAATGTATTTATTGACTGATGTAATTGATAATTTATCAGTTTTTTGTTTATAAATAATAATAAATAAGAAATGCATGTAAAACCAATTAGCACGTAAGGTTTAGCTGTTAGTGCTGACAACGGTGAATAAATAAATAAATAATAAATAAATTTCATAAACTAAATATTCATAAGAACTATGCGAGGTTAGCCGTAAACTGGTTTGTCTAGTCAGTAAGCTTTGTGAATGTCAACACAGTGGGCGAGCGACACTCGCGGTGCCGAAAACTGAACATAAATCTACTACATCAATTTAATGTATGTTATTGTATCATTTGGTCTACTTTGAAAGTAACATTGACTGACAGTTAGCTCTAGACTGATGCGTCAAAATTCAGTGAACGCCAGGTGCAGAGATATTAAAACACAAATATTTTTTTGAGAACTAGTAGCTTGCAATTTTAAATTGTATATTGACGAGCTAAATTGTGTTTTATTATTGTTTGACATAGTATAATTTATAATATGACGAATAACAGACCACCTACCTTCTGTCAAATATTTTGTATGCCTAACGACAAAACATAATGGGACTTAAGAACTGTACTTATTTAAGATCTTTGTTGTACCTATTTTTTACAAATAAATAAAATTGAAATTGTATAAATTAGCAGTCAAAAATGGGTAATGGCCAATTTCAAGACATGATATTTTCTGATATGACTACTAATGAATTGAATCATTTATTAACGTACCATGAAAATAGATACAAAAATACTTAACTAAAATAAAGTTAAAACTAACTTAAATCTAAAACAGGCCCTTGAGGCATTGTACCGAGGATGCTGGCGGCATTTCCTCGCTGTATCGCAATGCTGATATGTTGTTGACTACTTCACTTTTCGGAGTAATATGAGCAGTAATTATATGACAGTAGAAAGTTTGTTACCTAATTAATAAATCGTTGAAATGATTAAATGTGACACAAACACAATCAAACCATACCAAACTGTCGCAGTACTGTAAATGTTAACCAATGACGCGATTAAATCAATCTAAGTGTACCCTTATTACTGTTATTACTTATAACCTACAAAAACTGTAAGGGCTTAAATGACTGTACTCTTCAGAGTGCTCAAAAATATCTCAACATTCATTCTAACGCCTAGAGTCTAGTCAATAGAGTCGTGTTCAAATCTTTTTCAGCACTTTTTTTATTCTGATATATATAAATATATTTGTACAGGAAAATGTTAACATATTTGTTTCATTTCCATAATTAAATAGCCGTAACTGACAGCTCTTAGCAATAAAATTACAACGTTTTGTTCGCTACAAAATTACCGTACCATATCTCATGTGAACGTAAATTATAAAATATACAATACGGCCCTAAATCATTGGAAGACAAAGCCCAATCAATCTGTACGCACTCAATAGCTTAGCCGATACGAAACAGAGCTGCGCGTGCGATGACAGCTCGTAAGTACAGTGAACGTTTTGAATGCAGTACTTTAACTACCCATTTCGTGACGACTGCTTTACCCTATTGTTTGTGGCCCTGCCTAAGAAGGTGACGGTCCTAGGCTCGACTCCCGATATGGGCAAATATTTCTGGGATAAGCATAAATGTTATTCTGAGTCGTACGAGTGTATGTTTCCTGTGTATTTAAGTGTTTATTAAATAAGTACTATATAGTCGTCTAGCATCCATAACATAACTCTTATTGAGCTTACTATGAAGCTAGTTCAGTTTGTGTAGCTTGTTAATAATTATTTAATTATTAACGAGTCGAAATTAATAGTTACAAAAACTTGACACGATAAAACAAGGCTTATATAAAGTCGTAAGCTTTGTTTTGTTTATAAGCTGTCGTCATTTGTAAAGAGAAAAACCACGTATACTTTTTGTTTAGTAAGCTACTGAAAACATGAATTAAAAAAACTGTTCTTATAAAGATTATTTTCGGTGTTAATTTAATATTTATAGGTCCAACCACCACAATATAGTTGTTGACTACAATGAGAGTGAGGCTGCGAGGTACTACTTGAGCCTTATACCGATAGGTCTTTATTCCGAAGCTTCCAAAAAAATACAAGTTAATGTACTGGTTACCATAATATCCGTACCACATGCGCTTGGGCTTGAAGATGTGCAGCGCGCATAACGTAAATATGCAAAAACGGTCAATCACTCCCGTGTGGATAGACGCAGTTCTGTGCAGTTGGGGTCATTTACACTGCACCGTAAGCGAATAAGGCTACTTCCTGACTTGGCGGGGCGGAATCTTGATGAGGTATTTTCTAATTTACCGAAATCTTACCGATTTCGTCCGGATTTTTTTCACTTCACTGTTCATCACATCGACGCAAAGTAGCATGTCTGTGCGTCTTCTATAAACTGTACTTCGGTGAGTGTGCTCAGGAGCTCCATGAGCTCATACCGCCTTCCCCCTTCTTCCATCGGACATCCAGACGTACGGCTGGCTACCATCCTTACCTGGTCGAAATTCCTTTAATTCGAACCAAGCGCTTTGCATCTTCTTTTATAATGCGCACTTCTAAGGTTTGGAATTCTCTGCCGGCGTCTGTATTTCCGAGTTCATATAACCTGGACCTTTTTAAGGCACGAGTGAATAGGCATCTTCTGGGTGAGCTCGCTTCATCTTCGGCCTCATCTTTGCCCCCTGGCTAGATGCTGGCCAAGAGCAATCCCATTTTTAATAAAAAAAAAAACAGCCGAAGGAGTTCCTCTATTGGATACGTTGGCCCGAAGAGCCACAGTGATCGGTTCTACGCCACTCGCACCCAGGGGACTCCTTTACCGAAGTCGAGGTTTTCGAGTCCACTCGTAAACCTTTCCGCCCCAACGGTCATCGGTTGGCTTGGCATGCGTGTTGGCGATCGCAGTATCTCCACCGCACTCAAGGAATGCTGCTGCCCATTCCCCGGTGGTCCCGGAGCATGCATTGATATTTAAATGCAGGAACGCAGTGAGGAACCTGTACTGACGCAACTAACAGTTGACCAGTGTAAATTTAAATAAATTTTCTTCTCGTTGAATGCAACCTGTATCTACACATATGTCACAGCTATGTCCCATGTCATACTCGACTTCACTCACTCAACGATCGACTGTCGGCAAGACTCCAGTCACCTTTGACATTTCCGCGAATATATTGACTGAAGACGTATGACAGTTTATGAGCTCCAGGAATGTGTTCAGACGTAAAACAACGAACTGATGACGAAGATATTGAGATAAGACAGATATGACGTAACTGGTTTAAAGACTTCATGACAAAAAATATTCCTGAATCGCGCTGTTAAGATTTTTCGTGCGATAATGACCTGTGGCCAGTACTTTTCGATTTTTGGACGAGTTTAAGAAGAAAAAAATTGTATCCTGTGCTTAGGATTAACAGTGTGTTAAAAACATTAGTGGTATTGTTACAATAGAAATCTTTCTGATTGTTCAGTTGTATTTTCGTTTCATGCGTTCCAGCTTCCACGGAAACGGGTAGGAAGTATAATTGATATGTATTTCGGTTGCGAAAGAGACGAATCGCATTAAAACTCTTCATTTATGCATTTTATATCAACACCTAAATTCCTAAAGTATTTTCTCAAGTCACTAAGGTGTACGCTTAAAAGCCGCATCTGACACACACCTCATGTTTACTCTGAACTAGACGAGTCGTCACTTACCAAGCTTTGCATAGTTAGCCTACAGTACCAGTATATCTAAATCATTTATAATGTAAATATAGGTTTGCAGGAGTCAACTTACATACTATCTAGGTTTTCTTACTGAGATCTGAATTAAGAAATTATGAAGTGGGACGATGAAATCAATGCAGACACTGGGAATGTGACATTTGCATAAAACCATTTTTTTATATTTAAAAATAACATTGCACAACTCTGCTTCATCATCCTCCTGTGGCGACCATCCAAACGATTGTTTCCGGTAGCATCTTAAAGGCTCCCGAGGTCCACTTTTGGTACCTAATCCCAAGATTTCGCGTAGGCACAAGTTTTATGAAAATGAGTACCATCTGACCTCTCTAGCATCTTAATGGCTCCCGAGGTCCACTTTTGGTACCGAATCCCAAAATTTGGCGTAGGCACAAGTTTTATGTAAATGACTACCATTTGACCTTTTCATATCAGTGCTTTTTCCTGAGATAGGTAGCCAAGCATCATCATCATATCAGCAGAAATACATCCAATGCTTTACATAGTTCATAGAGCTTAGGACTGCTAGGTACTAACTACAATGACCGCACCAATCCTACGCCACTCGCATCCGCCGATGATCAATGGCCGTCGGGGCCAACAGTCTCAAAGTGGCGACCACGTACCGCAAGATGCCGCATGGGTAAACCTTGTGAGGGGTGGACCGAAAGCCCGGTATAGGTGGCTGGGGTATCCAATAACTGGAGGACTTGCCGAGAAAACCTGGACTATAAAAAGCAATATTCACCGTCAGTAGCTTTCCCAACTACCGTAAAGTAAATAACCGGATCAAGTAAATTCCAGTACACAGCTCCAATGCTTTTAGTTAGGAATTTCAGTATCGACGCAAACGCACGTCCATCAGTCAACGACGTAAATAGACGTCCGTCCCCATGGGCCCATTCGCGTCCACTATGTGATCTATTATGCTTTTAAAAACTATTTGTGGTTAATTTTCATCACTAAATGTATATAACTCATTTTGAGTGTACATATGTGGTCTTTTAGAACAAATTCACTTCGTTTTATAGACGCTTAAGGTGGTTTCCTGACTTGGCGGGGCGGGAGGGATTTTCTATAGTACGTTGTCGTCGTCGCTCTTTGACGTGAGCTTACTGATGTGATATTCCCGCACTTGACGAAATATTGTCAGTAATACCTTTGCGTAATAGTAATACCAGGCGCAGACGTGGGGTAATACTGCATTCGTATCGGATGACGCTGGCAGCTGACAGATCTCTCATATCGTACCGCCTCCGCATTGACAAATCATGAAGGCGCCCAAGATTACTATCAAACAATGGGCGGGGCGGAATCTGTAAGCGGTATTCTCTACTTTACCGCGACCATACTGATGTCATCTAGATTTCCTC
Organism: Notocelia uddmanniana; assembly: GCA_905163555.1. Lineage (NCBI taxonomy): Eukaryota > Metazoa > Arthropoda > Insecta > Lepidoptera > Tortricidae > Notocelia > Notocelia uddmanniana. The sequence goes on from LR991060.1 coordinate 26,804,839, forward strand.
ACTGATCAGTTTACTGTCACAGTATTAGTAGTAATATATTACGCGGAGGCGCGCGGTACGAATTAGGTGCTTAACACGTTTTGACCATTCGTTCAGCCATCTGATAATATGGTACATCAGCAAAAGTAGATGATCATTTTAGTACCTTGTCACTTTCACTACTTTGACGCATCCCAACTGTCGCAGTATTGTTACTTTAGTGCGAAAAAGTACTAAAATGATCATCTACATTTACTGTTGACAGTACAAAGACTAAAATGGCGTGTCCCTTTTTTCACAAAATTAGTAGAATGCCTAAAAAAGGCAAATGTCAACCCTTCTACTAATTACCATACCGACAGAAGTTTAGACGCTTTGACATAAGACAGACAAGCAAGCGCCCGGTAGTTATCTACACTTGACAGTTTACGCAAAAGTCACTTAAGCCAATTAATACCGGTCAAGCGTGATGTTTCTGCGAGTACCTACGGTTCCGTATGTTGGCAGAGGTGAAATTAAATTATCGTTAGTCATCATTAAAATTATTATAATAATTATAGGATTAATTGGAGCATTCGTGGGCTAATGGCGCCCGCGTATCGCGTGCGTCGGCCGGGGGTCAGTCCTTGGATGAGTGATCGCTTTGAGTGGTTACTAACTGAGCGCTCCCGTGCCTTGGAAGGCACGTTAAGTCGCTGATCCCGGCTGCTGTCTATGATAGCAGTCGCTAAGCCAAGTTAGAGGCCTTCGGGCGGCTTAAGAACTTCTAACAGTCAAGTTGCCCACTCACTTGATAAGCGTAATTCCAATGTCTAGTGTCCCCCTTGGGTTGGAAGGTCGCTTTCGTAAAAAACTAGTGCTTACGCTATGTCTTGGGATTAGGTAGCGGACTCCCAGTACAATTGCATCCTGAAGGATCCAATTGTACTGGCTAGAATGATAATGATAGGGTTGTTGGGCACCTGGGATTACTGGGACAACTCGGCCGCCAAAAGAATAACCCTAAAGAACTCCTGCAGGCTTCGAAACGAAAATGGCGTCCGTGATGACATTGCCTCACGCATTAGGTAGATACCACATGTTAGCATAACATTTTTGTTCACAGAGTTGTCCCGTTTTGGTGTTGGCCATGTCACAGAAATAGAAAAACCCACAAAAACATGTACTTATAGTTTACACTCATAAAAACGTACATACAAATTTAATAAACACTACAACAAATTACTATTACATATTAACCAGACCAGTAAATATTGATATTAAATATTAACAATTTGTACTAAGAAACGGATCAAAGTGTTTTAGAAAACAGGGCATCTTTAAAGTGAGAAAGTTTATAAATCGATAAAATCGATCGATATATCGTTTTTGTATCTACCCAAAGACCTCCAGCCTTAGATCATTAAAACACTCAGGCGCACGCATTATAAGTGACACGGAAACTCAATTAGCGCGCGTGTGGCCGGCGCCATATTGTAATTGCGCGAGCGCAGGAATGAAAAGGGATGAAAGGGGGGAAACGGGGGGAATAAGTTAATTAGTGGTTTTGTCGGCTTTGTGAATGGGCGTCGTAAACTACTCGGCTTTTTATTGTTTTTGAATTAGTTTTTTTTACGTGCTACTGTGGATTTAAATACGGTTTCTTTTGTTTATGTGGATTTAAGATGCAATGCAGATTGCCTATATGGATAGGATTAAATTAAAATACGATAACGTACAGTCAAGGAAATGGATGCAACTTTTTCGCTCTTGTGACAATAATAATAAGAGATAAAAAGTTACGAGTCGCATTATGGGATTTATTTCAGTATTTACAACTGGACTATATGGTCAAATATATATGAATGTTTAATGTCCACAAATATATTTACGCACTTACGTCATCTACATTAGATTCGTTTTCGAATATGTTTGATGTTGAAGATACATAGAATGATTCTATTGCGGTTATTAATGGCGACCACACATCGCGTACCGATATATGAGATCAACTCGCGCGAACTCTTTTAGCCATCGACCTTTAAAAAAGTACGCTGTCTTACACGATAAAATTTGATAGCTAAAATGTCTAATCATTGCATCCCGCTCTACTCTATCGTCTAGTCAGGTCTATCATCGATGGTTGTCACTGTCACATATCATCGACTGAACCGCTTGAATCACTACGGAGATTCAACTTCAGCAGAAGCAGTATGTAGAACAGACCTGAGCTGCTATCGCGAAACTAAAACGAACGAAGTTCGAATATCTCCCTCTCTGTTGCACTTGGATATGCGAGCGACAAAGAGGGAGATATTCAAACTTCGTTTGTTTTCGTTTCGCGGTAGCAGCTCTGCGTTAGTGTGCCAGCGCTTCACATTGGTATCACTGGTACGTGATATACCGATACCATGGTCTAAGGAAACAAGGTCTGCCACTCCGGATCGTGACACAAGCCTACGTCACCGTCGTGTTGCCACTTTATAGTAACAAAACGACTCATGAAGGAGTTTTTTTCTGCCGTAATCATGCAAAATATATTATTTACGCATTACAATTTTCATTTGTTTGTTTAAGCAAACAAAATAAATGAAATGAAATGAAATCACATTTATTTGCTTTAAGTGTGGTGCGGTTACATAAAGCTCACATAAGATGTCAAATTGTGATATTGATCTACACACCTAGCTTATCCAAGCATGCAAAAATTACAACATTAAAAATTTATTTCACCTAATTAAAATATAATTCAATAAATAATCATAACAATATTAAAATTAATTATTTCATTCAATAGGTCAAGGTAAACATGAATTAACGTAATAAGTTAATAAAACACTCATAGGTATACATGGGGGTCGGGTGGGGGGAACGGGGGGGGGGGGTGATAATACAACACTGGCAATACAGCAACTCCAGGACCATCGATACAAGTGATGACGTAGCCTTGTGTCACCCACACTACTGAATTTCCCCGGATTGCTATACCTTGTAATCTTGTATCATGACCGATCCAAATTAACATCAAGTGCTGTGCAAGTGTGTCACTACTCGTATCATTTTAGTTCATTTGCTATCAAAATAAATTAATTACAGAAGAATATTTGATTACACGTTCATTAGTGAGGCAGGTGCGTGTACATGGCCGTTTATTATGTTCTTAACGTCAACATCAACAGATGTTTTTACGAATGATCGTTGTGAACAAAGATGTAGCAACTTGTATTTCATCTGTGACCAAACGGAAACTTATTTTTGTAATTTCATGGAATATCCAGTAGGGGTTATAAACATTAAATATGTAAGTAACTTTACCTATCAGAACCAGTATTCGTTCGAAACTCTCAGTGAATTCTGTCAAACGAATGGAATCAAAAAACGACGAGATCTGACTATAAGGTAGATTTATGCTGGCGTTTTTTTAAATCACATTTACTCCTATAGTTTTGAACGTCCTCTACTTTTCAAGTTTGGATGCTCTAAATATATAAGCGAGATATATCTTTTCGCTGTGAATGTCTGTCGATTAGGCGGCGCCTTCAACACAATGCCGCTTTTACGCAGAGAGACGCAGGCGGTCATTTCGCTTGTCGAACGCAACGGATTTCCACACATTCTGACAAGACGCTAGCGATGTCGCGTGCGATTACGCGTATGCGTGAACGTAGCCTTAGTGTTATAACAAAATTGGTTTTCTAGAACCCAAATGGAGGACCCCAAGAAGTGTCCCTACAAATGTCGCATGCCTTAAACGGGTTTATTATGCAAGAACCCGAATATCGTCCGCTATTGGCTTTGTTTTGTCAAAGCGTCAGCATTTATCTTTGAGTATATTTCCGGTGCCCGGAAAGTTACATACTACATTACTTAGTTACCCATTAGAAAGCTAAATATTTAAAGGATTTATGTGTAGTAATAAAACTATAGTAATAACAAATATTGGCGGACATTCTTATACATATCACCACCACCACCACCATATCAGCCCTAGGACGTCCACTGCTGGACATAGGCCTCCCACATTTTCATGGGGGGTAAATGCCATAATCGCCACGCTTGGCATGCGGGTTGGCGATCGCAGTATCTCCACCGCACTCTAGGAATGCTGCTGCCCATTCCCCGGTGGTCTTGGTCGTAGTTTTAGGACATACCCGGGCCCATATCAATACATACGGGATACATATAAACTTAGTCCTAAACTGAGCAAAGCTTGTACTATGGGTACTAGACGACGACATACACATTTATATAGATAAATATATACATAGAAAACATCAAAGAACCTGGAACAGTTCAACGGAAATATTCGTGCTCACCACACAAACAATGCCCTGACCGGGATTCGAACCCGGGACCGCTGGCTTCGTGGGCAGGGTCACTGCGAACTAAGCCAAAGTGGTCGTCAAAACTAGGCTTTTATTGTTTTAGCACTTTTGCTTCTCAATTGCATTTGAATGTGTTTGTGCTCACTTTTATAATTATTTTTCAATTCAATTAGCAGGATTCCTCAATTTAATCAAGGTCGGGTGGAATCGAACACACTTTACTGATCGGTAACCGTTAAAAATGGCACCGGTAGCTGTAGTATCATAGAGAACTGTCAAAATTTAAAAATAACGAACGTCAGTTACGATTACCGACGATCTATTTTGACAACTTGGTACAGAAACAATCGAGCCTAATGGCGGGTTACACAAAGTTAAATATGATTACAGATCGACCAACGTAAATTATTGCGCTGGCAACCTGGTAAATTATGCAAACATGTCAATCTTGCTATTTAACCAGATTTAACGAACGAAGCTTAGGTACAATTACAGACCATTTGGTGCCACCCGCACTAAGTCACAATCCTAGTCAAAAAGCTTGAAAACTTGTGCATTTCATACATTTTAACTGTCATACAATACTCCTTTGTTCCTAAAACATAGCCCACCGAAAACGAGACTCATATCTCACTAAACACCTAACTATAAATTCCTCAGAACCTTTTTTAGGTTGCGCACGCGTTCAATTCAGTCAGGACAGTCTCGTCGAAGGGGGAGGGGGGTTAAAGAAGACGTATCTTGCCACCACAATCCATTGTCCATTGTTTTTGCCTCGGTTATTTATGACGGACGACACTGCCGTCCCTCTCCAACCCGAGGAGTAATACCGCCGTCCCTGTCCCACGGCTTCCGTTTCGTAATGCCTTAGCTAATAAATTACGCTTCAAAAGATTATTTATTAGATTATTCAGAGGCTGTGCCGTATTGGTCTGAAGGACGTTTAGGACTTGTGTTTTAAACTTTTTTGCTTTGATTGATTTGTGGAAGCGGACAACAATGGTACACGAGAGGAATGATGAATAGCAAATGAATTTGCTTTGCAGTTTTTTTTTATGTCATCTCTTTTGGAGGTTGATTTTGCACCGACTACTGCATGTTTATGAAAGGGTTTTTATAAAGTTTCGTTGGAATATTTGATTTTGTTATTTATTCATTCTAGTCAATTACTTAGTTTTCATTACTAAGCATGTTACCTTATTTGAACTGTAAGCACAGTCAAGTAGAACTTAGTATTCAAGCAGGGAAAAAGAAGTTTACTGATCTTACGCTTGATTTTATCCCTTTACTGGGGGTCGGCGCAGCATATTTTTTCTACCATATCTCTTACTCGCCTGTCATCTCCTCGCTCCGTCACTCCTTCCAGACCACACACACACACACACAGATCATCTCTCACTGAGTCTATGCATCTCTCTTACATCTGTCCGCATTCATGCCGAATACCCTCCTTGTCACATGAAATTCATTCCTCCTCATAACACCTCCATACCCAATTAGCTGTCAACTTACTCGTATCAACTATAGGTGTTACTTTCAGGATTCCTCTTATATAGGTACTCATTCCTTATTTGATCCATTCTCACCACACCACTCATTCTTCTCAACATAATCATTTCCATAAGATGCAATTACTTTTTATCCGTCACCTTTGCGGCTCAACATTCCGATCCATGACGACAGGTCTTACAGGTCTTGTAGATTTTGTCTATAAATCGCAGGGGTATTCGGGCGTCGCTTAGTGTTCCCGCGACCAGCATAGTTAGCACGATATCCTAACTAAACCGTCACGTTATATGGCCGAAATGTGCTAAAACGTCACATAAAACTTGATGGTATAAGTTATCGTGTATGCTAGCTAGGCTGGAACCGTTTCATCCGTCCTGTGCTGATTAGGTTTTAAAGTCGCGGTTATATCGCAACCACACTGAATAGTCCAGAGAAATAGCAAACAAAACTGAACCTACATTACTAGGTAATAGATTATGACCCTGAGAGTCATACGACTGAAGAGACAGTCATTATCGTCCTCCAAGCATTTTCCCGGTTGCATCCTAAAATTTGACGTAAGCACTAATTTTACGAAAGAGACCTTCCGACCTATAAGCAAAATTTCACCTTAAGTTAGTTTGAGGACATTTTCTGTCACCCAAAAGTTACTGGTAAATAATTATAAACATTTCGTATTTTTTTCTTATAAATCAAATCAAATCAAATATATTTTATTTCAGACCAACGATCCATTAGTGGTTAATTACAAAAAAAAACTTAAAAACTAATATTGGTGTTTAATATTAATAAAACTGATTGAGGTCCTTGACATATGTCAACGTAGTCCTGACATATGTCAACGTAGTCCTGACAACCTTAATCCAGTGTCACAATATGGGGCAGTTAAATCTACCTGCAATTACCTTCAGAATGTTGTTTTGACTTTCGCTGACGCGACCCATCAGCGATGTAATTTTCTTGCGCATTATCGCATGAAAATCATCAGTGTGCGCCTTTGCAAACATCTCCGATGCACTGCACCATTTCGGGAGTCTCAACAGCATTCTGAAGGCCTTGTTATATTGAACGCGTAGGGCGTTGTAAGCTCGTATGGTATACCGAACCCACAGTCCGCTAGAGTAAAAAGATTGGCTGTATGCTTTGAATAGCTTTTTTTTATACTCCAATGTCCTATAAAATCCAGTGGTACTAGCTGAAACCCACGACCTACACCTCCAGATTAAGAGTTGCGTTCTTTACCGCTCAGATATGGAGAAGGATCAGAATAGATAAAGTAAAGGATGAGAAATAATCTAACGAAGGCATATTTATAGTTTACGTCCGCTCAACATAAACATGTCACAGAGCGTCACGTCGAAATAAATTCAAAGCCGTCCACATTATTATTCACAGCCATTAATTAACCTCGACGAATGTTTTAATTAAAAAAAGAACTTTCCATAAGAAAGGACGGCGACGAATTCAAAATCCCTCGCGTCTCAACCGCCATAAATAATTGGGACAAAACCCCACCCCCGGCCCCGAGATAAGTGTCTAAAATTTTCACAATCCGGCAATAAAAAGATAATTTATTAGAATAGCTCTTATTGTTTTCGTTATTTATGTGTATGGAGTAATGTAATCTAGCTGGTGGCCCTAAATAAATAATTTCTCTTTAATGTCTCTCCTTGCTTAATCTCCAGCGGTCCCGCGCAGTCCGCATTTTCGGAGCGTAATGGCCACCCGAGGTATTTTTAGGTCTAAATAAATATGATTTGTTGTGCCTTTTCTGACAGAATTTAATTTCGTTCCGCTAACTGAGGACCCTGTGTTGCTAATCTTTGAATTATTTTAATGAGCCATCGTCGATATTTTAGGCGGCAGGTATGATCTTCCTATTCGAATCGTTTCCTATATTATTTCGATACTTACCTTTGCTTATCGTACTTACCTTTGCTTAACGGTTAAGTCTGGCAATGTAAAGAGGCGATGCCGCCAGTGTTTTAAATACCATGCCTCAAGCAGGGCTGTAGGGTATTAATTAAATCTTTACATATTTTATCTATAACCCGAAATGAAACGCCAGAATTTTATGAAAATAACCACCAAAATTATTATCAATTAGCTCACAGGTCACCTTTAAAAGCTTATCTGTCTAATATGCTGCTATATATAGGGAAGAAACTTAAGTTTTATAGCTTCCCTGCAATGTTTCATCATGCCCGCCGAATGACGCCCACTGCTGGACATAGGCCTCCCCCAAAGACTTCCACAATGACCGGTCCTGTGCATCCAGCGGACACCCGACAATGTTTAGCTCAAATTAAAATGACCCCAGTTTATAACCATTTTCATAGCAATGCAACCACCTCAGTATAGCGTTGATATAAAAAGAAACTTGCATCACTCACTAAACTTTCGAGATTTTTAACAGTGATATAAACTTGGCGGAGCGTGGCTGTCACATCGGCTACTTAATCAAACTGGTGATGTGTCTAATCGATATGACACTATATATGTAATATATTATTAACCATTAAATCAAATGCAAAACGGAGGCTATAAATTGTGCATTATTAGATATGCTGCCAATTTTAAGGTTAAGTATTATACTAGCGCTATACTACCTTATTGGGATAAGGCTTGTCAAGTGAGTGGGTAATTTCACTGTTAGAAGTTCTCAAGCCGCACGAAGGATCCACGGCTTAATGTGCCTTCCAAAACCCGGGTAAAACAGCACTTCCAAAATATCATAAATACCCTGAACGGGATTCGAACCCCAGAACCGGCTTGGTTGGCAGGACCACTACCAACTTTGCCACAGTTGTCTCGCAAAGGGGCAATCAACAAAAATTTCGAGTAGAAATATGGCAGTAGCTATCATTAAAAAAAGTATACTTAACTTATTATCAACATTTAAATCATCATCATCATCATTATAATATCAAATAGTGCCACAATTACCCTGTCCTGCGCCACCCGCATCCAGCGGAATGCCGCAACCAAACCACCAACCAACCAACCATGTCATCAGTACACCTTGTGGGGTCTACCAAAGCTGCGCCTTCCGGTACGTGGTCGCTACTCGAGAACCTCCCCGCCGCTTTAGGTTGACCCTTGAAATATGATACGATCAAAAACCGCCATCCTAGCATTGTCACAAGTAGTAAAAGACACATTCACACACATACTCGTGAAATACTCCAAACAGTCCCAGACCCACGACAATTCATAAATTGTCCTAGTCATAGCTCGTTCTAGAACAAAAGTAGCAACATGCAGATGCGTCCCTGCCTTGGTCGTTTCTGGAAATTAGTGGCCGCCGGTGAATTATGCGACCCGTATTATGTTTTGAGTTTAATAAGCAGACGGGGCGACGCCAGACTTGTGCTACGTTCACAATAAAGTTTCAAAGATGTGTTACTTTTGTTGGATCTGGGCGATGACAGCTCGGACAATTTTTTGAATAACACAAACATCGTGCGTGTAACCACTTTTTCTTTGTTGTATTTGCTGTAGCGACGGACTTATGGAAGAGCCTTGAGGTAGTTGCAGAATAAATGTTAAAATTTAATTCTAGATTGATAGTGGTCGTAATGGTGTCTGTTTATCTTTGAGTTGTGTCTAAGCCACAGAGCATCAGCTTAAATGTTTTCGAGTTGATTTTTTCCAATATTTCCTCGACTTTTCACTTCCCAAACAACATAAAAAGTTACACATTATTCTCTTAAACGTGTCAGTTACACGTGTTTTTAAATTCTCAAACATCACGTCAGTAAAGTTACAAATGCTCTTAACACGCGTCGGATTACACGTGTTTTTATAATTATATTCACTGTTATAGATCTTTGAGCATCGCGAGAACGCTATATAACGTAAAAGTACATTATCACCCAAATATCAAGATCGGACCAACTTTAACTCGGCATTTCAACAATCAAACCCGTCTCCACTCAAACTTATTAGCGCGAAAGAGACACACGATAACCTGACCGATCAGCTACTCGTAGTTCCGTGTAGTTTCACCCCACGTTCCGAGCTTTTAATTATAATACTTTATAGCCCAATAAATCACGGCGTACGTCCCGGGGTTCCACCCTCCCCTCGCCTTTGAAGGATATCAGTTCAATTCTCGCCGGCTGTAATAATTTATAAAGAAATTATTCCTTTTTCTGGGTGAGGGTGGCATTGACGTGATCTTGGGTATATGTAGGTTGTAATGGGTTGCAGCGGAGTTAACGGCTTGTGTGAGCGGGAAATGTGCTGGATTTTCAATGTTTTACTCGCCTGTTTGTTAGATGTTCAGTACTCAGTGCTTACCTGAGAAATAAAACAAACATGTATAAGCTAAAGTACTCAAATAACCGTATTTGTTTTCTTTTTTACCTTATCTTAATTAGCACTTTACGAGTAAGTGTAGGTAGGTATCGATAATAGTACATTACAAGTGCAGAGAACAGGAAATTCGCAACGAGTGGTGATAAATTGAAACACGACCGAAGGGAGTGTTTTAAATCGTCACGAATTGCGAATTACCTGTTTGCACGTGTATCGTACAACGTTTTACAGTACATATGGCTCTTTAAAGGTTTCGACATATGCACGTAATCTGCTGATTACCGCACTCGTGCGGTAATGTAGCACCATATGTACTGTAAAATTCTTTTTTTTATACCTCGTCGATGGCAAACAAGCTGACGGCCCACCTGATGGTAAGTGGTCATCGTCGCTTATGGACGCTTGCAACACCAGAGGCGTCACTCTTCGTCACTTCGCGTTGACGACCCGTGAGAAACCTTTTCACAGTTTTTTTTACGAGTCCCATGCCTCGGCAGGGAGCTCATTCATCTTAGTTTTCTTACGAGAATTCTTACTTAGTTGTATCGATCTCTTCCAAATCTTTGAGTATCAGGAATTATAAAACAAATAATTGACATTTTAAAACATATTCATTGTTTTGTTTTCTATACTCATCAATAAATATATGCCAGGCAAATTAAATGAAACAAATGAAAAGCAAACTATGTCACTCTTATAATATCGGTCAAACTCAATGACACCTCGTCTGTCTTGAAAACAAGGCGTAGCGTGCCAAAGATATCAACATCCATACTCTAAAAACATTACCCTACTTCCGCGGCTGACGTAAACCACATCATCTTTAGGCTGGGTTGCACCGACTTACGATCACAGACCGATCAACGTTAAATATGGCGCCGGCAGCTGTCATCCCATAGAAACTTGTCAAACTTTCCATACTATTTAAAATAAGTAGGTGCTTAATGTAAAAGCCGCAAGTCACTTTAGTCATATAAAATTTTGAATTGTGCATTCACGCTTGTATCTTGGTAATGTTTTGCAGGATAAGTAATAGTGAGACAATGACAATAGTACAGTCATAGAAATATTTAAAGTTATCTAAATAGAATAAGTAAACTTAACCATACATCTCAGTGAGGACTGTTGAGGAGCTAAATGCACGTTTTTTATTTTGTACATTTAACTCTGTTTGTTCTCCTAATAAATAAATAAAATACATTGAAAATGTAACGAACACAGCTTACGATTACAGACGGTTAAGTGCAACCCAGCCTTAAAGACACCTATCTTTAGGCTTTGAAAATGTTATGGCAACCTCTAGAAAACTGCCAAACAATAAGAAAATTTATTCCGAAATTAGAATTAATTATTAAACTTTATTGCAAAAAAGTATACAGTATCTTACAAAACGCGGACTTAATACCAGCATTATCTATCAGTCAACATTTAGGCGAACCAGACAGACAGGGTACTTTGTCTATTATTTGTTTCTGAATGCATCGAAGAATACGTTTGTAGGCCTGTTTAGCCTAGTTGGTAGTGACACTACCTCCGAAGCTAGAGGTCCCGGGTTCAAATCCTCCATTTGTTTCTGTGGTGAGCACTTGAGCAGAAACATTTGTACCTGAGATTTGGATGTTTTCTATGTATGTATTTAGGTATGTATCTATTAAATATATCGACGTCAATTTGTGGAATAAATTGTCCCCTTATATTTATTTATTATAATTTATTATACGTGAATATTACAGAAATATGACGAGATAGAACACATGACAAAACCAAGGCGAATAGCTGGACTTCAAACTTGGCACGAAGGCAGGGGTGCGTGCAAATATGACAAATTTATGTAAAGAGGGGTGCAGAGCAAGAAGGGGGGAATTAGTGCTCATTCCGTCTGATGTTTACGACTGGAACTGTGTGGAAAATATGGTAATGGTCGCGGTATCGATTGAGAGCACGCTGGGAGGTTTAAGTTTTTGCTTATATGATTGATTAGTAGATAAAGTATGCCAAAAAGTGATCTACCACTTTTGAACTTTAATATGTATACAAAAATACAAGGGCCTCGGCAGAGAGTATAATTTTGTACTTTTTGGCGTCGAAACTCATCCATGACCCCCCTATGTGCACAACTTATTTAGTGAAATTGCGAAGCGTCTGGTCGACCAAACTGGTGGTCGAAGAGCTGGTGACTTCCTCGCTCATTGTATCAGCATCAGCATTACGATACAGCGAGGAAATGCCGCCAGCATCCTCGATACAATGCCTTGAGTCTGTTTTAGATTTAAGTTAGTTTTAATTTTATTTTTATTATTTGGTTAAGTATTTTTGCATATATTTTCTTTGTATATAAAAAAAGTTTTTTTTTATACCCCGTCGGTGGCGAACAAGCGTACGGCCCACCTGGTGGTAAGCGGGCACCGCACCCTATGGACGACAACTTCAGGGGTGTCACATGCGCATTGCTACTCCTTTCTTGAAGAACCCTATACTGACAATCGGGAAAACCTCGAATAAAATATTCAATATGAATATTGCCTAAAATGAGCGGAAAATATAGCGATAGTGGTGCTTGTAATTAAGATGAAGCTGAAAGCTTGATGTTTTTTGACGAAGCAATTTTTAGTTACCTATTCTTCAAGAACTGTAAGATAAGATACGGAACTTCCTCAAATAGGCAAGTCTGCGGGAATCGAGTTCTTCAGACGACTTGCCACTGGTAAGGATATTACATTGTCTCGCTATTTACGTAACGGTGTTGATTGGTGGATTGTGACGTAACTGTAGGCTTGGGAAACTTAGATAGAGAAATAGTAGACATGTATGTAGGTAAGATTTTTATCCTGGATGATATTATTTAACACTTTGTTTAGTTTACTTAGTTACCTTCTTTAGTTTATTTAGCTAGGTATCACTTTTTATATAGCTCCTCTCGAAAATCATTACAACCCCTCTGGTGTTACGGGTGTCCATGGGCGGCGCTAATCGCTTACCATCAGGCGATTCGTCTGCTCGTTTGCCTCCTATGTCATAAAAAAGGGGCAATTATAATGAGATTGTGTGCAATGCATACAAAGTGATTAAACAATTTTTATAAACTATAAGAGACAATCATTTGAAACCGTATCAATTCTTGTAACTTTACATCTTAATACACATTAACATTTAAACGTTTTACATACGAGTAACCAGTCTTAGAATGATTGCCCATCCAATGTGCTCACATTTGAGCAATACATAGAAACTTACACATAGACACAATCTCTATTTGCAAGGAGACAGGCGTTCATTGTAAAATTGACTTTAATTTAAGTACCTAGTTTCTACAAAACCTTCTTCAAGTAAGCACAACAATGATTACTTAAAGCCACAAAGATATTCCACTCCATTTAACCGGCTTAATTTCCAAGATTCCGCGCACAGCCCTAGCTCTGACAGACAGAAGTCGGATTTATGTGTTTGTTGCATAAATCACGGCCGTCAGGGTTGCCACCGTTCTTTTTTCGTCTGACTCTTGCTATACATCATAACCGGGCGTTTTATGTCTACCGTGGTTGGGCTCTTTTTAAGTTTTCTGTGACATGTCGATGACCTTTGGTTGTGATATAAAAAGAAGTGTCATGTTACTGTTAGATAATAATATTTTTGTGTACCCATAAACATGACATATTCAAGTTCGTCAAATATTCTATTGGATAAAGGTTCTATAACCAGTGTTCACACAACACAGATGACAATAACAATAACGCGTGTAAACACGTCGTGCGTGGGCGCATGTGTTCATTGCGGCGGCTAGAACGACGTTGTTTGGATGAGGCAATATTGTAGAACACATATACTCGTAGATAATTCAGCTATAGATAAAATATATAGTGGCACTATTAATAAGATTTCTTGTATATTGTTCCTATCAATTAGAGTTCCTATATATTAGTCTATATACATATTGTTCCTATTTAAAAATTTCATGCACCATAAACCACGCGCTCGTTTCACGGAGCAAACATTTAACAAGTAAATTCATAGCCGATTATCAAGCCAAAAAAAACCACTTTGTCAAACTAGGATCATAGCTTGTAAGTGTAACATTGCGGACGTTGTGTGTATGAAAATAAAAACTGGCCTAGGTAGATAGCACGATAGCGTATACCATCACGTTATATGGCCAAAATGTACTAAAACGTTACATAAAACGTGACGGAATAAGCTACCCTGCTAGCTAGGCTGGTTTCAGCCCGTCAGCCGTCACTTTTTTCTTTCATTGTCTCATGTACGCTGGTCCCTACAATTTTGACAATTTATGAGTAAAAATTCACGGTTTTCGCAAATTTTCCTTTATCTGTGCTATAAGACGTTGCTTCGTGCCAAATTTCAAGATTCTGAGTTCACGGAAAGTACCCTGTAGGTTTTGATTCCCTTGCGAGTGTCGAAAATTTGAGGAAATTTGCGCCATAGACGGCTGTATCTTTTGATTGCGTTGGATTAAAAGTTTGATTTTTTCACAGCTCCAAGGGACAGTAGACCTAATATTTGATATAAATTCCAGCTTGATACCTCCACGCGTTCCTGAGAAAATAGGTCTTGACAGACAGACAGACGGACGGACAACAAAGTGATCCTATAAGGGTTCCGATTTTTCCTTTCGAGGCACGGAACCCTAAAAATAAAAGACCAGGACAACTCTCGCATGCCACATCCAACGAAGTTGACAAGCCGTTATATACAGCTCCATCGACGGACGGACAAACAGCTGCACAGCTCGTTAACTCTCGATGATGGATCTCGATGCGACGTGGAATATTTTCGAGATTACGCCAATTTATAGTTTCTATTATTGTTCGAGAATTTTCTGACGAGTTTTTAAGATCACGTTTTGTAACGCCATCAATCTGGAATGAGCGGTGACAGATTAATTTGCAGCCGTGGTTTTATACGATCATATTTAAAGTTTATGGCACCACACAATAATGGCGGAAGAATAACTATACTTTGTGGTCCACACAAGAACGGTGAACGAAATAGCTGGGCTGAAAAACACCTAAGAGAAGAAATGGTCAATCATTCTCCGAGCGTGTTACGTGTGTGTTGGAAACGAATTTCAAGATTCATCGTTGCTACAAATTTTACGACAGCACATACATTTATGTATACATGCAGCCATGCAGGTTGTAACACATTTTTTGTAAATTGGTATCGCATTCTGAATTCTGACTAGAAATAAGTCATAAAAAAATTGTAGGTTTTGTATGGGGAACTTCGTTAAAATTTGCCAATTCCCCATACAAAACAAAACTGAGTCAAAAATGTTTTTTACCTACTTATTTCTAGTCAGAATGCTATACGTAATTAACGCCTTCAAACGGATGCGCGGCATTTTTGTTACGCCCTGTATACTCACGCCCGTATCCCATTGGGGTAGGCAGAGACAAAAGAAAGCCAAATACTGTCTGTGATCCTTACATACTTCTTTGGCTTTAATCACATCCATACATCTCAAACAATGCTCGTCGGTTGTGGGTTCTCCTAAACTGGCATTTTTTCAGTATTTATCTTCGCAGCTGCTTCACCTCGTAATTCTAAATTTACCTACATTTACCTTAGCACTAATACATCTTGTGACGCAATATCCATCTCTCCATATTATCTACTGAGCAAGAGAGACAAGTGACGGCACCCGACAAGACTAGACGTATTATATAAACAGAAAACCTCCCGTCAGATGAACATACAGCGCAAATCTACCGATAACTCCATTCCAAACCTATGTCGTTCAAGTGCCATGTTCGCAATCTCAACCTTAAGTTAAACTATTAAAGTTGAAACTCCGGTGAACGTGAAGGCAAATAGAACGTTCTAGAAGTTGTAGGTTAGAATGCAGCACTCAGCTGCACTCCTTGACAATCGATTGACTGGGTGGGGGCGACCTACATACAGTATTTATTATAATTTTATTGTGCTAATAAATTGGAATTATTGTTGTGTTTGTGGGGTTTCTTGGGTTGGATTTTGTGGTCATTTCGCGCGACTTATGAAGTTATAGATTAATCAGTATCGAAGTATTGTACAGGATTATTACCTCTACACGCTTCAGATAAGTGTTCTAGTTAGGCGACTTCCTGACTGGGCGGGAGCGATATGTCATAGGTAGGTATTTTGGTCTTGGACGTGAGCTTACTGATGTGAGATTTCCTCACTTGACGAAATACTATCAGTATTATAAATGTTTGCGCAGTAGTAATACCATGCACAGAAGTGGGGCAGTACTGCACTAGTATCGGTTGACACTGACAGCTAGTTTTCTCATATCGTACCGCCTCATAAATGAAGAAATATTAGGGGACATTTTTTACACTTCGAACTAGTCCCACAGTAAGGCTTGTGTTATGGGGAATAGACGGCGATATATTTAATAGATATAGATATACTTTTTTATGATTGACTGAACAGCGATTGGCCCTAGTCACACATGATTGAAAACGATGACAAGACCCTAAGATATTGCTCATTAGTTCAGTAATACTTAAGTAAGTACATGGAAAATATCCAAGTGTCAGGAACAAATGTTTTTGTTCACCACGTTTTAAACAAATGCCCTTACCGTACTCCAGCTTCGTAGGTCACTACCAACTAGACTAAGCTAAGGCCGGCGACGAGGAGGTTTTGCCTGAATGTGCTCTTCACACGTCATCATCCTATTCATCCTAATGTTTCCCGGTTGTATTCTAGAGGACCCCGGGATCCGCGAAGCATCTTATACCCAAATTTGAAGTTCCAACCCAGAGGTGAAATTAGACCTTGGGTGTTATTCACAAACCGACTTCTCGTCACCTCTCACCTCACATTTCACCCATTTTTATATCGAAACTGTCAAAATTTGTCACCCTTCATATAGATGTAGACACAAGCAAAGGTAGATGATCATTTTAGTACTTTGTCGCACTAATAACAATAATAATCGTAGGGCATTTATTTTCGAACCGTGAGATTTTCGAGAAGACAAGTACGGTTGCCAGTTTGTTGCTTTTTTTAGCACCACCCAGGGGTCACGTGTAGGGTAACGGTGGGTACTCTCCCCACGAACGTGGTTCAATTTCGACCTCCCTTTGTCAAGCGAGTGGGTAAACTTGACTGTTCTCAAGCCGCCCGAAAGACTCTAACTTGGCTTAACGACTGCTGTCGTAAACAGCAGCCGGGATTAACGGCTTAACATGCCTTCCAAAGCACGGGAGCGCTCAGTTAGTAACAACTCAAAGCGGTCACCCATCCGAGAACCGACCTGCGCCCGCGATTCTTAACGTCGCATACCGCACGCAGTACGCGGGCGCCGCTGGACCACGGACGCTCCGCGCTGTCGCACTAACGTCACAATATTGCGATAATTTGGATGCATTACCCGCCATTAAATTGGGGGAGGCTTATGCCCAGCAGTGGACGTCCTATGGCTGATATGGTGGTGGTGGTGCTGGGATGCATCAAAGTAGTGAAAGTGACAAGGTACTAAAATAATCATCTACTTTTGCTGTTGCCTATAGACCAACCTGGGGACATTTTTTTATTTTATTAAAAATAGGATTGCTCTTGGCCAGCATCTAGCCAGAGTGCAATTATGAGGCCGACGATGAAACGAGCTCACCCAGAAGAGGCATATT
Source organism: Notocelia uddmanniana (assembly GCA_905163555.1). Classification (NCBI taxonomy): domain Eukaryota; kingdom Metazoa; phylum Arthropoda; class Insecta; order Lepidoptera; family Tortricidae; genus Notocelia; species Notocelia uddmanniana. The sequence continues at coordinate 26,822,585 of LR991060.1, forward strand.
CACTAGTGCCTTAAAAAGGTCCAGGTTATATGAACTCGGAAATACAGACGCCGGCAGAGAATTCCAAACCTTAGAAGTGCGCATTATGAAGGATGATGCAAAGCGCTTGGTTCGAATTAGAGGAATTTCGACCAGGTAAGGATGGTATGTTCTTTTAGTACGAGTCAATCCTGATATATTTCAGGCTTATTGCAAAACCACATCCGAGACATGACTTCGACAAACGCGTACGTCACATCACGTTATTCCGATCTCGTTTCGCATCAATATTTTACAAACCCCATAATTCTTGGGACGTCACATAATTCATACGGAATGCGACGCGGAAGATTTTAAACCGGCTTTAGAAATGTTTCTGGATTGATAAGAGAGCCTGAAGCCATCTTTAATATGTGAAGGTTGATTTGAGGCATACAGTGACCACAAATTTTATTGAAGACAAAAAGATTAAAAAAAAATGTTTTATAGACTCTCACTAGATATCACTGATACCTATTATTATGGTCAGAAAGATGTAAATTGAGCTTATGAAAAGATAAAAACAACTTTGAAACATTGTAATACTGAGATATAGTTACAATTTGTAGAAAGTGTTGATCTAATCGAGTAATCCCTTGTGCTATCAAAATGGAAGAACAATTGTGTCACATAGTCTACTCAGTCTCCAACTAGTCCTGTAATTAGAAATATGCTCTCTATAAATAAATGAATAAATGAGCACTAGGTTTATCAAAAAGCCTTATGTATGACATATTATTTGATACTTGGAGTATACCCTAGCTTAACATGGTGACTATGAATATAATTCACAGTCACTTGACAAAGGGGGGTCGAAGTTGCAGATAAGTGCAACAAAACTGGCAACCGTACTTGTCTTCTCGAAGATCTCACGGTTCGAAAATAAATGCCATACGATTATTATTATTATTACTATGAATATACCAACAGACAACCTAAGGTTTCTTCACAGAACTTTGGAGCATTGGGGGACAATCTTACACAAATCAACCTAGTACCAAACTACGCAAAGCTTGTCCCTACTATAGGTAGAAAACAACTATATACATCCTTAAATAGATAAATAAATACTTAACTTCATAGAAAACATCCAAGACTCAGGAGAAAATATTCGTGCTCACCACACAAATAATGCCCTGACCGGGACCTCCGACTTTTAAGGCGGTTCCAACCAACTAAGCCAAAGTGGTCGTCAATGTCTAATGTCATAAGGAATCATCGTAATAAGAAAAATCTCTATCAGTAAACAATACTGTTTTAAAACACGAACAAGTTTATTCAGCAAACCATAGTAAGTCAGCAAACATTTTTTAAACATCCCTTTGACTTAAAATATGTCCCGAACGTGGTAACGAGTGGGGTGGCAGGGAGGTATTATTTACTCTAGCTACGTTCTATTGTTTCGCCTTTTGCTGCGCTATCTTTAAAATAGTTTGTGGATTTAGAAGTGTGACAGCTAATGATTTCAAAAGTAAGGAATGAAGGAAAGGCTTGTCTGAAAATTATGGGCCAAAACTTTCTTGCAAGCGAAACGAAGCTCGGGAGGTATGGCCTAAAACTACGAACGAGATCACAACGAGATGGGCAGCAGCATCCCTGGACTGCGGTGGAGATACTGCGATCGCCAATCCACATGCCAAGTGTGGCGATTATGGCATTTACCCCCCATGAAATTGGGGGGGGGGGCTATGTTTATAATACCTATTATTATTGATTCGACATTTAAACTACATCTTATAAATTTGACATTGTTCATTTAGAATCATTATTGAAATTATTGTTTTTAATGTTATTACCTTTTATTTTTGCTTTGTATTCAATTTTGTTTATTATTCTCATACACTCTGACGATCTTTTTGTGTATTCATGCTATTTTATTTATATTTTATTAAATAACATGTAAATTTTCAGAGAGAAATAAATGAATCCATCTATCTTTCTGTCCAGCAATGGACGACCTTCGGCTGATATGGTGGTGGTGGAAGCGAAGCTTCTTTTCTTTGTGAATGTCAACAGCCCATGACCGGTCGTTGTGGCAGTTTCTAAGGAAGACCTATGTCAAACAGTGAACATCTTTTGTCTGATGATGATAATGATTTTCTTACACCCGAAACAAGTGACTCTGATAACGTAAACTATCACTTTTTGCCGTCGAATCACGTTGCGTTTGGTATTCAATTCAAATTGCTTTATTTCACACATACATTACAGTATTAACACCAAAGTTTTTAGTTGATGTTCCTCCGTAAAACTATAAATTTATTTATCCATGAGTACCGTACTGGGATGGCTCAGAACCCGAAAAAGCATTGCCATACGTGGAACTCGCCACAAATTTAAACCAGCGGCAAAATGGCTGGGTTTCGATGACGGTGCTGCCCTGCCACACATCGATTGAATTTACTTTTTATTATTGTTCATAGTGTCCATATATATTTTTTGTACCCACTTTTTCATTTAAATAAAAGTGCCTATATTATAAATTTATTTATCTATAGCACAAACGGATAGTTGTCTGCACCATCAGGCAGATCGCACACTACGTTAACACTGACGAATTGACGATGTACTTACGAAAAAAAATATCAGAATGACAAAAACCGTATCTGCGCTGTCTAAAGATTCCCAATTCTACAGATTCCCATGTTTACATATTCCCAATTTTACTGATTCTCAAGTTTACATATGCCCAATTTCACAGATTCTTCAAGTTTCCAGATTCCCAATTCTACAGATTCTCATGTGTACATATTCCCATTTTTACAGATTATCAAGTTTAGATATTCCCAATTCTACAGATGTGTATTTCTAAAGAAGTTCTACTATAGGTGATCTACAACGGCCCCAGGTTTAGGAAGGTTAGGTTCGTTAGATATCTTCAGATGCCCGAAGGGCAAACTGCGCAGAAATAGGAGCCACGCAGAGCGGGGTTCCGTCAATCGGAATCTCTAGAATTGGGAATCTGTAGAATTGGGAATCTGAAGAATTCGGAATCTGAACAATTCAGAATCTGTGGAATTGGAAATCTGAATAATTGGGAATCTAGAGAATTGGGAATCTGTAGAGAAGCGAATCTGTAATGGAAGTCTGTAGAATTGAGAACAAACCACACGAACATTTTACAAAAACGATGTCCTATGGAAGTCCCTTTTTGTCATTACGGAAGCAGAATGCACATTTTTCCATTCGAAAATAGGTAAATAAAAGTTAATTAATTAATACTTGGGTACAATTCTACACAAATCGACGTAGCCCCATGCTAAGCCTAAGGGGCTCTCCACCTATTTTCGATATTTGATGAGTTTTAAGTTGATATTTCTCCGACAAAATTCTAGATATACGAATATGTATAGCATAAACTGTTATCGGTTCTATAAGCAGAGCCCGGAAAATCCATGACAAAACAAAAGACAGTCGCAATCAAACTAGTGTTAGCAAATTTTTTTTATCGGTATCGATAGAGATATGAGATGTGAGAAAAAACAGCCCACCAATTGAAAAAAAAATAATATAAAATTTCACATAGGTTTGTATAATTATACAGGTACAGATGCAATTTCTTGCTCGAAATCTACGTCAGTACACACAGCAGCACATGTCATATTATTGGGTTTGTTATAGTGATAGGACATTAGCACGAAAAATTAAAAAAAAAATGTTTTTATTCGGTTTATTCAAATATGGTCCAAAAAGCTATATTTTGGGCATTAGTATGTTTTTTATGCATGTTTATATATGAAATCTACGTATAATTGTTCTTTATAAACGTGTCTAACAACGTACAGTGCGACACAAAAGAGTAGAAATAAAAAAGTGGCAACACTGTAGTGTCGTCCCTTTTTTCCTAGATTCATTTGAAAGGGATGACTCGACAGTGTCGCCACTTTTTAATTTGATATTTAGGGTTCCGTACCCAAAGGGCAAAAACGGGACCCTATTACTAAGACTTCGCTGTCCGTCCGTCCGTCCGTCTGTCACCAGGCTGTATCTCAAGAACCGTAATAGCTAGACGGTTGAAATTTTCACAGATTGTGTATTTCTGTTGCCGCTATAACAACAAATTCTAAAAACAAAAAAAATAATAATTAAGGGGGGCTCCCATAAAAAAATCGTGATATTTTAGCCCTTTTTCATGGCTACCACTCGCCGAGCTAGATCTCAAGAACCGTAATAGCTAGACCGTTGAAATTTGCACAGATTATGTATTTTTATTGTGGCTACAACAACAAATGCTGCTGATGCCTTCGCAACACACTTCCAGTCTGTTTTCCTACCTGATGCCCCAACCCTCGACCCAAGGTCAGCCAGTTCGAAGACCTTGGCCAGCGCACGGCTAGTGGATATTCGTACAATCGACGATGCTTCGATTAGGCACGCAGTTAAGCGACTAAAAGGAGCGACGTCTGCGGGACCCGATGCAATCCCTGCCTACATCATCAAGGGTTGCATTGACTGCCTAATTATCCCGATCGCGTTCATATTCAATCTCATCTTGAACAGTGGAGAGTATCCAGACGCGTGGAAGCTATCTCGTGTCACTCCAATTCCGAAGAAAGGGTCCAAGCTGATGGTGGAGAATTACCGACCTATTGCCATACTGTCCGCCCTTGGCCAAGGTCTTCGAAATGGTCTTACATGACTACCTTCTACCCCAATGCATGCCTCATATCGTCAGCCAACCGCATGCTTTTTTGCCTGGGAGGTCTGTGGCCACTAACTTGGTGGAACTGGTAGACATTCTAACTAGCGAGATGGACAATCACTGTCAGGTTGATATTGTCTACCTCGACTTCCAAAAAGCGTTCGACAGAGTGGATAACGACATATTATGCTGGGTAAAATGGGTTTCACTCCTCGCTTACTGCAACTTTTCTCGAGTTACCTAGGGGACAGGAAACAATTTGTAAAATATGGCCCTTATCTCTCCGAACCTTATCATACGCGCTCTGGTGTAAGTCAGGGATCCTGTTTGGGGCCATTTCTGTTTGTTATTTTAATAAACGACCTCCCTGAGGTAATAGAAGCATCGACTGTGCTGCTGTTTGCAGACGATGTGAAGCTGGTCATGCCGGTCAGATCTAATGTGGACCGTGAAATGCTCCAAAATGACATTAGCGCAGTGTACGGGTGGAGCCTGGAAAACCGGTTGTTATTTAACATTAATAAATGTGAGGTAACAACTTTTTCCCTTTCTTCTGTGTCTCTCTGTTATGAGTACTATATGGCAGGGAAGACAATTACACGCGTCGATGAAGTCCGAGACCTCAGAGTAATATTTGATTCGCGGCTCACGTTCCGGGCACACGTAAAAAACGTAACACGCGTCGCGTGTCAAAGGTTGTGTTTCGTGCTGCGTAACGCTGTTTCGCTCTCGGTTCCAGCAACGCGTGCTCTATATGCGACACTTGTACGGAGTATTCTCGAAACAAATGCAGTGGTATGGAGCCCGCATGAGAAAAAATACATACTCATGCTCGAGCAAGTGCAGAAGAAATTCCTTCGAAGTATATACAAAAAGATACATATCCACTACCCTTTTATGTACCCAACGCAGTTCTTACAGGGACATCTAGGTTATGACTCGTTGGAGCTGCGTCGAAACCTGGCCCTAATTAACTTTGTAGTTTGAGTTTACATTTTGAGGTGTAGGGTGGATAGTGTCGGCCTTCTGGAAAGATTTGTTAGGCTCTCGATACCTGACGCGTACTGCAGCAGGCGGAGGCGGCCGCCCCTGCTGGCTGCTGAGCACGCGCGGACGCGCCTTCGCTTGCACTCCCCCGTCCTGCGCGCGACTGCGCTCATCAACTCCTTGCTTGCAGCAGCTTCTGAATGCGATTTGTTTGCGACAGGTATAGATTGATGACAGTATGGAAGAGAGTGCTTGAGATGAAGCAAGATAGGTATTCCGTAGTTTTAAGTTAGTTTTATAGGTGGTGTTTTTAGTTTGGAATCTTTGTAACGCTTTGGGTTAAACTGTAATGTTACATTACTTTATATTCAATAAATAAATAAATACTAAAATCAAAATAATAATAATAATTAAGGAGGGCTCCGATACAACAGAGTAGTTGTTGGCGTTTTTTGCTGTATCTCATGAACCGTAATAGCAAGGAGGTTAAAATTTTCACAGATGTTGTATTTTTATTGCCACAATAATAACAAATACTGAAAATAAAATAAAAATAATATTTAAGGGGGGCTTCCATATTTATGGCCTGTTTGTCGCACTGTAAAAGAGATTTTTATAATTAACTAATTTTAACAAATGTTAGTTAACATTGCCAGAGATTGTCTCGAAGACAGTGAGATTTGAAGTAAATATGTAATATTTCGGTAAACGTTTTGTTAATACCTACGATAAGTCATAAAAAACACGAGAAAAACGAAGTTACAATCGAAGGTCACTGTTAGCTGGATAGGAATCCCTTAATACGATTTGCGTTATGGGTATGGGAGTACTTGGAAGACGATATATTTAATAGATAAAACTTAATAAATACATATAAAATATCGAAGACTTATAAACATATTTCTCTTACTAGGATTCGGACCCCGGACCGCCAGCTTTGAAGGCATGATCTCTAATCTAACCACTAGGCTAAACCAGTCGTCAATCAGTGTCCAATCACCTACAGAAAATAACCCTCACAAATCTTAAAGCCAACATACGTAAAAATATAAGGCACCGTCCACACTCCGATAAGTGCGAACATAAAGGGGCACCCACACTGCCTCGTCCCTACGGAAGTAGCATTAAAACTTTTGAGTGATTTTGCTCAGTCAAACGCTGCTAGACGGGCGGGCGGCCATGCGTTCGCGTTACTCGTATGTGGGACAGTTTCGAATACAGGAAACAGTCCTGAATTTTACGGAAAGTTTCAAATAAAAATAGTAGAGTGACATCCATTTTTAACCCCTGACACAAAGAGAGGGGTGTTATAAGTTTAACGTGTATGTCTGTGTATCTGTCTGTGGTATCGTAGCTCCCAAACGGATGAACCGATTTTCGTTTTTTTTTTGTGTCTTAGATAATTATATCCGGAGTAGTCTTAGCTATGTTTCATGAAAATCTGCTAAGCCGATTTTGAGATATTGCACTTTGAAATGAAAATGTCGGGGGTTTTTTAATTTTTTCAAAGTTGTAGTTATTTGCTACTTATGACTGGACTGGAATGTTTTTGTATTTCCGCTCGCAATGTCGTTGGTATGCTTTTTTGAATTTTGTTTTATATATGGAAATAACATACGCTTGTTAAATTTTTATAGTTAAGGTAAGATGTTTTAAGACTTCTAACTACTAGCAAGCTTGTTCTCCTTGTCACTTCAGTTAATTTTGCGTGCACATATCACAGGACTATATTATATTTTAAAATTTAAATTTGTATTGACTTAAAAGCTTCACCTCGCCAATCTAAGACAAAAACTGTACAGATTCTGCGTAAAGAATAGTACAGTTATCTACAAAGGTAGCTACGCGTCCCAAGGGGTCAAAAATATTTACACACATCCTTGTTATAAGTCAATAAGAGCTTATGTATATCATTTAGAGTACTTCGTCAACGTAGCTAATTATGATGACTCTATAGTCATCTTTAAAACCTTGATTAAAAAAATATTCGGAAACGGGTCGCGCTGGTTTTTTTTATATAAGATAGGTAAGCATTTGACCACTATCTCACCTGATGGCACTAAATGAACCGTCGCCGCGATAAGTATTCATGATAAAGGACAGCGAACCGGTCTGAAACATGTCGAGCGATATTCGACCTTGAAGACGTAAGTGACCAGTTCCATTATATTTTAATGTGTCTCAAACTCACAGGAGTTTTCTATATAAAAATATTCATAGAAAGTCGCCGCCTGGTCACCCTAGCCGGAAGTGGCGTCTGGCTGGACTGGCGACTAATTTGCGAGCCTCCGCTGGGGGGCGGTCGTTACGTCTTATTGTTTAACTTTTGCTACTTGCGTATGTTCCTACAACGGTCAGTTTTAATATAATAACACGGTTGCAAACAAGCATACGGCCTGCGACTACAGATCACAAGCGCACTGCTAACCCTGTATAGACTTGAGGATTCGATCTGTTATTTATTTATTTCAAAAGGTATAGTCGAGGAATGAAAAGGTTCGTAATTTTTCGACCTTCATCATCATCATTATCATCATCATTTTGAGCATGAAATCGCCCACTGCTGAGCATAGACCTCTCTTCGAGTACGCCACTCACCCCGATCTCGTGCTAGTCTCATTTCGACCTTAACAGCATTAAAATAGAGTCGAAAACTGACGAACCTTTTCATTCCTCGACTAGACATAAAACTGACGGTTATCCAAATGAACAAAGAAATACATATAGGAAGACACTTATGACTAGATTACAGTCCAAAAATATATGTACACATCATGGCTATGAGTTACCATTTAGAGAAAGAAATATGACATGTGTAGGATGTAAAGTAAGCACCAGTTGAAAACGAAAAAAATGTAAACATTTAATAGGTCAAATTCAATACATTGCTTGTTTTAATTTTTTTCGTTTTCAACTGGTGCTTACTTTAGGTATGTATTTATGAGAGAAACCAGTTATTTTCATAAGTATCAAATTTCAAACCAATTTGAATTACAAAGAAAGAGATAACAGAAGGCAAACAGACACTAGCACACTTAACAGTTGTTTCAATAATGTAATTGTTTGTGGCTAAATATAAGATTTTTTTAATTGAGTAATTTTGGAAACAAACATCAAGATCCTTACTGACGCGAACCAACGTGTTAACAACAGTCATAATATATTTTTATCAAACATGCAATGAAATATTGATGTTATGTTCCTTATTTTTTTTTTTTCTTAAGCATACAACGAATGTACCAATAACTACAAGTCCCGCAAAACTGTTTTATACAGTTTGTCTGCAGGAAGACTTTTCAAACACTTTAATATTAATTTTATACAAATTTTGTTAGTCACAATAGTTAAATAATTCTATGGCAGAGTATCTAATAAATGCTTTTTTAGTTTTCTCTGAAATACACGTTTATCTTGCTCGAGACGGATGTCCTCGGGTAAGCTGTTGAGTATATATGGCAGGCGTTTTTTTAATGTCCTGTCTCCGTAATAATTATTAACTCTGGGCACTTGAAACTTACCCGCGGAAACCAATCTCGTACCGTGTTCGTGAGTAGTTATATGCAGGTCATACTCCCGGCTGTTATGGTTGTTAATAGCCAAAAGGTATTTATGCTTTAAGGAGACGGGAAGTATTTTACAAATTTGAACAGTTTTCGGTAATCATTTTTGCAGTTGTTTTTTATCTTCTGGTTCTGGTTTTATCTTCAGAAACTTCAAAAATCTTAATTGCAGGGATTCCAGTTATACGAGTCCCTTATATCAGGCTGCGAAGTATGACGTTTCAGGTGCGGCTAGGACAAGAGGTCGTTAATGGATGTTCATACAAATCTTGCAGGCCTAGGGCGGCAACGTCCTCTTTTATAATTTCCATTCCACATAAATTTGTGGCACAGGCATCATGACATTCTGCCACTATGCGTATTAAAAATAAAAATTTGATTTTTTTGTTATTTCATTGCATGTTTGAGAAAAGCACTATACTTACCTCGGCGGGAAATATGGGGTTGTCCGCCTCAGACCTTTCCGGCCTCGCATTATACGTCTTCGGCCGGCAACCCCTTTCGTCCCGGCCTCTGTAGTAATGTACTTACTGGCGACCTTACTCACCATCAGGAACACAACAACACATACATAAATAGCAATTAGTGGTGTTGTTATGGATGTCTTCTGTAAGGTGACGGTATAGCCGTTGAATAAAAAGGTTCGTCAATTTTCGACCTTAAAGGTATTGAAATAGAGTTCAAAGGGGACGACTCTTTTCATTCGCGACTGTATTTCTCTAGTTCATCATCATCATCATCATCATCATGTCAGCCGAAAGACGTCCACTGCAGGACATAGGCCTCCCCCAAAGACTTCCACAATGACCGGTCCTGCGCCACCCGCATCCAGCGGACACCCGCGACCTTCACCAGGTCATCGGTGTGTGTCGGTATTTCTCTAGTTGGGCTGCTATAATATGAGCGAGATGACGTTCCGTTTTCCCCCACCCTTCGTAAGGGTCCCCCTCACGCTCGACTGAACTCGATTCTCCATACAAACGTAGTATCGTTCTCATTTTAAAACGCCGTGCCGAAATAACATGAAACTTTGTATACACAATAGGAGCCGCCATATTGAGGTCGGAAATTAGTTTCTGTTGTTAACAATTGTGGCATATACCACCCTGGAATTGGGGGAGGCCTATGTCCAGCAGTGGACGTCCTTTGGCTGATATGGTGGTGGTTAACAATTATAATAGAAAAAAAAATACAGCAAGTTCTTGAGTTTTTACGTCTTCTATGAAAACCTTAATAATCGCCCTATTTTTTCTCCATTATACTTAGTCGAATCATAAGTTCTGTCACTGGCCTTTAAAATTTAAATTTGGAACTCCTAAAACAAAAACCGTTGTGCATTTGAATTTCGAACCTTTTTTAAATATTTGAGTAGTATAATTTTGCAATTTTCTGTTTTCTTTAACATGGAGTGGACGCTTAAAGATAGCCGTACCGCAATAATTGCACTATATCGTTGTGGACACTCGCCGACAAAAAAAATTTAAGCTACTTGAAAATTTAAAATTATCTCTAAGATTTGTGTATCGTACCATAGAAAGATACAGTGAGGTCTCTAGTTTAAATGACAAGAAAAGAAGCGGTCGTCCGCGTACAGCTAGGACTCCAGCGGTTGTACAAGCAATTAGGGCACGCATTGCCAGAAATCCCGCTAGGAAACAAAAAGTTATGGCCCTCCAGATGGGTTGGAGCAGAAACACGGTGAAAAGAGTGCTTAATCAAGACCTGAGACTTCATGCTTATAAACGAAAAACTGGCCATCTTCTCAATGGTCGGCTTAAAGCTTTAAGGCTTAAAAGATCTAAAGCTTTATTGAAGAAGTACGCTAAAAATAAGCATCGTTGTATACTGTTTTCGGACGAGAAAATTTTTGACATAGAAGAAAACTGTAATAAACAAAATGATACGAGTGTACGCTTGCAATAGTAAAGAAGCGTCTAATAGCATTCTCCGTATTCAAAGAGGTCATCACCCTTCATCTGTGATGGTTTGGCTGGGAGTTTCTTATGCGGGCGTCACTAGTATGCATTTTTGTGAAAAAGGAGTAAGAACTAGTGCCAAAGTGTACCAAGACACGGTGTTGACTAATATTGTGAAACCACTATCCCATACGATGTTTCTAAACCAGCATTGGGTTTTCCAGCAGGACTCTGCTCCAGCCCATAAGGCAAAGTCTACACAAGCCTGGCTCGCCTCCAATAAAATCGACTTTATACGGCATGAAGATTGGCCCTCCTCTAGCCCAGATCTTAATCCGTTAGACTATAAAATATGGCAGTATTTAGAGGAAAAGGTGTGCTCAAAACCTCATGCAAATCTAGACTCGCTGAAAAAATCCCTTGCTACGGCAGTGGCCAATATCGACATGAAAGTGGTGCGTGAATCCATTGACGACTGGCCACGCAGACTTCAAGCCTGTGTAGATAATTAAGGCGGTCATTTTGAATAAATGTTATACATTTAGATTCTCTAGTTTATAAGCTTTCAAACGCTGTACAAATTATACGGAATAAACTTAAACTTTTGTTTTTATTTGATACTATGTATATGACAGAACTTATGAGCCGACTAAGTAAATTCAAGCAACAGAAACTAATTCATGATGGGGTTTTAAAATGAGAGTGACACTACATTTGTATGGAAAACTGAGCGACCTGCGGACTTCTAAAACTTCAGCTTCTTGTGTTTTTGCCTACAATGGTCAATTTAATTATTCTCACAATGGCATTGATATTGGCGTACGATTAAAATTATACCAATATTTGGAAACAGGTCCAGTGTCTTTGGCAAATAAAAAGTCCATACATATGCTTAACTCCAGGGCTTCAAATCTATAGGGTACATCACACACAAAACTTTCGCATTTGAACTGATTCGGACTGCACCCACCCACAAGACGCCCCCCACCCGTTTCCGACCGCTGTCATTTGCAGATCAATCATTAACTTGTATACATTTGAGGTTTACTAACGTATGCAAATACATTCCACACGTGTATGTCGAAGGATATTTAGAGCACAATCCTATTGGTCCTTTCATTGATATTCTATTCAAAAGAGGACAAACAGAAATTATGAACTAAATTTTCCAAAAACATTTTTTTAACTTCAATAAACGAGGAGGTTCCCAATTCGTCGAATTTTTTTTTACGTATGTTCACCGATTACTCGGAGACTAGTGGACCGATTTCAAAAATTCTTTTTTTGTTTGAAAGGGTGTTTTTTCTAGTTGGTCCCATTGTCACTAAGTCTGGATCTGATGACGGGATCTTGGAAAAATCGAAAGAACTCCTCAAATTATGAAGCAAGAGGATGGGGTAAGGCAAAAAATAAGGTACTCAAATTACCAAGAGGATGGGGTCTGGCAAAGTTTGGAGTCAGTGTTTTTTTGTTAAAAATTTACTTGTTTTATACCACGTCAGTGGCAAACAAGCGTACGACCCGCCTGATGGTAAGCAGTCACCGCAGCCTATAGACGCCTGCAACTTTAGGGGTGTCACATGCCCGTTGCCGACCCTTTAAGAATTTATCCACTCCTTTCTTGAAGAATCCTATACTGTAGTCCCCCGTGTCGAAGTAACTTGTATTTCATCTGTGCCCGTGTCTCGTATAGTGTTGTCCATAGTATACTGCATTGCTATTTAGCGTTATCACGTAAAAATCGTACTGTGTCTGTGTGTGACCTAAATGGTTGCGTACGGTACGATTTCAGAGGAATTTCCTCCCTCGAACGCTCCGATTGTGAAGCTGCCGAGGTTTTCCCGAGGGATTCGTGGGGTTCTTCAAGGAGTGAATAAATTTTTAAAGGATCGGCAACGCGCGTGTGATACCCCTGTGTTGCATAGGCTGCGATGACCACCTACTATCAGACGGGCCGTACGCTTGTTTACCACCGACGCGGTATAAAAGAAAACTGTCTCGCCGAGGGAATCTATTTCCCGGGAATTCGAAAATTTACCATGCTAAATGTATCGCTATGTATTCTAGCATATTTAGAAACTCCAACCGGTATTAACCTAGCCGGACTTATCCAAGTTTTTATACAAAGAGTCAACTTTATCAATCGCCACCACCCTCACCCCTCCTTAAGGGGGATGTCTCGTCCGGCTGTCAGCGCCAGATCAATGCGGCCACCTGCACTTTTAATTCGAGGGTGGGGTAAGTGCGCGCGCCTTCGGCCTTTGTCTTCATGTGGCTAATGTTGACATATGATTAGATATATGTTAAACATGTTTATGTTTAAGTGGGTATATGTTGAAGCTCTATCGTCGCATTTAATTTGACTTGTTAATATAATTTTATTTCTTTATAACAATCTGAATAAAATATATTTAAGTCGGTTGTTTTTTATGTTTCTTAAATAAGAGTAGTCCCGGAATTCCTAAGTGTTTTGAAGGCGGTATTATGCCATTATCGCCACACTTAGCATGCGGGTTGGCGATCGCAGTATTTCCGGCTCCCGGTGGTCTTGGTCGTAGTTTTAGGACATACCCGAGTCCTTCTACGTCTATACAACCCTACAATAGTCGAATAGTTACCCTTCCCTTGCCTCGGACTAATTACTAAGTTTTTATGAATTGAATAACCTAATGACTAAACATCACTAGCATTTCCGTCCGAATTTTCCCCCAAAAAACACCTGCATATTTAAAAAAAATATCGGCAACTTTTGACAGCTAAATTCTGAAGAGCCGATAAGGTATTTTTTCCCCAACCCTTTGTCGTTATCTGTGACGTCACCGAGTGACGTAATGAATTGTTTGTAGATATTTCTCGGCCGGTGATAAAATTTTCTAGATCACGATACTTGCCCTTTTTTGCCTTTGGGACTTTTTGGCTATTTGAATAAAGGGTTGGCTTTATCTTGTGAAATTGTATGAAGCTTCATATCTCTGTCTATTATTATTGTGATATGAAAGAAAAAGATGTCGGGATGGTATTTTTTAATAAAAAAAATGTTATTTTACGAGGTTTTGATAACTTGGCTCGACTTGACGGCCTGTTTAGCCTAGTTGGTAATTGGTAGTGACACTGCCTCCGAAGCTAGAGGTCCCGGGTTCGAATCCCGGCCAGGGCATTATTTGTGCATTTAGCATGGATTTCGTTCTTGGGTCTTCGATGTTCTCTGTGTATTTAAGTATGTATTTATCTACATAAATATGTATATCGTCGTCTAGTACCCATAGTACAAGCTTTGCTTAGTTTGGGACTAGCTCGATTTGTGTAAGATTGTCACCCAATATTTACAATTTACAATTTACTTTATTTTACTATTTATTATCTAATAATAATAAGCTCTTTAAGCTTTTTTTTTTTTTTATTAAAAATGGGATTGCTCTTGGCCAGCATCTAGCCAGGGGGCAAAGATGAGGCCGACGATGAAGCGAGCTCACACAGAAGATGCCTATTCACTCGTGCCTTAAAAAGGTCCAGCTTTGCTCTAATCTATGAATAAAGGTTAAGTATAAGTTTCTAAAATGAAGATTTGAAGTAAAATGTTACAGAGTATAGCACTTTCACTGCCAGAGATTTCGTAGCGCTATGATCGCAGCCGATAACATAAGAAAATCCTTACCTGCGAGCAGGGGTCTTTCAGCTCGAAGTACGAATTTTTCTATGGAAATGTTAGTTTAACTTGTTTGTACCAGATGTCACTGGGTTCTATCTCTATCGCGCTTGCATATTGAAGTGACAGAGATGCAGCGTTCGTGCGGTTAGTTCTTTTTTTTTTAATACCACGTCGGTGGCAAACAAGCGTACGGCCCGCCTGATGGTAAGCGGTCACCGCAGCCTATGGACGCCTGCAACTCCAGGGGTGTCAATTGCGCGTTGCCGACCCTTTAAAAATTTATACACTCTTTTCTTGAAGAATCCCATACTGTGGTTCCTCGGGAAAACCTCGGCAGGAAGCTCATTCCACAACCGGAGCGTCCGAGGGAGGAAGTTCCTCTGAAACCGTACCGTACTGCCGACGGCGAGCAGTGCGATGATAGAAAGCGGCCGTGGGCATCATATCGAATAGTTCTTCGGAACACAACCCATTATACAAGCGATAGAACACGCACAAGGAGGCAAAGTTTCTCCTTAAACTTAAAGGTTCAATATCGCTCGTGAGTTTTGGATCGTCCACGATTCGCACAGCACGTCTCTGAAGCGAGTCAAAAGGCCCAAGCTGGTATCCAGGTGCTCCCGCCCAGAGGTGACAGCAATACTCCATGTGGGGACGAACTTGCGACTTATATAATATAAGTCTCTGTCCCGGGGTGAAGTACCTACTAAATCTTACTTCTTACTAAATACACAACGGCGCTACGATCTATGTGGAATATTTGACTGGTATCTCTATCTCAGTATATACATACATATATTGTAGGGTCAGTGACTTTAATTGTTGAGCCATTTAGAGCTCACTTTATACTGGACACTTTATAGCTAACTATGATGCCCAGTATGAAGGGAGCTCTAAATGGCTCAACAAGTAAAGTCTGTAAGTGTACTTTGTGCTCACGAGCGCCCGCTGAGTTCCTGAGTGTGTTTCAACGGAGAGTTTAATCAAAGTAGCAAAAGGACCAGGCTTGACACTAATCTAATATCTAGAAGACAAACATCGAAAGCAAATAACCCCTACATTATCAAATCCCACATGGATTTCGTAGGATTTTTCCAAAATTAGAATACCTCCCCTTTTCCCGGTTCGTGTGAATTCCGCACTTATTACACCGGATCAGTAACGCGGGCCGGATGATTGGCAATCCGGGTAGACGCCATTTTAATAGGATGAGTGTTCAGGTTGCGATGTAGATTGGAATACGAAGAACCTGGGTCAGATTCCGTCATTGTTATGAAATGAATCGTTTTACCCGGGTATGTCCTAAAACTACGACCAAGACCACCGGGGGATGGGCAGCAGCGTCCCTGGAGTGCGGTGGAGATACTGCGATCGCCAACCCGCATGCCAAGCGTGGCGATTATGGCATATACCCCCCGTGAATTTGGGGGAGGCCCATGTCCAGCAGTGGACGTCCTTTGGCTGATATGGTGGTGGTGGTGGAATCGTTTTCGTTATTGCATTTTTACCGACTTCAATAGAAGGAGGTACTCAGTTGGTCTGCATGTTTGTTTGATTTTTTATGTATGTACGTTCCCCGATAACTCTTGACCACGTAGGCCGATTTTGATAATTATTTTTTTTATTTAAAGCAGGTACCTCGACATTGGTCCCATATAAACTATGTATGGGATTCTTCAAGAAAAGAGTGTATAAATTTTTAAAGGATCGGCAACGCGCATGTGACACCCCTGGAGTTGCAGGCGTCCTTAGGCTGCGGTGACCGCTTACCATCAGGCGGGCCGTAAGCTTGTTTGCCACCAACGTGGTATTAAAAAAATTTTTTTGGGGAACTCCTCGAATTTGATAGGCACGCATATGCCGAATTCCATGTTTTCTATAGGTAACCAAGCATTTGCTTACGGAAGCCACAAATTGTGGCATAGCAAGTACAAAATTAAAGGCTTTTTTTTAATAAATTGTTAATATACTTAACGCCTTATTTACACATACTGTCGCCAAAACAATTGACTAACCGTTTGTGCACTTTATACTCATCGTAATAAAGCTCACGAATGGTCAGTTAACAGTGTTGGCCTTGTACGGGATTTGTATGCGAGTTTCACTACATTGCGCGGTTTGACTGATCGATGGAACTCATCATACCACGGTAACCCGCTATGTAATGAAATTAGCATGAAAGTCTCGTACGGCCTCACAAGGGGCTGAACACCTTTGTACCTTGTCGCTTTAACGTCATGTTTAAACTGGCATACTAAATGTCTAACGGGCGAAAGCGACAAAGTCCCAAATTGACCAGCTTCTTATGAGACCGATTGTACAGAGGTCTTTAGTTTTATTAACACTGACAGAGTGAGTGATATTGTTATTAGTACTAAATTACAAATAGAACGAGAAAATAAAAAATGCTCCGACAAGATACAAAAGAAGCAGGACAATTTTTTCCCCTTTAATTTAGAATTTAGAATTTTCCTTAGCAGACGTTCCTACCTATCGTAAAAAAATAAGTTGTTTGCTAATTACATGCGCATAAGAATCTCGCAATTAATAATGACAACCACACTAGTTGAACTTGCCTACAAATCTGGTGGTTCTAGGGTCGAATCCCGGTCAGGGCGTTTATTTGTGTGAAGAACACGAATATTTTGACGGCCTGTTTAGCCTAGTTGGTAGTGACTCTGCCTCCGAAGCTAGAGGTCCCGGGTTCGAATCCCGGCCAGGGCATTTATTTGTGCATTTATCACGGATATTTGTTCTTGGGTCTTGGATGTTTTCTATGTATTTAAGTATGTATTTATCTATATAAGTATGTATATCGTCGCCTAGTACCCATAGTACAAGCTTTGCTAGATAATCATTTATTTATGTACAACGAAAATATATACAAGATTACTTAACCAAAATAATATAAAGAAAATTAAAACTAACTTAAATCTAAAACGGGCCCTTGAGGCATTGTACCGAGGATGCTGGCGGCATTTCCTCGCTGTATCGCAATGCTGATACGTTGAGGAAACCGCCAGCTCTTCGGTCACCAGTTACGTCAGCTTTGCTTAGTTTGGGACTAGGTCGATTTGTGTAAGATTGTCCCCCAATATTTGTTTATTTTTATTTTTCCTTAGTTTTTGATGTTTTCTATCCATTTAAGTATTTATTTATCTGTATCAGTATAGGTATAAGCCGTTCTCTACTAAGTTACACATAGTACCAGCTTTGCTAAGGGACTAATGGAAACTAGGGGGAAATTGTCCACAAATAAATAATTATAAAAAAATGTTTGAGCCGGATTATCACTTATCTGACGTGAGGCTCTTTGAGGCATTCTGACATCTGACATACCCGTCACGTCAGAGTAACTATCCATACTAAATATATGAAACCGATACCACTCTGGCGCGTCTTGACACATCATGGTACGTACTGATGCAGTGGTTTTTACATATTTATTCAAATAAGTTAATGTAATCTAATCTTACGATCAGCCGCGTTTAACGAAATAATTGTAGAAGTACCTACTACTCCTGTATCTCTTACCTGCAACAATAAAGACATTTATTAATATACGATACAACTTTATTGCACACCAAAAAGAACACAAACAAAAACCAAATTTAAATCACAGATAAACAATGGTAAACTGGCGGTCTTATCGCTAACAAGCCATCTCTTCCACACAACCTTTATGTAGTCGAAACGATGCTTCATCATTATCATCATCATATCAGCCGAAGGAGTCCACTGCTGGACGTTGTTTTTTTATTTATTATTTAAGCCATTTATTCCTTAATAAATATACACTTCTTAATATTTCATTATAAAATTCAAAAGTAGTAATAGTACCTAATGCATGATTGAATTAAACATTATAAAATTAATTAATTAACATGCAGTCGGTATTGATTCTATAAGTATAATAATCTAGTTATTTTTATTTTTAAGGACCTCTTGACGAGTAAAGGCCTCCTCCATTTTACTCCACATTTCTCTGTTTCGGGCTATTATTACCCAGTCGTCGCCTGCAAACTTTTTTAGTTCTTCATCCCATCTTTCCAGTGGGCGGCCCGGCATTCTTTTACCTTATATAATATAACAATCAGCGCCTCCTCCATTATATGATAAAAGCACATTTTACAAAAAGAAAACAATCAATCGAGGATGTTCCCCAACACGGCGGGTCACCGCGGGGAAAAACGACCGAAACCCTCCACTGCTGGACATAGGCCTCCCCTAAAGGGTGCCACAATGACCATTTCTGCGTCACCAGCATCCAGCGGACTTCTGCTACCTTTATCAGTCCACCTTGCTACGATGTTTAATATAAGTACGTAGTTTCAAATGACTTGATTTGGTGGAACAAAAAAATTAAGCACTAGTGAGCAGCAGACATAGCAATTTTTTTTATTTTTTTATTTCAAAATTTCCAAAACCTGAGTCAACAAAAAATCTATATAATTATCGAACCTGCTCACAAAATTTCACGAAAATCGGTTGAGAATGCGACCTGTAGAGGAGAACATCCGGACAGACATACGAAAGAATTTTTGTCGAAAGCTGAAACGGTGACGCTTCGCTTGGTCAATTAAAAAACTCTAGTAGGTACTGCGTCTATTTTTTTTTATTTAATCGTATTTACGAACCGTGAGATCTTCGAGAAGAAAAGTACGGTTGCCAGTTTTTGTTGCACTTTTAACACCACCCAGGGGTCACGTGCAGGGTAACGGTGGGTACACCCTACGGACGTGGTGCAACTTCGACCCCACTTTGTCAAGTGAGTGGGCAACTTGACTGTTAGAAGTTCTCAAGCCGCCCGAAGGCCTCTAACTTGGCTTAACGACTGCTGTCGTAGACAGCAGCCGAGATCAACGGCTTAACGTGCCTTCCAAAGCACGAGAGCGCTCAGTTAGTAACCACTCAAAGCGATCACCCATCCAAGAACTGACCTGGGCCCACATTGCTTAACCTCGCATACCGCACGCGGTACGCGGGCGCCGCTGGGCCACGAGTCTGACTCTATAACGAGACTGAGTCTATAACAACATAACATAATGAATACGTATTTGTAATTGAACTGTGAAAAGTCAAAATATCTACAACAATACAGCAATTTACAGAAGGTCGGAAATCTTAGACAGTGTTTATTTTGTCCATTTTAACGTTAAACATGTAAGAATCACAAAAAAAAACCAAATGACCAAACGCGTACCAACGTAACCAACGTCACCCGAACGCAACCCGTATAAAAAGTCCCCAACTAAACCACTGCCACCCCTTTGTTTCTGAGTCCATCGGAATTCTTTATACACTCAATGGATTTAATATCGGCCGGAATGCGCATTGAGATAGTGTCCGATGCCGGGGCAGACGCGCGATTTGTTTGCGATTTTAAGACGCGGTAGGCATGAATGTGGAGGGATGTCGAGGATGGGATGGCTAAGGAAAAGGTGGATGGATTTCGTGAGACAAAATGAAGCATATGAGAGACGAGATGACGGACGATATTGAGGTACGGAAGAAAAAAATCATGCTGCGCCCAACACAAGCAAAGAATGATTCACAGTAGGCCGTTCCGTTTCCGGGCCGGCCCGTTTTCTTCTAGAGAAATGCGCCGGCCGTTGCGTTTGCTGTCATAGAAAACGGGCCGGCCCGGACACGGAACGGTCTACTGTGAATCATCCTTAAATGGGAAAAGGGCACGCGAATGATGAATTATGATGAAATTATTATACGCATGATGACAAATTTTGACCTCGCGAACGACAACTCATTAAAGGATACACAAAATGACCCAAACCTAAAATAATTGATGCCATAAGGATCCACTGCCCAGTATTAAGTCGTAAAAAAACATAAGTATTTCAAATGCCTAATTTTACAAAATAGTGATACCAGGATGTGGCACAATATCAAACGTTTTTTCGGGATCTTCTAGGATTCTCTCTATAATAGCAATAACAAAGTTTCAGATCAAATATCGGAGCATAGCATTTCTATTTCTTCTACATTGCTATTATAATAATGTATTTAGGAAGTGTTTGCTCAAAAACTTATATTTATTTCACAAAGATACGTGAACAGCGTTAATGCAGTTATCACGTTTGAAGGTCCAAAGCATGCGTGAACTAGAAGATGATGATGTTTTCTTAATTTAAGTACTTAGTCGTGAGTATATCAGACTTGGTATTTTAAAATAATAAATTCGTAACGTCTCCAGTCGCAATCAGTCGCAAACCTACTCTTCCCAAACAGGCTCAGTCACCTTAACCCTTCGCTGTACAACACTGGAGTGATCGAATTTTATTTTACTTTGTCCTTTATTGTACCCAGTTCCGTAGATTACCTATCTGTAAAGATGCCAAGTTTGGCACTAGATTGTTTACAGAAAAACTAATTTACTGCGGCTTAATGCATTTTGAGCTTTAACTTGGCAGTTTTCTTAAATATCCAACAGCTTTTATGGTATTATAACATACTGCATAGAAAACTGCCAAGTTAAGTCTCAAAATGCATTAAGCCGCAGTAAATTAGTTTTTCTATAGACAATCTAGTGCCAAACTTGGCATCTTTTCAGATAGGTAATCTACGGAACTTGGCACCCACTTAGATCTCAATTCTTTTCTCGGTGAACTTGGCTGCCTTTTTCACATTTATGTTTTTAATGGTTTATTTCAGCAAGGTACATGAACAGCGTTAATGCAATTATCACGTTTGAAGGTCCAAAGCATGCGTGAACTAGAAGATGATTATGTTTTCTTAATTTAAGTACTTGTTCGTGGATATTTTCGACTTGGTATTTTAAAATAATAAATTCGTAACGGCTCCAGTCGCAATCAGTCGCAAACCTACTCTTCCCAAACAGGCTCAGTCACCTTAACCCTTCGCTGTACAACACTGGAGTGATCGAATTTTATTTTACTGTGTCCTTTATTGTACCCAGTTAGCTCTATCGGCCCCAGTTATGTTTTATTTGACGCAGTTTTGCATGGATTTCCCACTTCCCGTATAGTCACGGTTTGGGACGAAGGGTTGGTAAAGTTATCCTTGTGCTATTGGATTTATAAATGACCGCTTCAATTCTGCTGAATTTTATTCTTAAACGAAACGAATAATTTTCGTCGATATCAAATAGGTTGATAAATGGCAATGAAGATGGTTAAACACTGGTGAAAATGCCTCTTGGAATATCTCACTGCATAACAGAATTAAGCAATAAAAAACATTTGTTAACGTGTTTTGAAACTTGATGTTAATATTAATCTGTTAAAATAAATAATAATAAATAAACCTACTATTTTGATCCAAATAATTAGTGGCTTTGTGACCTGAAAACCTATAAAAAAAATCAAATTTCCAAAAACAGAATCGACAAAAAAAACTACGTAATTATTCAACCTGCTCACAAAATTTCACAAGAATCGGTTGAGAAATGCGACCTGTAGAGGAAAACATCCGAAAAGACATACGAAAGATGTTTGGTCGAAAGCAGCGAAAGCTGAAACGAAGACGCTTCGCTCGCTCGGTCAATCAATTACACTAATGTAACGTATCTTTTCTTTACAGAAGAACAGGTACAAATTTAAATTAAATTAAACAGCAGAAATAGGTGTCGCTGTTGCGAATGTGTCATCACTGTTCTTATGTTTATAAAAAATAAGAATATTCATTGAAAAGCACCAGCTACATTAAATCCCTTAAAAATAATCCTGAACGAAAATTGAACTACACTATAACTCACATCATTGGACCTACGCATATACCTATCATGGAAAATAGCCTACCATTGCTCCTAAACTCCTATTCGTAAAACCGCAAGACTGAAAACTCAACTATCGCATTTCCACAAACTCAAATTACGACAAACCCCGTACCCACATTCGAATCAAACCAAACACACGCCATTATTGAAAAAGCAGCCCGTCAACTGCCAAGGAGCAATATCCCCGCAACCCTGTATCTACCGAATAGCCGGCGTGCTTATGTAAATCGCCATGTTATTGTGTATCTAATTTTGTCCCGACTGTACCTGCTATCGAGGCTGGTCACACAGCCCCGCCTCAGACAAACCAGCATACGTAAAAACGCTGATTAGGCTTTTGCCCATAATTGCAGGGGTCAACCACGTTGGTCGGTTGACATGTGATTCGCATGAGGGTTATCAGTATTTTTTTAAATATTTATGAAGGTACCTCGGTAATCCAATTTCAGGTTATGTCTTTGGGTTAGGGGTCGAAGTTTTTCATATGAATTAATTAATAATATAGGAGGGATTTTGTCAGCGTTATCTGGAAGTTGCTTGGGTTGTTTTTATTTGAAGGGTTAAGGGTATTATTTAAATTAGGCTATCGTGATTGCTTCCGTGGTTGTAGGTAAAGTGACAACCCATGTAAAAACAGACCTGGGAAAATCCTATAACAAAAATATACCCTACCGTATATCCATATGCTAGGCCCTATCAGCAACTTGTGGTTGCTATCAATGAATAATTTAAATTTACTTACAGTTGGTATGTCATTATAATATTGCATGTATGTATAAGTATATACACATACACACTAGCTGTTGCCCGCGACTTCGTCCGCGTCTTCGCTCCTATTGGTCGCAGCGTGATGTTATATAGTCTAAAGCCTTCCTCGATAAATGGACTATCCAACACAAAAATAATTTTTCAGTTCGAACCAGTATTTCCTGAGATTAGCGCGTTCAAACAAACAAACTCTTCAGCTTTATAATATTAGTATAGATTGGAAATGAATTATCGAATTAGATAAATTTCATTGAAAGCATAAATACCTTCTAAAGTGCTCCAGACTTCATGCACACCATTTAATTTATAAAATAAATTGAACAGCCACCTAATCAATTACAGTATAAACTAATCAAAAAATAACTTAAAAAGAAGATTTTTCGCTTGAATTAATCCCACTAGTAGCGCAAAACGAACAATCTTCACTTTTTCGAATCTGAATCTATAAGTGAAGTTAGCATTGTAAATTCATTTAAATTGACAACCGCCTTCAAATACATTAAAAAGTTAACCCTCTAGTTTCCACGACACCAAAAACAACCCAACCGATCTAAACGCCCATTAGACACGTCGCAACTTATGAATCACTTAACACCTTCACAATCGAAACACACGAGTTTAAGTAGTTGGCGTCTGTCACGGTTAAAAAGGGTACGCAAAGTTGTTCGAAAAAAGATTCGGCTGAAAGAGATTGGGCGAAATTGGACATCTGAAATCTAACGCGCTGAAGGGTTGTGAGGCGGCGGCCGCACAAACGTTAGACTTACCACCGGGACGGACTTTGGTTTGTTTTATAGGTAGGTAGTGCGCGAAATTGTAACCATATTTTTAGGCTTCCGTACCCAAAAGGTAAAACGGGACCCTATTACTACGACTTCGCTGTACGTCCGTCTGTCATCAGGCTGTATTTCGTGTACCGTGACAGTTAGACAGTTGAAATTTTCACAGTGTAGCGCGGTGGACTGTATTTTGGAGTTGTATGGGCTGGATTTCCGCGGCAAACAATAAAAATCTGGAGTCGTGTAATTGCGTGTGTTTTACCGGGATCGCCGGATATGAGAGAGAGATACAAAATTGTTGCTACAACTAAAATAACTTCTATTGGTGTTGCCAACATACAGATGATGTAGAGGTATTTATGTTGCCGCTATTACATAGGATACTAAAAAAACAGATTAAAATAAATTTTAAGGGGGCTCCCAATATATCTACAATAAACACGATTTTTTGCCGTTTTTATAGATAATGATACGTAACCCTTCGTGCGTGGGTCCGATTCGCACTTGGACGGTTTTTCTTTTTTAATATTAAACTAAAGGCGAAACATGAAAAATTGTGTCGCGAGCAGGATTCGAACCTGCAACGTCCTAAAACGCGGCCAATAATTCTTAGACAAATGAGCTATCAGAACATTCATGCTCAGTCACCAGATCACTCAAGTTCCCTCACAATGCCAATTGGGTTGGAACCAAGGGCAAAACTAAACCTCATTAGCTTATCAAGTGAGTGGGAAACTTGAGTGTTAGAAGTTCTCAGGCCACCTGAAAAGACTAAATGAAACTTTAATTATATGTAAACTTTAAAATGTTTTCTACGGGCTAGCGGCTTCCAGTAGGCCAGGTTAACTCGCTCCGCAACAAGTCCACCTGTCGATTAGTGCTATATTTGAGCGAAATTTAAAATTGTTTTAATTCTCCCCGTCAGCGCGGCCATGTCTCGGTCCTTTGGCGAAGTTGAGGCAAAAATAGACGAACGTGTATTACTAAGTTGACGGCGAAATTTAAATTCGAAGGGTTGTGACAGAATTTCTTGTTTGAGAACTTTTGAAATGTTTTAAAAGTACATGCAGTTTCGAATTTAGAAACGTTTGTTTTAACATAAATGAAAATTAGTAACTAACTGCTTTTAGCTTTTTACTGGTTGATGTTGTTTCCCGTAGGCCATATGCATTGTGGATCCATATGCACTTTAGCTGATATCTTGAAACTCTTCTGTCTAACTGCAGTCATTTGCATGACGACCTGTTTAGCCTAGTTGGTAGTGCCACTGCCTCCGAAGCTAGAGGTCCTGGATTCGAATCCCGGGCAGGGCATTATTTGTGCATTTAGCACGGATTTTGTTCTTGGGGCTTGGATGTCCTCTATGTATTTATCTATATAAGTATGTATATCGTCGTCTATTGGTTCTTAGTTTGGGACTAGGTCAATTTGTGTAAGGTTGTCCCCCAATATTTATTTATTTTATTTACTATTTATATTTGAAACGTTATTTAATGACAGTAAAAGCGTAGAGACATCAAATTCTAAAGTTTAGCATTCAAACAGCTTTTTTTATACCACGTCGGTGGCGAACAAGCGTACGGCCCGCCTGATTGTAAGCGGTCGCCGCAGGCTATGGACGCCTGCAACTCCAGGGCTGTCACATTCGCGTTGTCGACCCTGCTGCTTTGATATCAAACAGTATGAGTTTTACTTTACGCTTCTCAGAAACAAAATGACTGGGGCTGTTTTATGACTGTAATTAACATTAAATTTCACACTTGTGGATATCTTTTTTACACGGAACAAACTAGCACGATTTCCTAAATGGAAAGACTACAATCGCTGTACTATTGAGCCTAACATGGTTTACCCATTCGTATTTTCTAATTTGGAAGACACTGAAATAGCACATCATTTTTATAAATCAACTTTTTAAAGTAGTAACCAGTAACCAAGCAGGTGCGGCGGCTAAAGCGGCTGAAAAGCTTAAAGTCCAGAAGTACAGGGGTCTCGGCCCTGAGTATATTTTTATGCCATTCGGGGTCGAGACCCTTGGCCCGTGGGGTCCGAATGCTTTAAAACTTTTTAAAGAACTTTCTAAAAGACTAGTCGACTTCACTGGTGACCGAAGAGCTGGCAGCTTTCTCGCACAACGTATTAGCATCGCAATACAGAGGGGAAATGCTGCCAGCATCCTTGTCACCATGCCAAAGGGGCCAAATTTTTTAGATTTATTTAAATTTTATTTAGTTATAGGTTTAATTTAGTTTTATTTTAGGTCTAGTTTAAGTTGTTTATGTATTGTTATTAATATAAGTTTCATTACTTTAAAAAAATATATCGACATTTTTAAAGTAGTAATAAAACGAAGTACACATCGTACTTGAACAACTAAACAGTCGACACAGAATGACAAATCCAGCCTTTACTTTTTTCTTGACTCCTTGCCAGCATAGCTACACGAAGCTCCAGGAATTAGCTGTCAAACTTGAGCGGACGTACTGTAATTATGTACTTTGTAGCGTCAACTTTCCTGGAAGCGAAATAAAGTAGAAACACAATTAACAGGTTTTCTAGAATTTTCCAGTATTTAAATTGCTTGTGCATGTGTGTAATGGAAGTAGAAAGAACTGAGAATTCTGTATAATATTACAGTTGTATGTGTTTCATTCTAACATGTGGGCTTCTCCACTATTAATTTTACTGGCGTAATGGGTTTATGGGACCCGGGTATGTCCTTAAACTACGACCAAGACCAGCGGGGAATGGGCAGCAGCATTCCTAGAGTGCGGTAGAGATACTGCGATTGCCAACCCGCATGCCAAGCGTGGCGATTATGGCACTTACCCCCCATGAAATTGGGGGAGGCCTATGTCCAGCAGTGGACGTCCTAGGGCTGATATGGTGGTGGTGGTGGTGGTGGAATGGGTTTATAAAACTATAGATGTTAGTCGTATTTGTGGTGTGACAGTTTCTGACAACTTGGATGAATAAATTGGTGAACTAAACTTGTATTTTCTCAAGTTGAAATATATTAACTAGCAAATAAAATACATAATACACTGTTTTTAGGGAAGACACTGTTGTTAGGTTTTAGGGTTTGTGGAAATGTTAATATTTATCTCTTCTACATGTGGTCGCAAACTAACGCCTGGATGTTTAACTGGCGTAAAGACCGTGAACCGTTTTATGGTGTTTAAGAGTCAGAAGAAATTTTTAAGATCTGTATGTGGTATTAAACCCGTCGATTCATGCAAGCCGCATTTCCTAGAACATAAAATCTTGACTCTACCTTGCCTGTATGTGTACGAAATATCAATGTATGTAAAATATAACATGAGCCAATTTACTACATTTAACAGCTTGCGGCATCAGGGGAAAATTAATTATAAGCCTTCAAAAACCGCTTTTCTATCCAAAAGTGTATTTGGTATGGCACCGCGAATTTTCAATACCAGCGCAGATTTTAAAACTAGAAAGCGCTAAAGAATTTAAAACTGCATTATATAATTATTTAGCATCTAAGGCCTACAATTCCATTCAAGAATATTTCAATGACATTAATTCTTAGGATTCTATAGTATAAGCTAATTATGCATGCGATACACATGACTAAATATTTGCATGTCCTTGTGACCAAACATGTAGTTCTATTATATTGTTAGAAAATCACCTATTTGTACCATGTTTTAGCAAATAAATGACTGATTACATACAA
The DNA here is from genome assembly GCA_905163555.1 of Notocelia uddmanniana. Taxonomy (NCBI): domain Eukaryota; kingdom Metazoa; phylum Arthropoda; class Insecta; order Lepidoptera; family Tortricidae; genus Notocelia; species Notocelia uddmanniana. Next base: position 26,850,357 of record LR991060.1, read on the forward strand.
TTCTTTTATATGCCTATGGCTCGTCCCTATCACAGTAACGTATTTGACATTTTACTAGCAATTTCTAGTAAAATTAGTAATTTCGTAACCAAAAAGATAAAATGCATGGAAAAAAATACAAGTAATAACTTTCACCGAAAATCATCCATAAGCGCCTCCATAGACGTCCAATTAAGGCGCAAAAGCCCTAGCATCCACTGCCGGCCGCGGCCAAGCCGCGGCCCTGCCAGCGTGACAGCTGTGATGACAGACTTTTTATTTATATTGTGTTCTTGTTTACTTTTCATAATATCTTTTTTATGTTTGATTATTCATAGTTGTTAAGTTGTTTTTACAAATTAAGTGTCTCGAGTCGCATGCCACCTCCACACCCGGATGTGTCGCTGGAAGAATTTCTTCGATGCCCCCAATGCCCGTCCACTAAACTGTTCAAAGGTCGAAGAGGTTTGAATATCCACATTAGTAAATCACATAACCATAGCCGTAGTCAGCCACCACTCAATTCATCTCCTCAACTCCCCGCAACATCAACACCCAGTTTTCCGACAACTTCATTATCTGATAAGTTAAGTGAATTCAAAGATTCCATTCCCATCCTTAAAAGAATACCAAGAGGTGCTAGAATTACAGTAGCTAAAAGCCTTTCAAAAGTTCTCGATGAATGTGTCAATTCCAACACACTGACTTCATGGGAAAAACTGCTCACTTTTGCTTATCAAATTCTTCACGTCGATCATTCCACATCCTCCAAATCATTAACTTATAAAATTAAACATAACTGTTCTCATTCCATTTCGCCCTCTCCCTCAAACAAACTTTCGTCAACGCACCACAATCTATTTAAAAAAGTAGAAACAAAAGTAAATGATGGTGACCTTCGCGGCGCTGCACGCATCCTCTTTTCCAGCGACACATCCGCACCTGATTCTCCAGACACCCTCGCAGCCCTCGAGAGCAAGCACCCGCCGGCCCCCGCGATATCTAACTTACCTGACCCAGCCGACACCGCGCTGCCGGGCCTCGTTGCATCAGAAGATGCCGTCCTGGCGGCAATCATGTCATTTAATAACGGATCTGCTGGCGGTCTGGATGGGATCACTCCCCAACATTTAAAGGACCTGTTGGCAGCCACACCTGGTAGTTGCTATGGCGATCTTCTGGCCAGCATCACGCGCCTCATTAACCTGATGCTAAGTGGGAAGGTAGACGAAGCAGTTATTAAGACACTCTACGGCGCGAACCTTTGCGCTCTTTCCAAAAAAGACGGTAGTGTGCGGCCCATCGCAATAGGTTCGACTTTTAGACGTTTGGCTTCGAAAATTTGCTGTAAACATATCCTCCCAGTTTTAGAATCAAAATTCCAACCAACACAACTTGGTTTTGGCAGCAAAGGTGGCTGCGAAGCAGCCGTGCACGCCTGCCGTACCTTTCTTAAAAATACCAATGACATCGTGCTTCTAAAGTTAGATGTTAAAAACGACTTCAACTCAGTCAACCGGGATGTCCTTCTGAGTGAAGTTCAAAAAAACATTCCAGACATTTGTCCTTACATCTGGCAATGTTACAGCTCCCCCTCCCATCTCAAATACAAAAACAACACTATATTATCTTCCATCGGCTGTCAGCAAGGTGACCCCCTGGGCCCGGCCATCTTCAGTCTCGCCATTCAACCAAGTATCACCGAACTTACTTCAAAATTTAACGTATGGTACCTGGACGACGGCACCCTGGGAGGTGAAGCGAATAATGTAAAGAATGACTTTGTCGCTATTAGATCAAAATTCGAAAGCATTGGCCTACAACTAAATTCCAGTAAATGCGAACTGTACGTCGACCAAGACGATGACAAAAAATAGGAAACTATTAGATCCTTCGAAAACCTTTGTCCAGGAATAAAAATTTTCTCAAAAGAATCTCTTCACCTCCTTGGGGCTCCGATTTTTGATGAGGCCATCCCAGGATTTGTTAATAAAAATATTGACCACTTTAATTCATTTTCGGACCGGCTTCCCATATAAATTCTCACATGGCTATTTTTATCCTCCGGTACTGTAATTTTGTCCCAAAATTCACATACGTCATGCGATGCAGCCCCTTTTGGAAACTTCAAAATTTATGTGAAAAACTTGACAATATTATTTGGACACATTTAGAAAAAAATATTAAAATTAAAATTAATAACAGAATGTTTCTACTTGCGTCCCTGCCGGTTAAGTTCGGTGGTCTTGGTATTAGACAAATTTCTAGCGTCGCCCTTCCGGCGTTTCTGTCCTCGGTACACAGTACGCTACCTCTAACAGGTAAAATTCTAAATCCGTCACACCGTGACTGTGAGATAGCGTGCTTGTCCGAGGCCAGAGACGCATGGAAGATGGCCTGCCCAGGCAAAGACCCTCCCGTCCGCCCGGAACTTCAGAAGCTCTGGGACCTGCCCATCTGCCGGCGGGTGCATGATCACCTTGTGGAAACCTCCACATTGGCGTCAGAAAGGGCTCGTATGTTGGCCATTTCAGAGAGAGAGTCTAGCCACTGGCTTCACGCTTACCCCTCTGCCAACTACGGGAACCTTTTAGACTCCAACAGTTTTCGACTGGCTGTTGGTCTTCGACTCGGGGCCAATATTGTGGAACAACATCGCTGCCACTGCGGCACAATGGTTGATAAGACGGGTCACCACGGCCTCGCTTGCCCAAAAAGCGCCGGCCGCATGTCCCGCCACTCCTGCCTCAACGACATCATTCGTCGGGCTCTTGTCAGCGTCAACGTGCCGGCCACCCTAGAGCCTAGTGGTCTAGCACGTGATGATGGCAAGAGACCCGACGGGATGACTCTCGTGCCCTGGCAACAGGGTCGGCCCTTAGTTTGGGATGCCACATGTGTGGACACCCTACCTCCGTCCCACCTGGGCACGACGTCGTTGAGGGCTGGCGGAGCGGCCGCCGTAGCCGAGGCTGCAAAGCGCCGCAAATATGCAACTCTCGGCGATAGTTACATATTTGCGGCTTTTGCCGTGGAGACCCTGGGTCCGTGGGGACCGGATGCAATAAAACTTTAAAAAAAATTAAGTTTCATGCTTATCCGGTCCTCAGGTGACCGTAGGGCTGGCTCGTTCCTCGCACAGCGAATTGGCATTGCCATTCAGCGAGGCAACGCGGCCAGCCTTATGGGCACCCTGCCCAGTGGCATCGATTTAGGCGAAATATGTACATATAGGTTAGGTTCAGATAATTTAAGTTAGGTTTAGTTGGTTAGTTTTGTTTGTTTGTAAATTGTATTGTGTTTGTCATGAATAAAGTATTTCCCCCCTTTAAAAAAAAAAAAAAGTAATAACTAGAAACAAAAAGTAATAGGCATTATTGCTTCCTAATAAATAACCTAATGGTAACACAACTGCATATTAAAATAAAAAACAACACGTGCATAGGAGAACAAAAAATAAAGGAAACTGGGTCACTAATCTATACACTGAATGCGGGTAGCGCAGGACCTGTCATTGTCGAAGTCTTTGGGGGAGGCCTATGTCCAGCAGTGGACGTCCTTCGGCTGATATGATGATGATGATGATGAATCTATACACTCGTCATCAGGTTGTAAGCGAGCAATAGGTACAATCCCAATCGAATGCAAATACGTTAGTAATAATGCCCAGAATGGAGCCTCAGTCAAACAGCTACAACTTTAAATAAGTTCATTAAAATATCTTCGACTCGGAATGCAATTTCCTAATAATGAATGCAACCAGTTCATTCGATCATTGGCAGTAAATAAACTTAAAAGCATCAGTCGAGCTTTCTGAACTCTGGCGAAAGTTGCGTTTTCCAAATAACAAGAATCACAGACGGTTCAGTGAGCAGCGCTTTTAGTCATGTTTATGTTTCTAGAATTAACACGATGAAGCTTAGATCTATGATCAAGTGTACAGAAATCGTAATCTAAGGACGCCTGAGACTCCATAATAATCACAGGCATGCTACCCACCCTATGATCTGAGGATTTGTTGTGATGGTTCAACGCCTTCACCGCGGAAGTTTTTTTTTACCGTTAATAACCATACAAGTATGGGGCTGTATGGACCCCATGCCACAGAGAACGTGTTTAGCACAGATTAAATGCTATGTACGTCATATATGTCTACTTAATTATGATTATGATAATAGATCTTTAATAGCATTAAGTAATTATTAGAACGACGTAATTAACTCTGCTGTGTCAGTAGAAAAGTAGCTACGCGTGCAAAGAAGTCAATTAGCTAGTAAGTATTAACAAGTAAATGAATACCTTCTTTAACATTAAATTAGATTTTGCCCGTTTAGCCTATAGTTTTTTTAATTGCCCAAGTCGTATCAAAGTATTTAGTTCAAAAAGCGACTTTCTACTCCAAGCTAGAAGATTCAAAATTCAATAACAATTCATATTAAACAAATAAATAATAGGGGACATTTTTAGGTAGTGACTCTGCCTCCAAAGCTAGAGGTCCCGGGTTCGAATCCCGGCCAGGGCATTTATTTGTGCATTTTTCACGGATATTTGTTCTTGGGTCTTGGATGTTTTCTATGTATTTAAGTATGTATTTATCTATATAAGTATGAATGTCGTCGTCTAGTACCCATAGTACAAGCTACCCTACTTGGCAACCCCTTCTCACCACCCGATCGATTTAAATTTTTTATTGGGTGCACAGGAAGTACAGAGCAACTGTTTGAAAAAAAATTAAAGTCGCTGAGCCCACATTTTTTTTCTTTTTTTTTCCCCACCCCACTACACCCGCACCCACCGCCCGCGGCCTGCCAGCACGAAGATTATAGGAAAAGGTTGTTCAGGGATGTAGCTAACGGAGTTTCAATACAGCTGAAGCCACATCACCGATTTGGTCGCGAGCTCTCCGTCCATTTGCTTAGTTTGGGACTAGGTCGATTTGTGTAAGATTGTCCCCCAATATTTATTTATTTTTTTACACAAATCGAACTAGTCCCATAGTAAGCTCAATAGGCTTGTGTTATGGGTACTAGACGACGATATATTTAATACTTATATACTAAAATACATAGAAAACATGCAAGTCTTAGGAACAAATGTTTTTGCTCACCACAGAAACAAATGCCCTTACCGGGATTCGAACCCGGGACCTCTAGCTTCGAAAGCAGAACCACTACCAACTAGGCTAAACAGGCCGACAAGTATTAAATGATTGCAACTATACTTATATTTCAAACTTTATCCTTAAAAAATAACTCGCCCTCCACCGCTACGGGCGTAGCGCTACGAAGTAGTGTTATTCACAAGCCGATTTGTCCTCACCTCTCACCTCACACCTCACCCGTTTTTATATGGAAACTGTCAAAACTTGACAGATGACATTTGACCTGTCCTCACCTGTAACCTTACACCTAACCCATTTTTATAAGGAAACTGTCAAAATTTGACAAATGATATTGACAGTTTCCATATAAAAACGGGTGAGGTGTGAGATGACAGGTGAGGACGAGTTGGTCTGTCAATAGGAGGGTAGTATTAATGTTCATCAGTAAATTTAGTAGTCAAGAGATATGTATTATAATTTTATATTGTATATGCAAAAATTGGCAATAAAAGGCTTTATTATTATTATGTAGCGAAAAGCGTCCGTTGCGCTCTGACGCAGGTGGGTTTAGGAGAACAAGTATGTATACCGAAGCTTGCCCTTTACATTTTTTATACTAAACATAATGGTGGCAAACACGCATATATGACTATAGTAACCAGACTTACGTAGTTAGTTGACAACCGCTTTGGCATCTGATACAAAATGACCGACTGAGAAAAGTACATTCTGTTCTTCTCTTTGGTAATAGCGATGACAGAGAAACAAATCAGCGGTGTAACTGTGATGGCAACTTAATTAAAACAGCGAAAAGTTGGCAATTTTAAAGCGTAAACAGGCGTGGTGGCTGTTGGAGCGATTGATAGACAACTATTTCAAATCGATATCATAAGTAGTTACCACAAGGGATGAAAATCAATGTGACAAGAAAGGATACATGAATGCGGACGGATGTAGGAGGAGGGGTAAGCCTAGGAAAAGGTGGATGGATTTCCTGAGAGACAATATGTAGAGGAAGGATGTGAGTGACGATATGACGGCCGATAGAGAGATAAGGAAGAAAAAAACATGCTGCGCCGACACAAAGTAAATGGGATAACGGCACGCGAATGATGAAGTAGTTAGGACGAGGCTAGGGCGCTATTTAAGCTAGTAAAATGGTTCCGTAGCTAAGAAGATTGTTGTTGATCCAATGGAGCGCCATTATCGCTAAGCGATAAGCGCTTTAAGAAAATTTAAAAAAATGTAGTGCCCAAGTTACATAATGATGACAGACGGACATACAAAGACACTGTATGGTTTAAATTGTTACCTATTTAACATGGAACCCTAAAAGAAATAAGTTTAAAAGGGACAGGCGCACCATGAAAGTATTTTTAAAAACTTTTGACGTTCCGCGACCCGCAACCTTCTCCAGTGGATCGAGCTGAAAGTAGGTAGTTTATGAAAATAATGGGATTATCCTTGTAACCACGAATAGTACGTAAAACTGATATATTAAAAATGATAAATTCGACATATTTGTGTGTGCCTTAATTGCTCGGATAAGTTTATGGTACCTATATTGGTTCATGTTTATGTATTAAATAAATATAAGATATTAATACATATTTTGTAGCTTCAGAGACTAGCAAGTCACAAATATTACAAGCACCAAAAGTTTCAATAGATATGATTATAATATATACATGGACAAGGAAAGTACTTCAATCTACTGACAAAACTGAATGTAATAATACTAATAAATAATTGTTTTAACTCAGTCAAGCCCCCACGACGCAACGTTTGCATAAAAGGTTCAATTAAACCAGAGACAAGTACATTTTACTTTTTTACGGAGCCAAGAACTACTCAAAATTAAATTAAGTCCCAAATCGGTTATCATCTCGCGCTTACCCGCTAACACTGGGACCATACGCAACGCCTACTACCAACTGTCGAACGGGGGCGAGCAAACTATGAAAGCACTCATTAACTGAAAAACTTCGGTGCCACTAGTCTTGCGCGTGACGTCATGACTTAAGGTTTGTGACGTCACAAGTTGTGCCTATCATATTTGATAAGTCTAGTGATGCATTCATGTTTTAGTGACTGCTCATGTATACCTTATTCGACCAAAGAAGATTTTTAATTTAACAGCAAGGACTAGACCAAGACTAGTCCAGGCATTTTAAAAAGTAATTTCTTAATGCTTTAACGTCATGTTTAAAATATCATACTAAATTTCCAACGGAAGAGCGACAGGGTCCCAAGGTGTCCGGTTACTTGTCCGCTTAGTTATGTAATTTAATGGATGACTATTGGCCTTCTTTTACATAATCACTAAATATGTCATAGCAATATCTACGGCTGTTGTCATCCTTAATACTAATAAATAAATAAATAAGTAGATTAAACTATTATTCTTGTGCCAATTAACAGGGCCTTAATTCAAATGAAAATGGATCTACATTTACACAAAAAATTAGTACTAATAATTTTATACCGAAATCGCAAGTATTTAGTAGATTGCAAATTAATAAAGTACTATATATAGGACATTAGTGGTTCATCCGACAGCATAGCCAAGCCATTGTCCAACTAGTCCAGAAAGAAACAATCAAACTTTTTTCATCATAACTCTCGGCCATAGCATACATTTTCCCTAACCGGGATTCGATAACGAGTGCACTAACTTTTTCTGCCGCTTAACAGAATTCCATAATAGATTTAGCTTTTTGAATTGTCATACTTACCAAAATCAGGGTCAAGGACATTTTGACAGGTAAATGCTGCTACATAATATTTTCTCTAGAAAATCCTTGCACGTAACTTTGACGTCAAAAGGGGACGTTCAGACGTGACAAAAGGAGATGCACGAACATGAAAAAACACCTGGGGCTGCCAATGAGCACTAATCAATACGAAGGTGGCGAAAAATAACGAATGTGTTACCGCTGCCTCGTGGGTTTCCGTGCGGTACAGACGGCAAAACAAACATGGGTGTTGAACTCGTCACAGTCATAAATAAAACGCGAGAAAAGTGAATGGAGTAGTCAAATAATTAGCACGTTCAAATGTATTTTTTGGTTCACCCTACAACTTAGACAACTAATGCAAGACGTGCCTAATACCTTGTGTTTTTCTTGACTCAATGTTTTATGTGACTTAAACGCAGCCGTTTTAATTTTTCTCTATCAGTACAGAACACTGTTCAAGAATGTTTTGCAACATTTGCTACAAGTTTTCAAGAGTTAAACTCAATTAGCTGCGGCTTTATACGTACTTGATATATTCTCATGCTAATTTATTTATAACGCACAAATACATTACACGTCAAAGATTTTACATATTTTACAATTCTCATTAACTATTAAAATACAAATATAGTTATACCACCAGGTTTTTCATAGACACACACAACAGCCGTTTGGACTCGGACAGAAGAAAACTGTTAAAATAGTTGCTACTAATATTTTTTACTGTATGTCCACCATGAAAAGTCACTTAATTATGCACCGATGTACTTTGAATAGGACATAGTAAAAACTCTATAGAGAAGTCGGGGAGTTTTTAGTTTACATAAGGATTTTTAGCTGAAAAAAACCTAAAAGCTCTGTTAGTAGTAGTAGTATGTAACATGTCGAACTTACGCTATGTGGTTAGCTGCCATTTTTTATTTGTGTAAAATGACATAGATTAACTTTACGCTGGCTCTCAAACGTTACGTTAATCAACCCTCTGGTAGACAAGAAGTTAAAAAGGAGTAAAACTTTTTGCAACTTTTCTGCCGTCCGTCCACCATATGCAGCCGTAATCGACGGCCGGCCGGGGACGTATTGGCCCGTCGTGGAGACGCTCTGTTTTTAAACCTTTCTTCCCCCGGCGGGGGCCGCCCCCCAATCGATGGCGTCACGTTAGTGCAGCGCCCGATCAAGTGCATACGTGTTTCTTTGATGTGTCTTTGTAATTGTTGGTTCGTGTTTTTATGCTGTTGGTGGCGTTTGCTGTAAATAGCGCTGCTTTGTTGGAAAATTTGCAAAAAATACAAATGAACTACTCAAAGAAGAGGGACTGACACAGAAAAAGGCGTTCTGAAAATTGAAGTTAAATGGGTAGATTGTGACGCCCGTTTCTAATGCATATTTTTTTATATATATTATGTGTATATATTTTTTTCTATAGCTGCAATTAGCATGCTAAACATCGTTAGCTAACAAACTTCTCCTAGTTTTTTGACTGGTACTTTATTTTCATAACTGAACTATTTATCCAATCAGACATATTTTGCACGACTATTCGTCAGTTTATTTTAAACAGTAAAATTCGTTTGTAGATGGTTAGAAGCAAAAGCAAAAAGGCATTACCTTTTATTGTAAATATATAATGTTTGTTCATGTTCACCTTACTCATATCCCTCTTCATAATTTGGTTGGATAAAGAATCACGAGTCATTTAATTTATTACCATATACCAAACGGTTTAATTAACACTTACAAGGACGTTCTCTTGTTTTAATATTTTCCGTACGTCTAGTTTTAACTCCAAAATTGTACTATAAATAGTACATTTGTCGGAGCGGGCGCATGCCGGTGACAAGTTGTCACGTCACTGCAGCGGACGCAGACACAGTAGATTTAAACAATTCCGTGAGCACGAAACCGACTAGGACATTTCTGAGGCACTCAATAGAAAGGATGTAGTGGAGAATTAAAATGAAGCTCTCTAGAATTTTTTTGTTGGGTGTGTAAAAATAAAAACGAATTTTGCAGTTGTGCTTTTAAAAGTACGTTTATCAAAAGGTACAAAACACTGACACTCAATATAAAAGGACCCACGCAGTGGTAACACCGTAATAACACGGATTTTTTGTTAGTTTTTTAGTAAAATTAGCGTGTTTTTATAATTGCATTTATGTTCAATCTTAAATTTATTTTTCTGCGCTATACGTTTGGGGAATATATTTACTCATCTGCATTAAAATATCCCTTAAAAAGTAAGAAGAGGTTATCCAGTTTTTATTGCTGTAATATTTAAAATTTGTACAATTTTTCATTGCGTATACCACCCACGTCATTGAAATGTGTTTAATCCGTCCGTTTCATAAAGTCGTCATCACTTGACGGACGTATAAATCAGTCAAACTCGAGTCATTCAAACGACAAATTGGCTCCGCCGGCCGGTTGATGTTGCGGAAACGACATGAAAGAAGTCAAAGAAAATTTTGAAGTATGCAATGTCACAAATGATATACGTTTGTCAATCAGTCCAAACTTGATTTTTCAACGCATCCCGAATTAAGTTTTGTCTGGTTTTGTTTTGAGATGATTGCAATAAGTATAACTGTGAAGTGTGACGAAAAAGACAGCGAAATAAGATACACGGACCTTAAGGTCTGCCATGATAAGTTCACACAAATAAAAAAATAGGTATTTAAAGAAAGTGCGATGTTAAAGATCATTACAGTAATACCTAATATTCTGCATAGTGTCATTTATCTCAGGGAAAGAAAACTGACAGGAGATGCGTTTCTCTAGGTGAGCGGGCCCCATCATTGACCTCGTAAAACGCGACTCATTTTTGTAATAATTTATAAAAATATCACAGACATACTCGTAGTAGCCGAAATAGGATTCCAGAAACAGTTCTGTGACTCCACAGAATTTTTAGATAAAACTACTCTTAAGGCGCTTTTAGGCGACTCTAGTTTTCCCAGTGCTGGAAGGTTACTGGCGCCGTGTATATATATTTTCGTTCCAGTCCAGTGTATCTCCCTCCATATAAACGGTACAGTACCAGTCCAATGCTGGCAGTGGCACACGCTGTCTATTGAAACCAGCAACTGTGATCGTCCAAAATGACCTATAGTGAAGACAGCTTATCCAAAACGTCAGTGAAACTTAAAGCAAAACTCCAACATATCGGTATTATCGGTCAGCAAATATTGATCAAATACAGCAAAATGTACGTCAACACCCTTGACCGATTGAGCAAAGCACAGTTTTTGAAGTTAAGAACCAATCAATAAGCGCAGTAACAAAATAGACTAAGACAGGGCTGTCAGAGCGCGGAACAATTCAGTCGCGCTGTCATCGCTGAGACAGCGCTGACGGGTGACTGGAGACCGGGGCCCAAGTCACAAGAGATGAAATCTCTTTGACTGTAACACTGAGTAAGTGATGGCAACAAAGATCTCTTTGAGAATATATACCAGCGTTAAGAAACGGCAATATGTATCTACATAATTAACAGCAGGAAGGCATACGAATGAAGTATGAAAATCGAAAAGACTTTAAATTAGCAAATTCAGACACACAGAGATTCAGAGACACATTAGACCAAAGTCAGGCCCAGTTGTGGGAAACCAGTTCTGTCAAGCTGGTCTAAGTTGACAATCGTTCAGATGTACTCTTTGAGTAATAACAAAGGTTAATACACAGAATACATGTCAGTAGCGTTTATTAGAAACAAATAAAGACTTTGTGTAGTTTGTGTCTTTGTGCATAGGTCCTTAAACGCTAGTTGCATCATACTTAATGTAAGGTATAAAGCATATTTATGGATCACGTAAGCAATTTTATTAGAAGCGTAAGTAGTACTTTCTTCTTCTTTAGCGTCACTCTTGGCTGTGTTAATGGTTGTTACTTCAGAAATTATATTGTGCTTTCCAAGTCTTTATTCTTCTTTAACAGTACCTTCACGTAAGTCTGTAGTTTTAAGATACAGATCATTAAGTGACAGAATCCCTGGAAGAAGCATTTCGTGAAGACAACGGTTCCGTCTCACGCTGTCATAGCTGAGACGTCACTGACAGATAAAAGGTGCGGTCCAAGTCACAAGAAACAATTCCCAACTGTCACCAAATCCCTCAGATCAGATTGATTAGATTGCAATAGCTGAATACCGAATGCAAAGAGAACGTCAAGAAACAAACGTCTTTTTGCTAACAAAGTGCATCAAAGACAGTTCCCAGTAGCGCTGTTCGTGTCATAGCCGACATGTGAAGAAGGTAGTCCAAGTCACGGGAGATGAACTTACGACCTACATTTAATTAATCATACGCTTATCAATTTTCTGCATTGTTATAAGCACTATTGGTGAGGTTTGATACATTTCTACAGTTGACAAAAGGATTGATAACTTTTACATGGATAAGGTTTTTGATTTATAAAAAGTATGTCAGTGCTTACAAATTCTAGAAAGTGCTGTAAAATTAAAAGTAGATGCGAAAAATTCTAGTTTTAGTGTCATTTAAGAATACCTTAGTCAATCTATTGCATGCAACATTTTCATGAAACTCGACAGTGATGATTATTGTAACATGACAATATTATGATTTGTGGGCTGCTAAACCTGTTACTATGAAACTATCCAGAATCATTGACTTACAAGAACTTTAGTTAACGTTGTCAGTATCGCTTGTTTCGGGTGTAAGAAATTTTACTACGAGCCTATCCTTACTTTCGAATTCCTAGGCAAGAATCGCTGATATTTATAACTCTCTCAAGGGAGTGAAATTTCCTTGACCAAGAAGCAGTAGATACTGGCAGACCTGTCAGAAAGGAACCTTCCAGAATCGCTGACACGCGTCTCTCAGGCCACACGAAAGCAAGACTGGAGTGAAATTTCCAGGCGCCGAGTAAACTTGGAGACGTGGGGGTGACAGCGTCATCCCGATGCAAGTTGATAATGCACTGAGCGCCTGACAACGCCAATGGCGGTTTTGACTGCGTTAATTTCGTTATTGCAAATAAAATTTCGTTAATTATTTTAGAGTTTACACGGATATCTCAGACCAAGAAAAAACAACGCACGCACGCACACATATACCAACTAAACCATGAACAGAACTCTTTAGTACATGTGGTAATGGCGTCAGGGTCACGCGTTTTGGGTATGTGCATGGTTTAGTGTGTATATGCCTGCCTGAGCGTGTGCTTCCTTATTACACATGGTTTTAAAAAACTTTGTACTCGTAATGCTCCGTCTATATTTTTTTCTTAGTCTGAAACGGAAATATATCAAATTGTGCTTCTGCGTGAGTACTAATGTCCACTTTCATTCATGAGAGGTGACCCGGCAGTGGTACGTCAAGAAACTGATGACATTAATGACTCTTTTATATCGAATGACTTTGTCAAGCTCACTACATTTATTAGTGAGCCATCCGTATCACTTCGGACACTAAACATGTCAAAACGCTTAGTTCGGGCGCAACCTTATCTAAACAGACCTAAGTAAAGACTTCGCAAAAGACCTGATAGCCTATGTAAGTGGTCGGTGGACACAGTTAGATTTTAGGCTGAAAACTAACACTAGGTACAGATGATTACGTGGATTGCAAGTGCAAATAATCTGTTGGTAAGTATTCTCTCATAGTAAAACATGTCGAAACGTATGTCATTTATTTACGATTTTGATTTATAGGTCATCAGAAGCGATATCTTAAGTAAAAACAGATATACATGTGGATACATTTATCCTGCCCTTATGCCAAAATAGAACCAGTTTGCTATATTGTCTATGTCAAAAGTATAGTAAGGCAAAAATGGTATGGTATGCTTTAAAATGCTCTCTCAAACAAGTTAATAAAGAAAAACTTTATTAACCTCTTGTGTAAACTATTCGGACCCGGGTATGTCCTAAAACTGCGACCAAGTCCACCGTGAGATGGGCAGCAGCATCCCTGGAGTGCCAAGCCAAGCGTTGCGATTATGGCATGTAACCCCCCCCCCCCCATTAAATTGGGGGAGGCCTATGTCCAGCAGTGGACTGATATGGTCGTGGTAAACTAATCAACCATCCTCGAAAAAAGCTTATTATCAAAAAAAATTGTCCAGTCAGTTGCATGACGTCAAAAAAGTTTTGTGAAAGAATATTAAACCTTTGCTTTCATATCGTTGAAAGTAGTAGTGTGCCTGAAGTTCAATGAGCGGAAGTTACAAAGAATTCGGACCGTTATTAATTTGCAAGTCATTTTATTTCATCCTAACAACGTTAAATTGCACAAATGTCAGCAAATACTATCAATTAGCTTAGTGCATTTTGTCACTTTCCTGCAAATGCTATGGTCAAAACATACTTTTCCTGTGACAGAATGCTTGATAACGTCATTGCAATACGACCAATTCTATTTAACAACGCAACAAAACGTCTCTTAACCGTCTTACGGTCAAACGGTCGATAAAAGCAAACAAATAACATAGTAATATCAAGGCTGGCATTGTAAAGCCGTCCGTCCACCGTTCTTCAGAGCAGCGCTCGAGTGCACCCGTGACAGTCATTTAAGACAGTGACGTGACACCCCCACCCCCCCACGCCCCCTTAGATGGATTGATATTACGGTGCAGAAGCAGACATAAGACGGCATTGCATACGGGAATGTCGGAATTTAAAAAGTATGAGACTTTATTTTTCTTTGCAATTTAACGGTCAGTTCTGAAATTCGAATTCGCTGTGTAGGCGAGTTTCAGGACTGTATTTAATTTTTAGTATTTGTCGATTAATCGCATTATTTTTGTCATTTTTAATTAAGAACTTGTTGTGTCTTATGTTTTAGTTTCTATGCGCTTATCAATCTCGTTCGTTGAAAAGTTCGAATGATTTCACCCATCTCTTGAATGTCCGGTGACGTGATTAAAGCGGTGACAAGTTTGGAGGTAACTCCTACCAAACACGAAGAATTGACCGGTACTGGAAGCTGACCCAATACCTGGCACTTTCAATCTTATGTCGTTTACCTTACACTTAAAAATATACCTAATTCCTGATAATATTGCTACCTATCCGTAAGTATGACTCTCAATTCAAAATCATTTATAATTTTAGATGTCATTCTGTAACCAAAAAATTCATATATCGGTTAGGTTATTATGATATTCGATGTTTGGAAAAGTCGAGTTTTCTAACCCTTAAAAAATTCCTAACTCGACAATAGCCGTACAACTTTTTGCCAACGACCCAACTCCACAACGAGCGCTGTATATTATTCATTTAATATTATATTCCGTTCTGCAACCCTTCAAGCTGAAAACTACGTCGTTGGACGCAAACGAGACGGGCGTGATGGCGATCCAGAGACAGTGACGTGACGACCCCACCCCCACCACCCCAGGGGGCGACTGACCCCAGGGGGGCGGATAATAAGGGGGCAATGCGGGATGGAAGTCTTCTTTCGTGGAAATGTGTTGCTTTAAAAGTGTGCACGTCAACTGGAGGTAAATTAGTTTTTGAAGTGCAGTGTCCGGAAAAGTCGTTCACTGATAATTACGTTCGTTTGAAAACCTTCCTCCATTCCATTTAGGTACATTAAAAATTGCACTATTATTAAAACCTTGCTAACATTGCACATGGTGCTAGTGAAATAACTTATGGAACAATGGTGTAAGCGTTGTAATAGTTAAGTTACCTGGTTCTTAATAATCTTGAATGAAGTACCAGTTACAAGTGAATCCCTTGTAATATTTTATTACCATCACTCATTTCTATACAACCACGAACATGAGAAACGATGTTCACGAAGCGCAAAAGAAAATAAACATTTCAAAACGTCACCGTTGTCCGCGGCGTCGTGTCATTTGCACAAAATTAAATACCCCTCAAAGACGAGACGTCAACTTTACCGGACAGGGTGGCGCCTGACCCCACAGGGTGGCGGGCGGGAGGAACCAGATGGATTGATATTACTACACGAATGCAGGTGAACTGAAGCCGATCTTCGTACAATGCACATTTGTAAGGCGCTGTCTTATGCTGCAATTTAGATAGCTCACGTGCTTATTTATGTGGTGTGATCTGGATTTCACTTAAAAGTCTGAGGCGATATCGGCGATAAAAGGGGATTTTTACTATCTACTAAGCCATTTCAACCGTGCATTATTTAATTTACAAGTTAAAAATTCCATTCCATTAATTTATCCCCTGAGTTATTTATTATTTATACACTTCATTGTACACAATAACAGGTTAAAATAATATTTATGTCACATAAGATTAAAGTACAAAGGCGAACTTATCCCTATGAGGGATCTATTCCAGTTAACCTTTGAGGAGTTATCATGATTAGAGGTGTACTTTTTCGTAAAGCATAGCAAAGTCCCTAACCAGCATTTGGCCAACGTGGAGATTGCTGCCCAAGCGCTCTCATCAGAGTGGAGGCTTGTGCGTAGCAGTGGGACGTGTATATGCTGATAATGATGGTGAGGATTCATCGTAAAAAATACCGTTATTAATATTGACTAGTCAACACTCACTAGCACGTTAGGTATTTGTTAGTGCCTGATAAACTGTACTTTTATCTATATACCTATTTTATACATAAAGTTAATGTAGCGTGAGCGCCAAGAAAGGATTTCCAAAGTCCCTTAAGGGGGTTAAATAGGGGATGAAAGTTTGAATAGTGCTCCGTTATTTTTAAAGTTAAGGAATCCCGACGGCACATTTACAAGAAAATATAATACAGTTAGCTGCTTAATGCTGAAGATAGGTAGCGTTTCTAATGCATAGAAAGTTAAATCATCAAGATCATCAATTCAGTATCATAGTGTCATCAACCTAGATACGTCCCACTGGGCACAGGCCTCCTCCCCAGAGGAGAGGGAACGAGCAGTAGTCCGCACGCTGGCCTTGGGTTGTTGGGCATTTCATATACACCTTTGAATTTCTTCACACGTGTGTGCATACATGCACGCTGTTTTCCTTCACCGATAAGCTAACGGTAAATATCAAACGATATCCCATACCTATATCGTATGATATGAGTACCAAAAAGGTCATTTTTCAAGCGGTTGAAAGTCGCAAAGTTGACAAAGAACAGCTTTACAAAATTTAAAACAAGTGCATTACAGAATATCCGATAAATATGAAGAACGTATGTTAATGAAGCAAGATTGAATCACGTATAGACGTAATGGAAGATGAATGACGAACATTAATAAATGATCCTAACGAGACTTAAAAAAAACTCGCATCCCTCTCTTACACCCCATAAAAACACGACAAAGACACATGTCCTCCCTTATTATCTTCAATTAAGAGGTCCAGATAATGTACCGTGACATACGCTGGACGTGTCCAGAATAAGCAGACCTCTCTGTTGAGAAACATGAGTCTACACCGCCTCAAACATTTGCACTTACTTAAGCCGGCTCAATTTACACTGGACAACTGGTTATGACAAACTTTTCTCTTGAGCTGGAGTAGATTACTTTGGACCTTGTGCGGTGGTGTTAAAGGCGGAGTTGACGCGACAGGTAATGTTGCACGTCAGAATCTCGTGAGTGATGTACGAAGGACGGTGATAGATCGGGGGCCGTTACATGTGATTAGTGTAACGTGGCTGTGATTCGCTAAATCAGTGTTTAGTAAAATGTCTGTTTTTTTTTGTCAATGGTACAGATATATTTATTGTTAAACTCCGAATCGACAACTGATTCCGTTTTTATCCGTATTATATGATCACTGGAATAAATTAAGCTAGGTATGCAATACATACTGCTGGTTTCAGATATTGAGCGGAGCCACAGAATAAGTAATAGTTGGCGGAGCGTGATTGTAGGTATGACATGTGGACATCATATGAGTAAAGCTCGGACACGGGAGAAAAATAATTTGTGATTATTCCACCAACGTTAGTCCTATTTCTGTGATTTGTGAGTTATGCGCTCAAGACTATCCACTTCGTCATTTTGCCAAATTTGAAGCAGATGGATTTAGCCGTTTCGG
Source organism: Notocelia uddmanniana (assembly GCA_905163555.1). Taxonomy (NCBI): domain Eukaryota; kingdom Metazoa; phylum Arthropoda; class Insecta; order Lepidoptera; family Tortricidae; genus Notocelia; species Notocelia uddmanniana. The sequence goes on from LR991060.1 coordinate 26,868,139, forward strand.
AGGAGTATACCCACAAGTGATTTACATTTATGGCCTAAGCTCCGCTCAGTAAGACAACCAATGCACTCATGTGGATAATTGGAGGTAGGCCCACCACTCTAAATTAATTTAAACAAATGGAAATATAAAAACAATAGCTTGATTGCTTTTTAGTTTATATGTCTTTACGAGTATGGGCTGCTGCAACGCCGCCAGATTTTTGCGTCATTTACGATCCGTAGCGGACTTTTTGTTAAACTTGTCGAAAATGTTGTATTTCCGGAACCTGTTGCGGCTTTCAATTTTGGTGTGTATGCGATGAAGCCTGCTGATATGTTCTTGTACCGCACTTGACGTTTTATTAGTAAGTGATTAATTATTTAATTTTTATGATAGACACTAGTAGAATGTCGCAACTGTGTATTGAAACTAATTCGGAAACATTAAACAATATACAGTTGATATACATATACGGTTAAGATTGTTACATTACATTAATGTATTTTAATAACCACACTTGAAAGAAATATGGACTTATTTTGTTGGTATTATTATTAACTTTATTTCACCTTCTTTAGATTTTAACACAAAAATCCAACATTTTCACAATGAACAAACACGCCACGTTTTCACAATCACAGCGAATAATGTCTCGTGATGGATGCAGACGTTGGAGACGTTCTTGCGAAAACAGATCAGCGAATTGAAGAAATTGATAGATTTAGCGATATTTCGATGAATCATTGACATCTGCGACGTAGAAAATAACTACGAAACAGGAGAAAAATTAACACTCAGCGCCGGAAACCCGCTCGACGGGCCCTCGTCTTCTACGCGCTTTCCTCTCTAAATACGGGTTTTCCCATGTTATTGGCTACGAGCGTAACGCTACGAAATTGTTGGCAATGAGAGTATGTGTTTGATGTTCGTACGTAGTTAAGTTTAAGTTCCTACGTAACGGTAGATATATCTGTCTTAATTGAAACCAATTTTCCCGTGTCTTTATAGAGTTTAACATCCAGGTTTCTTCGAGTAAAGGCAAAATATAGAGCACATTGTATTTAAATCGCTACAATAAAACTATTTTTTATACAACTCCTCGGCAGCTCTGGCGATCATACTCACAACCAGGAACACAACGCCACGATACCTAAAGTTAAGATTTCCAAACGCCCAATTTAAATCGTTAGAAGCTAAATTAACCAATGTTTGACTCCTTAATACTCCATAGTCGATACTTACACTTTGTCCCTATGTTATGACATAAGATTTGGATCATATACCGGTATTTGGCCAGTGTCGAGCACTGGATACTGAAGAACATTGTATTCACAACAGTCACCTAAACAAAACACGTTCCGTAATAATTTCCAGTAACAAGCATTCATTAATCAGATTATTTCGCTCGGTGACGCCATCTCGTTGCAAAAGTGCCAGTGATTCGTCACTCCGACGGCCGTGTCACGTCGGTGCTCATCCGCTGTCACGCTAGGGCTGTCACGAGGGGTATTTTGTTCGTGTCATCGTTTGGAGTGATATTATGTGACTGTCTTCGTAAAATGTGATGTATTTTTAAAGGTTTATTGTGCACTTATTTGTGGCGGATATTCTAACAATTCAAAGGAAATCTATGCGACTTTAGTAAGAATAAAATAGGCGTTGGGCTTCCGAAATATTGGAAGTAATTTTATAAATATTTTTACTGTTAATGATTTTGCGCAATATTCTAATAAGTATTACTATTTTCTCTTAATGCTACTAGTATCAATAAAGTTTGAAAACTGTTTAGTGTAATTTTGTAAAGTAGCTTATTAAAATAAAAAACATTTTCGATTCGTAAAATTTTAAGTATTTAATGATTAGTTCAATATTTCCTTGTTAGCTACATCCCGGTTGCAGCCGAAGGAAGATCAGTCCGCTTGCAAATTAATGTCTAGTACCTAGTGTAGGCAGTAATCGGTTCATCGAATTAGTAATAAAAAATATGATGTTGTATGTCATTGTGACAACACTGGTTCCTTGAACCTGAATGTCTTATTCGCTTCAATGCCTCAATGTCTCTTATTGTTACTTTATACTTTATTCAATATAAATGTTTAAGTATTACAAATATACAATAAAAACGTGTTGTAAATTAATTTAATGCATGTCACAAATCATTGCTAAGACGACAATGACAAAATGTATCCGAGCACCATCCAAAAACATGCAGCTGTTGGTGCGGTGCAGTTAAGATGCATTAAAATATCTTTTCCACTGATTAAATGTGTTTCTGTAAAAAAAAAAATTTTGCCTTGCCTTTTATTGCCGACTGTACTTATTGCATAGTCATGACTAGTTCGCTGTGAGGATTCGAATGAGTCCAAACACGACGAGTTTATCTTGTGTAAGTCTACCTAGTTGTTAAGCAATGTGGCCGCAGGTCAGTTCTTGAATGGGTGACCGCTTTGAGTAGTTACTAACTGTGCGCTCTCGTGCTTTGGAAGGCACGTTAAGCCATTGATCCCGGCTGCTGTCTACGACAGCAGTCGTTAAGCCAAGTAAGAGGCCTTCGGGCGGCTTGAGAACTTCTAACAGTCAAGTTGCCCACTCACTTGAAAAAGGGGGGTCGAAGTTGCACCACGTCCGTAGGGAGTACCCATCGTTACCCTACACGTGACCCCTGGGTGGTGCTAAAAGTGCAACAAAATCTGGCAACCGTACTTGTCTTCTCCAAGATCTCACGGTTCGTAAATAAATGCCATACGATTAAAAAAAATGGCCAGCTTCTGTGTCCTTCATCAGAGTGGCTCGGCGGTGTCATGATAATGCATTGTCACCGAAATTAGGGCGCGAACACATAGGACGTCCGTTTCTACACGATCCTTTTATACGGATTTGTCGCTATTCGAGGTAGTATTCACACAGCAGTAACAGGACCAATTTTAAGATAAAACGGACCGATTTTTCACTGGATACGGAATACTGTCATGTAAAACGGATTGATATGTGTGCGTACACATTTACATAAGTACGCAAAATTTCAGTTAAAACCAATTTCGGCAAGTGCCTGACGGTTTAGAAATTTTGAGGGACAAGTTCATCATCATCATCATCATCATGTCATCCGAAAGACGTCCACTGCTGGACATAGGCCTCCCCCAAAGACTTCCACAATGATCGGTCCTGCGCCACCCGCATCCAGCGGACACCCGCGACCTTCACCAGGTCATCGGTCCACCGTGTGGGGGGGCTGCCCACGCTACGCCTTCCGGTACGTGGTCGCCACTCAAGAACCTTTCCGAGGGACAACTTACTAAATAACATTTAAAAACCCGACCAAGTGCGAGTCGGACTCGCGCACTGAGGGTTCCGTACAACTAAAAACAAATGTGATTTAACAGTATATTGGTATTTGTTGGTAAAATATGGGACCCGTGTAAGTCCTAAAACAACGACCAAGACCACCGTGGGATGGGCAGCATGCCCCTGGAGTGCGGTGGAGATACTGCGATCGCCAACCCGCATGCCAAGCATGGCGATTATGGCATTTACCCCCCATGAAATTGGGGGAGGCCTGTATCCAGCAGTAGACGTCCTGGGGCTGATATGGTGGTGGTCGTGAAATATACGTAATAATAACGTTATCGCCAAATTTCAAGATCATCAATGGGAAGTTAAAAAAATCTTCAAAACAAAATGTGTGACAGGCAACAGCTGGACACGCGAGTGACAGTAATAGTGCTCCGTTTGGACCCTTCGGGAACGAAACCCTAAAAAGAGCTACTCTAGTATAATTAAACTATCTTCTGTGAGTTTACAAACAGGTACGCGAATCCTTGGTAGTGGTTAAAATTGTAATCGTGAAATAGTTACTCTACGTAAAGCCACCACCACCACCATATCAGCCGGAGGACGTCCACAGCTGGACACAGGCCTCCCCCAATTTCATGGGGGGTAAATGCCATAATCGCCACGCTTGGCATGCGGGTTGGCGATCGCAGCATCTCCACCGCACTCCAGGGATGCTGCTGCCCATCCCCCGGTGGTCTTGGTCGTAGTTTTAGGACATACGGGTCCACGCTACGTAAAGCATACCAAGGCTATGTCAGACTTCCGGAATATTGGAAATACCTAATGTAATGATATTAATGATCTAAGATTGATATTAGAATAGTGACATTTGAAATGATATTTCGTACAAAAGGTTTTTGCCTTACTGCTCTGCTACAATGACTTACCACACATTTTACATTATATATTTGTCTTTGAATTTCCCTCGAAATATCCGCTTACGATTCCCGTAAAGCAAAATTATAAAGAGCAGAGCACACATCAGCTCAAAGGCTGACAGGCACCTAAAGTGTATAAAAAAACTCATGTGCAGTTTCTTTGCGAGCGCTTTGAGCGATTTTAATTCGCTTATTTCGCTCGGAAATTGGTAGTGTTGCCGAATTAAGGTAGAGTCTGAGATATAGACGGGAGCGGTAGCGTTTTGACAGAAATAGAAAGCTCGACTGCAGCATGGCAGTAGCTGAACATCTTGAATTCGTTTGATTTCTTATTTTCTAATGTGAAATTTATTTTATTTTCAGATTTGTACTTAAAGAGTACCACAGCTGCAAAAATATGATTCAGTTTCAGGTAGTGATACGAAGCCAATCACAGTTACGAGTACAACTTAAATTGAGAAATTTTATGTATTGAACACAAAAGTACACTATCTTGATACTAGTAAGTATAAAAAATATGAGTGAATGTATGATTTTAGATTCACATTAACTTTAGTTATCAACGCAGTCATTTCATCCGAGATAAAACGTGCCGTTCGGATAATTACGGACCATGAAATTTTTATTATTATTAGAAACAGGGGAGGCAAAGATAATTTATTAATATAAAATATAAACATTACACGAAACACAGAAATGTAAAAATAGCAGGTTTTGAAAATCAGCATAGGTGAGCTAAATAGATTATAATTTTCAAGGCGTTGTAGTCAATGAATAATTACATACTTTAGTCATTATTAAAAACTAATCCAGTTATTAAGTAAAATGTCGTAAAACTAGCGCTATATTTTGTTTTTGTTACGACAACTACACACACAATTAAATTTTTGGAAATCAAGCTCAGCAAAACTGATAAAATCTTAGCAAAATATCTGACAGCACAGCCTTTGTTTACTCACTGAATGAGGGTTGTATATTATAAATCGCCTCCGCTTATGAAATCGCTGTAACACCGCACTACGCGCGCGCCCTTAACGGCTGCACTCGTCAGCTCAATTGTAAAGGCGAGCCGCCGTTTACACTCTAAATAACACTGTTTAACTTATTAGTAGCTAAGTCAATTGTGAATAAGGATTTAGCACGCCAGGTTTAAGTCATCCTGTATAGTAATTTGAAGTATTGAAGCCAACGTAGCCAACCTCTGAGGAAAATTTTATGTTAAGTACTACGTAGTAGTAGTAAACACTTTATTGCACATTGATTTGTACATAAAAGAAAAATAAAGGCGAAATTGTAGAAAGGCAAACTTATCCCTTTAAGGGATCTCTTCCAGCTAACCTTTGAGTAAGTATATATTATATCTAAATATAATTTTCCATGATAAAATGACAATTACATAAAGGGTTCTATGGTAAACGTACCAATGCCCGACATCTCAATGCCCAATAGATGACACCGATCTGTCACCTCTAATGTAAACATTAGATTGAAGGTGCCAAGCATTGGGTCAGCGAAGAGCACTAGTAATTTTACCTTACTTCGCATATTTAAATACGTAAGGTGTCAAACGTATAAATGTTAACAAAGTTTACTTTAATTGTTAATTTAAAAAAAATACTATATTTTGGCATTTTGCACATAAAGTAGGTAAAGTTATACAGTTCTGTAGTATTTCACGAGTTCTTAATTAAGTATGTTCCTGCATTTCGATAAATATAACGAGAAATTTTGTAAAATAAAAACATTTTACTTTTGCATAACCGCATAGTTTGATATGCAAACTATAAAAAACTAGAGTAAGCCCAATATATACCTGCAAATGTAATATTATATGTGAAAAACTTAAGATAATGATCTGTTGTAGTATGTAGTTGTGACGTGTTCGAATAGGCGTTTGTTTTGTTTGTGTTACACATTTTAAATATGTAATGTCTATTCGAACACGCTACAACTACATACAACAGGTAATTTTCTTAAGGTTTTTACCTATTGGCTATGTGCGAAGTAGGTGGTGGGGGTAAGCTAGGCGATCGCGGCGCACACCACGGCAGAAATGTATACTAACCGGGGACAACTGTCAAATTTACTTTCGCGTTTCCTATTGGTTTCTTAACGAGTTTATTATTTCAGTAAAATTTCCAGTAAGGGGTCTTTCTCGTTTACTAAAATAAATAAAATATTCATGTGTCATTATTTGACACCTCTGAGTTTGACATTGTCCCGAGACGCTTGACTTTTTTTTTATGATAGACTGACCAGCGATTGGCCTTAGTCTCACCTGATGGAAAGCGATGACAAGGCCTAAGATGTTGCTCACTGATTCAGTAATGGCTATTACTGAATCAGTGAGCAACATCTTATTCACTCGTTTGACGTTTCTGACGTGCACATAGCCAATACCTAACTAAATAGGTATGTTAATTTTTAATTTAATACCTATGTTAATGTTCATGTTAATTTTTAATTTAATACCTATGTTAATGTTCGATTAATGAATTTCATACATACTTTACACTTATTACCAATAAATATTGTCTATGTTTATATCTATGAGCCATCAATATTAGTATAAATATTGTCTATGTTTATATCTATGAGCCATCAATATTAGTAGTATATTAACGAATATGTGTTATAAAAAACGCAAAAAATGCTATATTGTTTTTAAATTAGAAATCCAACAAACCCCGTACCAAATACAAACAACAGTATATTACAAGACCGAGATTAGTTTACAATCAGAATACCTGTCATTTCATATACACTTTCATGTAAGTATATGGAAAAAAACTGCCACCTTTAGTCGTATTCTACGTAATTGCGTCTAAGTAATACAAATATTATGTATGTATAATTTTCTTGAACCATGTCTAATGTTGTCTATATATTATCTATGTCCTATATATTGTCTCTTTAATAAATGTATACCAACGGCTGATAAAAATCGACTTAACATTTTACACTCAAACACACTCAAACGAGTAATCTTATAAAACGTACAGTCGCGCTCAAAAGTGTCCGGTTCATTAGTCTGCTAATTGTACAGTCGCATCGACAAGTACTAACTCGGTTTCCTTGACGTCGCAGCGTCTCATTCGGATCACGTACAAGGCTCCGGGTTCTAATTAAAAATCGAGCGATTTTTGTTGGCGAATGTACTGGCACAGAGTGAGGGTCAGATGAGTCACTACACGGTTTGTTAAGCGAGTTGACAACTTGACATTAGGGGTGAACAGAAAGCTGTATGCAGCTAGTACGTGTCCTAGCAAACGCTGAGTTCACACCTACACATATTGTTACTCTAAGTGACGAATTCACACCGAACGGCCGGAGACGACGCGGGAACTAGTCCGCTGGATGCGAGTGGTGCAGGGCCGCTTATTATGGAATTCTTTGGGGCAGCTTTGTCCAGAAGTGGACGTCCTTTGGCTGACATGATGATGATGACCCAATAATGAACAACTATTGTTCACCTCTGTTAATATGACATTAGATTAAAAAGTGACAATTAGGTATTGGGTTAGTGACAAGCAATGGCACATTTATTTTGGTATCTAGTATGTTGTGTGACAGTAAATCTATCTATACTATAAGTATAATATTATAAAGCTGAAGAGTTTGTTTGTTTATTTGTTTGTTTGAACGCGCTAATCTCAGGAACTACTCGTTCGAATTGAAAATTTCATTTTGTGTTGGATAGTCCATTTATCGAGTAAGGCTTAAGGTTATATAACATCACGCTGCGACCAATAGGAGCGAAGACGCGGATGAAGTCGCGGGCAACAGCTAGTATGTTATATCTCTATACTTTTTCGGAATACATACATAAGATATTTTCACCACCCAATTTAGGCTACTTCCTGACTTGTCAGGCCGGAACTTGTGATGCAATATTTTCTACTTTTCCGACAGTATACTGACGTCGGTTAGATTTCCTTTCTCATCGGTATACTCTAAATTTACCACCGTGATAGACATTAACACCGCGCAGGTATTTTTAATACAAAAAATTAACAAACATTAAATTAATTAAAAGATATTATTTATTTTATAAGCCGCTTTAGCGATGCATACCGTGGCGATCTAGACTGAAGTTATAGACAATAGGGTCGCTCCAATACGTCGGGTGTAAACTGCTTACGACTATCTAGTCCATCAAGTGATGCATCTGCATGCACCTGTGTCTCATCTGTAATCGTGCACCGGTGCCGAGCTAATCATGAAACCCAAACGCACAGACAGACAAAATCAATTTAGTTCTTATTAATGCCGGCTCTATTACTGCTGGGAAAATGCGATCGACTGTACTGCCGGCTGATTCGTTTAGTAAAGGTTTTTGCCGAACGGATTAACGTCTAAAGGTCGTTTGGAGTGTTTTATAATTTTTGTTCAGTTGCCTTTGACTTGTTCAGATATGTTCTAGGTATACAAACTTGTACTGTAGGTACGTACCGTATTTTTTATTTGGATTGCCAATTACTATTGTATATTTCTATTATATATTATTAACTACTTATCTCCACTCAATTGTTCAAAGGTTAGCTGGAAGAAATCCCATATAGGGATAAGCTCGCCTTTGTACATATGTCAACTGTTCTTGTAATTACTGTTTTATTGTTGTGTTTCACTGATCTACAATAAAGAATTCTACATACATTTTTACATACTATTATCGTTGGGTCATTGTAAAAGTGCATAGATGTATACAAGCGTTTACCTGACGATCTCAGGTTCATCATCATCATCATCAGCCTATATATATTACGTCCCACTGCTGGGCACAGGCATCCTCCCATAGATGACATCACGTTGGTTTTAAGCATTTTTTCAACTGACGCGGATTTAAATAAGAGTGACAAACGGATATCCTAAAAAGAATGAAGAAAAGGGAAGTACTAGCCGTAGTTAAATGTAGGATTGCATATTTTGAACACTTACATCGAAAGGAGAAGTATGATTTATTGAGAGTTATAAAAGAAGGAAAAATGGAGGGGAAACGGGGAAGAGGAAGAAGGAGGATGAACTGGCTCGACAACAACAAGAAATGGACAGGCATCAAGCAGGCAGACACGCTTGCAAGGCTGGCCAAGAATAGAAAGGATTTCGCAAGGCTGGACCACCGACGCCCGCTAGGGCATAGCAGATGAAGAAGAAGATTGAAATATGTACTTCCACCACCACCATCATATCAGCCAAAGGACGTCCACTGCTGGACATAGGCCTCCCCCAAATTCACGGGGGGTAGATGCCATAATCGCCACGCTTGGCATGCGGGTTGGCGATCGCAGTATCTCCACCGCACTCCAGGGATGCTGCTGCCCATCCCCCGGTGGCCTTAATATGTACTTGTATTGTAATTATTTTACTAAAATAATTATTTGTGTGACTCCTATTTTAGTATTACCAAGTGATTTGAATTTAGGACTATACAAGTCTACGATACTTTCGCGAAAAAAGAAATTATAGATAATTATACAATCCGTGCTGTAATATCTGTTTGGAAATTGGTAAATAATAGACAACTGTCGTTTAACACAAGATGCTCTGTTTTTGAAGTTTGTTTCAATGTATTTACATATTTCCAATAAAATTTGCTTCGTCATTCAAATACAAGAACCCATAGTCCCCAAGCCCAAAGGGACAGACATCATGGAATAAAACATTTCCCCATTTCAGGAAAACTACAAAAGGTACCTAAGGCCATCGCCCTCCAGGTAAATAATACTTGTATACTTCTTTACGATTCCTCCCGCCGCCAGCTCATGCTTACAAACTGTCGCATTACCTTATCCTTGGCACAACAAAGATGCAGCCTACATTCATCCGGAACACACGAAAACCAACCTTACTACGAAACGGCAAGAGCTAGAGCGACTGCACATATTAACTATGCGCGATGCCCCCAAGTTCGCTACTACGGTTATGTCGCGCGGCTTTAGGCTTTATCGTTTGGGGTAAAAGGTTTTAAGGAAGTGAAGGTTAAGTTTGTATTGTAATGTCAATTCTAAGCTAATGAGAATGACAGAATGTACAGAGTGGTTTCTTTTGGGATGGCTTAGTTTAACATACATTATGTTAGTTGGCACTTGGGAAACATTTGCTACCTTTTGCGTACAACTGGGTTAGCTTCTGACCAGTGATGGTTAACGAGCTTGGTTTGTTTCATAAAAAGTACGTATTAGGTAAAAATAAATTCAAGTTATATCTAAAGGATTGTCCACAAAATAAATGTTTTTTTACAAAGTTTAAACAGACTATGATGTACGAACATGTTAATATATTGTATATTATGATTACAACGTACTTATGGGTATAGCAAGATCTTTATTAATAAAAATATCTATCAAACATATTATCGCTTGAAAAAAGTATAAGGATAATACTGTCGTCTGTCACCTATACATATTGGTAGGCAGTAACTTAATTCGTGACATATTATCCTATATATATTTTTTATGCTATTAAACCAGCAACGTTTGTATATTTATTCGTTTGATAGTAATTGAAATCTCGAAAACCGCTGTAACGATTTTCATGAAATTTACAATATAGGGGTTTACGAGGGGGAAAACCCGTACTACATACGGTCTTCGGGTAAACTCGAGTGCGCAGAGCTCGATCGAACAGGTGCTGTATGTATGAAAAGTATTTAGCGAGATATTTCTCACCTACTTCTATATATATTTGTGCAGTATTAAAGCGCTCCCTCACTAACATGCTAAATGTGTGGGATGTTACAACCCAGTATTGTATCGAAATATCGGGAAACAATGTTAAGTTAAGCACAGATTCCAACACCACCAATACCACCTTAACTCAGAATAAACGACAAAACAAACCAAGCCACTGAAACCAGCCAAGCCATATACAACATCTCAATTCACCATCGCGTCTCAGTTTTAGCCATTAGCACTCAATTTACGTTGTTCAACGACATTCTCAACTATTCCGCAACAATACGTAGGAACCATTTCTAAATATTGCCAATAGCCTCTGTAACACAGCAATGCACTACAATAGTAGTGTCATTCTGCAGCGGAGTGGCGCGGTCGTTCAATCGCGTTGAGTGAAAACTGCCATAACGGCGGGGAATGGACCTGCGCCATAGAGTACCGAAGCGCAGAGATAGCGGTTGACTTACGATTATTGTCGTTTTTGAAATGAATGTGTAATTATTTCGGGAATTGCATGTATGGGAGTCGTTGTTTTTTATTGCGGTTCCTCAATTGTTAAGCAGCCAACAATTCATTGCAAGTATTTTCAATGTCAATGCATTCATATGTAAAAATTAAAATAATATAGTAGAAAACATTATTTGAAGGGATTTTCATATACAATCTTAGAATTTTTGCTTTCGATATGTCTTTTCAAACAATTTTTAAGATGTGCCTATTATTCCGCAGACCATACAATCAATTTATCTAATTATTAAATCGCAACCTTTACAATGCGAGTCACCAAGTTCCGCCATTTTATTAATGGCAACACTATCTATGCCCCATTTTAAACACAGCAACCCTATTCAGTAATCGATCGATAAATTATCAGTCGATATCGCCTGACCAATCGGTCTGAGTGAGAACCGCCGTAAAGGAAGTAAGTACCGCCGAGTAATGGCTAGGTGCGACATTAGAATAGACTCTACTTTAAGTCACAGTTAGTAGGTAGTGCAGGTACTTACTAGTGCGTTATAGCTGATTTTTTCTCGTCCATACATATACATAAATCATCTATTCATGTTTAGACAATTCCTTAGAAGTGAGGCGCAACTCCAGCTTGCTCGTTTTTGCGTGTCGGGTTCTGCGAGGTAACTCGGACTGCCCAGAACTGGTAGAGAGGCTTGTGAGGCTGTTTGTGCCCGATCTGAAAAAAAAAAACCCTCAGGCCGCGGTTGCGTCCTCTGTTAGCAGTGCCAACAGCGCGTACGGTGGCACATAGAAACTCGCCGATCCTTCGGGCCCTGGCTCTCCTGAATGCGCTCCTGGCATCAGCACCGGAGTGTGACCTACTAGTGTGGCGATGGGCGACTGTGTGTCAGGAATGCTTGAGATTTTGCGAGGCGATGGACAAAAGGCAGTCTAGTGTTTTAACTTGCTAATATTAAGTTTAAGTATGTAGTTTCACAGTGTATTAGTTATATGACTGTAATACTGTGTAAATACATAAATAAATAATAAATAAATAAATAATACAAAAGCTCAGTTAAAAATTAGTACCAATCTGGAGTGATCAGTGACGACAAATGGATGTGCCTCGTTTTTTAGCCTAGTACGGTGGCAAACAAGCATATCATCTGTCTGATACAGAGCAGATACCGTAGGCTATTGAGAATCACAAGAGTTGCCGACCTTTTATAAATCACCCTAAATCAAACCCCTATCCCCTGGAAAAGTGACGCAAAGTACCTCGGCGTCACCCTAGACAAACGCCTAAATTTTAAAAATCACATAAAGGCCGTATCTGACAGAGCAAAGTTTTACCAGGCCCGTCTTCATCCTCTCCTCAACGGGAGAAGCAGGATGTCGGTCAGAAACAAACTGCTCCTTTATAAAACTATCATCCGCCCAATTTTCTCATATGCCTCGGTAGCTTTCGCCCAATCCACCCCCTACACACTAAAGCGCCTCCAGGTGCTTCAGAATAAATTTCTACGCAGAGCAGTAAATGCACCTTGGTATGTGAGAAACCTGGACCTTCACAGGGACCTAGGCATTCCCTCTATTCAAAAACATTTCCAAGAAACCAGTACTCGATATTTCGACTCCACCACAAATAGTCCCAACCCTCTGATAAGACATGCCTCGGACTACATCCCTGAACTTCCTCCCAGGAAGGGGGTGCGCCGTCCGAGACATGTCTTGTCGGAGCCAGATGATCCCATTACAATAGCCCAGATCGAACAACAGGAGCTCATCCAAATATTAAACCGCAGGAGGCAGGCTGAGCGCCGACGCCAGAGAAATCCCACAATATTATATAGACCGGGGATTCGCCGCCCCGCTAGCTACTACTTAAACCGCCCGCACTGGGACGGCAGACGTGCGGCGGACCATGATGCCCGCTTCGGGGAGAGAAACTACGTCCGGATCCCGGACCCACCGGTCCCTCCAGACCCAAGGGATCCGCCGTAAAAACTTTAATTTTTCAAACTTAAAAACAAACATATCCACAAATAAATATATTATATTTATTTTCTCTTCTCTTCTCTTCTCTGTTCTTTCTTTTAGCTATCTCAACTTCCTAAAAATCTGTCCCCTCTTTCTTTCTTTTTTCCTTTCCCTCTTGGCCTCGACTTGGCCCAAAGGCTGAGTCGAGCGTATTCCAGGAAGAAGTAACTGGCCCCATAGGAGTCCAAACTTGAAGACACAATCTACAAAAAAAAAATCCTTTCTTTAATTAAAGGGTTTGCAACGCGCATGTGACACCCCTGGAGTTGCAGGCGTGCATAGGCTGCGGTGACCGCTTACCATCAGGCGGACCGAATCACAAGCACGTTGCACTGATTCGGGAATCCTGAAATCAATAAAGTATCGATATTGATATCAGAATTCCCGAATCATTTAAGTGCCTGTTCAGCAATGGAACCAATATAAGTTTATCATTATGTGTGTGGAACTCATATGTGTGTTTGCCGACCACTTTATCCTAGCTGGTAAAGACCCTGCCAACGGAGCAGGTGGTACCGGGTTCGAATCCCGGTCAGAGCATTTATATGTGCTTAGCACGAATAATTGTTTCTGAGTATTGGATCTTTTCTTTTGTATTTAAGTATTTATCTTACTGTATATGCATGTACATCGTTGCCTAGTACCCATAATACGAGCTTTGCTTAGTTTGGGATTAGGTCAATTTGTGTAAAATTGTCCACATATAACTATTAATTATATATATTTAATCTTAAGCAAAACGTTCCTCTTTGACAACGTCCATAAGGTCGATATCTCATTGCTGGAGTAGGGCAATAGCGCCTTATTGATGACGCCATTAAACACACAAAAGTCAAATTAGATCCTAAATCCTTGTATGACTCATAACAAAGAACATTTGCCGTAATAAAACGCCAGAACAGTAACAATTATCGTTTCTACGACTTGTAATACGGAGTTCAGTATTCTGGAGTTATTTGCAAGGGAATGTGTGCCCTAAGGCATGTCAGGAAAGTCGCGAGTTGCCTGTGTAGAGATTTTTCGGGAAACTGTCTGTGGAGCAGGCGACAGCGGCTGCAGAATCAAAATGAAATATTTATTCTGCAAACAAACCACGTGGGCATGTTAAAGTAACATGTCAAACGGTGATTTGCAATTCAAATAAAACATGAATCTATAATAATAATAGACTCAAGACTTCATATTAACCAAATTAAAAATCATTAAATTAAAAACAAAATTACAGAACGGTATTTTTATAAGATAAGCGAAAATTTAGAGATATACCTATAAGGTCTGTTTCAGAATGGGTATTAAAGATGAAATCAATGCAATATCCCAGATATGACATGCCCTCTAAGAGCCCAAAATGATTAAAACTCATTATTCTATAGGTGTTCTCAAAAATGTTTAAGAAGAATCAATAATTCTTCTGTATTTTCTAACTCATCATCAGCCTATTTACGTTCCAAAGCCGGGTTGGGCAGCCAGTTCAGCCTCCCTTCATAGATGAGAGGCAACAAATATTTTCTAAAAAGGTAATGCCATACAGCCGTTATAAATCCGAAGATAACAGTAGATACTTCCAAAAACATACTTAATCAATATACAAGAATATATACCACCTTTTACCATAACATGAGAGACACTAAACGAGTTCTTCACTCAGTAGATAACGAAGCATTGAAGACTATCCGTAATTTAGTTAGGTCTCTTGACCACTTAGCTCAAATCTCCAAATCTCCTCCCTCAGACCACTACATTTCCATGCAAACGACTTCTGGCGACAATAAAGCCTCATTGATGAATATCTTAAGAGTCGACCAGCTAACTTCAGTAGATGTTCGATACAGCTTGTATTGAATTTGTATGGGCGTTTAACATGCGATCTGTATGGCAGTCATTAGCTCCGGACACGGTTTAAATGGGAGTAAATAAAAGTTTGTCGTGCTGTTAGCAAATCACGCGAGTAGTGAGCGTGTTTTTTTTAGTTTGTTAAAGTAGCGATAGGTGGCGCTTGAATGTTGAAAATGCTATATCGACATGCTGAGTTTCTCGCGAACCGGTTTTTGTTAATCCTGAATGCTTATATTCAACTTATAGGTCACATTTTTTCTAAACTAAATAGGCAAGTGTATTATCTAAACTAAATAGGCACGTGTAAGTAAAATTAAGATCAAAGTTCAAAGTTATTTATTCGCCAAAATTAGTGTGAGTACAAAATGTGGTGGATACAATAACTTAGAAACTATATATAAGAACAACTATTTTGCTACGTAGCAGCATGCAAATAATTTAAAGAAATACAAATACAAAATATTTTATTTGTTAAACATAGGTATGTACATCGGTGTTTCTGTTTATAGATTGTATCACTATGTCTTGCCTATTAAGGCATTTAAATAGCTACAAAATAGCATGCAGCATGCATACTTACAGACTAAATATAAAATTGTTAATTATGGTACTAATCGCCTATGTTATGTTAGGATCATTTAAATATTCTTGTATGGAATAGTATGCTTTGGTAGCGAGAAATTTAAACAATGCTTTTTTAAATAGATGAGGGTCATGGAGTTTTAAGATGGCTGTTGGCCAGTAATTATTTATTACTTTCAAACTGTTATTATTTGTGATCTCATTAATCATCCACCACCACCACCATATCAGCCCAAGGACGTTCACTGCTGGACATATTCCTCCACCGCTTTCATGGGGGATTAATGCAATAATCCCCACGCTTGGCATGCGAGTTGGTGATCGCAGTATCTCCACCGCACTCCAGGGATGCTGCTGCCCATCCCACGGTGGTCTTGGTCGTAGTTTTAGGACATACCCGGGTCCATGAATCATCCAACTTATATTTTCACGTGGGTCACTCCTGGATGAGACTAGCACGAGATTGGGGTGAGTGGCGTACTCGAAGAGATGCCTATGCTCAGCAGTGGGCGATTGCATGCTGAAAATGATGATGATAATGAGGATATTTTTTGTCGGCCTGTTTAGCCTAGTTGGTAGTGTCATTGCCTCCGAAGCTAGAGGTCCCGGGTTCGATTCCCGGTAAGGGCATTTGTTTCTGTAGTGAGCAGAGACATTTGTTCCTGAGACTTGGATGGTTTCTATGTATTTAAGTATATATCTATTAAATATATCGTCGTCTAGTACCCATAACACAAGCTTTATTGAGCTTACCGTGGGACTAGTTCGATTTGTGTGAAAAATGTCCCCTAATATTTATTTATTTATTTACAAAATATATCGAGCTTAAAGACAATTTCACAAAAAAAAAGTATGACGAGATACAGAGTCAGGTGCATTAACGTCAATTTTTTTACGAAAGATCATGTAAAACAGTATTTAGTGCTTCATTACGACCGCGCTTAGAAGCTTGTCATAATGGTACATTTCAATAAATCGTCTAATTATTTCAGCCATAACGAGCCCTTATGCTGGCACTAATTAGCGAAATACTTGCGCCCACGCAGCCCGGCTGAAGAAATGGCGTCAGACACACAATGGATACTACATTAGCAGACCGAATAGTGCAGCTAACGGATCCGGGTACTACGATTTAAACATTAGAAAATGTAACAGGCTCACTGGGAAAAATTGAATTTACAAAGAAAGAATCGGGTATAAGATATATAATTATATCTTCAACCAAAGGATTTTATTGTATTTAGTTACGTGTACTTTTAAAGATTGCCCAAAGCAGAGGTCAATGAACATGTACAGCCAGACAAAAACATTACTTCACTATACCTATAGTCGAATCTGAACCCTATGAAACGCTCGCATATCTCTAAATTCTGCACACATTCTGCAACGCAAGTACAAAGGTTTCGAAGGCGCGACCGCTACGACAGTACCGTTACAAAATGTCGTAACTACATATCGCTCTGATAGCGACATACATCGTTTTGAGCTTAAGAGCATAGTTGACCTGCGCTCGCAAGGTGCGACGACAGGTTTGAGTGCGTCCGGAACAAAATGGCCGATCTTAATGGGAATATCTTGGTATTTAAGCTTCTATATTTACGTGGTGTTCATTTGATGCCTGTTTGCATCAGTGTTTATGGTCAGCAACCCAACTAGTTGGATTAATTTTCAATCACAACACCCTTCCGTGGTAGTCACATGGCAAGGTAATATGATAAGCTCTTACTAGATGGCGCTAACCGATGCTTTTGAGCTATGCAGCTTCTTACAGATAAGAACACACTCAAATATCATTTGTCAAATTTTGTGAGAGGGCTGAAGCGAGTAAATAAAGATGACGCGATTTTTGTCATAAATGTAACTTAACAAATACATTCTCACCACATGTTGTACTGCATACGATTAAAAGGGGTCATCGGTGTCGTTAGAAATCATAATGGCAGAAGCTAACATACCTAATTAAACGACGCCAAATACGGCAGCAAGTTGTTTATAATAAAGAAAACGATATTTTAAGCCATGCTTAAAATCATCAATAATGCAAGCTATTAAACCAACCCACTAAACTAAAGCAACGACCATCGACGAACCTAATTTTAATGCCACTGATACCGATCACTTACAAATCAAACCGACCAATAAATTACGAAAGACAAAACATGGAATCGAAGAAATCTCATTATAATCAAAGCATCAATAGCTAATAGAAAAATCCATCTCCACCCACCATCCCATTAACCGTTGATTTACAGTCCAACGTTGAATGAACAATCTTGCTTTAAATTACAAAATATTATTTATGTAATGTATGGGGTTCGCTAAAGATTTATGGGTCTTCGGTGACCCCACCTGGTTTTCGTGTACCCATTCAATGGACTTGCGTCATAAACTATATATGTCTATCTGGAACTATTGCATTAAAGCAATCGTTGTCACGTTGCTATACACGGTGAATTGCAGTAACCCGACAGATTTTAACCATCGCTTCTAAAAGCTTATTCGAGACATTAATTATTTTAAGAAATTTACTAGTTATAAAGTCTTCAGTATAACACGTGATGTAGCTAGATTCACCTGACATTTGTAACAAGTCACAAGTGTGAAGTTTTCTCTGTCACTCCTTTGACTAAGGATTGGTTCACAAGAAAGTATAGGTCGATTCACAAAATCTGGCGCGGAATGTCTATGAAATTAATGACACTTTATTATAGTTATGATTTTATTGTTCCAGAAATTAAAATAATAATAATAAATAATAAATATTGGGGGACAATCTTACACAAATCGACCTAGTCCCAAACTAAGCAAAGCTTGTACTATGGGTACTAGGCGACGACATACATACTTATATAGATAAATACATACTTAAATACATAGAAAACATCCTAGACCCAAGAACAAATGTTATCTTTATTGAATGCTAAGATATCATATTGTAAAGACTTCAAATAGATCTTACAAATTTTAAATCGAGGGTGTTACATGCGTAACTAGAGTCTTAGATAAATAACTTGGATCTTTTCAAGACGAGGGTGAATTGGCACCGTCTCTAGGAAAAGGTTCTCCAGAAGAGAATTCCTCTCCTTAGCTGTCCTCGCAAGTAAACTAGAAGCAAAGAATTTTGTGCGTATCAGTGGCATGTCAACAAAATAAGGGCCCGACCCATGTCCACGCCTTGTCCCACGATGACGGAATCGAAGGCGAATTATTTTCCTCATCAAAACCTCAAGACTGAGGGCAGAACCATTAAGTCACTTTAGTCTGCAGTTCTGTCTGCAACTGATTACTTGATTTTGATGATGACTTATAATGAGTGACCTACGACCGTCAGATGACGAAACTAAAAAAGTTTCGCTAACATTGCAATTAAATAAATAAATATTGGGGGACAATCTTACACAAATCGACCTAGTCCCAAACTAAGCAAAGCTTGTATGGGTACTGGACGACGATATACATACTTATATAGATAAATACATAGAAAACATCCAAGACCCAGGAACAAATATCCGTGCTAATAGCGCAAATAATGCCCTGGCCGCAATTCGAACCCATAATTGATGCAAGACATCTCATTTAACAAACTCTACATAGATTTAAGTCGCCAAGTCGCTAACACTTGATCCACATAAGTTCCACAATCACATTCTCTAAATCTACTCGTATCGTAAATCTGCCCAGGGGCGCGAGTCCGTCGATCTAGCGTAACTCTACAGGCTATCTGATCGCTATGCCAGAACAGGCTGATTGAAGATAGCTAGATTATAGGGGAAGGAGTGATTTGGGAAATCTAGTTCCAGTTAGCTGCAGCTGTTACTTAATTTGATCTTAGTTCAGTGGTATTATCTATCTCAAAAAAATCAACTTTATTTACTACCCCTAAGTTTTCTAGGAAGCTTTTAAGGTGACAAAAATATGTCAGCTCTATAATTAATGTGCAAGTATTTCTCATTGTATCATGGAACATAGATATGGCATAATGTTTAAGTACAAATTATACGTCACGACTAGTTCTTAAAATGAGCGTAAATGTTATTTCGATATCAAGTGTTTGAGGATTTGGACAGTTCCACAAGGTAAAATCATAGGAACGATTTTAATGAGCCATATACTGGAGTATAATCAAACACCATTGTATTGTTTTATGAGATGTTTATGAGCAATCAAACTACCAAAGCAAAGCATAATATATCTATCATACTTTAAACAAGAAACATAAGAAACAAAGCAGTGAATAATTAAGACAGAGATTTAGAACCCAAAACCGTAGACAAAATAATTGATGTAATTAACGCTGAGGTCGTATAAAAAGTATGCATATATTTTATTAAATGTCTTCCAATATCAACATGGATCCGAGAGTTCTGATCACAAATCACCAAGCTTTTCCGTGTGCGCACGCATACCGATGGAAGAAGTCGTCAACGGGCTGGTTCAAATTATTAAAACATCATCATTATTCTACAGTTTTCCCGGGTGTGTTACATAGGAACTCGGGGTCCGCTTTGGCTCCTATACCTAAGATATGGTGTTTGGCACTAGTTTTATGGAAGCGACTGCCAAAGGGAAAACTAACCTTGTTCAAATTACTTATCAAAACTGTAATGATAAATTATTTATAGCCCTATACATAGAATAATGTATTTACTAAATAAAATATCAAATTCATCATCATCATTAGCTTCATACGTCCCAATGCTGGGCACAGAGCCCAATGTCTATTGGGGACTTCACATACACATTTGAATTTCTTTGCAAATTTATGCAGGCTTTTTCACGATGTTTTCATTCACCAAAAAGCTAACGTATATAAATTCTGGAAAAAAAACACGAGCTGGGATTCAAACCTATGACAATACAACAACAGTATAATTATATATCATACCTATATAATTATGTATACCTCACATCAATCTAGTACAGAAAAAAAAGCAGAAAATTAAAATGAACAATTCATGAGTAGGTTAACAATCGTGATAATTTGATGATTTGGTTCCATGAAGCGAACCAAGCTATGTATGTAGTTGTTATTAAAGTCATTTCAATGCTTCAATTAAATACGGTTGATCCAAATATGTACATCGTCTCACGTCATTTCTTCGTTGTGTGAATCACATTTCATGATAACCATGATCTTTATAAAGTAATTAAAATCTATAAACATGTTTTCAAACATCCCACTAACATTTCTAACAATAATTCAAAGATATACCAAACGAAGTCCCGATGGGATAAAAATGGTTAAATACTTTTTTAATTAACATCAGTCAGGTTGCGCTCCCCTGCACGAGATCAAGATGTGTGCGTTACTGCGCTCGCGCAGCAGCCGACAGATTTATGTGAGACGGAGGCGGTCACGCGCAGCCGCCCCACTCCCCTCGGCATGTGAACAGTGGACTAAGTTGATGAAGACTAAATAGGCAAGGAATAAAGCGTGGTTTAAAAACGATTAAGTTAGCATCAACAGGTTGTGCGCCTCAGTGTGGATGTGAATAGTGAATTTAGATGAAAGATCCATCAGACCGAAAGTTTAATCCAGTCATATATAGGACAATTCAATCAATTTTGGTAACTCACTGAATTGTTTGATATACTTCAGCTCAACCGGATCTTTATTATTTTGGATAGCCTTAGAGTCGATAAAGGCTAAATAAGGCTAAATTCTATAAGCCAACTAAATGTACAGTCAAGAGCAAAGAAATCAGGTTACTACACTATTTTTTTTATTCGACGTTAGTGGCAAACAGCCGCAAGGCCCGCATGAAGCCTAGGGACGCCCGCAACTTCAGGGGGTCTCGCATACGCGTTGCCAACCTTTTGAAATCCCAATACAAACACCATTATCTACTTAGGATATTTTTTAAATATCAACAGGCCTTTCCAAACCAACTTTTACTAGAACCCTACGCCAATCAGGCTTGCACTTGGCTGTATTTTTTACTAAGTCACCGGCAATAAAAACCAACAGCCATAATTGACTTAACTGGACACCTGTATGCTAAACATGCATTATTTACACTGGGTACCATTTCGAAACAACTGTTACTGTCAAAGTGACAACTCCCAACTGTCAAGTATAACTCACACCTAACTAGATAGAGCGGGAAATATGCGACCGAACTACCACAGCCACTAAATTGTATGTGAGAGCCATACATGACTGTCACAGCTATCTCCAAGTCATATTGCACTTTATTACAGGACCATACAACTGAGTGCTGATGCATTCTGATAGACTGTGAAGGGGTTAAAGGAGTGTGACACTGTGCTACGGATGGCGTCAGTGTATAACATATTTTTCCTTTGAATAACATCGGCAAAACATAGTGAAACATAAAAAATTGAAGATCTCTGTTTCTGTACAGCAGTCACCTATGTTTTACAAATAAAACACTTTGCCTTTCGCCTTTGCCTTTTGCCTACAAAAAAGACAAATCCTGTGGAAAACGTTGCTTGAAATTTCTATATAATTGTTACGACTGTACCTAGTTATTCAATAGTACTTATTAATAATTGTCGAGTATTCAATCGTTCTGAACAATTATTAAAAGACATATTTTCACAAGTACATCTTGTTTTACACTAACTTTTTTAAGGTTCTGGAGTAAGAATAACAAACATTTCTGAAAAATCTGACAACAGCAGTAGTTAGTAACAATCAGGATCACCATGTCAATATGCAGTAAGCAAAGCAGGCAGGCTAAGGCATATCTATTATTTGAAACATAATTACCAACTTTGCTTTCATCTCATCATTCATCTTATGTATTATCAGTTTATGCGGGTCATCTTGGCTAAGCCCATCCACTTTTTTCTCAGTATGTATTTAATTCGTCCCTTGTTCCTCATTCGTCACTTTTGTTATAGAATGGTACAATAATGAATGATTCCATTGGCAGCTCAGATGCCGCAAATAGGGTAAGAATGGTACAATAACGAATGATTTCATTGGCAGCTCAGATGCCGCATGCGGAATGATGTGGCATAGCGCAACTCCTATCTAACGCAGACGGTGAAATTTATCAAGAAAGGGCTAGAAAATCTGCGAGCAATCGTTTGAGATAGCCTGGCTAGCGTAAAGGGCTTATTTCAGCACAAAACTCAAGGCACTTACTACCTCTTGCGTATGAGCAGAAAATGCGATAGGTTTAATTTACACCCGTTGAAATGTGGCCGTTATTTCACTCGAATTGGCCTATTTGGAACGAAATCTATGGCTATTTGAATATCAATATATAATTAATTGATACTGTTGAACTATTTGAGTTGACCTTAGATTTATATGGCGAGAAATTCGAAAATGGTTAATTTATTGACTCACATAGAATTGCCAAAATCTATTTTTAACCGATTTCTTTCATTTTTTCAATTTTAGTTTCTTGTTTTTACTTCATGTTATCCGTTTTTATTCGTATTATTATATTAATTGTGCCTGACTCCTCAACATAAAACTAATCTATATTATACCTAACTTGAACATACCTAATCACAAGTTTTACATATTTTTGGATGATAGCTTAGTAATATGTATATCATATCATGTTTAAGACAATTACATCTTATTTGCACTGAACGACTTTCATGAACCCTATTCTAATACCGTGCGATACATTATCACCTAACGATTCTCACAAATGTCGCCGCCGTCAACTGTTTATGACGTTTTCACTGCACAGCGCACGAGAAAGCGGACGAGAAATGCAAAGCATTTTAATACATTCAGAAATAGCTAATGACCACTTAGTGTAGATTTATGAGATGATCAGGGGAATAATTATTGTGAATTAGGATTCAAATGTTAAGTTAGTCTAGACATATAAGGATAGATAATAAAAAAAAATTGTTGAACACATGTGACATCTATTATAATGCACCATTATTTTTGTATGTTTTGATATAGGATATTAAATGATGAAAGTGTGTTGTGGGTTGTGGCCGATGTAGATTAATATAAATCATTATAGCTGCGCTTATAATAACTGTTTGTTATATAACTGTGAAAAGTGGTAAAGGGGCATTACCATTTTTTATTATTATTGTTTTTTAATAATATAAAGCTCAATGTGTATAAGTAATTGTCTAGCTGATTTATATGTTTATCAGAAACATTTAAATAGCTCTCGTAAAACACAATGCGAAACGTCTATTTTATATAATCGACTCAGTTAATCACGCATGACGCGTCAATAATCATCGAGTCAGCACGCAACCGTAAATCCAGTCGATATTGACACCGCACAAATCATTCAATCTCCCATCAGAATCGATCGTAAATATATCATCGTGATTAATGCAAGTTTGAGAATAAGAGCCCCGAGCGATGCCCATTGGTTCCCGCTAAACGAACAATTATTCGAATGCTGTACTCGGATTGGTCGAGCCGCCGTTCGTTTTTTAAACTGACGTGATGGATTCGACCCTTCGACTCTCGCGCAACCATTGTAATGTGTAATTGTATGTATGTGATTTACATTAGTAGTGTTCTAATTGGTAGCCGGGTTGAGTCCGATAAAAAATGGTTCGTATCGTATGAATACTGACTTGTTACTAAGTACTTACAACACACATGCATTATATTTATTTTATTCTCTAGTGGAAAACTTATGGAAGGACTACGGTTCAAGTATCATTATAATTGTAAATTTACATTCTCAATGAAAAGTAGCTATCCCTCTTTCACTCGAAAAGATAATAGTAATATTTGAGACACCATCGTATTTTTTCACGTACATTTGAAGTGGGGGTTTAAGACATCGTCAAGCAATTAGATGTAAATATTTTTTTTTTTTTGCTTTATTACAGCAAGTAATACTAATTCACTACTGTTCTATTAGTAGTCGTTAATTGTTCGACATAAAGTGTTATTTCACATGAACACCGACACTAATTATAATTTATACGTCGAACACATAACAAGCTCACTCTATCACTATATTAAGATAAAACTAAATAATCCACTTTATACTCTGCCGCTTACTAGGGCGTACCATTAACTGAACATATAGGGAACTATAAAAAATAATGGTCCTAATCGAAATGCACGAATGTCTAATGAGGGTAGGTGACTGATGCGTTTGCGCATGACAGATGACCAATGGGAGGGCGCGAGCGGCGGCCATGTTCTTTTGTTTATTATTAAGTTAAAAGGGGTGTAATTGTTTTACTGACACTGCTAAATTCAAGTTGATGTTTCTTCTTTGAGTTTTTGAGATGAAATTTCTTTTTTTTTAAGTACGACTATTGATTTGTTAAATATCCTTACATTTCTTTTATTTTAATATGAACTACTTCTAAAATAAATCATAAAAAATACACTATTAGGTACGACCAGTAATGTGACTTTTACTCAGTGACGTATATTATTTTTAACAATTCTTACCATTATAACTGAACACAGTAAATCCATCGACCATATCGCAATGAGGTTCATGTATCACCAGCAATAATCACTTACCTGTAACAAAAAATATCAAAATCAGAATCAAAGTACAAGATACATGTGAAACAACTATACAGGGTGGGCCATGTAACAGGAGCACAAAATTTAACGGTACACTATTGAGCAAGCCAGCAACTATTTCCAAGTGGCCACAGTTGAAAAAAAAGTTATATCTAAAGAATTTTTTTCTTCAAAGATAGCTTACTTACGTGTATTTATTTACTGTTTTGGTAATATTAACAACTATTTATTTTAAAAACACAAAAAAAAAATTTGAAATACCAAAACTCCCTTTTAAAACAAAAAATTCTAAAACTATTATGATTCCGAACTTGATAATACTTACTTCAAAAACTGCATTGAATGGCGCGCTATAATCTCGTGGTAGTGGTTCCAAGATACATTACTTGAAGGTCATAAATTTAGATCAAAATTTCTCCTAATAGAAAAAAAATGGGACACAGGGAGTTACTGCGGATGCTCTAAGGAAGTGTCCCTTTAAATAATAATAATGTTCTACTCAGCACATTTTACTTGACTCCAGCTCAGTCCAAACCCAAGCTCTGAAAAAACTACCTACGTGGACTTCAGTCAGTCAGTCGGGAATAAAAAAACAGCTGGAAGAATACTGCTACCCAAAATGCTTGTCTAGTTCTCCCTAATTACAAGAGATGGCGTTAAAATCAAAGCGAAAACAAACGCGACACGACTTTTGAGCACGCCACAATTACACAACGAAACGAAATGTCACAAGCCTTTGGCGAATAAGACCAAAAACCTCATTACGCGGGAAGGAACCGACAAATTGGGCTTGACGTAAGGAAACGAGACTGCCTGCATTAAACCGAGTAACCCAACCAAATGAAAAAGCCTCATGTCTGTATCAAACTTGAATGCAGTTAGGTCATTTTGATTTCGCAGAGTAATGTAGCAAAAGGGCGAAATGGGAAGTGCGCGGATTTTATGCAGTTAATTACCTATGCGTTTAGTTTTTTCGCGAAAGTGGTGTTATAATCTTGACGGGTATGTCTGTTCTCTGTCTGTCCTCCTGTGTGTCGCATCGTGGGTTCTTAACAAATGAACTGATTTTGGTGAAGTTTTATAAGAAAACTAGTTTAACTACCTAGGGTTGAATATTTAGCTATAATTCATTGATTCGTAGTGAAGGGATGTCAATTTATGACAAGTGTAAGTTTTTAGTGTCAGTTCTCCGCTATTGGTAAGTCGTTGATAGGTTGACATACTTAATGAAATTAAAAAGGGCATTATTTACACCAATCAATTTACACCTTTTTTATAATTTTTGCAATGTTTTTAATTAAAATAAAACCGGCCAAGTGCGAGTCGGACTCACGCACGAAGGGTTCCGTACCATTATTTATAAAAACGGCAAAAATATCACATTTTTATATGGGAGCCTCCTTAAATATCTATTTAATTTTATACCTATTTTAGTATTTGTTATTAAAATGGCAACAGAAACACATCATCTGTGAAAATTTCAACTGTCTAACTATCACGGTTCATGAGATATAGCCTGGTGACAGACGGACAGATAGACAGACAGACAGACGGACGGACAGCGGAGTCTTAGTACGCGTAATAGGGTCCCGTTTTACCCTTTGGGTACGAAACTGTAAAAAAATGGATAAAGATTTTTATTTATACATAAGTGTTTATTTATACATTAGTGGATTTAGAAAATGCATACAAAGTATGTATGTATTTCACAATCTATTGGCAATCAAACACCTTTAGCAATTTAATATTCGTCGGCCTGTTTAGCCTAGTTGGTAGTGCCATTGCCTCCGAAGCTAGAGGTCCCGGGTTCGATTCCCGGTAAGGGCATTTGTTTCTGTGGTGAGCAGAGACATTTGTTCCTGAGACTTGGATGTTTTCTATGTATTTAAGTATATATCTATTAAATATATCGTCGTCTAGTACCCATAACACAAGCCTTGTTGAGCTTACTGTGGGACTAGTTCGATTTGTGTAAAAATGTCCCTTAATATTTATTTATTATTATTAATATGCATCGTAGCACCAGCGCCTCTAAAAGCTTTAATCACGCTACACTCAAGCTGTATACTCAAATTGGGGCGTTTAGAACCTCATAAAGTCGATTTTATAGCCTATTTGGATTTATATCTTATAACAAGTTTGGAATACCTCGTCTAGATTTGCGTGGGCATTATCTTTACTAACCTATAAAATTAGATATTTCAACGTTTGAAGTTTTTCAATAAAAAATATAGAACCAAAAACCAGTTTTTAGTGATGTTCGGTTCTTTTGATTGTTCGAATATGTTATAGTAATTGTATTTTTATGACTTTTTTATATGTTACGAAACTTTTAAGTACATATTTGTGTTCCTAAGTCCATCTTCATTTACTCATTCACTACGCATCACTTTACACTAAAATATTTAATGTTACTGTAATGACTCATAAAGCGAAAGGGTTTTTCTATATAAATAAACTGTTTTTAAATGATCAATTCTGTATATATTTATATTAACTTTAGATTTCAAAATTACATTCTTAAAGT
This sequence comes from Notocelia uddmanniana, assembly GCA_905163555.1. Lineage (NCBI taxonomy): Eukaryota > Metazoa > Arthropoda > Insecta > Lepidoptera > Tortricidae > Notocelia > Notocelia uddmanniana. The sequence goes on from LR991060.1 coordinate 26,895,901, forward strand.
CGGGATAAAAGTGTGCAAGCATTCTTCTTAATATGTCTGTCTTGTCCCATATAAAAGGGGTATTACCTGTATTCACCATACAAAAAGATGTAGGGAAGTTCAGACACATTGTCGCTAGACCAATTAGCCGACACATCTGGTTATTTTCAGTAATTGTTGCTCCATCTTGCAGTCTGAAGCCGATATCCCCTACCATTTGTAATTTTTATATTATCATCATTCTCCTGACGTTATCCCAACTTTATCCTAAAGGAGCCTGAGGTATACTTTGGCACTTAATACAAAGATTTGACACTATTTTTACGAAAGCGACGGCCATCTGACCTTCCAACCAAGAGGGAAATCTAGACCTTTTTGTGAGAATAGTTTAGGTCTTGGTCACAATCGTTAAAACATTTTAGTTGTGGTGAGTGATGATGTTTTTTTATACTAGGACGGTGGCAAACAAGCTTACGGCCTGCCTGATGGTAAGCAGACACCGTAGCCTATGGACACTTGCGACTCCAGAGGAATCACAAGTGCGTTACCGACCCTTTATTGACTTGGGGATGCGCTGTGTTGAGAGTGAGGGACCCGCAGATGTCTACAGCTGTCAAGCTAGAGCTAGGGAGCTCTGGCGAACTTACTCACCACCAGGAACACAACACCACATACATACCTAATGGGCAAGTAGTGATGCTATTATGGCTGCGGTCTTCTGTAAGGCGGAGGTACTTCCCCAGTTGGGCTTCTCCAAATTTGAGCGAGATGACCTTTCGCAGTGCTCTATCTCTTCTTGTATTCAATTAAGCTTATAATATGCTAATAGCCAAAAGATCTCAATTAAGTTCGAGAGCCGGCCATCCTGCACAAAACTCGGCCCTTAGTAGGGGAAGTGTTACCCGCATAACAAAAGCGACTCGGTCACCACATTACTGCTAGCTGGACTTTGAGCCACATTACCTATTGATGCGGATAAAAATACTTCGACGGCCCGTCTGAAGGTCTAGCCTAATTGTTATTGTGCTGGTGAATGGAGAACTTTAGCTAAATAAACATTATTTATTGTCTACCCAATCTAGTCCCGTGAAGATCCCAAATTAGTTTAAATTAACTTTGAACTATAGATATTGCTATGTCAACCAAGTATAATATTGATTTTCAATTATATTCCACAATTAATAAGTAGGTTAAAGATGCGGGAAAGGTTATGAAAATATTTATACATGGCATTAATATCAAGACAATAAATATAGTTATGTATACTAAGTTACGCTTTCTGTAATTTCACCCACGTCAATAATCATTACTTTCACTGTACAAAACGATCAGATAAAAATAAATATATATTTGAATTTTAACTGAGCACCAGATCGTGCTTAATAGCAAAGAAGAAAATGTCACATAGTTATTCACATAGTATCAAAGCTTTTCAGAATTCCACATATCTACAGACACCGACGTCTATCCAAGACAGTCTGCTCGTAGCTTGCGTGTGACAGTTATCTCAGCCGAGCTACAAAGGAGATGTGTCTCGTCCAAGATCTCAACGTCATTGCATGAGCTGCAATGCCTGCAATACGTAAGATGTGCTCCAGAAACGAACTGGAGGTCTATTTGAGTTGACGTATTGGGTAAAGGTTAAGCGCGTTCGTTAAGATACGTCAGGCATGACGGGCGTAGATACTTACATATCAGTATGTTGGTTCAAATAGACCTCAATTACAACAAGATTAGGGACACGTTTACGTAAATTTATGCGAATGTGATGGAATATACCGGTTCTAGTTATTCATAATATTTCCAAATCTATATATATATTTATAAATATATATATATATATCTCACTCACTTAAATCCTGACTGACTGACTGACTCACTCACTTAAATCAACGCCCAGCCCAAACCGCTGAACCTAGAAAGCTGATTTTTCACCATAGGTAGTTTATATACCGTAAGTATTTTTGAAAATTCTATTCCTAGGGGGTAATATGATAATATAAACTTGGATTTCGGGTTCAGGCTTAATAAGGTGTTATAAGTTAGCTCGTAACTTAATGACAGCAGAAAATAATGTAGCCATTTGTATCTGAATCTGAATCTTCACTTTTAGCTATTTGTGATTGTGAGTCTATTTCATAAGCATTATCTCTAAGTAACATACGTCAGCCAGTCTAAAATTGTACATCATTTTTCCAATATCTTCACTGCACTTCCATTGTTAAAAGCAATAATTGTTCGCAAACTCGAAAGGAATCTTTTAAGCACCAACCATTTCCTTGACAAACTAACCATCAATAAGGTACAGTCGAACAAGTTAAAGGGCGCGGGATGGATGGCCGCAGATGTCGGTATTAATCGGCGACTGTAATCCGGCCGCCGCGGATAAATCAGTGGTAATTGTACCTATTTGTATTTATCAAGGCGGTCTGAGGGGCTAATCACTTTTGCAGTTGCACTTTTGGACCGAAGAGATCAACTTGAGGAAACGAGTTACCTATTTGTTGTGCAAGTTTCTCGATGTCGACTTGCTGACCATTCATGGGTATATTCGATTAATTAACACCCAGCACACGTGAATTTACCTGGTTAATGTCATGAAGAATAAATCATTAGAATTTGTTAATTATGACCCGAGAGAAAAAAATCTATCAGTCATAAATGTTGCATAGTGGACCAAAGAAGTCAAGACCACGATTGAAGAAAGTACCTATTTTCTTTTGATTGCCGCTTATCATCATGTTATGTTCAATTAAAAAATTAAATTTGTTATTGTAATATTTTAATTGTTAATAGACTTCAAAACACGAGGTTCAGGTTTTGATACAGTTTGGCGTAATCTGCTCGATTAATGCAAAAATTATAAATTTCAATGATTTTTCCTTAACATTCCTTAACATGATCTGATCTTTCACATGATATAAATGACAAACGGTGGTCAAGATACAACCTCTTTTGAACCTTATTTTTTGTGGAATAGAGTTCCAAATTTACAAATCAGTTTTCCACAGTCGTCATGTACACATCATTTGTAAGTCATACGGTAAATCGTTGAATGTAAAGACATGTGCCATTTGTATCCAGTTAAAAAGTACAGTCAAAGCCATTTGTTGCTTAATGCTAAAATCGGAATTCAATGACAGGTCATCAGCATAAATAACTGCCTCAAATTTATTAAATTAAGCCGGTGCAGTTACTTTAAATTAACTGATAACTTTTTCGTACTTTTACCGATTTCCGTATTCTGTTACGACGAATTTACTTGTGAGTCTGTATTAGTAAACCTTTAAGCAATTGAGTGGAGAACACGTCATTTTAATATATTTTAACTTACTCATACATTCAGCAATTCTGAGGAAAAAGCACTCAGTAGGGACTCATGGAGAACAATAGGACACTAAATAGGATATAGAAAGAAAAAAAAATTCTCGTACAACTACATATCATCACAATTATGATTAATATTATTGCGATTGTGATAAGGTGGTGTCACAGTACGGCTCCAACGTCCTAATTCAAATCCGCTATCTTGCGAAAGTTATCCGTCACTAAAACTCTTCAGAGAAAAACTCCCATCGCATCAATCGACGGAACAATAACATATTTCCACGGCATTCTCATTGTGCCTTCTCTAATAAACTATCCTCGGGGAGATATTTTGAGACGTTTTATAGCTGCTTCTGACATATTTGTGATTGTGATGCTATGCCGGCGGATTTATAGATTCCAAGCCATTTCTTCCCAGTTTCCAGACTTTTTTTGATGTGTATGATTTAGTTTTATGGACGTTAGTTATGTGTTTAAGGGTGTAGGGCGTTTTTTTCCGTGGCAAGTGCGGTATTCTTTTATGTTGAAATGTTTCTGACGTATCTAAATAAATTGAGTTTTTTGGCTTCGGCTATTACATCGAGTTGGTGCGAGAAATTGATTAGTGCAAGTGTTACCATGACTGAAACAGATTGTAATAGTAATGGAAACATTTCATTTTGTGTAATAAGCTGCAGAGCTTAGCACATCGACGCAAAGTAGCATGTCTGTGCGTCTTCTACAAACTGTACTTCGGTGAGTGTGCTCAGGAGCTCCATGAGCTCATACCGCCTTCCCCCTTCTTCAATCGGACATCCAGACGTACGGCTGGCTACCATCCTTACCTGGTCGAAATTCCTCTAATTCGAACCAAGCGCTTTGCATCTTCTTTTATAATGCGCACTTCTAAGGTTTGGAATTCTCTGCCGGTGTCTGTATTTCCGAGTTCATATAACCTGGACCTTTTAAAGGCACGAGTGAATAGGCATCTTCTGGGTGAGCTCGCTTCATCGTCGGCCTCATCTTTGCCCCCTGGCTAGTTGCTGGTCAAGAGCGATCCCATTTATAATTTAAAAAAAATCATCCTTTGAATCTTTTTGTCCAGAATTACTTATTCCTACATTCTGGATATATACAAGTCGCTCTATTTACTGTAGATTACCAATGGTAACTTAGTGGTATCCGGGGTGGGAATATTTTGTTATCCTAATTAGTCTTAAACGTAGTTAGGTAACAGGTCACCGTTAGAAAATAAAAATAATAAACCGGTACACAAAAAACATGAAAGTGCAACTAAAATACTAACTCTCCGAATTATTCGCTCATGGAGTATTCGCAGTTAGTATTTCAGTCAGTACGTTTTAGTTTTTTGTGGGTTAGGTTAGGTTATGTGGTTAGTAGGTGGGTTAGGTTAGGTTATGTTCGAAGCTTTTACTCCTACCCGTTAGAAAATAATCTTTGGTTGAGACCCTAGATTAGCCCTAAAAGACTTTCTATCTAATACTAATCAACTTAAGTAAGTAAGTAACCTTGTAAGCAAAGTTGTTATTAGACGACGATATAAATATTAGAATAGATGCATTTTTTTTTTCTCTTTATTTTGGTACAAACAGTCATTACAAAGCGTTACATTTTGTAAATAACATTACATAGAATGTCGACAAAAAAGTACCGAATAAGATAATATATTATTACTTTTAATTGTTGGATCGGACCTGAGGTGTGAAAAAAATTAGAGACGCATTTCGGTGGTATATAAATACTTACATAGAAAACATCAATTAATATTAGAACCAGAGATAGCTGCAGACCATACTTTATCAATCATAAAATCTTGACACTACCCTCAATATATATTTTAGAAATGTGTAAGTTTGTAAGGAAACATCCGCAGTTCTTTACTAAACTAGCAGACCAACCTCGGCGACATGAAACCAGATTTAATCATTTAAATACAATCTGGCACCACCTACCAGCTCCAAACTTAAATTGCATAAAGCAAGTCCAAACGCGATGGCAGTGAAAATATATAACAAGATATATATAGATATATGATGATTTTAAAATTATTACAAATGAAAAGCAGTTCAATAAACAATTAAAGATTTTTTTAGTAGATAAATGTTATTATAACCTAAAAGACTTTTTTAATGATCAAATGTAAAAATTCCTAGTGTTTCTATAATTATTGTTTTATATTGTGTAACCCAAATTATTACTTACGTACATCACATGACATTTAATTTAATTCTAAGTCTAATTAATATTATCCTAAATAATATCTGAATATTCGAATCCAACTTTATCATTTGACATTTGTAATTATTTTATCCATACCTAAATATTTAGATTATAAAAGTATTGTATTTATAATTAAGCTAGATTTAAGACTCCCAATTGCTGTGCCCTACCAGGGTCCATGAGAAACCTATTTTACTAATGTTAGACCGAAATGTAAACCATGGATGCAATGCAATAAATCAATAAATCAAAGACCCAGAAGCATGCTCATTACACAAGGACCATCGGCTGGGTGTTGGTAGGTAGGGTCACTAACAAACTAAGGGATGATTCACAGTAGACCGTTCCGTGTCCGGGCCGGCCCGTTTTCTATGACAGCAAACGCAACGGCCGGCGTATTCCTCTAGAAGAAAACGGGCCGGCCCGGACACGGAACGGCCTACTGTGAATCATCCTTAATTGGGCAAAACTGGTCGCCTTTAGTAACAAAGTATTTACCAACTCTCCTGAGTATGTGTCAAGTTATGCTTCCTTTTATATGAAATGTGTTATTAAAGAGTAGGTATTACGTTAGAAGACATAATAAAGAAGGGTGAATTATTGCATATTGTGCGAGACGGTTGGCTGCGTTTAATTCCGATTTTACGTATTAATATTATTTATGTGCGTAATAAGGAAGATTTGTAACTTGCCGACATTTTGTTTGTTTTTGTTTGACATTTCTACAGGATTTGATTTATCGTGAAATGAAACAAGCGTTAGTAAATGGATATAATTACCTAGTAGCTAATCGCTTTTGGTAAGTAATTATTTTTAATTAAAAGTGACAAACTTTACGCCACGCTCTCGTAGCGACGAATTTTTTAATAACTTCGCTCTTCTGAATATCGCTTAAGGGGGCGCAGTACGCTCGGTCCGGCTCGGTTCTCCATACAAACGTATTTACCCTCTCATTTTAAAACGCCAAGCTAGAATAACATGAAAATTTGTATACACAATGGGATCCGGCATATCTAGGTCGGACCATAGTTTCTGTTGCTAGAAATTGTAAAAGAAAAAAAAAAAGCGGCTTTTTGAGTTTTTTACGGGTTGTATGAAACTATGGTCCGACCTAGATATGCCGGATCCCATTGTGTATACAAAGTTTCATGTTATTCTAGCCTAGCGTTGTAAAATGAGAGCATAAATACGTTTGTATGGAGAACCGAACGTACTGCGCAGTCTTATAAAGACTAGTGACATCTATAGCGATGATTTTACAACTTCTTTATGAATGACAGTTTTTTTTTGGTAGGTGAATTAAGAATACATAAAACGTAAGTATAAGTACCTACATTGAGTTAGAAATGTGCGGACATGACTTATATAGGTCAAGAAGGGGTATCCCTATACACCACTAGTAACTATATGGCACTTGATGGACCCACACGTACATTGTGAGTGCACTTTCAGTGCCTACCACAACCACTAGTTAGTATGAATCTAATTGCTTGACATTACATGGCCGTCTCATTATATCACGTCATAATCGTCACGTCTACCGTGATATATCAGTCGCGCGGACGCTGCGTCTGCGCCGGTATGAGCGCAACTGATTTATTCGGCGGCGCGGCGCGGGAATAAGCGCTGATTAGTTTAATCTGCGCTATGTTGTGTTAATGCTGTTGTTCGTTTTGTCAGTTATTTTCGCTGCAGTGCTAGCATAATCGCACCCTATAGCGTCTTAAAAGCATTAATTGGCATCGCTTTCTGACTAGACCTGAAAAGACCGCGGGTCACTCCTGGATCAGACTAGCACGGGACTGGGGTCAGTGGCGTATACTCACTGCCTAACCTATCGCCACTCGTTGAGTACGCAGTTACGCCGTGTTCAAACCAAACTTGGACTGTCAGCCGCTGAAAGTGAGCGAACGTTACGCAGTTTATATTGTGTATGTTGTGTGTCGAACACATCTAACCGACAATACGATTTTACGCTATGCGTACACGCTGACATTCAATACCGCTTATTTTCAGGTTTACACCGGGGCTCACAGTGGTTTGAACACGGCCTTAGACCAACTTTTTTAATTACTTCCTGAAAGATTTTCATATTACGAGTACAACACCGGTTAATGTGAAGAATTAGATTCCTTTAAAGACCGACAAGAAGATTTGGTATAGGTATTTAGAAAATTAACATGATCAGTGTGGGTAGGAGACTCTCTCAAACGGCACAGCAATAATAGAAAGATTGAATGCCTGCAACAATCTCAACCCTTCTACCTTCCAACTCCATCAAATCACCGAATGTCACATACTTTGTCCATAGCATATAAACAATAAAATAACAGCTTACATAAATATTGTTTTAATCGCCAGTGCGTCAGTCAGTTAGTCACCTGTCGCCACATATGAGTCGAGACGCATATCATGGTCCCAAGAATGTTATAGTTATAATAGGTGTTATTTATCATCCCGAATTCAACCAACTGTATAAACAGTCATCGCTTGTCTTGTTAATTTTGTAACGGGTGGAGATCATATCATACCTAATACATAAAAGGTGCTGGCTGTGTGTACAGAATTTCTACTGTCTAATAAAGCCGATTTTAGACAAGACGAATCCAAATCATGCCGCTGTCAGCTGTCGCAGAAAACGTATTCTTTTAAACTTGATAAGCCCAGATCTAGTTTGCGCAATGTACGAGTAGGTACTTATTAGTGTTACATCACTAGTTACCTATTAATCACATCACTAGTGGTGTCTATGGAAACACCCACAAAGTACAATATATATACTGAGATCGAGATACCAGTGAAATACTCCACATAGATCGTAGCGCCGTTGTGTATTTAGTAAGAACTAACCGCACGACCGCTGCATCCCTGTCACTTCAATATGCAAGTGCGATAGAGATAGCACCCAGTGACATCTGGTACAAACAAGTTAAACTAACATTTCCATAGAAAAATCCGTACTTCGCGCTGAAAGGCCCCTGGAAACACCCTTCTTCCTATTCAAACATGGCTGATATAACATGCATCGTGTGTGCTCCTGTAAAAAATAATTAATATAGTCAGAAACCAATTCTTCTTTTTTATCCCCATCATATGAGTAACAAGTGGGAGGGACTATAGTGGTCGGCGGTTACGAAGTCAATCCTGACACCTGTCATTTCCATAGATTTAATAACCTAAAAGTCACTAAGTCAATAAGACAGTCCCAGTCTGTCGCGTCACTCAAGAAAAATTTGAAGAAATTATGGCTCTCCAACGATCTGTGATTTGGTTGAGTACTATAATTATTTATATATTGTAATTTTGAATATAATTATTCTGTATTTATGTATTTATTATAGGTAGGTATATGTATTTTTTTATTCATTATATATGTATATTTATTTATTACATATGTATTTATGGGTATTTATATAGTTACAAATTATATTCACTCATTGTAACGTGGTTGTACATGGTGTAAGTTTGTCTATCTCATTCTTCTTAAAAATCTCCTCTCAATCCCTCAAAGGTTAGCTGGAAGAGATCCCTCATAGGGATAAGTGCGCATTTGTACTCTGATCCTGTGTGACATGTATATGTTTTAAACTGTTATTGTGTACAATAAAGTGCTTACATACATACATACATAAACTGTATTGAAATGACAGGTGTCAGGATTGGCTTCTTAACCGCCGCCCACTGTACTCGTACAAGATAAATAGTATATTATATATCTATAGCTGAATCCAGATGGATAAACCAATTATGCCAATGCATGCAAGATTATTTAATTCGAATCATATTTCTATGACGTTCTATCGTGTTACTAGCTACAGTCCGTTTCAAGCTTTATACATATATTTTTTTTAAATATTATAGGGCAGTTTTTTACACAAATCGAACTAGTCCCATAGTAAGCTCAATAAGGCTTGTGTTATGGGTACTAGACGACGATATATTTAATAGATATGCACTTAAATACATAGAAAACATCCAAGTCTCAGGAACAAATGTTTCTGCTCACCACAGAAACAAATGCCTTTACCGGGATTCGAACCCGAGACTTCTAGCTTCGAAAGCAGTGTCACTACCAACTAGGCTAAACAGGCCGACAAATTATGTAGTTAGCTCGCACATTTAGTGGACTAAGCCAGGGGTCGGCAAACCGCGGCTCGCGAGCCGCATGCGGCTCTTTGAAGGGCCAGGTGCGGCTCTTCCAAGTCTCCTCAAATATATAGTGAAAAACCTAAAACACGTATTTTTGGCTCTGTGAGGTTCCCAAAAGTTGGTATTTTTACTGAATTTGGCTCTTTGGTCAAAAAGTTTGCCGACCCCTGGACTAAGCGATAAGAACATCGACTCGCACGTTTGCTCGTCTAGACCGATTCGATGAAAGCTATACTGCGCGAACACAGTCATAGTTAAAACGATTTATATAAATATAGATACACAAGAAAGTACACATAGTTGTTAATTGTAAGATGTCTAGGAAGACTGCGATCCCAGGTCCAGCTCGTACTTGGTTCAACAAATATCGTTGGCAGTGCAGCGGGACAATGCCGCCAGCATATTGGGCACATTTGCACCACGTGCCTGCCGTTCTGGGATCTACTAGATTATGTCAAAACTTTTAAATTATTTCATAATTTGTAAGTGATTTTTACTGTGTATTGTTTTATTGTATTTATTCTAAGATTTGTAAATAAAGTTCTGGAAGACTGCTATCTATGGTTCTTTAGTTTTTTATCTTTATCAGACCAACGGCCACAGGTCTTGGAAGTATGTCAATAATTTTGTCATGATAAATTTGATTGCTGAGGTCTGATATCTGCTGGTGTACTAATGGAAGCTGGTGTAGTGACATCATTAATTCTGAAAATATAGTTATTAATTTAAATTGTATTAAAACAATTTGTTACATGCAACCACCCGGACCCGGGTACCCGGGGACCGGGGACCCGGGTATGTCGTAAAACTACGACCAAGACCACCGGGGAATGGGCAGCAGCATTCCTTGAGTACGGTGGAGATACTGCGATCGCCAACCCGCATGCCAAGCGTGGCGATTATGGCATTTACCCCCCATGAAATTGGGGGAGGCCTATGTCCAGCAGTGGACGTCCTAGGGCTGATATGGTGGTGGTGGTGGTTACATGCAAAATTTTGCGGATCATCATAATATTTTAGACATATAATTATACACCTTTAAGAAAGAGACTATAGACGTACAGTCAACTGAAAAAGTAGATGATCATTTTAGTACCTTGTCACTTTCACTACTTTGACGCATCCCAACTATCGCAGTATTGTTATGTTAGTGCGATAAAGTACTAAAATGATCATTTAAATTTGCTGTTGACTGTACAAAGAAAAATATAAGTAATCAATGCTTTCGCATATCAAAGGAAGGTGTGTTAAGATTAATTTTAACCGAAGCCGATACAAATCCAGTCTCAATCTAAAACAAAAACACGAAATGAGTCCCTCCCAGTCATTCATCGTCCGTCATTAGAACCCTTTTTATTTCTATTCCCAAGACTATTCTAAGCGTGAAAAGTTGTATTTGATACCAACATGACAAGACAGCTGCAGTCAAAAATAGGCGGACGAATCCGCGTATTTCACTGTCCGAAGTCACATCAATTCCTGTCCACATTTGTTACCCAATGACAGATGTTTTACGCCTCTGACAACCCACATGTCATTTCTTCCACCCACCCTTAAATCAAGCGGCCTAAGGTCGATATTCCGTCGTCTTGGAGCGTTTTAAACTTGCCATTTCCCGTCCGGGCAGAGTGTGTCAACGATAATGACAGTTTTGTTAAGTACATGTAACCCCCGGGTTGATTTAGAACGTATGATGGCTGGCCTGTGATAGTGATGATATTTGAAATGGTTCCAAGATACCTGGAGATATTGGCGAGAGAAACATGATTATAATGCTATAGGACCAGTTGAGAACTGTCATAACTACGTAGTGACTAAATTGACGATGGCAGCTAAAAGTAAAGAGGTGATACCAATTTTAATGTGACGTTTCATTCCGATTAAAATTTAGGTACACACATGCCAGTTACACAGTATACACACAAACATCAACATACCATGCACTTCTCATACAATCCACCCTAATTAGTGTATATTCTTACGATTATATATATCTTCCTCAGTAGGAAGATATATATAATCGTACACAGTTGTCAGCCTTTAAAAAATCCACAATAAAGGATATAAGGACGACCTGTTTAGCCTAGTTGGTAGTGATCCTGCCTCCGAAGCTAGAGGTCCCGGGTTCGAATCCCGGCCAGGGCATTTATTTGTGCATTTTTCACGGATATTTGTTCTTGGGTCTTGGATGTTTACTATGTATTTAAGTATGTATTTATCTATATAAGTATATATATCGTCGTCTAGTACAAGCTTTGCTTAGTTTGGGACTAGGTCGATTTGTGTAAGATTGTCCCCCAATATTTATTTATTTATTTATTATTTATTTATTGACACTAGGATAATGGACTGAATAATTACGAAGATTGAGGAAGAGGTCAAAATAATAAGTGATACAACCTGGACAAATTATAAACTAGAGAAAAAACTATATAAAAGTAAAGACTATTGGCTTCTAGTGGCAATTTCAGTCATGGTGAGTGAATAAAAATGAGTTAAGCTCTTACTTGATTAATTTTTATGTTTATGGGTGAACTGGGCATTAGACAACCATGTCTGCAAAATTTACGCCAGGTTTCAAAGGAATTTCCTCCCTCGAACGCTTCGTGAATGAGCTCCTCACAGAGGCTTTTCGACAGCATGGGGTTCTCCAAGAAAGGAGTGTATACATTCTTAAGAGTCCGCAGTAAGCTCGGTTCTCCATACAAACGTAGTTTCGCTCTCATTTTCAAACGCCATGCTAGAATAACATGAAACTTTGTATAAACAATGGGATCCGGCAAATCTAGGTCAGAAATTAGTTATAATGGAGAAAAAATACAGAGATTATTAAGGTTTTCATATAAGACGTAAGAATCTCAAAAACTCCTTGTATTTTTTTTCTATTACAATTTCTGGCAACAGAAACTAATTCTTGACCTAGATACGGCGGCTTCCATTGTGTATACAAAGTTTCATGTTATTTCAGCCAGGCGTTTTAAAATGAGAACGAAACTACGTTTGTATGGAGAATCGAGTTCTGCCGAGCGTACTGAGGGCTCTTAATGCGTTGCCACGCGTATGGGATACTTTGCTTGGCACCAGACGTAAACTTATTTGCCACCGTTGGTTGTATAAAATAATCCTGCAAAACAAACAGACAGTCTTTTAAAAGACACCAGAGAATTTCGATCGTAGCACGCCCAACTGTTTTAAGACTATCGAATCTGTGTCAGCTGAGTCGGTGGGCGGTCGCGATTCATCAACCGACGCGAGGTGACGACTCGTAACATTTCCGAGGTGACATATAACGTTTCGCAAACGATCGCTAATAGACCGCTTCGCATTCCAAGCCACTGTATTCAGCTAGATTTAGATGACTACGCATTCAATTATAATGTCTTCAGATAGTTACTAGCTAGTAACACCAGAAGCCAACACATGAAAATTATCTCAACGAAGACTTGTGGAACTAAAGACACAAATGAAAAATTCCGCGACCTATCGGGACTTCAACCGACATTTTATTGTCTTACTGGGGCTGTAGGCTTTCCTACGGTTTAGTTACTACGCCGGCGATTTTCCGAAAATCCAATAATCAATCCGGAAAACAAGAGACTATAGGTAAATCACCAACTAATCATGGTAATTACGTATTGTTAATTAATGTCATCATTCTTAGTTCCTCTTGGTGAAGAAGAATGGGAAGATATTATTAAAGTTTAAAAAGTAATAAGTATGCAATATTTTGTATTTGTGAAATACACTTTCAGAGAACCACAACTTAGAACAGAAAACTAAATGAAAGCCATCCATGAAACAGTCTTTGAAGTTCCCTTAATGACTAGTAGCAAGCGTCCATAGGCTACGGTGACCGCTTACTGGCTTGTTTGCCACCGACGTGGTATAAAAAAGACAAAACGACTCATACGAGTATATCCTCTAATTCCTAAAACTATAACAAGACGACGATGATGATATCAGGATAATCGCAGACATCATTCTAAATCGTAATGAGGCGGTAATTAGTAATGATTATAATTAATTCGCCCGTGCCCGTGCCAAACGCGCAGGCGCCGACAGATAGGGATTGAGTAATGCTTGCGATGTGACAAATGGCAGACATGCCAACTAAGGCCCTCTTGCGCACAGTCTATCAGGGGTGTATTCAACTAGACATATTGAATTGAGATCGGCTTAGTTCGTGTCCCAGTGTCGCTAAATTCCAGCGCTTGTTGTGTACTGGCGATTTGTAAAATAGTACATTACTACAGAGGCCGGGACGAAAGGGGTTGCCGGCCGAAGACATATTCGGCCGATCGGAGCTAGGCTGGATAGGCCTGAGGTGGACAACCCCATATTTCCCGCCGAGGTATGTATAGGGCTTTTCTCAAACATGCAATGAAATAAACAACAAAAGAAATCAAAGTTTTATTTTTAATACGCATAGAAGCATAATGTCATGATGCCTGTGCCACAAATTAATGTGGAATGGAAATTAAAAAGAAGACTTTGCCGGCCTAGGCCTGCAAGATTTGTATGAAATTCCATTAACGATCTCTTGTCCTAGCCGCACCTGAAACGTCATACTTCGCAGCCTATTATAAGGAACATAACATCAATATTTCATTGCATTTTTGAGAAAAATATATTACGTGTCAGTCTGGCGTGACTCCATATAAACGGTACAGTGCTAATCCAGAGCTCACACGCACCACCTATTGATGCTAGCAATGGGATTGATTTAACTAATAGCCCCTTGATACCCGGGCAACAAGTGCATTATAAAAAAAAACAACTGGTGTTGCGGGTGTCCAACTGTCCATGGGCGGTGATAATCGCTCACCATCAGGCAATACGTCTGCTCGTTTGCCACTTATTATAATAAAAAAAACAAAGCACTTATCGGTGAACAAAATGCTCTCAAAAAGTTTCCTTAGAAGCTGTTGCTAGTTAAGGTGAATATATTCGCCTAGTATAATGATTATGGTATCTACCTTACTTATATGTAAAATCATGAGCTAAAATCATCTTCCTAGCGTTATTCCTAGTACAGTTGCATCCTGCAGGATGCCTGGGGTCCGCTACCTAATCCCAAGAATTGAAGTAGGCACTATTTTTACGGAAGCGACTGCCATCTGACCTTCCAACCCAAGGGGGAAACTAGATCTTATTGGGATTAGGCTTTGTCAAGTGAGTGGGCAACTTGACTGTTAGAAGTTTTTAAGCCGCCCGAAGGCCTAATTTGGCTTTACGACTGCTATCATAGAAAGCAGCCGGGATCTACGGCTTAACGTGCCTTCCAAAGCACGGGAGCGCTCAGTTAGTAAACATTCAGAGCGGTCACCCATCCAAGGACTGACCCCGCCCGACATTGCTTAACCTCACATACCGCACGCACTACGCGGGCGTCACTGGGCCATGAACGCTCCTAAAAAATCATAAGCTAACATGTCTGGAAATGACAACACCAAACAATATATACATCACTAAAGAAATTAACCTTAGAATAAGTTATTAAACTGTAATGTAACATTTAAATAGAAAGTCAATAGAAAATGATTTTTCTCAAACATGCAATGAAATATTGATGTTATGTTCCTTATAACAGGCTGCGAAGTATGACGTTTCAGGTGCGGCTAGGACAAGAGGTCGTTAATGGAATTTTATACAAATCTTGCAGGCCTAGGCCGGCAAAGTCCTCTTTTTTAATTTCCATTCCACATAAATTGTGGCACAGGCACCATGACATTCTGCCACAAATAATAACTTTTTTTTTGTTGTTTATTTCATTGCATGTTTGAGAAAAGCACTATACATACCTCGGCGGGAAATATGGGGTTGCCCGCCTCAGACCTATCCGACCTCGCTTTGCTCGGCCGTCTATATATGTCTTCGGCCGGCAACCCCTTACGTCCCGGCCTCTGTAGTAATGTACTATTCCACTTCATAAGTCGTATCTTGAAACTGTCTGATTCAGAAACAAACCCATGACAAATCTGACCTAATCGGGTTCGTACCCATTAAATCAAATTTTGACCTACAGCTCAAACGGCTCAATTCGAATCTGGCCCGGGTCACCTAACGGATTTTGTCACTTATACAGTAGTGGAAATCCAAATGACAAAATATCCGAAAAAGCGCGAAGTCCTAGTGTTCTAAAACCTATCAACACATAATCTACCCGGTATCATCTTCTGCTCCACCACACAAACTGTTATTTGACTTCAAAATCGATATTGAACCCATAAAAGCACCCGTCCACCCCATAAACCCCACAACTTATGCGCCACATAAACATAAAACTATGCTCAAAAAACGTATCAACAATATGTCGTGTTGCTCCATAAAATAGATAAATAGTACCGCTTACAAAGGTACCTAATTTGATTTTACGAGACTCAATCTACCTGGAGTCAGGAAAGTGAGGTGGGGGTCAATTTATGGGATTCTGTCATATGTGGTTGGATAATTTTTGGGCTTAGAAGAATTTATTGGTTGGATCGCTTAATTTATTTGAGGTAAAGAATGAGGAATAATAAGAATAAATGAAGAAAGATATCCTGTTTAGGGACATTCTGGTGCGCTCCCACGATCATATGTATAGTAACGTAACGTAACGTCGTACGGAAAACTTGTACCGTAAAACGGGGTGAGTAGGTTTCGCGGGGAGAGGTGGGTTATTAATGGGGTGAGAAGGATTGAGAGGGGGGTGAGAAGGAATTTTAAGGCTACTGCTACAAAAATAATGTATTCGAATTTAAAATGGAGCTATAGTAATACGCATAATAAAAAAAAAGATTCAACAATCTTCCAAAATCACCTTTGTATGAAAACCCGTCTCACCCCAAATACGAGGCACTACGGGGTTTTCCTCTTTTTATCGTCAAAGTTATGAAATAGATCTACCTAAAATAAAATAAAAACTAAAATACAAACGTCCGGAACACTTATTATATACACCATTCAGTTTTTATATGTAAAAATAAAATGTTATCGAGGTTTGAATTTCAGTTTTGACCCTACTCACCCCATTTTACGGTACCTGAACCTGAAGGATGATAATTGATAACTAACTTTCCATACAAAAAAAATGACATTTTGATCCGATTAATGTAAATTTCAAAAGTAAACATAACAAACTACTGAGAAAACGAACGAAGTTCGAATATTTTCATCTCTGCCGCACTTGTATGATGACTAAAACTTAATTACTAACAATTATTGTGTGAGTCCATGTTACTCGAATTAAATGTTTATATTCGAGAGACGGAGAGGGAGACATTCGAACTTCGATCGTTTTTGTTTCGAGGTAGCAGATCTGGTTTCAGTATCCTTAACTGCTAATTATTTTTTCTTCGTCTCTCAGTAATTTTTACCTGATGGTGAGTAGATTCTGGAGCAAATGAACATAATATGGTCTGCTGACAAAATGTCAAACTAAAAATCTATTACCAATTAGGTTAGACATTGCCAACGGAGACAAAAAACGCCTTAACGCTTGGAGTTCAGTCATCTTTTCCAAATACCATACTCGTAACACCTGTGTCAATGCGTTGCCGTTTGGTGGCAAGTTATCAAGTAAAACATATTTTGCACACTGGCCCTTACGCCCCTGTGAATAAAGTCTAGTTTTATATTTCTATTTTTTTCATTCTTCCGCTCATATCTTTACATTAACTGTTGTGACATAAAAAACGAGATTCCAAAAAAATCATGAATTAGCCAAGTTAAGAAAAATCCCCACATTCATCAAATAGTTTTCAGAAATCCTTCTTCGCTACCCGCAAACATTGAATTGGGCACTTTTTAGGGTTCCGTACCCAAAGGGTAAAAACGGGACCCTAAAAAAAATAACCGGCCAAGTGCGAGTCGGACTCTTTGCCGTTTTTAAAGATAATGGTACGGAAGTCTTCGTGCGCGGGTCCGACTCGCACTTGGCCGGTTTTTTTTATTTTAATCCCTTACGCTACTTAGACAGGCACGTTTGTGCCTAACGAATTTTGAATTTGGAACCTACATTTTTATAGGTATAGTTGAAATTACAATACATTTTTGATTGGCATATCGTTCCTCGGGTTAAAGATATATTTGCAATTGATTTTTATAGACAAATAAAAAAACAATTGCAAATATATCTTTACAGTACACATGGTGCTACTTTATCGCACGAGTGCGGTAATCAGCTGATTACGTGCATATGTCGAAACTTTAAGTAAGTAAGTAAGTAATTTATTTTGCATAAAACATGGTATAGAAAAGGTGGTTTACATAAGCAATGGAACACACATTTCACCAGTAGCTGGCATGCAAAAAGAACACAAGTCAAAGAGCATAAATTAATATTCACAACACATTTGAAAATTACTATATCAACAATCTATAAGATAAAATGTCATTATTCAAGCCTATATAAAATATTTCAAGATCTATAATATTCAAAATAATCATTGACGCTGTAAAAACTTTCCTGTATCAGCCATTTTTTTAATCTAGATTTAAATAAATTAAGTGGCAATTCTTTAATGTCATCATGCAATCGATTGTAAATACTGACTGACATACAAAATGCGTTTTTGCCATACAATTTTGTTTTCTTAGGCGGAATAGTGAGTCGATCAGGGTATCTTGTATTAAACTTACATATTTCTCTTTTTTTACTAAAAAACTCCGGGTGAAGTTTAACAAATAAACAAACTTCATATATATATAGGCTAGGTACAGTCAATAGTTTTAAATCTCTAAAAAATGGCTTACAAGATGTCAAAATATCCAGATTACATATTGCTCTTATACACTGTTTCTGCGATATGAGTACGCGTCGTACATGGCTCGAATTACCCCAGAGAAGTATGCCATACCTGAGCAAAGAACAAATGTATCCATGATAGGCCTGGATTGCAGTTTTTCTTGTACTAACTTTTGTTAGTTTCCATAGAGCGTACGAAAATGAGTTTATCTTACTACATAAATTATTAATATGCTCTCTCCAAGAAAATTCATCGTCCATCCATATACCCAGAAATTTCGTATGAAAAGATTCTGTTAAGCTCTGGTTTGCAAAAGTTACGGTCAGTGAATGTTTATTGCCAAAGAAATTAAAGAGCCACATGTATTGTAAAACGTTGTACCATACACGTGCGAACCGGTAATTCGCAACTCGTGTCGATTTAAAACACTCCCTTCGGTCATGTTTCAATTTATCACCACTCGTTGCGAATTTCCTGTTCTCTGCACTTGTATCGTAATGTACTATTAACCCGAGAAACGATATGATTAAGATTAAGCTGATGTTTACAGTTAATATATATCGTTGCGTATATTGCTCCTTTTGGCAATTACCTAAATACCAATAAATGTTCATATCAGTCTATATTTACCCAGTTCATCCGTACACCAAATTTCCACTTTTAGACATGCCCCGGAACATGAATAAACATGTATGTCATAATAATTCGGTCCCAGAAACGACAGCTGAAGCTTTCTGATGCCTGCTAATATCTTATTTGCATAACTTGAAATCAGGGGAGTGAGTAAGCCTACTTGGCATCGTCAAATACAGTTGCTTGATAGGAGGTAAGTACTTATAGTAATGTAAATGATATAAAAACAAATGTTTATTCTGCAAGTTCTCAAAGGCTCTTTTACAAGGAAAAATTAATACAATATGGTATTTTGTGATGTGACAATAATGGTAATTGTTTTGTTAAAATGACACCTCGCCGAGTTTCTTATGCTATGTTCTTCTAGTGGCAGAGATTTATTTTTCCGAACCGGTGGTAGTTATTGACATTCATAGGTGCATATACAGGATGTGGCCTGTAATAGGAGCAATAAATTAAATGGTACGCTATTGAGCTCTCTAGCAATTATATCCAAATGGTTTCAATTGAAAAAAGTTTTTTATTTGGATATTTTTATACAAAAATAGGTTACGTGTACTTTTTTACTCTACTGGAGAGATATTAATAACTATTCATTTAAAAAACACTAAAAATTTATAAAAAAAAAAGTCCCATCCCATTTAAAAAAAAATAAAAAAATATCAGAATCGGCATTGACTGCTGACTATTCTTAAATTTCTCCCAATTGAATAAAGATATTTTTTTTGGACACTAGAGGTTACCGCAGATGCTCTAAGGAAGCGTCTTTTAAATTTATTGCTCCTATTACAGGCCACACCCTGTATGAGTAATGAAAGCAGACTAAAACTTAGACCCATACGTAAAGAGAGATTTGTAGTGTCTTAGCGTCTCCGAATCCAATAACACAGATATGTCATAACGTCAGAGGAATCATTTGCTTATTTCATGCGATTTGTACACTTTTTCATGCCGATAAAGATAAACCGGTAATGAAGAATTTCTAACCAGAATTACTCTATGTTGAATCGGTAATCAGAATACCAAAAATGCTCCCTGTTCGAGTGTAGTCCTTTTTTATATGCGGAAATATATCCACTTATAGTGTTTCGATATAGTTTTGGTTGGACTATAATTCTTCGAAAAAATATTGCTCCACAAAACAAGTACGTACTCATTTATGCCATTGACCTTATTAATTAAAATTATAAAATACGATCCACTGAAAATATTAAATTAATTAAAAAGCATCTTTTATTATAATTTTGAGTGTGCCATTGATTTATATGTTTTTGTAGCAAAGAGTTAAGTATTTTATTGTAAATTATATAAGTATTTGTGTGAATAAGAAAATTAGGCAATCAGGTCTTAAAATCATCCGGCACTGGAAGCCTCTCCGCGAAAAGTCAGGGTGATATTTTAATGAGCTTCCATAGGTTACGGACACATAAATCAGCGCAGGCGCATATATCTTCGCTACTCGGACAAAAGGGCTTTCGGCGCGCGTGCGATACCGCGAGCGAGATAGCCGATGCTAGGGATGGGAGTCGACATCGATAGTTATGATCAAGTGAATAAAAGCGTCGATATATTAAAAGAAACACTGTTAGGGAATAGAAAAATACCGAATATGGACATGTTTAATTGTCCAAAGAGGGCCACCCTTAGGATATAACCGGGAAAATCCAAGGAGGATGATAATTGACATCTCTACAATTCCGTACAGAGTATGGGTACTTAAAATCACTTGAAATAAACAAATTGTATCAAATTACTACATTCAAAAAGCAACTTTACTGTTCTAGCAAGAGGGTTGAAAATCTAATGGCAGTTTTATTAAGTCGGACATTTTAGATAACCACCACCACCACCACCATATCAGCCCATAGACGTCCACTACTGGACATAGGCCTCCCCCACTTTCATGGGGGGTAAATGCCATAATCGCCACGCTTTTGCATGTGGGTTGACGATCGCAGTATCAGAGTGGCGTTTTAGATAACAACTATAGTTTATTAGGTAATAACTACTGTGCGAGCGTGACGGTAATACCCAATGATGTACGCGAACAACAGAAACTAAAAGACATGAGTCAATGTCCGGAATTCATTCTGTTTCTCGGTCGGGCTTTAAGTTCCTTACGCTATGTTTGTACGCCTTGAACACTAACAAACAGTCATTTAAAATCGTACAAAATACGTTGGTTCTACGATTTAGTCGTAAGTGTATAAGATAATACTTTATTCTAAACTACACACGACGATACTTCAACGATTATGACCATACGATCCTTAAAGACATGGACCGGTTTTAAAGTTCATCATCATCAAAATCATCATCATACGACCACTGCTCGGCACATGCTTCTTCTCATACAGACCTGTCAGTTTATTAAAAAGTAGGACAATGCCCTTAATTTATTTGAGGACCGTTTAATGACCTTATTTTTACATCATTCAAATTTATAAATAGGTACACCGACAACAAATGCTTCAAATATTAGTTTCGTTAAATCAATGCCGGCAAAATTCAAAAACATCGATAAAAATAATGATAAAATAATTAACGATGCTCAACCCTAGAGCCGTCGACAGGTAGCGTCCAACCACATTGTTCGTGGAACCGAATCTGCACCAACCATCGATTGATATACGGACGAATATCTAATAGGGTTGTCGATTTATGGCGCGGACGCAAAAACAGAACATTATGGTGAGGTCACCGCGGACATGTCTAAAGAGTTTGAATGCGTAGGTACAGTCAGACGCAAGCGTGAGAACATTAAGATTTTGGAAATATTTACATGTTCAGTGTCAGTAACAGCGAAGAGAAAACTGATACCGTGGTTTCAGAAACCTCTGGATACTGAAATGAAAAAAGGAAATGAAATAAAGAATTTAGTACTTTATCACCGACCTATATTAATAAATATCGTGAGTATTGAGAAATTTCGTATTTTTAGGGTTCCGTATCCAAAGGGTAAAAACGGGACCCTAATACTAAGACTTCGCTGTCCGTCTGTCACCAGGCTGTATCTCAAGAACCGTAATAGCTAGACAGTTGAAATTTTCACAGATTGTGTATTTCTGTTGCCACTATAACAACAAATACTAAAAACAAAATAATAATAATATTTAAGGGGGGCTCTCCCATACAAAAAACGTGATATTTTAGCCCTTTTTCATGGCTACCACTCGCCGAGCAGGATCTCAAGAACAGTTGAAATTTGCACAGATTATGTATTTCTGTTGCCGCTATAATAACAAATATTAAAAACCTGCCAAGTGTGAGTCGGACTCTTTTTATAGATCATGCGGTTCGTGCGCGAGTCCGACTCGCACTTGGCCGGGTTTTTTTGTCGTGACGAGGATATATATTATGATCGTTGTCTAAAAAACAAAGTTTCGGTTTCCTTTACACCGATACTTACACGTTGTATGTAAAGCTTTTTGTCATTTTCAACCTTAATTAATGCTAATTAGAAGTGAACGCTAGGTGTCCACTGTTGGGTTTTAAGGTGTCTAGAATTCAGACATTTATCTGAGTTTAAAAAATCATTTCTGAGATTTGCTGCATAGTAGTCTGGCTTGTATTGGCGCGTGCCATCTACAAAACAGTGAAAGATAGAAACGGGGAGATTAATTATTTTCGTTTATACGCTTCTTATAGCTTGCAGGACTACGAGAAAAAACGCTATTAGGTAACACATATATTGATTAGAGTTGTCGATTTTTCACTAGTTAATACCTATACAGTACTTACAGTATATATTATAGGTATTTCGAAACATAAACACAACCAAACGCGTTTAAATCTTGAAACGTTGAGATAGCTCAATTTTCTGAAACAAAACATTATTTTATCTCTCCTAAGCATTTAGTCTGCATTCACAGGTTTTTGAAAAAATGTATGGACAGCAAAACGAAGCCATTTTTGTCATTTTTTTCTAAAAAAATGTTCGATGCCTATTGATGCCAATCGATCCTATTCTATCAAGGAACAAAAACTTATTAGAGATCGTCCTAGTCTAGGATACAATGGAGGCCACAAAATAAAATAAAAAATTATAATTAGTATTGGTGTCAAATGATTTTTCCAAAAATCTGTAAATGTACTTTAATTGCTTAGTAGAAATAAAATGATGTTTCCTTTCACCAAATTGAGCTATCTCAACGATTTAAGGTAATTTCCCTCTAGGGACCATATTTTATTTTCCATTATGTATAACATTTATAACAGCGAGTGTGAGAGCACCATTAAAAAACAATTCTGTCATTTACACTTCGCGTATTTTCTTTATCAGTTATTGGCGCAGACTGTACTTATACATCGCTGAATGTTAAATGGTGTATAACCAAACTGGTTTATTATGCAGCCAGGGTTTATATATTTCAAATGCTTACTTAGAACTTTAGTGGATCTGTGAGATCGATTTCAACTGAATATTTCTTCTGTGAGATTCAAAGAGTTTTCTGATCAGTCTAAGGTGACGTCCTGACTTGGCGGGGCGCGAGCGATATTTCATAGGTAATTTGCTCTTAAACTTGAGCTTACTGATGTGATATTTCCTCACTTGACGAAATACTGATAGTATTACGTTTGCGCAGTAGTAATACCATGCGCAGAAGTGAACAGTACTGCATTTGTATCGGTTGATATGTTTTTTTCATTAGCTGGTTGATACTGACACTGACTGACAAATCAGGAAGGCACCTAAAGCGACTTACTGACTTGACGTGGCGGGATCTTGAATTAATGACGTGAGCTTTGAATTAATGACGTAGATATTTCTTCCCTTGAAGCGATACTGTCAGTATTACGTTGGCGGTGTAGTAACACATGCGCAGAAGCGGGGCAGTGCTGCATTCGAATCGCCCCGCTCCCGCGTCAGTCAGAAAGCAATCATTAATATCAGTTTTCATGATGCAAGTTGATTTTCTTGTGGTGAGTAAGGTAGCCAGAGCTGACGAGGATTTGCTGTGTCGAGAGTCCGGGATCTGCATATGTCTCTAGCTGTCAACACAACGAATGTTCAAGTCGATAAAGGGTCAACAACGCGCTTGTAATTTTTTGATACTCAAGCATCCATATGCCAATCAGATTTACTACCATCTTTGTATTTGTATACAACGCGCGTCTATAGATTGGCATTGCATCTGTCTACCACTCCTATTTTAATACTACCAAGTTAGTATTAAACGTAACAATATAGAAATAAATTGGTATCTACTTAAACGCTGTCTTGACAATGACGTCCGTTTTTAGAAGTGGCCTGAAAAGGCTAAACTGTTGGACACAAAGCACTATAAATTCTTAAGTATACTTAAATAAGATGGAGTTGTCTAGATAAAACTAGGAAGTGAAAACTGACAATGATTTTGCGTCCGTTAGTTTAGTGGGCTGACATAATTAGAAGGGATACCTATTGCTAAATGGATATATCAATTAAAATCATAATCATGATCATGAGCCTATATAATTACGTCCCACCGCTGGGCACATGCCCTCTCTAATGGCTCTACGCTGCCAAGTGAGGGTTGGACACATCACATAGGTACACCTTTTGAATTCCTGCGCGAATATATGCAAGTTTCCTCGCTCGTTCAAATAAGGAAACTCAAAAGAAAAGTTTGATATACTCGTAAAACCCCGTTAAAGTCTTGAATATTACCTATACCCCCACCGACACATACCTTCGAGTATGTTTAATCATCCTTCCGATTTACTAAACTAATTGACACATTTCAAAACGCCCTTTATAAGAAATAACTTCCAAAATGGCGTATTTCGCTACGTAAAATCAAAGCTGTTACGACATTTTATAAGTGAACACCGCAAGACTGTCCCATGGTCGTGCATCAGATACGGCCAGCGACATCTGCCGTCGCCGATCTGTAGCTCAAATCGCGAGTATACATCGTACCCTGTATACTATATGTTTATGAGGGTATATACATGAGTAGGTACCTACTTAATACAGTGTGTTTACATCGAAGCCCATACCATATTTATTATAATATACCTACCAGTAAAATTCATGTAAACAATTCGCATTTGGGTACTTTTAAGGGATGACTTTCAAGTTCATGACTTCGAAATTTGTTACGTTATAAAACGGACCAGTTGTTGCAGACTTTTTTAAGTCATTTAGAGGTAAAGTTTATGCAAAAAAATCTATCATATATGAATAGAATGTTGATTTATTTTGTAGTCAATTATTGCAACTTTAAAATAATAAAAAAAACGCGTGGTCAGCAAAGCCCCTAGTCGAGTATTTCGTCGTCCCAAAACTTATGACCGCACGAGACATTGAAACTTTCTATACAAAGCGGTAGCACTACTTATTACCAGCACCTTTACAATTTGTCGCTTATACCTCAAATTCATGTGCTAAATCGGTATTACCGATTAGCGATGGAACTCGCTAGCCGCATGATAATGAACTAGCACACCCTGTATAAGTAAATAGACTTATAGACTGGTATAAATCGCACCACAAGACCCACGTATAGGGGCTTGTTAGTGGCATAATTGATGTACCTTCTTCATTCGCCATTATGATTTTGTATGGGAAATCGTTTCTGCTGACGGGGGATTTGTTCGTTGGTTTGAGAAATTGAGCTGTATACCCTGTT
Organism: Notocelia uddmanniana; assembly: GCA_905163555.1. Lineage (NCBI taxonomy): Eukaryota > Metazoa > Arthropoda > Insecta > Lepidoptera > Tortricidae > Notocelia > Notocelia uddmanniana. Next base: position 26,921,552 of record LR991060.1, read on the forward strand.
ACTGATTGTGGTTGTTTAAGTTATGGCTAAATTTTCATAGCGACTTTCTTATAGAATAAAATCTTTTTTGCAGTGGGTACTTCTTTGCTGGCATGTGGTATGAGTTAGCTGTCGTACACTAATTTTAGTTCCCCTCCTAAAAATAGATGGCGCTAAAAGAAAAGTGATGGTAGGTGTCTATCGTTGGTTATTATCCAAATACTAAAGTAAACTGCTAATATGTTTGAGTTTATTTCTACATAATATAACGAATTTAACCAATAAAGAATTTAAAAGTAAACTTAAACGTTTCTTCCAAAGGAATCCGTTTTATTCAGTCAATGAATGTATAGATAAAATGAAAAATGATGATTGTCTTATACACAATAAATAATTCTATGAAATAATTATATTATATAATATTGGGGGACAATCTTACACAAATCGACCTAGTCCTAAACTAAGAAAAGCTTGTACTATGGGTACTAGACGAAGATATACATACTTATATATAAGTAGATAAATGCATAGAGAACATCCAAGACCCATGAACAAAATCCGTACTAAATGCACAAATATTGCCCTGGCCAGGAATCGAACCCGGGACCTCTAGCTTCGGAGGCAGGGTCACCAACTAGGCTAAACAGGCCGTCAATTGTAAAATATATGAGTATTTTTTTAATAAGTTTATGCAATAAGAATTTGCATGATTAGTTTTAAAAATTAAAAATGATGTTCTCCAAATAATAAATAAATAAATAAATGAAATGTATCTGGACTTGCTAGATGTAACGTTAGTTTGTTACTTGGTCAAATAAATAAACTTGAACTTGAAACTATTGTCTAGCAGCACGAAACATACACGAAACATTAAATAAATAATAAAAAAGCAATATAACAATTCAAGAGACAGAATTGTATACAACACAGAACCTTCATGATTAATCAACATTTACAATGTATTTTTGTAATTACACTTACCAGTCAAGAATAAGGGCCTAATCTATTGATATATTTTCTTACCAACTCTGAACTGAAATTTTCTGCGCCCTCGCTACTTACCTGAAACAGAAATAAAACACGTTATTTTAATGATCTCCGGTGGTTCCTGCGCGACGCACGGGACAATAGCAGACACGTCAGGTTAACGGAAGGCAGCGGGGCAGTACTCGGTCCCCATCAGTCGGGCTGTTGTAAATTTGAACCAGGCATTCCTCATTTCCCTAGCTCTCTAAATCCTGAGGAATGCACCATGCTGTCTTAAACCACCATTATCGTCCAAGCGTTATCCCAATACAGTTGCACCCTGAAGGATGTCCGGGGTCCGCTCCCTAATCCCAAGACATGCCGCCACCACTGGCATAATATACATGAAATATGGCTACTTCCTGATTTGGCGGTACGCAATACCGTATGCGGTTTTTTCTACTCTCCCGACAGCATACTGACATCGAAGATCTCCGAACTATTGGTATACTGTCAGAATTACTTTTGCATAGTAGTATTATAAATGCGCAGAAGTTGGGCGGTAGCAATGCAGTATTAATCGGTACCGTATCCGCGCATCCCGTGCCATCAGGAAGCAGATTTGTGCAGACTCAGAACACTGATAGCTTACTAATATCGAACCGACCCCGCACCGCCAAATGCGGAAGTAACCTTATACTTGTCCGTTTCTGACCAATCAGTAGCGACTTCGTTCCAAATGATATAAAGCCTGTTACACACTAACTAACGAGCAGCGAACAATTCCAATCATCGAGCAGTCGCATTAGCACTGAATTAGTAGTTGGAAAATGCTCGCCATCGATATTATGGGGCAACGGCATGCGAGGTAATTTTAGAAGAGTTATCGACATATGGCTGCGGTGCACACGTGATATGCTGCAGTATTGGGTAACAACTTAACAAGATATATGTCGCGTCCATAAGCTAGATATGGTATTTATTTACCATCAAGCAGACAGTTTGAATGTTTTAAGACGCTGAATAGAGCTAAATTGCCATTTTTAAATGGTGATTCGACAAAAACCATTTGTTTTGGTAAAATACACGTTAATATTCATTATATTTCACAGGGTGCGGACGATTCCAAAACACGATTTAAGAAAATCGGCAAGATCGGGAAAAATCGCAAAGCTACGTCTTAAAATAACCATGTTTTTTTTTTTCAACTGAAACATGTTTATTAAAAACACAGTTCCAGCATACTCAAACCTAAAGCATAGACGATTTATATTACACCACCACCACCACCACCACCATATCAGCCAAATGACGTCCACTGCTGGACATAGGCCTCCCCCAAATTCACGGGGGGTATATGCCATAATCGCCACGCTTGGCATGCGGGTTGGCGATCGCAGTATCTCCACCGCACTCCAGGGATGCTGCTGCCCATCCCCCGGTGGTCTTGGTCGTAGTTTTAGGACATTCCCGGGTTATATTACACAAGTGGTGAATATATTTAATTTCTGATTTTCTGCTTGTATAGCAGGTATAGTTTCTCTTTCACTCCGTCGTAACTAGACGCAGAAAGACATAGCCAAGGTCATTGGCTCTTGTCAGCCTCTGAACATACTCCCTCACTCCTTTGGCTCAGCGACCCAAAATTAATCTTGGCCTCCGACAGAGCGCTTTTCTCGGTTCTGTGCTGATTTGAAGTTCGCACTGATCCGTCACGGCCATATGGCGCCAGTGATACCTTGGTCGTCCAACAAGCATCGTCCTTCCGGACTTCGTCGCTTTGCGCTCTTCTGCCGTCCTTTCAAGATGGCCAAGCCAACGGAACCTGTCTCCCCGATGGTATTCTGTTAAGCCACCACTATTTCGAGATTCTTTAGGACTCTCCATTATGTATTAACATATTTTTTAAACGCATCGCCTTATATTATTTTCTAACTGGTATCCACGGTATTTGACAGACGACCTTCATATGTTTGGTGCAAAACCAGCTTCTTGTCCGCCATGATTTCACTCGACGGTCCCATCGGAAGACCAACGCTGGCAGTAATTAATGCCCGCGTTATGCTGAGATGGGACCGTTCGTGACAATACAATACATGTTCTTCCTATACACTATGATATTATGTTGTTATTTATTTATTGTTTGTTATTTGTCATGAATAAACGGTTCTTATTCCTATTTTTATATGACAAGGATATCAAAATAACACATTGCAAGACGTATATTCCTTTCTGTCAAATATCGTCGAATATAAACCCCAAATAAAATATATCACGAGAGATTTCTAGTGTTAAGTACGGGACATGCACATCCTACTACCAAAGAAGGCATTCATTAGGCTAATTATGGTTCCAGAGGGCGGAAGTAAGTTCATTAAGCCTTATTTGCCGTGCGCCATTTTTGGTTATTTTGTAATCATTAGCATTAGCTGGTGAAATACTTGATACTATAAATCTTTTATGATATAAGACAAGCCACGTAAAGCACTCGATTTTCGATCTAGTGGTCGTGGGTGCGAAACCCGGCTCGGACTCGCACCACCGGGGTTTTCATTCAAAAACTTTTTTATTATATACCACGTCGGTGGCAAAAGTGGCCCGCCTGATGGTAAGTGGTCTCCGTAGCCTATGGACGCCTGCAAGTCCAGGTGTGTCACTTATGTAGTAATTCAACACATTCGGCGCCGACTAGGCAATTATACATACAAGAATGACACGGTTTCGTGTCACCGGCACAGAATGTGTTAATATTGAACAGTAGCTTTGCGATGAAGGAGGACGTGAGGAAACTAATTCCAACAAGGTCTAGTTTTTCCCCTCTGGGTGAGTGCATTTATAATATAAGTATCGATTTGGCGTCTAAAGATCAGTGTTACGTAGGTAGGTATTCAGTTTCTTGACCAGACCTAAATTGGCTTCACTTTAATAGTGGTTTAACAAACATTATTTGATTTGGCAAAGGGAAAATATATGTTAATACTCATTATACAATGAAAAAGTTTGCTATTTCTTAAGAAGACAACACTTTTGGGGTCCACTTATTTGGAGTATAAGTTAATATTATCATTTGTTATGTAGTACATAGATATAGACACAAAATCTTATTTACAGCGCGGTCGTGTCTATGATCACCTTGTATCAAAAAGGTCATAACTGCGGCAGTTTTCCTGGGCAACTATGTTTCGTTTTCCTCAAAAACAGACCTTAGTACTATTTAATTAAGGACCATGTTTCCTTACAACGACACGTGTCCTTTACCTGTATACTAGACTCAGGTGCTGCTGTCAAAAAGGTCATAACTGTTGCAATTTTCCTTGGCAAATAATCCCCTCAAAAAGAGATCTTAGCACCCTTCACTAAGGTCCCTTTTGCGTTGAAACAACACATGTTCTTTACGTGTCAGTTACAAGACTCAGGTGCAACGTGCAACTGAGTGGCGATGCAATTTCCCGACTACCGTCCATCATGCGTTGCGGCCATCAATCTTTGCTTCGATCTTACGTGCGGGTTTTATTATGCTAGAGATATTGTGAGGGTAGTAAGATACGTGATACTGATAACATAGGAGATGCAGATATTTACGTCAGAATTGTAGATATTTGAAGCCTGGGAATTACCTCAGCCTTACAGAAGATCGCAGCTGTAATAAAAATAGAACAATACTACTTTTTCTGTAGGTACAGTACAACTTTGTCGCTTTCACTCATTGGATATTTAGCACAGTTTAAAAAAACATATATTTCGGACCACATAAAAATCTATATTAGGTTAGTACGCATGTTATAACTATGTTAGATTATATTAAATATGTAAGTGGCTAAGGAGCGATGCGGACTTGCCCAGTGCTGATAATAGCGACTATCAAGCTTGTCCGCTATCACTCTCAGGATGCTGTTCGTATTATCGCCTCACTGGTGGCCACAGAATAAGTAATAGTACTACGTACAGAAGGCCCACCGTTACAAATCCCCCGTTTAGGTATGCCAAACGTGCCTAAGCGCGGCCATCTCTTTCTATAGCACGCGAGTGCATGCGTTCCGTCCTTGGCAGTGCGCGGCAACTACTAAATAAGCCCTCGCGTGCCCTCGCGGGCGGGCGACCGACACGACGCGATGACGTCACGGAGTGAGCCGCGCCTGCCGTGGCGTGGAAACCGTCAATTTGTGCGTCCGGGAATATCCCTGACGAGCTGCAGCTTGTACTTACTTCTTCTGTGGCTGCAGGTTCGCAGCTGAAGCAACAGCACCCTGAAGCCATTGTTATATCAGACCCGTACGGCACGTAATTAACCCACAAACAAACACAAGAACTACAGAATTAAACGTCGGCCGTCAACTCTTGGATTGGAAAGAGTGCTCCCGTTCTTTGGAAGGTAAGCTAAGGTGTTGTTCCCGGCTACTGTCTAGGCTATGATAGGAAAGGTGCCAGATGAAAATATCTGGAGCAGAAGGCATGTTAAATAACGATTTCGAGCGTGGGTAAGGTTGTTCTATCTGTTCTAATTGCTATTTTCCATACGAAGACAGTTTGACACATTACATTAAATAACTAGCTGTAACGACGTTTTTTATCCTTTCTAATACGAGTCTAAATCTAAAACAACTCTAAAAACGTATGTTCTTTAGATAATACGCAAAACATATCCTTCCTTTGATTCCCGAGGTTAATTAACCATACTCACACTAGCGTACCCATTTGACATCTAGAATCGAACTTGGCATGCGAAGTCGCCCGGCCAGCCAAATCGATCGAGCACCGATCATATTTCCGCCAAAGTGGCTCATTACTCAGCCGACTAATCTCACTGAAAAAACGGCTCATTGCGGGGATATCTGCAAAGACTAAGTATATCTATATACACGTACGGCCAATGCCATCTATACATAGTGACGTAGGTACTTTGAAAAAAAAAATAGACTTTTGTAGCTGGTTTCACTGTGAGAATCATTTTGTAGTCGCTTAAGACCTCTACTTAACATCCCTCCCCTTCTCCTTAATCGGTCCTCATTAGGATCGTGACTCTGCCGACGTAGCATATACCCAGTATTCTTCTACAGAAGTTTCTGTCGGCTGCCTGTTGCAGGCCTGCATTCACCGGCATTTTAAGATACTCCAAGTTGAGCCTTTGGGGCTTGTCTTTTGCGTTCTCTCGGTCCCGTAATCACCTTAAGGATGGATACACTCGTACGAAATGCATACGTCGCCATAATCCATAGTCGCGTCGCATTCGTCGCCAGCACCACATCTCAAACGCATCAATCCTTTGTCTCTGTGTGCGGCTTTAATGGTCCAAGTCACAAAGTACATTATATATACTGAGATAGAGATACCAGTGAAATACTCCACATAGATCGTAGCGCCGTTGTGTAGTTAGTAAGAACTAACCGCACGACCGCTGCATCCCTGTCACCTCAATATGCAAGTGCGATAGAGATAGCACCCAGTGACATCTGGTACAAACAAGTTAAACTAACATTTCCATAGAAAAAATCGTACTTCGAGCTGAAAGGCCCCTGGTCCAAGTGTCAGCCCCGTATAACAAAATGGCAGAGACGATAAGAGAGGTGCCGTCTATTAGGAGCTTTTTAGTTGTGTTCATAGATGACGCTCTTGTGTAAATCAGATGTCTAAGTGTCATACGACCATTCAAGGGTCAAATGGTCGCGTAAAGTCAGCATCAAAAGTAGCTGCACATATGACGGGGTCAAAAGCTCTTATTCGCTTATAATACTGTACGTACATCGTACGGTACGGTTTTAAGTATGTATTTATCTATATAAGTATGTATATCGTCGTCTAGTATCCATAGTACATACAAAGACGAAGATCTCACGGTTAGTAAATAAATGCCATACGATTAAATAAACAAGCTTTGCTTAGTTTGGGACTAGGTCGATTTGTGTAAGATTGTCCCCAAATATATTTATTTATTTATTTTCTATTGGACAAATCGCACTTCAATGTTGCTCAACGGAAACTCATTGACAATTTCAATTGATCTCCACGTTGATATTATCCATTTTGAGAACATTAAGATTAACTGTATGCTACTCACATTCACAAATACCATTATTTCTGGCAATAAAGAAAACTTGTCAATAAATCATAATGATTTACACACCGACATAATGTTAAGAGTTACCCATAAATTCTTGACCTACGGTACTAAGCATTAGGTAACCAGCGAAAGGTGAACACTTCGTTATGACATAAAATATGCGTAAAGTGAAGTTAGAAACGGTTTCGTGTGAATAAGTAAATCAAGGTACCCTTTTTTAGAGTTCCATAGTAAACAAGGAAGTCTTATAGTTTCGCTATGTCCGTCCGTCCGTTTTCGGCTTAGCTCTAGTAACCATTACTTCTAGAAAGGTAGAAAAATATGGAAAAAAAGTGTATGTCTCCCCTATCTTATATACCTATCTCCCCGACGGTTTTTATATACCATGTTGGTGGGAAACGAGCACATGGACCGACTGATGGTAAGCGGTCACCGTAACATATGGATTCCTAAAATTCCAGGGGTGTCACAAGCTCACAAGCACGAAAAACCCCATACGTGTCCCTCGGGAAAACCTCAGCAGGAGCTCATTGCACAACCGCGCGGTTGCCAAATTGAACTCCGGGTTCCTCTCGGTCACAACTGGGTAAAACGCTAGAAGATGGTATCGGCAAGCTTCGATAGGCTACAGAGGGGCGTACCGCACGCTTGTTTGCCACCAACGCGACGCCGTAAAAAATGTGGAAGAGCCTTTGAGGAGTCCTACATGTAAATTTTGTAATACAAAAGAAATTGCTGAAATCAGTCTTAACCTTTATGTAAGGGGCTTTCCTCATTTGTCGATGCGGAGGCGGTACGATACGAGAAAACTGTCAGCTGTCAGTGTCAACCGATATCAATGCAGTACTGCCCCACTTCTGCGCATCGTATTAGTACTGCGCAAACGTAATACTGAGAGTAATTCGTCAAGTGAGGAAATTTCACATCAGTAAACTTACGTCAAACAACAAAATACTTATGACATATCGATCCCTTCCCGCCAAATCAGGAAGTCGCCTTGACCGAGCGAGTAAAACGAGCAAAGCGTCTCTGTTTCAGCTAGGGCAATAATGCTTATGTGTCCGGATATTCTGATATCCGGCTGTTCTCTTCTACAGGTCGCATTTCTCGACCGATTGTTGTGAAATTTCGAGAGCAGGTTTGATAATTATAAAGATTTTTCGTTGATTCAATTATTAGTGAAATTGGAAACTAAATCGCGATTTCTATAGCTCACAGACCTAGACATTTTTACAACCCAAGCTCTCAAATCAGCACCAGCGAAACACAGCTCGCATAAAAACACAAAGATCCCGCTTTATCTTTATTATTAGTCTGCCGCGCAAAATTATGACGACTGCAGAAGTTTACCCTGTCCTTATCCAACTCGCCGCCATTTGCATGTATCTCTTTCCAACTCGTATGCACGTCTTGCAGTGATTCTACGCGATCACCGTCGAGGGACGTAATACCCGTGGTTTATAAGACCGGAGGGGTAGAGTTTCAGCGTTTCAGTTTTGTATTTAGTTCGGTCTGAGTCTTATCTCACGGTACCCGGAAGGGGTGTATTTTTTGCTGCTAAAGTTAATTGAATTCATGTTAATGTGTTGACTTGTAAGGCAAGGACGGAAGCTTCGGTATGTTTTTGAAAAAGGCAAGGTAATCATGTAACTTATTGACAGTCAACATCATCCTAGTGTCATCCCAATACAGTTGCATCCTGGGGTGTTATTAACTAACCAACTCGTCCTCACCCCTCACCTCTCTGCTCACCTGTTTTCACCCGGCTGCGCGACGCAAAGGAGGGTTATGTGTTTAACAATCTACGAGTATGTATGTCTGTTTGTTCCCTTGTGGCACTCTAGAAAACTTACGAGATTCTTACGTCAATCGATTCGTCTTAATTGTCCAAATGTCACAAAAGTATTTTTTTTTCGCAGACGAGTTTTTAGGGTTCCGTAGCCAAAATGGCAAAAACGGTACCCTTATAGATTCGTCACGTCTGCCGTCCGCGTCCGTCCGTCCGTCCGTCCGTATGTCACAGCCGATTTACTCGGAAACTATGACTACTACAATTATGAAATTTGGTGTGAAGGTGTATGTTTTGCACCGCTATAGGAATATGATGTGAAATTTTGAAAAAAATATTAAACTGGGGGGCTCCCCATACATGTAACGGGGGGGGCTTATATTTTTTTCAATGCACATAGGCTTGTGGGGTGTCAATGGATAGGCCTTTAAAAATGACATGGAGGTTTCTAAATAACTTTCCAAGATATTAGCTGTCAAAGTCGTAAAAAGCGTCCCCCCGTCCCCCCCCCCGCCCCTCTAATTTCATGCATCAAGATGATATACATTAATAAATGCTTTCAACGATTTTTGGTTTGAACAAGATAGATTTAACGATTTTTGAGTTATTGCTGAAAAACTGTCTTGCCAAACAAAAGGGCTTAAGTGCTGTAAGTTTCCTATGACAATACCTTTTTAGACCTTTTTAGATTAAATGTATTGTATGATGGTTTTACATGTAATTAGGTGAATTCTTTGTGCGTGATCCTAAACGCACTTGGCCGGTTTTTTAATTTTTAATTTCGCTTGTTATATGGATAGTGACAAAATGTGTTCAATGATATTTAACAGTTTCTATATAAAAACAGGTGAGGTGTGAGGTGACAGGTGAGGACGGGACGAGGCGGCCGGCGGGTTGTGAATAAGAGGACTGAAAGATACCCGAGGTCCGCTACCAAATACGACCCGTACGTATCTGGGTGAATTGCATTTTTCTTTCACATAGTTGAGGACATAATTAAACAAATAAATATCTACAGCCTTGGCCAGAAGTATTAAGCACTCTCGTGTTTTTCATATAAAAGTAAAACTTTGAATAAAGCATTTTATATCTTTTATTATAGAAAATTCTAATATTTTTCAATGACACTAGCTATTCATTGACGTTAAAAATAATTACACTTAAAAAAAGGCATATGGTCCTTTTATTGCGAACCCGATTATTTTTAGGGTTCAGTTTTCTAGGATAAATAGCTACTTCGAAATTATATCTGCTAAAGTTTTCTAGATGTTTATATACATTATTATATTCGGCGTCAATGTGTAGTTTTGTAATTAAAAAAACATAGTTTATTTATAAGTTACAAAGAAAAATAAGGGGTGCTTAATACTTCCAGCCAAGGCTGTATTTAGGAGACAGTTTTTAACACAAATCGAACTAGTCCCGTAGTAAGCTCAATATGGCTTGTGTAGGTACTAGACGACGGTATATTTAATAGATATATACTTAAAAAAATAGAAGACATCCAGGAACTTTTTTTTCTGCTCATCACAGAAATCAATGGCCTTGCCGGGATTCTAACCCGGGACCTCTAGCTTCATAGGCAGTGTAGTGACACTACTGGAAGTAACCAACTAGGCTAAACAGCGGGCCTATGGTTGACATTTAATCACTTATCATCGTGGATAAGTCATTTGTCACATTCTGACAACTTTCTTCTACATTTTACATTTTGATTGATTCCATTCTTCTTTCTTTCTATTTAAGAGTTTCACTCTTGTCGGTGCAGTTCTCTCCAGTCCGTTCTACTTAATGATAAAACTTAACTACATGAATGATAAAACACCGTGGGATTAATTGTGACTGAAATATTAATGAATTAATCATTATGGCATTAGATATTAATATGTTTTTTTTAATATTTTGATTTTATTCTAGAAACTGTCTAGATTTGTATTTGTTATATATATTTTATTATTATTATTACTTATGTTTTGACGATCCTATTGTGAATTTTACTACAATAATTTCTTACTTTGACATGTCTACAACAATACAATATTTATTTTAAAGAATAATAATAGCATCAATAAATTGCTCTAAATAATTAATTAATATGTATATGTTAATACATGTTATAACTGACGATTCGAAAGTGCTTGTTGCTAGGCCTATTTGAATAAAGAATATTTTGACTTTGACTTTGACTTTAATGCCAGTTCCTTGACTTCTCGATACGACCCGACATCTGCATTTTTCTTGATCTGGTCCATATATATTCCTTCTAGTCTCGCAGCCATACAGTGCAATGCACCAAATATAAGTATTAATAAAACGCTTCCTAATGGGTTTGGCCATTTTTGACTTAAATATATGTTTTTTACTGTGGAACGCGTTTTTTGCTATAGCTATTCTAGTTTTTATATCCGTAGTATGTAACGAAAATTAGTCATACAATGTATATGGGTAAGTTTCGTTACAAAATTGAATCAATTAGAATGTAGACATAATTAAGTCCTTAACTACGTGCAAAAAAATTGCAATGCACCTATCCGTCATTTTTACTATAGAATTAATTGATGACATGTACAGTACATATACAGGGTGATTTCGGGGTCGTGGATCAAGAATAAGTTTTACGACTTGGTATCTGTTAGCCATTTCAAAAAAAATGTAGTGACGCGAAACAAACGTATTTCTTTTTTAATTTAGTTTTGATGACAAAAATACAAAATCTCAAAAAATCATGGTTACCCTTCTCTCTTTGACGGATAGTATGGAGAGTTGACAGTGGGATAGGGTGACCAAGTTGTATGAAAAAGTATTATTTTCCATTAGAATTTGAAGACAAAGAGTATTATTTGAATTATAAACCGTCATATCAACTGTGATGTTGTCTACTTTGAATTCTTGACCATGTACAATCATTCCGGATCACGACCAAAAATCACCCTGTAGATCTACCTTATGCACGCTCGATCGCGTTGTGTAATTATCCCGCTGATGTAGGCGCTTTCCTCATTTGCGGAGGCGGTACGATATGAGAAAACTGTCAGCTGTCAGTGTCAACCGATATCAATGCAGTACTGCCCCACTTCTGCGCATCGTATTAGTACTGCGCAAACGTAATACTGAGAGTAATGCGTCAAGTGAGGAAATTTCACATTAGTAAGCTTACGTCAAACAACAAAATACCTATGACGTATCGAGCCCGCCCCGCCAAGTCAGGAAGTAGCCTTAATGTCATTTTCCATACTAAAAATGACAGTGAGTTCTACCCAGCGTAACTTTGTTATGCTGCGTTGTCAATTAGTAGAACAATCACAAGCGCGTTGCCGACCCTCTCTTGATGTGAGGATTCGTTGTATTGACAGTGCTTCATGATTTACAGTATGCTGTCCAAAAGATGTTTTATATACTCCAAAAGATCCTACTTCTATGAAAATCCTAACTACTTAAAACTTGCTAAAAAGTTAGCTTTATGCGAAAAAAATATGCATTTTCATCGAGTAGACCTGGGAATTCGTAGACATGATAATCTGAAGAATTGGGAATTTGTAGACATGGGAATCTGTAGACGTGAGAATATGTAGAATTGCGAATTTGTAGACGTGGGCAAAAATGCGCTTAATAAGAATAATTTATTTTTTCACCAAGTCAAATATCCAGTCAGTCCCAAACTGGGCTGCGCCTGCAGATATCTTGGAACTTGTGGATTAATCCGTTACACTTGTTGTCTCTTAGCTACTCGACAAAATTTTGTTTGTTAAGTTAAAGAAATGTTAATTGTTAGAAACGTATTGTGACAATATTTGTAAATAAACATTCAACTGCATCGCCATCAAACGTTTAGTTTGGCGAGTAATTCTGAATTTGAAAAATGTAACTTTATTTGAAAATAAATAAAAAAAGGTAAATTAAATTAGCTTCCTTATTTTATCTATTCTAGAATGTTTCTAACATCGTAAATTATTTCATAGATAATCCAAAAAAATCAAAAATCATAAAAATGGGTTCCGCCGTTCTTGGTTTATAAATGGTTTAATGAACACGACTTTGTTGTATATATATAAGTATATAGACATACAATTTCTTTGTTAGTATGTATTGTAGGTACATAAGTTCACTCTGTTAATAATTCGAATGTAAACCAATGGCATTCAATAAATAAATATTAAATAAATAAATATTAGGGGACATTTTTTACACAAATCGAACTAGTCCCACAGTAAGCTCAATAAGGCTTGTGTTATGGGTACTAGACGACGATATATTTAATAGATATATACTTAAATACATAGAGAACGTCCAAGTCTCAGGAACGAATGTCTCTGCTCACTACAGAAACAAATGCGCTTACCGGGAATCGAACCCGGGACCTCTAGCTTCGAAGGCAATGACAATGACACTACCAACTAGGCTAATCAGGCCGACAAATTCATCAAGTTTACTTTCAAATTATATTCAATAATAAATATTATTTAAAAGCAAACTTGATTCACAATCACAAAGGAAACTAAATTTAAAAAAACTGCATCTTCTTAAAATGCATTCCCTGGCCACAGAAATAAAATCCAACGGAGCCACTTTTACTGGAGTTTCCGAGACTTTGCAGTTTCACTGGAAACGAAATGAGTCCGAGGTGACTGGCTGAATTAATAAGCTGTACATCGCCTTTACGATAGTTGTTCAACTTTTTTTATTATTTTGTATACATAATGTAACCACGTCTCTATGGATATTTGAAACTTATGCTCGCAAAGCTATTTAGAAATGCGTCGTTTCACATAGTTGTGTGCAAAATATGACTTTGTTTTGACGTAACATTTTATTAGACAGCGGGGTGTACCCATATATACCGGGTGTACAATCCAAATGGGTGAGTATGGAGAAGTCGGAAACTATGAGAGATAGCGAGATCTGTTCTTAGGAACCTTGACGTCGATTAACACACTTTAGATTTAATAATAATTACATTCAAACTTTTTTATTAACTCTCATACATAACCGGGAATCGAACCTGGTCAAAATCAATGTGTATAAATTCTGCAAGTCGCAAGAAGCACAACACTAATGGAATATTGTTTAAATTTTAAATGAAATTTGTACGCCCGCTGAACTAATGCGTTCTAATTTTAAATAAACGCTATTTGTAATGCATAATACCGATGCAGATAAGATATGCATTACGTAAGTGGTCTCTTCAGATAATTGATGATCGATATTATTCACAACTTTTTGCAAATTAATAAAACTGTGGGCATTTTAGTCTAATTTACTGTCAGTTGTGTTTACGCAAGATTTCATAGCCAATTTTTGTCCTTTTTGCTTAACGCGGTTACAAAAATATTGAAGCTTCGATTCCCGGTTATGTATGAGAGTTAATAAAAAAGTTTGAATGTAATTATTATTAAATCTAAAATCGACGTCATGGTTCCTAAGAACAGATCTCGCTATCTCTCATAGTTTCCGACTTCACCATACTGACCCATTTGGATTGTACACCCGGTATATATTAGTTTTTGTGAGTTCTCGATATATCAGCACTGTTGCAACTGTTGCAAGCGCCATTTTCAAGGATTAACTGACGTGCTGCGAATTTTAGTTTTGGTCTACACACACTTCATTGCGATCTCCCCTGGTTCGCTTTTTTCGCACAATGTCACCATTACGAGTATAATACGGTCGGTGTTACCATATTCTCGTCATTTGAAACTCGATCACGATTACGATATCGTATTCAACATTTTGTATTTGTTGATCTCGAAGTGATTGCAACACCTTTAGATACCTATACTTATAGAAAGAACATTTAATTACTTACATTTAAACTTCTTAAAGATGCTAATGTTGCATGACTCCTGCAACGTATTTTACTTCTTTTTAAACATATTATTTTTGGCCTTTGTACTAAATATATAACAAATTCTAAATTTATTTATTTGTTTGGCCAAGTAACAAGGATCGTTACTTCTAGCCAGTCATAATACAATAATAGTTCTACCTTATCCTATTCATGCAGTTACACTATAAATATAATAAAATTTTACAATGTTCGACTTCCTTTAATATTTATTTTTTACTTGAATAAAACAGATCCCTCTTCTTTTAATTTGGCAGTAAATTCATTGATCGAATAGAATAGATTACATTGGAAAAACTTTTTAAGCTTAGTCTTAAATACTGATAATGTCATGATCGTTAAATGAGAAGGTAGCAAATTATACAGAGTAATTTTAAGAGGAAGACCTTGTTTAAATGTTTTAACTAGTTTAGTTGGAGGTATGCACAGTTTATCTTTATTACGTGTATTATATTTATGTCCTTCTTTCCTTTTTCTAAAATTTTCCTTCTCACGGTTTATATCTAAGAGACTATTAAATATAAATAAAGAAATTACAGTAATAATTCGACCCCTTGAAAAATATTCTCTAACAGATATGCCCTTGCGTAGACAGAACAGAATTCTGATAGCTTGTTTTTGTAATATAAGGACTCTTTGGATTCCAACCGCATTGCCCCAAATAGATAAAGCATAGTTAAGATGAGCGTGAACGAGAGCATAGTACGCCATAAATAATGTTTTCTCAAACATGCGCCTAAATGTATGCATTAATGTCACGAAAAGAGGACTTGAAGTTACCTGTTTATGGCTTCCTACATTACTTCTTGGCCGGCGGCCAAGAAGTAATGTATGGAGAATGTATGAAACTAACATTATTGTCCGCTGCTCTAACTTTTTAAATTTGCTTACTGAAATCAACTGATAAAGGAAATATTACATAGAGCCAACCGCCACGATTTTGTATATATATTTTTTTATTTGTTATGTAAATTGGTATTTTTTAGGTTTTTCCGGTTTTTTTATCGTTCCTGCATTTTTGTATTTTGTAGTTTTTTTTCGTATTTTTCGAGTATTTATGTATTTTTTTAGTTTTTTCGTGTTATTTTGTAGCGTTTTTTGTGTTTTTTGATATTTTTAGACTTTTTAAAAGTGTTTCGTAATTTTTTTGTACTTTTCGACATTTTTTTGTTTTTTCATGTTTTTAGTTTTTTTTAGTTTTTACGTGTTTTTTGGTATTTTTAAACCTTTCGTGTTTTTTTAAATGGTGCTTTGTATTTTGTAACATTTTTCGTGTTTTTATTTAATTTCCGTTATTTGTCGTGATGCTTTGCTATTTTTTAGTTATTTACATTGTAGTTTTTTATTGTTTTTTTTTTCTAACATGTTTGAGAAAAGTACTATACAATCCTCGGCCGGAACAGGGATTACAGGACTCGTTTTATCCCAAACTCGTCCAGCAATCCCTTACTTCACGGCCTCTGCAGTAATGTACTATTTTTTTGTCAATGAGAGGTCTGAGTTTCAAGAGAGCGTAATTACCAGAAGCAATTTTTTTGCAAATTTTGTCAATGTGAAATGTATGACTTATTTTGTTATCAATGTGGTATCCTAAAAATATTGTATCCGTTACATTTTTTAGATCTAGGTTAAAATTATTAGATTTGTCAATTTGATTTGTACTACGGTATGTCATTAATGTAGTTTTATTAGTATTTAATACTATGCCATTCATATCAAACCATTCCTTAAGCGAATTCGTCACAGTTCAAATTTTTTCCTGTAAATTTAAATAATTATTATCTTTTAAGCCCACGTGTGTGTCGTCCGCAAATAATGTAACAATGGCATAATCTGGTAGGCATTCAGGAAGATCACTCATATATATTAAAAACAACATCGGACCCAAAATAGATCCTTGAGGTACGCCAACATTTATAGTAACTTCATCCGAGAATTTGCCGTTAACATTTACTTTCTGGCTTCTATTGTTGAGATAACATTTTATTAACTTCAGTGCTTGGTTTTTGAAGCCATAATGTTCTAATTTATAAATCAGTACATCATGACGAAGACAATCGAACGCTTTTGACAGGTCACAAAAAATACTCGAGCATTGTTGTGACCCGTCTAAGGCCGTAAGCACATAGTCGATAACTTTGCGCAATACTATCCCTGTTGATTTACCTTTCTGGAATCCAAACTGGTTCAAATTGAGTAAACCGCGTCTTTCAAAATGCTCACATATTTTGTTTTTCATTATGGATTCCAATATTTTCGATACAGCCGGTAAAATACAGACAGGTCTATAATTGTTAGGGTCTTCCATACTCTCTTTTTTGTGAAGTGGAATGACCTTTCCTATTTTAAGACATTGAGGAAATATTCCCTGATTTACACAACTATTAATTATATTAAGAAGTATCTCTAACAAATAATGATTTTCCATGAATATCTTTTTAACAAACCGTGAATCTAAATTGTATATATCTTTGGAACGTTTATCTTTTATCATTTTAATTGTCTTGATTAATTCATTTCTATTAATAGGAAGAAATATTATGTCAGCATCTAGACATTTCACTTTATCAAAAAAAAATGTATATTTAATTTTATTACAACAAAGATGTCCTGCAGTTTTTTTTGCCACTGACGAAAAATAGGTATTAAAAGTGTTTGCTATTTTTTCATCATTTGTTATGTGTCCATCAGCATTAATTAACTTTTTAATATAGCCTTTATTCACATTTTTGTTTTGATTTGTCAGCTCGTTAATGACCTTCCATGATTCTTTAACTTTATTTTTAGATTTACATATTCTTTCCTATAAGCTACATTTTTTTGCTCTAATCATTACTTTTCGCAATATTTTTTTATAAGTTTTTATTTGAGCCTTTCTTTGACTGCAAGGAGCAAACTGTTGCAGCATTTCTAGTTTATCTAAGTTTTGTCTAGATATTTTAATACCCTTTGTTTGCCACCTCACTAAGCCGTTTCCAACAGGTTTTGATAACTTGCGTTCCGGAAACGCTGCATTAAAGTAATGCTTTATTGCTTCTATTAGTAACTTCATTTTACAATTAGGGTCGGAGTTCACTACAATCTCTTCCACGAGACCCCTATCACTTGTAATTAAGTAATGAAAATATTTATAATTTGGTTTTGACATATTTCTTACAAGTACCGCAGACCTATTACATAAATTGCTATTGTTTTTTAATAACTCTCTTGACAATTGTAAGCTGATTACATTATGGTCTGAAAGCTTAGTGTCTAAAATTTTATTTTACAGTTACGTTAAACATCGTGGGTACTATGAGATTATGGTGTTTCAAACTACAATAATTTTAAGAGTCCACCGTACGCTCGACCGAACTCGACTCTTCATACAAACGTAGTTTCGTTCTCATTTTAAAACGCCAGGCTGAAATAACATGAAACTTTGTATACACAATGGGATCCGCCATATCTAGGTCGGAAATTAGTTTCTGTTGCTAGAAATTGGAATGGAAAAAAATACAGCGAGTTTTTGTTTTTTTTAGGTTTTGTATGAAAACCTTAATAATCGCTGTTCTTTTGCTCCATTATAATTTCAAGCAACAGTAACTAACTTCCGGCCAAGATATACCGGATCCCCTTGTGTATACCAAGTTTCAAATGATTCCAGCTTGCCATTTTGAAATGAGAGCGAAACTACGGAGAACCGAGCTTACTACGGACTCATAAGCTAATATTTTACATTTCTAAAAACACAACAGATACTATTATATGATGCTCATTAGAGCATATTAATACTTCTCTTGAAAAGTAAAACTCTGCCAACGTATTCTAAAATCAATCAAAATAATTACTATTTCCTATTGCAGAGCGAGTTCCGCGCGTCACGTCACACGTCACGCCACGTCACGTCGTCGTCACGTGACAGCTGACGTGACGTTACATATTCATCGCCAAATTACAGAGATATTACTTACGGGTTGTTCGGTTTAAGGTAATATCTTACTTATCTACCAAGTTAATGGTGCATGTACAGTCAGATGGAGATAAACGTGACCATGGAAGTTTGTATGCAGGGGTGTTATTCACAATCCGACTCGTCCTCACCTCACAACTCACCAATTTTTATATGGAAACTGTTAAAATTTGACAAATGAAATTTGAGAGTTTCCATATCAAACGGGTTAGGTGTAAGGTGAAAGGTGAAGAGGAGTCGGTTTGCAGGGGGTCAGACTTTACTGAAGGCCATTTTCGCATTTGTCGATGCAGTATCAATAAGCTGTCATCTGTCAGTGTCAATTGTAAGTCAAGGTAGTACAGATTTTCTACACAAAGTACTTATTTAAATATCGCACTGCACTCACTGCTCGCCGTCGGCAGGGCATTCATCCTCACACCTTAGAACCTAAATGGTCGCGTACGGTACGGTTTCAGAGAAGCGTCCTCCCTCGGACGTTCCGCTTGTGGAATGAGCTCCCTGCTGAGGTTTTCCCGAGGGACTACCGTATGGTATTCTTAAGGCGCAGGGTAGGGCAAGCCATTCTCCATACTAAGGTTGTGCAAGTTTTTTGCGTTAGTTTTGGCACTTCAGCACTTAATTTTATTTTTTATTGGTACATATTGGATATACGCAGAACTTGATGTTGGAATTTTGAATTATTAAAAAAAAATACAAAAAGTAATTAAAATTAAAAAAGAAAAACATCAAGACATAGCTAACAAAAAAATAAGCATATGGACCAAAAAAAGTAACACAAACGAAGAAAAACTTGCACAAAGTTTGTATGGAAAGAGCTTGCCCACCCCTTCGCCTTAAAGAAATGAGTGTACTCGTATATTTTTTAAAGGGTCAGCAATGCGCATGTGACACCCCTGGAGTTGCAGGATATATATTCGTAGTAGTCTTTGGTTGCAGGCGTCCAAAGGCTGCAGTGATCGTTTACCATCAGGCGGGCCATACGCTTGTTTGCCACCAACGTGGTATAAAAAAAGGAACCACTTATTTAAACGTTTGTATTTTTTGCCACTAAAACGGTTAAAAATCACGTATAAATTGTCACTCCACTCCGGGGGACATGTTTCGAACCCTTCAGGAGTTCTTCCTCAGTATGAGTGCATCAGAGGCGAAGGTGATGGGTTGGAATTTCAAGTATGTGTTTCTATTTGTTAACACTCGTTGTCTTAATGTATCTTCGAATCAATAGCGGGAGCACCTGGATACCAGCTTGGGCCTTTTGACTCGCTTCAGAGACGTGCTGTGCGAATCGTGGACGATCCCAAGCTCAAGAGAGATATTGGGACTTTGTGCGTGGTCTATCGCTTATATAATGGGTTGTGCTCCGAAGCACTGTTCGACATGATGCCTACGGCCGCTTTCTACCATCGCACCGCTCGCCGTCGGCAGGGCATTCATCCTCACACCTTAGAACCTAAATGGTCGCGTACGGTACGGTTTCAGAGGAATTTCCTCCCTCGGACGCTCCGATTGTGGAATGAGCTCCCTGCCGAGGTTTTTCCGACGGACTACAATATGGAGTTCTTCAAGAAAGGAGTGTATAAATTCTTAAAGAGTCGGCAACGCGCATGTGACACCCCTAGGAGTTGCAGGCGTCCATAGGCTGCGGTGACCGCTTACCATCAGGCGGGCCGTAAGATTGTTTGCCACCAACGTGCTATTAAAAAAAAATAAGGTCCGCAAAGCACTTGTGATTGTTCTGAAGCCGCAAGCGCCCATAATCGACGGAGTCTACTTACCCTTAGACAGATCTTATGCTTGCCACTGTAGTAGGTAGTATAAAATGACTGACAAATTAAAAAAGTTGAAAAACTCGACATTTTCCTTTCAAAGTTCATTATCTCGGAAACCGCTGAACCTATTTGGTTTAAACCACGTCGGTGACAAACAAGCGTACGGCCCGCCTGATGGTAAGCGGTCACCGTAGCCTATGGACAACTGCAAATCCAATGGTGTCACATGCGCGTTGCCGACCCCATAATAATAAATATCTAAGAATCATCGCTGGAAAACCTGCTTTCAACTAAAAAAAACCGCATTCAAATCAGATAAGATAAAATGAAATAAACACCTTTAAGAGCTACGATGCAGAAATACACACAGATACCTACACATGATAAACTCATAATACCCCTTTTTTGCTTCCCGCTTCCCTTTTTGCTGGGAGTTAAAAATGTAACAGTAATCGACCTAAGAAGACATAGCGAGTATCTTTTAGAACCTTATGCTATTAAGCTATCAATTCTAAAAGTAACCATTGAAATTTCAGAATGAGACGTGTTTGAGAATGGCTGTAATCTAGTTTCAGGCGAACTTTTAAACGATCTCTTCAAGTTAAAGTTGGTAAGTTGGAAGCTAAGCCACAGGATCTGAATATTCAATCGGGGTTTTATATGTTGTGTTTAAAATAGCCAATGTGACTCTATCTTAAACTTTTCTATACTATGACAAGTATGACAAACCTAAACTACTACCCTAAATTAAACTATTATACCTAACCTAAACTAGTTGTTAATAAGAAACAGGCTGGGACATATCGACGATTCGAATTTTTTGAAAAACAAAAGCAAATTGATAGCCAAGTGTGTGTCGGAGCCAAGCGCAATGTAGGCCCGTGAGATCCAGAGTTAAAATGTTATGTTAGTTTTGTCAAAAATAGTACATAATAGTAAATATAATAATTTACTATATATTTGACAAACCTAACATCATAAGTTACCAATGTTTTTTTTTATATATTAGAAACTATACGAAACTTTGCTTTTCCAAGTACATTTCTTAAGTTCGCTCACACATTGGGCTTTGTAAGAAAAAAATACATTACCATTTTACCTCCCTACACCAATTTTTTTCTAATTTTATGATAGCGTTTTGTGGGCGTGATTGATATGTACATACTCGTATACCTATTCCAAATTACAGCTAATTTCCATCTGTAACGATTACACTCAATTGCTCAAAGGTTAGCTGGAAGAGATCCCTTATAGGGATAAGCTCGCCTTTGTACTTTAACGCTTTGTGACCTCTTTATGTTTCAACCTGTAATTGTGTACAATGAAGTGCTTACATACATATCTAAGCTAAGCCGCGGAAGGAAAGACGGTTTACTACGGAACCCTAAAAATGATGACAAATGAAACTTTAGCATTAGAAAAACCAGTTCTGTTACACAAGACACCTTGTCTCTAGTTACAACCTTAATCTTTTGATCGGTACATCATCATATCAGCCGAAGAACGTCCACTGCTGGTACTGGTAGACTTAGGCCTTCCCAAAAGAGAGCCACAATGACCGATCCTGCGCCACTACAAGTCTGCATTAAAGGTCACGCTTACCACAGTGGTGTGCGTGCCGATCAAGAGACCGAGGCTCATGCCATTGGTCACCTCATCGCTCTTTTTAATCTATAATAATAATAATCGTATGGCATTTATTTTCGAACCATGAGATCTTTGAGAAGACAAGTACGGTTGCCAGTTTTGTTGCACTTTTAGCACCACCCAGGGGTCACGTGTAGGGTAACGGTGGGTCTACGGACGTGGTGCAACTTCGTCCCCCCTTGTCAAGTGAGTGGGCAACTTGACAGTTAGAAGAATCTCAAGCCGCCAGAAGGCCTCTAACCTGGCTTAACGACTACTATCGTAGATAGCAACCGGGATCAACGGCTTAACGTGCCTTCCAAAGCACGGGAGCGCTCAGTTTGTCAAGTGAGTGGGCAACTTGACTTTTAGAAGTTTCTTAATCTATAGTACAACTTGACACTGAGGTTTTTCGATAACCTTTGTGAATATCACAAGAGTATAAGTATAAGTAAAGGTCGCGGGAGTAGGCTAGATGCGGGTGATGCAGGAACGGTAGCTGTGGCGTCCAACGACGAACGTCCCTCGGCTGATATGATGATGAGGATGAAGACGATGATAGTATTGGGATAAAGAATAGAATATAGATACGTTAATGGAGAGGGCTATGCTGGGAGTTTCTCTGCGTGATCGCATCAGAAATGAGGCCATCCGCAGCAGAACCAAAGCGACCGATATAGCCCTTCGAATCGCTAAACTTAAGTGGCAGTGGGCGGGACACATAGCACGCAGAACCGATGGCCGTTGGGGCGGGAAGGTTCTCGAGTGGCGACCACGTACCGGAAGGCGTAGCGTGGGCAGGCCCCCCACACGGTGGACTGATGACCTGGTAAGGGTCGCGGGTGTCCGCTGGATGCGGGTGGCGCAGGACCGGTCATTGTGGAAGTCTTTGGGGGAGGCCTATGTCCAGCAGTGGACGTCGTTCGGCTGAAATGATGATGATGATGATGACCTGTTAAACCTGATAACTGTGAATGGGACCTACGGAAGATCAGCGCCGGCTGTAAGGTCTGCATATGCTGAGTAGATTCCTTTTCGCGACTTAGGCTGGGTTGCACCGACTTACGATCACAGACCGATCAACGTTAAATATGGCGCCGGCGGCTGTCATCCCATAGAAACTTGTCAAACTTTCCATACATTCAAATTTTAACGAACACAGCTTGCGATTACGATTACAGACTGGTTGGTGCAACCCAGCCTTAGCCTTTGTGTGTCGTGTATGTTTTTGATTACTGTTGTTATTGTGCCTGTTGCGAATAAATGTTTGAATCTTGAATCTTGAATTAAGGATAATTGATTGACCCGGGTATGTCCTAAAACTACGACCAAACCACCGGGGGTGGGCAGCAGCATCCCTGGAGTGCGGTGGAGATACTGCGATCGCCAACCCGCATGCCAAGCGTGGCGATTATTGCATATACCCCCCGGGAATTTGGGGGAGGCCTATGTCCAGCAGTGGACGTCCTTCGGCTGATATGGTGGTGGTGGTGGTGGATAGAAGACACATCTCGTCTCGACTATACCCTTACACACGTCGCCTGTTAATTTTATACTTATGATTCTTTTCACAAGTATAATATCTATGACAACCCTAATTTATATATCTTTAGAACAACATGTCGTGTGGCGACCGGCGGCAACTGACCGGCGACACGCGTGATTTGTGGTCAGTCGCTGCCGCTGACGTGCCAATTGTCTCCGTCTTGAGACAACGCGAGTCTCAAGCGATGAGCGACAAGCGACAGGCGTCAAGCGTATCCCCGTTTTACGGACGCGGTCACTGAGGCTCGTTGCACTATATTAAATATAAACTAGGTATGCAATACATGCTGCTGGTTGCACATGTTCAGCGGAGCG
This sequence comes from Notocelia uddmanniana, assembly GCA_905163555.1. Lineage (NCBI taxonomy): Eukaryota > Metazoa > Arthropoda > Insecta > Lepidoptera > Tortricidae > Notocelia > Notocelia uddmanniana. Next base: position 26,945,396 of record LR991060.1, read on the forward strand.
TGGTTGTAGTGTAACATGTAGACATCATAGGAGTAAAACTCGGAAACTGTAGAAAAAAAATTGTATTTGGTGATTTTTCCTCCGTGTTAAGTCCGATTTTTATGATTTCAGAGCTATGCACTTAAAGCTATCCACTTTGTCATTTTACCAAATTTGAAGCAGATCGGTTAAGCCGTTTCGGAGGAGTAGACTCATGAGCGATTTACATTTGTGGCCTAAGATTGAGCTCTGCTGCCATCCGCTGATTAAATAATAACTGCCACTAGCGACGAACGTATTAAAAATTAAAATAAAATTCAGTAATGTGAATTGTACGTATAAACTTTTAACTTTATGCAAAATGCTAAGCGTTAATATAGTGTTCACAAACATGTCCCAAAATAGCCATATCGCCTTGACTTCGAAAACAAGCAAGTTTACAATGTCGTCAATTAATTTACAAGCTTTTATTAAACTTTTTTACGTACGTGAATTTTAAAGAGGTTATCTTCAACAGATTGTGACAGAAGGTGGTCAAAGCAACGACCATACTTAGCCCATCGTATTTGAGATCAGCGGAACCCTCTCAACAAGTAAGTGTCTGCTAAGAAAATGGTAGAGTTGACAGTAAAAGTTTGTTCCAAAAAAAGTTTTTATTGACAGAAACTTACTATAATTGTGTTCCGAATCAAAATTGTTCAAACTAAACACATCATATTACTTTGTGTCTATCTCTTTGTCACGAAGCACTCACAAATAATTAAATACCCTTTTCTTAACGTAAGCTACATTTGAAACCGCTCCGCTCATGCGCCCGCCAGTCACTCATGGCTTGCGCCGCGCTTCGCACTGTCACGGCCAGCGGACTGTGTAAACGCTCCTTGATACAAACCCCTAAGGCCACGCTAATATAGAGTATATAACTTAGCATTTACAAATGTCATGTAATTAAAGAGAATCACCACTTTGAATAAAATAATTTACACATAAGTATTTCTATGATTGTGTTGATTGCGAAAGGTTGGAAGAAAATCCTGGAAAAGATACTTTAAACGGGTCTTGATTCACAATTATATTTGTTTTATGTACCTACTGGAGCTAAAGAAATATTCAGTCGCTATCAGATATATTGGAGTGAAGAAGCTTCACAAGCATCTGAACACGACTCTATTGACATATAAGTAAACCTATTAGGGGACAAATTTACACAGAACCAACTAATAAGCTCATAGTAAGCCCAATAATGCTCGTATAGTGGGTACTAGACGACTACCTATAAATTTAATAGATGAATACGTAGATAACATCCAAGTCTCAGGAACTAATGTTTTGCTCATCACATAATTAAATGCTCTTACCGGGATTCGAACTCGGGACCTCCAGTTTCGAAGGCAGTGTCAGTACCAACTAGGCTAAACAGGCCGACCAAAAGACGTAACAGTGCACAAATATATATTTTCGTTTAGATACTAACTAAAGTCATATGTTTCGCGTATGCCTTCGCCCTTGGGAAGAGAATTCACTCCAAAACAGTGCATTGTCTGGACATTTTTTATTTTTTCAAAAATAAAGATACCTTAGTTTATAAAATGTTAGTAGGTATAAACACTACATCTAAGTAAATACTACTTAAATACAATTCATAACCCATTTGCCCATTTTTGCCCATTTGCCTGAAACACAGGGAACATCATAGTTCAGGCACGTAATATTTCTTCTCTATAGATAAGTTTAGGCTATAATAACATAATTGTAAAATGAGTTTCCAAAAAAATATTCTTATAGCAAAAATATCTTTACATCTAACTCTCTCCAACCTACGTCAAATGATCAAAAGTCTTGCAGTTAAGAAAAATATGAATGCATACATTACTTACATACGAAAACATAACAATCAAAATTGAATTCTTTGTCGGTAACCTGGTAAGAAATCAAGAAAAAATAATCCTTGTTCGTAACTAGTTACAAAACTTGGTTACGTACGTGGTCGAAGGGCAATTTCTTTATAGGCTTGAGTCACAGACTTGGCATTAAATAGGCGGCACGTGTGCTTATTTTCCTACCCCACAGTATAAATAGAAAAAAAAAAACAAATAAGTTTCTAAACACTCAAGATCTATACAATCTCAATTCTAGTTTATGTTTTTACATTTCTGATTGACCCCCTGAATAACCAAGTACTTTGATATATGGTTTAAGAAGTAAATTAAAACGGAGTGCACAGATTTCAACGTTTAATTAAACCCATGCTAGACCTGCCATGACATTCACAACCTTTCTCTACACACCGTATACACCGTTATGTCTTGACCTATGCTACGTGATAATTATAAGTAATCCAAGGTCAGACTTACACTGGTCGATTCAGTTGGTAAACGTTGTGAACCGGCCCAGCACGAGCAAAACGCGAGCACTTTCAATCGTGGCTGAGATGGACACATTAACAATTCAAGAACGTTGAAATAAAACACCCGGGACGCGGTGCGGCTAGCATGATCGTGAGGAAATATGGGTTTTCAATACCATGTCCTTTTTGAAGTACATGCATCATTTGCATCAAATTTTCAAATATTTTTTGTTCAGGCAAGTAATTTTAAACGAAGATCAAGAATTTAAATCGTGATTATGGTATACGAAATTTTCGGTAATTATCTTGAAAAAGTTTATTAAAATCTGTTTTGAACAAATAAAACATCGCAAGGAGCCCGAAAAAGAAAATAGACGCTATGCATATGGAATTCTCACGACCTACACTCGTATAGCGGACTTAAAGTATTGTAAACACCACAATTTTCCATTTTTGTGTTTGCTACATTATTGGCACTATGTTAATTGAATTTAAAATGTACGAGTATTAATGTAAGTATCAATAATAAATCATTATTTGGGGACCACGCAAAGATATGATCTCATACGGCTAACGTAGAAAGAGCTTATTAACGTCATTTCTACAGGACACAATATTTCGTTTTTAATCCACGTCCATGCTAGCCCTCGTAAAGGACGCACAGAGGGAGATAATTAAATAGGGAGCCATCGCATCACTTACTCGATTATTGAGCGTCTGATCCGATGTACCTTATATGCGACAGACTCGTACCGTCCTTTAGATTTACTGTAACATAATTTGTATGAGACGAGTTATGTGAAAGAGGTAGGTCGAGGAAAAGGTGCCTGGATTGTATTAAATATATGGACGTATTAAAAATATGGACACGGAGAGGGAAAGACAAGATAACGAGTGACATCACGAAATGAAAAATAAAGACATGTCGTGTCGCTTTCAACAAACTAGGATATCGACAAGCAAATCATAGTGATGAATATGTATATAGATGATAACAAAGTATCAGATTGCGGGTACAAAGATTATCCATTAGTATTAATTATTGCCAGTTGATATTTTCGTAGAGTTATAGCTACTAAACATCTACAGCATGCCTTATCTCATGAATAGACACAGACGTCAACTCAAAAGAACAAATTTAAAAACCAAATAAAAAACAAAAGGCGACTCCACACCTCTGTGCGCATTTTCTTTTTCCTCCGTCAGAATGAAGCAGTCCATACGTTAGCCGGAAGTGGACAGCGCTGAAATGGCGTCCGTCGTCCGGTCCCCCCCCCCCCCCCCCCCTTTAATTAAACCGTCGGATAAGGTTTTAACACGTCTCCCTTCAAAGGTATCGAGGTTTTTTAGGGTGGCAACCCTTCCGAGGGTAAGGTGCTCTAAGCCTTTGTGCTGTTTTTTTGTAGTGCTATGGAGTGCTGTTTTAAGCAGATTTCTTTGAAGTGCAGTTGGCTTGGACATGTGAGTTGTTAACACAAAGAGAAGTAAGTACAAGTATGCTCGTATTGTACCAGTACGTAACACGCAATAGTGTGGTATTTGACATGCAATTTATAATTATAATACTGATATGCTTTAAAAAGAACATCAATTTCAAGCAATATTTTAATGTAAATATGTTTTTTTTTCTATTTAGGCTGGGTTGCACCAAACCACCTGTATTCGTAAGCGGTGTTCGTTAAAATCTGAATGTATGGAAAGTTTGACAAGTTTCTATGGGATGACAGCTGTCGGCGCCATATTTAACGTTGATCGGTCCGTGATCGTAAGTCTCTCTCGGCCTAAGAGTCCATGAGAAATAAAAATAACAAATCTATCTCAATTAAAAATGGACAGTTTTACTTCTAGTTTGACTAGCTCTGGGCGGCGATTCTATCTGTCATAATTGAGAGAACGAGTCTTCCCTAAGAATTCGCTTTTGTATCATATATTATTCTCGTCATTCTAATTTTTTCAGACATAGATTGGTGATATATCTATGGCAAGAGCTACTACTAGAATGGTTATTTTATGAATCCATTACAAAAACTGTATTAATGTAGGTAAGTTACTATTGTAATAGGTAAGTTACTATTGCAAAGCCCTTGCAGGATTGTGTTGATACATAAAACCCCCTTTTACACACAAAGCAATGATTAAATGATTTATGTTACAGACTACTTAAAAAAGTTGAAAATAGCCCAGACATTTTCATTTCAAACTTCAATATCTCAAAAACAGCTGAACCAGTTTTGATAAAACACGTCTAAAAACATTGGTAGAAAGTCTGCTTTCAAATTAAAAAAAACTCAACAAATTGGTTCACCCGTACGATGCCACAGACAGACACCGACATACAATGAAACACAGATACACATGTTAAAACTCATAACACCCTTCTCTTGCGTTCCGATGGTTAAAAATGAAGAACAGTTATAAAGAACACATAAATATGGTGAAGCTACAGTTTCCGGCAAAAAAAAAATTTACGACTTCATGACTTGTCGGTGCGCAGGCGGTAGGCTATCAGATAGCTGTCAGCTGTCAGTGTCATCTGTCAGCTGAGTCAATAACGCTACTGTACTGTGTCCATACATTTAAATTAGTACTTCCCGCCTTATTCACAAACCAAGTCGTCCTCACCCGTATTTTGACAGTTTCCATTTAAAAACAGGTGAGTTGTGATGTGAGAGGTGAGGACGAATTGGTTTGTGTACAGTCAGCATCAAAAGTAGCTCCGCATATTATGAAGGAGTCAAAAGCCCTTATTCCCCTACAATAAAGACTTTTGTACTTTTCAAATGCGTAAGTGCTTTTGATGCTGACTGTAATATACCCCTGACTGACGCGGGATGAGCACAAGTGGGGCGATACGAATGCAGTGTTGACAGTATCCCGTCAAATAAGGAAGTCTGTGCGACATAACTAAGCTCACGTGAAAAAACAAAATACCACATTCTAATCCCGCCCCGCCAAGCCGTGAAGTCGCCTAAAAAGTATATTGTCTATATGGTATAAATTAAACAAAAGAAAAAGGTTACTAAATGTTTACGAGTTCATAAATAAACTATTAATGTATATATTTGGACAGAGCGGTTCCGATGCAAATGCGTGCGCCCACGCACAGTCGGAAGCGATTTTACCACTGTTTTATACGTCGCGACATAATGGACGCCTCTGTGGTGTTAGGGCTCAGTGTTAGCGGGCGAACCATCGCTATGGGATATTGACAGGGCATCCCATAATACTGCAATCCCGGAATGTGTGCATTGGTTTTGGTACAAGTCCCGGGATTTAAAATTGCCTCGATCCGATCATGCTAGAAAATCTACTGTTTTACATGAAAACTTCTGAACATCCAGGGATTTTTGTCAGAATCTTAAGGACGCCACTGCGAAGTCAGTATCAAAGATTATGCGCTTTTTAATTGGCAATAGCCATTACCAGTCTATGATTATACCAGTTATATCTACATCCTACTGTTTGAGTGCATAGGTGCATGTAATATACCTAATTTGAAGAATAAACTGCTTTTACTTTTTTAGTTTTGAGTACAGCCTACTTAAGAGGGCGCAGTTCGTTTGGTTCTCCATACAAACATATTTATGCTCTCATTTTAAAACGCCATGCTAGAATAACATGAAACTTTGTATACACAATGGGATTTACAAGAAAAAAAAATTGCGGTTTTCTAAAGAGTAAAAAATATTTGCGTGATCAACTGGCAAGAGCGCATCTATTGACAGTTTTTATCTTATACTTAAAAGTAGAAAGAACTAACTCTACATTTCTGATTACACTATGACCCAACCTCTCGATCTCAGTCTAAAACAAATAATTTCTACAATATTACTACCCTGTCGGAAATATTTGACCTGTGACTCCTGCTCGCATACACAATCTTGAACCTTATATGCTTCAACATGAGAACTATTTCAAATAAGCATATATTTAAGTAGTGTAATGGTGAATCTTATAATCTTAACTGTTACGTTTTATTGTTGACAAATATATGTTTTTTTATGGAAAATCAAGTCCGTATTTTTGGTTCGATTGCATTGGTTTCAGTTTACTCTGGGAATTGTGTATTAAATGCGGGTAAAGTTAAGTATGAACAATTAAAAAATATATTTAATCCCATGAATTTAGATCAACAGAAGATGTTAACACATCACAAATTGGTAAGGCACGTAAATCCCGGGCTTATCTATAGTAATATCATCAATTTTTTTCAAGCAACTGCTGCTGCTATAATATTTTTTTATTTTTATAACATGTGTACCTCTACATAGGCAGAACGAGTAACCAACGAAGCCGTCCTGAACAGAGTGAAGGAAAAGAGAAGCTTACTGACCACAATTAAAACCAGAAGACAAAAAATGATCGGTCACCTGCTACGACACGACCACTTCATCAGGAACATTATAGAAGGGAAAATAAATGGGAAAAGAGGAAGAGGAAGGCCGAGGAAAAGTTATATGAACCAGATAAAGGAGGATGTGGAGGTCGAGTCGTACCAGGACGTCAAGAAACTAGCCTTGGACCGACAGAAATGGCGAAAACTGCATCACGCTGCACCGACAAGAGCCCAGCTCTTAAGTGAATGATGATGACCTCTACATATATACAATTACTTATACCTACCTAGTAACATTTTACTATAGTATTGTGAATTGTCAACAATTAACCTTTTTCAAATTGTAATGCATTATTATTTTATAAGACTTGTAATGGTCACGACCTGTAACTTTGTTACCAGTAAATATTCATTTCATTTCATTTCATTATCATTGCTAAAATATTTCAAACCATAATTACACTTCCTTTTGATGTGAATATCAGTGGCATCAAAAGAATTGCTTTCAACGCGATTTGCATTTGGAAATAGAAAAATAGAATATAAACAACCTACCGACCCAACCGTACTTAGTACGAAGATTGTAAGAAAGATCACAAACTTACATAGACATGTACTCGTTAGCGTACCACCACCATATCAGTCAAAGGACGTCCACTGCTGGACATGGGCCTCCCCCAAATTCACAGGGGGTATATGCCATAATCGCCACGCTTGGCATGCGGGTTGGCGATCGCAGTATCTCCACCGCACTCCAGGGATGCTGCTGCATATCCCCCGGTGGTCTTGGTCATAGTTTCAGGACATACCCGGGTCCCGTAAGCGTATAGACACATATAAATACAATAACTAAGTATCACAGAAGCAGTACGTAGTACCAACAGTGTAAAGTAAAATAGCACACTTTTGGACATAAGGCTACGTATTGATATTCAGGCGACGATACGATTCGCCCTCGATTCCAATTCGATTTTAGTGCGAGAATTGCCCGTGACTAATAAGTCATCATGTTCTGATTTAACGTATCGACGTTGACACGTGTAGTCATATATATGACGGCTTCATACGGGCTGTCGCTTATCAGGCCCCGCCACCGGGCTATTATGACGTCAGTCGGTCAGTGTTATCGGCGCTTGCAGGGCCGTTCCGTACGATTGGGAACGTAAAAATTTATGCACGCCGTTTGGATATTGGTCAAGGGAGGTATGGGTTCAATCCCGGGATTTTTCAGTTCCGGCCCGGGATTGTCTATAATGCATCCCGGGTTTGGCTATAGGCTTTACGAGCCTGCAGAGCCATTTTGGTAAATATCTCACTGGCGTTTTTCCATATTCGTGAACTTGTAAACAATTAGATCTATTCTTATAATTCTGTTAAATATTATTAATGTTATAAATGTTTTATGCGTAAATGCGTTAGCATTCACAATAGCCGGGATATTGCTCCATTTCAATCTGTTTTAAGTATCTTCGAAAAAAGTTACGAAAACGTTTGGCATAAATATCATATCATATTATTTCATTTATTTGCATTGAACATTGCATTGTTTATTGTGTATCGTCATGCATAATAGACATATCAATAATAATAACTATGAGTTCATATTTTATGAATTAAAGGACAAAATGTTCCAAAACGTTAGGCAAAGAAAGTGGTAATAGACTGTGTATCCCTGTAAAATTCGGTAACCGATTAAATGCCCTTTTGGATCTTGTAATCTTGAGCTTACCTGCGATACTAAGATCTGAGGTAGCATATTTTGTGTCGGCGGGTTATCTTTTGAAAATACGTAGGCCCCGTAATTTGAAATAGTTACATGTTTTTGTAAGTCAGACTTTCGGCTAGACGAATCCCGAGTGGCGGTAGTGAACCCTACTGCGCCGCATTAACTTGCCTACCTCAAATATAAAGCGGTAGAGAACCCTGAAGGGAAGATTAGAAAAGCAAGAAGCATGAATCAAATAAGATAATACTAGATTTTATGGTCAAAATAGCATAATCCACACATACACATCACTGTTTTTGAAGTAAAAGCGTAACTCGTTTGACTTTAAACGTATTTGCTACCTTTTCCTCAGATCGTTTGTAGCCTATCATTACCAGCTAACTGATAAGGCAAGTGCACTATATTTATTGCCCCCTTATGTTTAGTAGCCATTGTTTCAAGCAATGAGGAAAGCATATAATGAGTGTGTTTTTCAAACAGAGCATAAATCGACTGGGATGAACTGTATTTGAATTTGAGTCGTATATGGTTATTATAGGGTTGAATTTAGAGGGATGGTAGGGTAATGAGGTCGGAATAAATCTTAGGAAAATTGTTTTGACTTTAGTTGCTGAAATGGTTAGTAGTAGCTCTATTTGAGAACTACGGCCGTTTGCCTTAGAAGCATATTCGTATTTTGCAAATGGTTTATTAAAGTTTTAAAACTACTATTCTACTCGTGATAAAAATATATGTTTTTACAACGAGTTTTTACTCCGCTAAATAACATTTAGATCTTTTTGTGATAATGAAATATACCTATTTCCGTTTTTTTTTAATGTGATGATTTACTATCGACTCGAGTAATATCGCAATACGTAAATTCATCAGTCTTGTACTGTTGCTTATTTTGTGACATAGTAAAAGCCATACCAAACTAATTGCTTTAAGGTACATACATATTTATATACAGGTAAATTACTTTCGAGACGTTTTTTCATTTGTAGTTGTGACATCTGTAGCCAGCCTCACACACACGTTGACGTGTGTCTGTGCACGACAACGTACTACTACAGATGCAAAAACATCTCAAAAGTAATTTACCTATACTAGACTTCTTAAAACTTATTTTTCTAAAATGGACAATTTCACAAACTATCTCGTTAAAAAAACTGTATAATTAACAAACTGCTCTCGCATTTTCATGAAAATCGATTGACAAATACGCCCTGTAAAGGAAAACAGCCACAAATACCAAATAATTTTCGCCGCAGCTGAAACGGAGACCGATTCACTACAATTCAAATTATAATAGGTTGACCTCAAGTTCTCTAACAATTAAAAGCACATCTACACTTTAAGTCAATCAAGGAATCCAACTATAATCTTCAATAAACCATCACCTTTCGTAATGGGTGCCGTACTTAATCAACGAAGACGATGCATTACCTGTTGCAGCATGACATACGACTGCGATTATACTTAACACTTCCCTTGATAGCGCCTGATAATACGTTGCGAGATTTAATTATATTCTAGAAATATATAACAGGCATTTATTTGTGCATTTTTCACGGATATTTGTTCTTGGGTCTGGGATGTTTTCTATGTATTTAAGTATGTATTTATCTATATAAGTATGTATATCGTCGTCTAGTACCCATTGTACAAGCTTTGCTTAGTTTGGGACTAGGTCGATTTGTGTAAGATTGTCCCCCAATATTTATTTATTTTATTTATTTATTTATATATGTGTGAAATTTGTGTGAGTATTGTGAGTTGTGCAAACGACTCGTAGGCTAATTCGTGACTTGGTGGGTGGGGTGGGATCGATACGTGGTGTTTTGTTCTTTGACAGAAGCTTGCTGATGTCGCAGAGACTTCGTCACTTAACGAGATAGTGTCAGTGCGCCGACGTGACGTTTGCGCCGCAGTGATATCATGCGCAGAAGCAGGGCAATACTGCATGCGTAATACCCCGTTTCCGCAGATCCCGCGTCAGTCAGGAAAATAGAAATAGAAAAGCTTTATTCATGGCAAACAGACAAAATGTTAAGTCGTTTTACAATTTTTTAAAATTTACCATGAAATGGTTTCGCCTCAGCATGGTCCTGACTCAGGAGTCAGCGCTGGTCTTCCGGCAGGACCATTGATGGGTAACGATCTGTGTGGCACAGCTAAGTTCACACATATGTACACATTTCATAATAAAAAAAAATTATAAGGCACAAATGCTTGTACATATAAGTGAACCCGACTGTACCACACGGCCTTATACAAAATTGAACGCTTCCAGGCGTCTAGCTCGAAGCTAGTCTGTGGCTTAAAGTACAATTTTTTCAAAGAGATGTTAGTTTAACTTGTTTGTATCAGATGTCACTGGGTGCTATTTCTGTCGCACTTGCATATTGGAGTGACAGAGATGCAGCGGTCGGAAATAATTTAAAACTGAAATATACACTATATATTGTATCCACTGAAGCTCCTTTGATTTGACGATGAAAGAATTTACGCAAACCGCATATTCCTGTAATATAAACAATCGAATTAACGCTTGCAAGTTATGTACATCGTAAAGTACGTCCATTGAATGCCGCATAATATTAGAATCTCCACGATATTGTTATAAAATCAAATCCTTTTGAAATCGTACGGAACGCGAATATGTTACACCCACGGTTGTTTTGTGGTGCAAGTCATAAGACAATAAGCCATACGACGACTTGCTGTCTGAAGACCTACGAGTATCCTTACACCTATCTGATATATTGAGAATTAATAGAAAACAAGCGCCAAGCCAAGGCACGTTAAGCCGTTGATCCCGGTTGCTGTCTATGATAGCAGTCGTTAAGCCAAGTTAGAGGCCTCCGGGCGACTTGAGAACTTCTAACAGTCAAGTTGCCCACTCATTTGACAAGCCTAATCCCAATAAGGTCTAGTTTCCCCCTCGGGTTGGAAGGTCAGATGGCAGTCGCTTCCGTAATAACTAGTGCCTACGCCAACTCTTGGGTTTAGGTAGCGGACCCGAGGCATCCTTCAGGATGCAACTGTACTGGGAATAACGCTAGGAGGAAGATGAAGCGCCAAGCTAAATACAAAATAACGTGACGAACTGTTAATAAGATTAAATGAGAATTGCAATGGTTTTCGCCGAATGCAAAGAAAGTTCGAATTGAACTAATAAAATTGTTACCACATCTTTGAGCCTCTATATTAAAATAAAAAAAGGTCGGTCGGAATGTGGGTGGTTTTTCATTAGGTTAGTTCACAATTGTAAATTATCATCATCAGCTGAAGGATGTCCACTGCTGAACATACGACCTGCTGACCGGTCCTATGCCACCCGCATCCAAGCGGACTCCTGCGACGTTTACAACGTGAGCAGTCCAATCTTGTGGCGTTTTACGTCGTCGCCAATCAAGAACATATGCAGCCCTTTATAAAACTACACGAGTACATTAAAAAATATTACCTAAACCGACTTGCAATAACGAAAACGCTACATCTCATGGCTTAGTCCTCACAGATCAGTCTGAAGCCTTGATGGTACGTATAAAGTAGGCAGCCATGCGACAAAAGGCTGGTATCGCGCCATCTGTCAGTGGACGTGTGACCTAACGGCTTGGACGGAGGAATTATGAGCCTGTTATTGTACCTATAGAACGGGGCTTGATCATGTATTTAACTGAACATTCTTACATGGTGACACGAAGGTTTGTATCTTTGTAAGTATCACAAAATGTCAAAGAACGGAATATCCTGTTTAAGGCGACTTCCTGATTAGTTGGTGCGGAGGCGGTGCGATATGACAAAACTGTCAGCTGTCAGTGTCAACTCTCAGTCGAGTCAGTACATTCAAATGAGTGCTTTATGACTGGCGCGGGTTGAGCGGAAGCGGGGCGATACGAATGCAGTATTGCCCCGTTTCTGCGCATGATATAACTACTGCGCAAACGTTATACTGACAGTATCTCGTAAAATGAAGAAATCTCTGCGACATTAGTAAGCTCACGTCAAACAACCACTTACCACATTTCTTCAGTCAAGAAGTCGCCTTAAACTACTTAAACCTTTAGTGCATAACATTATTTTTGAATCTTGACCCACATAATTATACAGTAATATGCAGTAACGGACCCGGGTATGTCCTAAAACTACGATCAAGACCACCGTGGGATGGGCAGCAGCATCCCTAGATTGCGGTGGATATACTGCGATCGCCAACCCGCATGCCAAGCGTGGCGATTATGGCATTTGCCCCCCATTAAATTGGGGGAGGCGTATGTCCAGCAGTGGACGTCTTTGGGCTGATATGGTGGTCGTGGTGGATGCAGTAACGGTAACACAATAAATATGGTAACCCATTAGGCCAAATTTATCAGCAACGATCATGTAACAACTCAGGAGTTGCAAGCGTCCATAGACTATGGTGACCGCTTATCATCAAACGGGCCGGACGCTTGCTTACCACCGACGTGGTATAAAGAACATAAATTAGGGATTTAAGAGTTGTTTTAATAGCAATTCGTGATATGCGACTATTACCAAAGGTTTCTTTAAAACAAATTACATATCACACATTCTGTTGTTTTTATTGCTAAAGTAAGCTGTCAAACACCTATATATTGGGGGACAATCTTAGATAAATCGACCTAGTCCCAAACTAATCAAAGCTTGTACTTTGGGTTCCAGACGACGATAAGTACCACCATATCAGCCCTAGGACGTCCACTGCTGGACATAGGCCTCCCCCAATTTCATGGGTGGGGGGTAACATAAGGGGGGTAAATGCCATAATCGCCACGCTTGGCATGCGGGTTGGCGATCGCAGTATCTCCACCGTACTCTAGGAATGCTGCTGCCCATTCCACGGTGGTCTTGGTCGTAGTTTAAGGACATACCCGGGTCCAGTACATACGGGACATACCGGGACGATAAGTACATACTTATATAAACAAATACATACTTAAATAAATAGAAAACATCCAAGACTCAGGAACACATATTCGTGCAATCTCACATGTTTCGGGGCATTTCCTTGTATAATGTGTAATCTTCGTCATATTTGCTATATATGCAATTGATCATCACAAAAATGTATACTTAGATGACGTCCATCAAACTTAAATGTATACTTTGTCAGCTTTTAAATCTTTAAAGTACACTACTGCAATTTAAAATTGATACCCAGTGAAACGTCAAACTATAGCTCACCGTTGACGTCGTGACGTGAGAAATATGACGCCGTGAGGCCTGGCGCACGACAGACGGCGCCGCTGAGATATGACGCACATTCTTAACCTTCGCTGTGTGCGCTTAGCTTTATTCCTATTGTATAGTCTCGCTAGGAAGGAATTTAGGAACAGGTAAACTATGGTTTCTTTGGTTAGAGAGGTGACTTTCATCAAACTGTTTTTTGTTCGCTTATTATTGTTTGTTTTTGGTTCGCTTGGCCTGTACAGTTTACACCACTGTGAGAGCCACTGTAGCGGAACCGACCGGTGGGGCACGTGATATTCAATCTGTACTATTTGGAGGTCGTAGGCTCGTCAAATCTGGCTTGTGATACTGGCTTTTTCAGAACACGTGTAGCATGTCATATACTGTTTGTCAGCCTGTTTAGCCTAGTTGGTAATAACACTGCCTCCGAAGCTAGAGGTCCCGGGTTCAAATCTGGGTAAGGGCATTTGTTTCTGTGGTGAGCAGAAACATTTGTTCCTGTCACTTGGATGTTTTCTATGTATTTAAGTATATATCTATTAAATATTATCGTCGTCTAATACACAGACCTTAATGAGCTTACTATGGAATTAGTTCGAACTGTGTAAAAAATTGGCCCCTAATATTTATTTATTATTATTTATATACATAGATAGCTTTTTGCTGGAGAAAAACATCGTGAGAAAACTAATCCCAAACGAGTCTAGTTTCCTGCCTTGGTTTTGAAAGTTGGATGGAAGTAGCATTCGTTAAACTAGTGCCTACGCGAGTTCTTGGGAATAGGTGCCAAAGCGGACCTGTGGCTCCTCTAGGATACTCATACTCATACTCATTTATTTGCAATGATTTTACACATTACACGTCAAAATAATACATTTCATCATACTAGGTATTTACATTAACGTAAGTACTTAAAGGTCCAAAAACTTTACCCATTAAATATGTCAGTGTCTCTTACAGTTAAAGTTAAATTACAAATTAAGATACAAAATTAAATTACTATTATGATTATTGGATCAGTTAAATGTCACAACAATTCGGATACATTATAATGAGCTTTTTCAACGAGCCACGATTTTAATTTGTCATAAAATGACTGTCCGTTCTGCTCTTTGATGGAATCTGGGATCGCGTTATAAATTTTAGGACCTATTACGTAGGCAGTTTTGGTAGACTTGGTCAGCAGGCAAGACAGTTTTGATACAACCAATTATTACACTGTCTCACTGTTTACTTGATTAAATAAGCCTAATTTCCAGTATCGTACTACTGCTCGTATGGTACATCCTAAATGATCAAAGTAGCCCATTTTTTCCCCAAAGGAACCAGCCTACGGTACGCCACCGAAAGAAATATTACAGCTGTGCAATTTTTGTAACATCTCCTGTTCTACCTATTTACCATTATTTGTTTTTAATCTATTACGAGAAATAAATTTACAGAGAATTTCTTTAGATTAAAAACTCCCGGGATTTTCAGGCACATCCATACTATTATCAATGTAACATTTTACTTAACAGATATGTAACTTTACTAAGCATATGTGGATTATACTTATTTAAAAAACAAGTGCCCCACGCCCATACATCGCGAGCACGCAAATAAAGTTAAGTTCCCAACCAATATAAATATTTCAGTTTCTTTTCAAAATACAAACTTAGCTGCTGCATGGTGTATATATTTCTCCGCTTCTCCCATATGACTTTTAATATTTTTATCTCATAGTGCAGTCTAGGTAAAGTGAAATGTCCCCAGCCAATCTTCGTCAGGAAATCTTTAAACTCATTACTGTCGAATAGCGGGATCCTCACCTTAACGAGTTTAAGACGTTATTGCTACTAGATGGCGTTGGTGGAGCTTGGAGGTTTAATCAGTGTTTTAGAGGTTTAAATTGTAAGATTAAAAAAAAATTTTTTTGATAAGTATGACAACTTTGGCTAGCACATGCCGACCCCATGGTCTTTGAAGTTTGTTGCCATGGAGTAGACCGTATTCGTGTTTGCCACCGTTATGGTAAAAAAGCGGCCACGTACGTGTCGGGCCACGCGCATATGGGCTCCGTAGAAAAGAAAAAAATATATAAGTTTTTGACACCCAGCGGACTTAAAATGTCACTACCACTAACAACTAACCCATATTACTTATCTAACGATACCCACATGATGGGTTTTGCAAGAAAAAATGCTTCCCTACTTTAAGTGTAATAGAGGTACTATGAAAAAAAAAAACAAGATTTTATTAAATATCGTTGGTCGGTGTGATTGGTACGTATACTTATGCCGAATTATAGCTTTCTAGTAGTAAGTTACTGAGGGCTTTCTCCGAACTTCGAAAGTCGAACTTCGTAGTATCGTGCCGTCCCTTTCCGTCATATTATAGAGTATAACACGAGAGTGAAACGGACGGCACGACACGATGTTCGATTTTCGAAGTTTGGAGTAGGCCCTCTGAGCTAAGCCACGGACAGACGGACGGATGAACGGACATGGCGAAACTGTTTACTACTCGTTTTGAGCAATGTTCGACGTGAAAGCGGTAGAAGGTTTTTAGTTTTACTTACTTCAATATTTTAACTAAGAACTAACTTAAAACGGTATCACTAACCAGTCAACCAACAGAGTTATAATCTAATTAATTAAATGTAATATAATTTAGGACATTATAAAACAGCTGTCTTTTAACTAAGTTCCCCGAATTCACTCACTTACTCCCTCACTGTGTGAGGGCACAAAATCTTACAGCTGATAACAAAATCGTAAAAATAACCACAAGGAGTCTGAATTCCAGGCCATTTTCCAAAAATTAACAACCCGTGGCACACCGTATCTTACATTGAATCAATTAAAAAACTGTACCTACTTATTTCCTCCATTATTAATTTACTCAGCCTTGTTATGTTACAAGAAAACATTAAATCCCTTAAGCTATTAATATCCCTTTAACTCTCATCTAACAACTCACTTTTATTGCAAAAGAAACTGTACCCCACAAAATTAAAGTCTAAATTGCACATATGCGTAGTAGTGAGATACGCGCTTGTCGAAATTTCGCGAGGTGCGCGTACGCATAATGGAAAGGCTGGTAGATGATTATCGACAATTTCGCTGTTATTTATGGGATCTAGGGAGTGCGTATCGATAAAAGTCGCTATTATGCGCAGGAGTCTTCCGAGGTACACTGGGAGGAAAATCTTATTAATGTTACAAACTTCATCATCAAATCAACTTTCCCCAAATCTTGTAAAACAATGCCGTTGTATTATGAGCCGTATTTTTAAGTAAACTTGTATTTTAAGACAAACTTTGGCGTCCTCCAAATAAATGAATAACGCAGTTATCAGGGTTAACAATTCATACAAAAACATTAAAAACGTTTAAGGATATATACGAAGCCATATTTGGCTGATATACTTTTATGTTATGACCTTATTGAGATGTCAAGGTTAAAATGAAACAAGTAATTTTATACTGCAGAATAACTCAAATTCTATGCAGACACATGCCTAGTTAGTATGATGGAGTTTATGTCGTTTATATTCTTCCCTTACTAGCATACTTGTAAGTGTGAGATGGTCAAACGGTATGTCTGTTATAAATTCGATGATGTTAGAGGCTGACTGTTTACTCAGTACGGGCAAGCAAGTGCAAGAAACGGCCCTCATTTGAATCTAGTTAATTATAGGTAAAAGACGCTTCGAAAGAGGTTTATTCTAACCATAAACTATACATTCTTATATTCGTTACATATAAATCTACTTTTTAAAATAGTCCACAAAATCGTACATTGCTTGTATATACCTATATTACGTAATACGCCACATCAATAATTCACCTTCCTCCCTGTGTATCCCAGCAACTACATCGCTCCTATTACGCTTACATCCATGCTTGTCCATTACTCCGACACGGCAAGGGTGAGTCTTATCCTTAATTACCGGTTTTGTTACCGGTATACCGATTACCGGTGATTTACCGGTACTAGATAATTTCGCTATTTCCAATTAGCGCTCATAATGGGCTTTAAAAGTTGAAATTGATAGGTCAGTGGTTATGGTGAAGTTGGATGAAATAGGTGATGAATAGTTAGCGTTCACAGAACGATGGCTATTGGTTCGCCCTATTTGAATGATCTAGGTTGAAAATTACTTCTGTGCCGTGTAAGTATAAGTTGTACCTAGTACAATACAATACAATACAATTATTCTTTATTGTTCACCAAAAATACAACAATTAAACAGTAATTAAATAATTAAATAACGGTAGACAATTGGCGGTCTTATTGCTAAAGAGCAATCTCTTCCAGACAACCTTTGGGCAGTGGAATTGATGAAAAAAATATTGAGTAGGCAAACAAATAATAATTATCATTATAATATGTTACAAGTCTTTAGGTATAAATAAAGATAAAAGAGTCATACACATACATATATACACAGATATGTAAACATACATAAACATACGCAAAAATAAATAGAAATTTATGCTAACAACACAGTCAAACCAGATAGAAGCTCTAAAATTGTTCAAACGACACACACTAAGAGGGAGAAATGCGAAACTACCGCAGTGACAAGTAGTATAGTTTTAACTTATTTTTGAAGATTAAAAGGGATTCAGCACATCTTATATCTACAGGCAGAGAATTCCACAGACGAGCCGCCTGAAATGTAAAGGAATTATTGTAAAATTTGGAGCTGGAGGATGGAACAGATAGAAGAAATTCTTTAGCGCACCTAGTAATTAGTAATCCTCGTATATCTAGGTGGCAAGAAAAAACCATTTGGCCGCGTACGTAACTCTAAGTTCGTAACCAGATCCGATCGAATATTTTACGCTTCGTAGGATTGAATATATTTTTTTTTCTTTGCGGACGCGAAACACTAAGTAGGCCAGGTTCGTCAGGTAGCTTCAGGCAGCTTCCCGAAGAGCAAGCCACGTAGAAATAAGAGCTCCGCAAAGCGGGGCTCCAACGAAACGGTCGAATTATGAAAAAAGGTTTGAGATTGGTTTCGTACATTTATTTTATATTTTTGATCGCAACTGGCTCCATACCATACCAAAACGTTTTCAATCGTAACTAGTTACGAACCTGTGGTCAAAAATGGTAATAGTACATGTTACTAGTAAGTACTTGCTACTTGTTGAGTTTACACGTTCGCAGATAAGGTGGTATAGCAATAAGCATACTACTATTTTTTTATCGTTTGGCCTAAAAGGACAAGTGCATGTTAGGTATTTGCAGTACTTATATGTACATTCTGCTAACATGTAAAGCACCACATATGTTTGGAGCTTAATTCGGTAAAAAAGTAAAAAAATTAAAGGAGTTTATTCTTCAAATTAGGCATATTACATGCACAGCCTATGAACGTCAATAAACTACCACCGGTTCGGAAAAATAAACCTCTGCCACAAGAAGAACCGGCGTAAGAAACTCGGCGAGGTGTCATTTTTTCAAAACAATATACATTGTATAGTTAAATATAAAATTACAGTGTCACCTACTACAAAATAACAATGCTACAGTAGAAAACCTATTTTCGCGATAGATTAGCCGTGCAGGACACTATTACTGCCAAACATCCATGATGTAATCGTTTATCTTATAATATGCTCTTGAAATAAGTGTTTGTTTTAACTACAGATTTGAATTTAGAATTGCTAAGTTCAGTAATGTGTTTAGGGATTTTATTGTAGAATTTGATACAATTTCCCAAGAACGAATTTTTCGCCTTTACTAGTCTATAGAAGGTTATTTTGAGTTTCCCAGCTACCTGCTTTCATTTTATTAAGTATAAATTGGTTACCCGTAATTGGTATCCCTGCCGCATTACATACCTGAAACAAAATAGACAATATTAATATCACAAGGAAATGCAAACGGTAGAAGTTAACTGTACTGTCTACGAGCGTCTAATCCCGAAAAGGTTTCGTAAAACTAGTGCCTACGCCAACTCTTGGGATAAAGGAGTCAAAGTGGACCTCGGTCTTCTTTTGAATAGATAAGGTTACTTAACTGACTAATTAAGAAAAGTTGAAAAAACCCTGACATTTACATTTCAAGGTTCAATATCTCAAAAACGGCTGAATCGATTTTGATCAAGCACCTTTAAGAACCATCGCTAGAAAACCTGCTTTCAAAAAAACCGCATCCAAATCGGTTCAGTTGTTTAAGAGCAATGATGCCACAGACATACACATACACAGATACACATGTTAAACTTATAATAACCGTCTTTTAAATTCCGCGTGAAGGATAAAAATTAAGAAGGATTTTTTTTATTTAATCGAATGGCATTTATTTACGAACCATGAGATCTTCAAGAAGACAAGTACGGTTACCAGAATTAAGAAGCATTAAAACATATGACAACTGTATTACCTATGTACTATCAGTGTGTGGGGATCAGAGCATGCTTTGAATACCGTTTTAACACTGCTCTGCAACTAAGCAAGAAATCAACATCGCTAGAAATCAAATATTTCAACCGCTGACCGTTACAAATCAACAAATACCCCCGTACCATCATAACTGAACAATGGCAATCACGGATGTTTTAATCTCGATTACAAAAGTAATCGCGGATCGGCTCTCAATGCCCACAAAGCCGAATTCGCCTTTTGTCTTGAGCGGGAGTCACGGGGAAGTTTGTTTGATTAAAAACCTGGTTTGGGCTGTAAGAATCGGAGCTGAACATTAGCATTTACTTACCTGATTTTTTCTGGATTCGACAGGTGACCTCAAAAGTGTATTTTATTGAAAATAACATAATTTGCGGGCGTATGATGGTTAACATTAAATTTTATCACTTATCGTTCGTGGATAAGACACCTGTCACTCTCGCACTCGCAAACTTGTCAGAAAGTGACGAATATCGTATCAACACCACCATATCAGCCCTAGGACGTCCACTGCTGGACATAGGCCTCCCCCTATTTAATGAGGGGTAAATGCCATAATCGCCACGCTTGGCATGCGGGTTGGCGATCGCAGTATCGTCGTATCAACAAGTGATACTTAAAATGGCAACCATAATACGCCGCCTGATAAATTATGATGATCATAAGGAGGTTAGTGATCCGGCGATCTTAGTGAGAGAGTTCGAGCTTCGCTCGGTGTCGTGGGTGGAAATCTAGAGATTTCAAATCCGTTTTCTATCCTCTGTAAATCTTATTGAAATCATTTAACTGGTTTTCGTGAAAACATTAAGGTACGTACGGCTCGGTAAGAGTACAAACAAATATTTAAAGAAATTGTTGTTCGTAAGTGTATGTGTGGGCGCGGAATGAAAAGGTTCGTCACTTGTATGCGGCGTACGGCTTCCACTTTAACGGCATTAAAATAGAGTTGTACATAAAAAATTGCAGTTGATCTTCTAATGTACATAAATACAATATAGAACAATAATCTGATTAGTGACACATTTTACCACGAATATCAGACGAACTAAATATATACACAGCTAAGTACCTAAATAATGTGTTTTATCATATTTATTTTGCTGTCCCAATTAGCTTACTGAAACTGGTTAAACTACGGAAATATAGCAAGGGAATCAGCAAATAGTGAATGTGTAAATTTTATACAAAACAATTTAAACCGCTGTTTTTTGTAGCAACTCCCGGTCTACAATCGATCGTCAGTATCTCACAGCTCAATCGCTCAGGATCGCGATGCTGATGCCAGTACCGATACCAATACCGACTCGACACCGTCTCCTTGTCACGACTGTGACGAGGTGTGATACCCGAGAAAACACTGCTATCTGACTATTGGAAAATGTACCTTAGGACTGAAACGTAAGATCTAGTTTAGTTTGCGGCGGAGAGCTGCTGAATTTGTACTTGTACGCTAAAAGAGCAACGCGTCAATTCTAGCAATAAAGAATATTCTCTTGAGTATTGAGATCTACTTATTATTTACATAATACCTTAATACATAAATGGATAAAACATTAACATATTTACATGCTACAAACACATATTTAACAAAATTATATAAATAATAATTATAAAAATCGGCCAAGAGCATGTCGGGCCCTGCTCAGTGTAGAGTTCCGTAATTGCCCAATGAACTTAATTAAAAAAAATCAAATATCAACCAAAAGGGAATACCATCACAGCGTTTCATACGTCTCTTACTAAGAAGGGAAGACTTTTTACGATAACTCAAAAACAGCTTAACTGATCATGTCCGCTATAGTTTTCGTGGAAAGTCTTTATTAAGCTTTACTTATCATATTTTAGGACCCATAGTTCAAAAGTTAGAGCCCCCCCATCTAAATTAAGGATACGTTTTTTTTTGTTTCGGAGTATTTATTTCCGAAAATATTAACTTTATGAAAAAATGTTTGATGAATAGGGACCTCTATTCATTTTGAAAGACCTATCGATCAACACCCCACACCATAGGGTATTGGTAAAAAAAATCATCCCCCACTGTAGGTGTACGTACACTTTTTTTTTTACTTCTGTCAGAGTCATTGTTTTAAGTATACATATTTATATATTCATGCCAAATTGCAGCTTTCTAGGACTAACAATCAAAGCCTCGGACAGACAGACGGACTAGACCTAGGTGACTACGGAACCCTAAAAAAAGTCAATTCATGCCTCGTCGTGCTAAATAGCTCAGTCGCCATCAGACACATCTAAAAATGCACTTGTTACATTGATATCACAGATCAAAAAACATTTTATGTACTTATACTACGGCGAACTTAACGCCAGCCATTGTCTACCAGTCACGTGACATTTAAAGTACGCGTCTGAACAGAAGTACCAGGCGCGCAGAACATCAATAGAGCCATAGTTTCCATCAAACCCCACAAAGGGGATAATGCGAGATAAATCCCCGTTTAAGGCGAGAGAGCGAGACGGCTTTATGCGGCAACGCCCACTGCGTACACGCAGTTTTTGCGCCATAAACTACGGTAAAGGTAGGTGCATATGCGCGGTGAATAGGTGTAGTTTATTTGTCTAGTGTTTTACTGATATAACTAAACATTTTAATACCAAATGACATATACGAAAAATAGCTATAATAACACACACCACTGCTGCTTGATCTGTAGGCATGTGTTGTGTTCCTGGCAGTGACTGGTGAGTAAGGCCCTCAGAACTCCCGAGGATGCACTGAGTTGAGAGGGAACCTGCATTTGCTCTAGCTGTCAATACAACGAATCCTCATATCAACAATGGGTCGGTAACGCGCTTGTTTGTCTATTCTCGTCAATCGCAAGCATTGATGCGGTATAGTGTCTGCTTATCTTTTTCTTCGGCAGGCTGCAACGCATGTTTTCTAACATTGTATAGTATTTTATATATAAGTATATATTTTTTTTCTTGAATTTCTGAAAGAGTAGATCTAAGAGCTTGTGGAGATATTATTGAGCACCTCTGCAATTAGTATACATATAAATCCTAGTGGCTCTGTGAGCTATAGACCTCGCAATTTTTTTAATTTCAAAATTTCCAAAATTGACTCCTCAAAAAAATCTATATAATTATCGAACCTGCTCACAAAATTTCACGAGTATCGGTTTGAGAAATGCGACCTGTAGATGAGAACATCATGATAGACCGACACACGAAAGAATTTGTGGAAAGCTGAAACGGAGACGCTTCGCTCGCTCGGTCAATAAACAAACAACACATCTGAGAGAGATTACAACCCAAACGCATATACCTACCGTCTCCGATCCGTCATGGGCAATCACAATGACATTTGATTGACAGAATCTCAGTTAAGGCGTTTTGATTGATTTTCTTTATCATCATATATTTATTATTTTTTGTCTAGACATTCTTGTCGGAGTCTGTTCATTGCGCTATCATTTGTTTTTTTTTGCCTAAAATTTATTACACAGGGTCCAATTGTAGCGACAGATTCAAGATTTTGTCGAAATTACTGTAGATTTTGGTGACATTTCTAAGATATTTGGTAGCGTACCTACTTCTAGCAAATAACCGAAAATGTAATCAAAAAAATTTTTTACTTTGACAAAACAGTGACGACGAAAGTCGTTTGGAAGAAAAGAACAAATAATGACTTAAGAAACATTAATCGTTTCTAGTTCATGTGCAATCAGCCTATCGCAAGGTCTTCATATTATCTTCTAAATATATAAAAGAAGAAACTGACTGACTGACTGACTGACTGACTGACTGACTGACTGACTGACTGACTGACTGACTGACTGACTGACTGACATATCAACGCACAGCCCAAACCGCTGGCCCTAGAGATTCCAAATTTAGCACCAAGGTTCCTTATAAGGTCTAGGGGTGCACTAAGAAAGGATTTTTCAAAATTCAACCCCTAAGGGGGTGAAATGGGGGTCCGAAGTTTGTATGGGGAAACAAGATTGGCGGGACTATTTTATTCGAAACTTCACAGGAGTATTTCTTACGATAAATGAGTAAACACATTGTAACGCCCCCCCCCGCTCCCCCTTGTATATTTTTAATTAAATGTATATTTTTAACGATGTGATTTTATTAAACTAACTACAACTTAAACTATGAAATGGCCAACGTGAATCGTCTAGGGTAGAACCCAATAATGTTATGAACCGTAAAACCCAAATTCTTTTATGTGAATACTTGTCAGGTTCTGGACTTTGTCTTCCTTATAAATGAATCCTAGTTTTCCCTAATTTAATAATAGAATTAAGTTTCTAACGAATTTTGGCTAAAATGTTTATTTACCGCAAGTTAAACTAAGATAAAAATAATTTATTTATTTTGTAGAACGTCCCCTACCAGGCCTTACCGTGATCCGTTACCGCATCAGTAGCAACCCTAATATGTCCTAAATAATCCTAAAAACACAAACTTTCACCTTTTCAAAGAACTCTTTAAAAGTAGTTCAGTGTTACACTAATTCAGCCCTAGCTAGCTCTTGAGGTGAATTGTCTGTATTATACTTACATACGTACTTTTGCTACTGAATACGCCTGGGTGAGGATTGATCGTCTAGCTAGCCTACCTAGCCTACCTGATACCCATTTATTCAGATCCTATATAAATAGGTATTCCTGACATAATACTCTACCAGTGTTTCGGAACCTAGTTTTCTGAAGAGAAGAAACACCAAGAAACTCTTCAGTCTATGTTACGGTATTTATTATTTAGTAATCTTCCTAACCATATCCTAAAACTCGTATAATCAGAGAACTGCTCAGCTTGCCTCATAATTAGACTATATTAATGAACGACTCTGCTTGTCACTAATATAATTTAACCCAGAGAACTGCTCAGCTCGTCTCATTGGAAAGTTAAATTCAATGACTTGCTCAGCTTGTCACTAAATTAGCTTATCCCAGTGAACTGCTCTGCTTGTCACTTTGTAAAACCCAACTTTAGTAATCTGCTCAGTTAGTCACTAAATTAGCTTATACTGAGTAAATGTTAATCATTTAGCTAGAAATCGCAACTCTAATAGAAACCATCATTATTTATACCAAAAAATTATAACTTTATCACAGCTAAATATTCCCAAAACCCCAAATTAACGGCAAACCTAAAATAAATTACTAAACCCTACTTCCCAAATAAATGTGTGTGAAGCTACCCTACTGTTCCCCAGTAAACTCACTAAACTGAAAGAGCATGAATCCCTTACCAAATTCAGCTCTTTTGACTGCGAATCCCTAACCTATACAACGAAAGTTCAGTGGGCTAAACTGAGAATTGCAATGCTAAAGGCCCGTGTTGGTTGTCTCCCCCCACTGCGCCCGCAGGCTAGGATACAGTGAGTAAGACGCCCTATTGTGTATATAAGATTTATATATAAATATATTTAACAAGACCGTTCCTCAAATACTGAACAATTTCGACAAGCGAGGTTTACACCTCTATGCTGAGACCCCATATTGGCAGCCATGTCTACGTTGTCAGCTGGGCATTGAAGGAACGTAAGGGATTTGATTCGTCTCCATGTAGGTAAAAGGTAGACGCCAGACCACCCTTAGATCTGGTAACTAAAGACTCTGAACCCTGCTCGTTGACACCGTTAGGCGAGCAAGACTCCTCAGGCAAACTGAAGCCTGGACAAGATTCTGGTCTTTTGAAATACTTGAATTAGCACAAATCCCCATAAAATATTAGTTACATTTGTCTAAGAATGATTCCTCATCATGAAGAGTAACTCCTCATAATGACGAACCACTCCTAGGACAGCAATTTTACCCACCAAATATTCGCTACTATGCAGACCAGAGACCTTGTCAGTCTGAGTGACGAATTCTAAGTGATTTTAATACAAATTCGCGCCCCTTTTATACCCAAAATTGACAGAGACTCTTACGACCTTTCGTCTACTACAGCTATGGTAGAATTTCGAAATTTGAATCGGATAATTCGAGTTCGTAATTTAAACTACAGCAGGTAGAATCGTCATTATGACCTATCTTTGATTACGTTAAAAGCTTTTCTAACCATTGCAGTACTAGGGTTCCATAGCTCTTAATTGGTGTAATTCGAAATTTAAACGAGGACGGTTCTGTTTTGACTCTTTTTGTTCAAATTGAAGACTTCCAACCAATGAAGTACTAGGATTACATAACTCTTAATTGGTGGAATTCAAAATTTAAACTAGTAAAGTTTTAACAAGTAGTTGGATCCTTTGACAAGATTTCCAAAGTCTTTTCTAACTGTTGAAGTACCAGGATTACATAACTCTCAACTAGTAGAGTTCGTAAGTTTTGATATTAATCCAAAGTTTGTTAGACCTTCCGTCAATGCTGTGTTCCTTGGAAAAATATCTGCGATTTTGTTCAATTATTACGTTTGACAGTCGTTAAAACTTACAAAACTACTTTCTTTACACGAAGTTTAAAATAACTTCACATCACGTGGTCTAATAGTTTTATTACGTTCCGTTATGCGTATAGTCTAATTGCGTTCCGTTACAGCTGCCCTCGATGAATTTTAAGGATGAGATCTCTCAGAACTCGTCTTTAAAAATCATCTCTTTATTGAAGTTGATCAACGAAATAACTTACTTATATATTGAGACTCGTAACTTAGTATATAGATAATGATCAAAGAAAATCCTTTCCCCAAAATTAACCATTTGCCTGTAGTATCAGTTTGTGAAGCTGATAGATTTTAGTAATCTGATTTTGTAATATCAAACTGAATGTCTAGATCTGGCTGGGCATCTATCGATTCTGTTCACATTGTTCGAACGAGTGATATTCCAAAACCTCCCCATGCGAATTGGAAATTTCTTTGTGTAAGTACTAAGACATTCTTATCTCATTAATTTGAACAAAACTCTACCTTTTCCCTTCCCTATGTGTGTTATAAAATTGCTCCTTACTCTTTCCTAAATAATAATTTTCCTTTGAATGTTTATTCAAGAACCTGATTAAACTTAACGCTTAATTTAATTTTAATTTTCTACTTATTGTGATCTCAATCTATTGAAAATCAATCCCTTCACCAAAAGTGATTTTAATGTGGTGTATGTTTAAACCAACCGGTTAGGGTCTGCGACCATTTGGCAAAAGAGAGAGAATCATTAAACTTTAACAATAACTCATGACCACTTTTTCCTCATGCAAAGCTGCCTTGTCAGAGGAACCAGGTTGTGAATCCGGTCAGCCCTAATGACCCAACTAAGAGTTTTTACCCCAAGGCTATGTCTACATTGTTCAGACGGCGCCTATAGGAAACATTGTCCTTCCTATAGATAAATCCCGCTTAGTCACCCCATACAAAACAGTTAAGCCTTTGGTATAAGTACTAAAGAGTTCAACCATTAGAATTAAAGTTTGATCCACTCGCGATCTCCAAACAACCCAGACCATCCCCATTGGCGTATGTAACACTTGAACAAGATAACCGACTAGTTTCTTTACGCTTTATTTATTTATCGTTAATGACTTTCACTGCGTTGAATTAATTATTGAGTATTTGGTTATATAAGATTTTTCATTGAAAATCATAACTCAATAACCGGTATATTACTAATATTATTCTTTACTTTTAATATATGTAATTAACAATCACTAATTTTTTTTTTTCAAAATGAATATTACTATTCCATAAAACAACATGAACACTTTTGCTCATTTTACTTAACAAAGTTTATAGAAATACTGTCAAACCAATGTTATGTATTGTTGTTGTTGGTTACTGTATTAAAAAAAAATATTTAGATTATCTCATCCAAAGTGAGGTGTGTATAACCATTGAAATTAGCATTAAACCCGTGTAGAGTCTGTGCCCTCACAGTAAGTCTCAAAAAGACCTTGCCATATTATGACTTTAACCTAACACATATTACTGTGGTAGCACATCGTGTATTCATTTGAAGGGACCAATTACCAATAAATCTAGGTTGTACTGTAAATTTCGTCCGATTGGAAGAAACCCAATCATACCTCTCATACTCTATTCATAGCCTTCCTGTCATATAACCATTCTTGGCGACTCTTCCTTCACCTTCATACCAGTGCATACAACTGATCTTCAATACCCCTTTTCTAACACTCAGCTTCTACCAATCAAACAAAACTCCTTAAGTACAACCACAACATGAATGTTGCAATTTAACTTCATTCTAATTTAGAATATTTTCTTCCGCACACTTAATACCTCCATTACCATTACCTTTACCATGACCATTACCGTTACCGTGATTACTAATAGCCATTACCGTTACCATAACCATTACCGTTACCATCACCTTTACCATGACCTAATTACCGTTACCATAACCATTACCATTACCGTTACTATTACCATGACCAATTTTAAAGCCTGCCCTCCTCATTAACAACTTTAATTTTCTTAAGCCATTAACAATTTATTTTCTTCTAACGAAAAAAAAGTATTGTAATATCTGAAAATCTTAACCTTGATTTTGTCGATAGTCCAAAATAATTAAAAATTTGAAATCTTTACCCCTGATTTAGTCAAAAACGTGTATAATGACGATTTTCGGTAAAAGGAGGTGTTTGGAATTAATATTAAATTGGAATTAATATTAAATTTGCAACTCTTTATTCGGAATCGAGTGTAATTGCGTTTATTTAAAAAAAAAAAGTTTTTATGTTTCAAACCTCAATTTAAATAAAAGAACTGAATTTCCTACTCTCGTATTAGTAGGAAACGAGTATAATGACGTTTTTCCCAAAAAAAAAGGTTTTATATCTCTAAATTCAAAATAAATATAAAATTTGAATTCCTTACCCTCTTATTAGTGGGAAACGAGTATAATGACGATTTTCCCAAAAAAAAAGTTTTATATCTCTAAATTCAAAATTAATATAAAATTTTAACTCCTAACCCTTGTTTTACTATAAAACGAGTATAATAGTCCTTTTTTACCCAATATTTTTTTTCTCTTGAGTTTCAACATTTAATATAGAATTCTCACGACTGTTTTAACTGCAATAAATGACAAGCAAAAATGTATTCTATAAATGGCTATACGACCTTCTTCTTTGCAAAATGAATTTCAAATTTCGTCTCTCCTATCTTCCTAACGATAGAAAGAGACAGACGAATTCATGATCGGACACATCTCTTCCCACTAATTCCGTCTTGCTGACTTTATATTTCATCTGAACTAAACTCCTTGCTACATGTTTGCGAACTAAATAAAACTGTACGTCATTAAACCCTTGCCCACCTAGCATGATCATTTAATATCATATCTGTTTTATGGTCACGTTAACTTTACTAATTTTATTGAAATTGTACGGAAATTTTAATAAACACAGTAAAATAAACCGTCTAACATAGATCGCTATTGTCATAACGATACGCTATGTCAAAATAAATTACGTCTAGTTCTAACATGGTATTTAACATAGACATTATATGCAGGTTACTCGGATTTTTGAAATTTTAGAGAAATATTGACTAGTGGATCAGAATCTCCATATAAATGTTCTGAATCAACTGATGGGTTATCATTTCTTTACACACAAAAAGAACAAATACAAATCTTTTACCAGTTGTCTTTAATAGATTGGCAACACTTTATATTTTCAGCTAATTTAATATTAGTTAAATAACATAGAACATATGAGTTCGTATAACACGATGTAAGACAACACACTTAATCAAGTACAATTTTAGTTGTCTTTCATAAATTGGCAACATTTTACAAGGTTTCGCGTTGAAGATTAATTTTACGTTGCAACACTAACATGGTACATAAAATCTCTGATGCACATAAATTTATGTTGTTTTTATGTCAGTGCTTACATTCGACCAGGATGTCCATGCTAGTCGTGCGTGAAACAAAAATAATTGAAAATAACAAATTGTTCCTTGACATATATCATTTCATGTCTGCTTTTTCATTGATTTCAAATAAATTACAAATTGCATATTGTTGAAAGGAAAAGTGAAATTAGACGATTTAATTTAAAAATAACCGTTTTGTATAAACGGCAGTTTGCCCGGAACATTATTTTAAGAAGAAAAGCAAAAGAGGAAATCGGAAAAATTATCAAATTTTCATATACCAAAATTTGGACTTAAATCGGAAACTATCAGCTATGAGACAACTGCGACACTGATTACAAGTAAGTTTGATTCAATTTCTTTATTTTAGTTTTAATTCGAAGGTATCGGAGCGTTACTCAATGACTATTCCCTCCTCTTTCCCTCTTTCCTCCGAGATTCCAAACCTCTTCGAATGCTTACTATATTCAATTATTCCAGTTTACCAATATATTCAACGTTCCTGCGTAATATTGATTTCACAACTATGAATCTCACTCCATATACAGTGTGTAAATGTAATAAAAACAAATCTTTAAATGGTAGTAAGTATTTTCCTCGTATTGTTTAGCCCAGTCGATAATGATATCTCTTGCGAACCCGGAGGTCTTGGGTTCGAATCCCGACAAGGTTTCTTGTTAAGATGACGCATATTCCGGCTCGTTACAGCCAAACATAATAACGTGTTCCTAGAATATCAGAATTTCAGTCCCACAATGTCTAAAACTCGAATTGACTTACGCCCACTTCTTAAATAACCGTATTCTTAATGTGACTATAATTCATTTAGACTATCGCGTTTTGATAAATTTTCAATTCTATCATTTCCCGAAATTTCTAAAACTTGACCTGATCATGTTTCAAGGAATTTTTCAATCATACCATATCCCAAAATGTCTAAAACTCAAATTAACTAGATACAAAACGTTACATTCTCAAAATATTTAACACTATCTGTCAATCGAAAATATTTAAAATTCGATATTTGAAGTTATTGTTCATTGTACCAAATATACAATTTGGATTTCGGTTGTACTGTGTAAATGTTATTATGACATTTTTTGTATTGAAAATAAGTCAATTTAGGAACTTAGGCATATTGGAAGTAAGCCAATTTGAGATTTAGTAAAGCATGTAAAAGGCCTTTATAATATTTGGCCGTATCGATCCAGAATCAATGATCAAAGCTTTTGTTACAGAACTTAGAAATCTTCTTAATATTCAAATGTCTATCTTCTGTTGCTTATCTTTGTAACGGACTTATTGCTGTATGTAACTCCTCTCACAATCATTATATCCCTTCAGGCAAGCATGTTGAAGAATTAAATCTTAAAAGGCTCTGGTCTTCATTGTATCTGTTTCGACAATTCTTCAGCTAATTTATTAACTGGAACAGTAATTTACATTCTTTCTACTGGGTGTCTCATTTTCTCGCATTTGCTGTGTCCTGCAATACTAAATAGTTATTTAATTTTTAGAAATAAATTTTATATAATTCGTCATTGTTTGTTCCCAGAAGCAATAGTATACAGACATTTCCGAACTGCCCTCCAATTTTTATACTAAATTCCCATCTAATAAATTTAGTTGAACCTACACCTACCCTACCTGGCCTACAACTGCCCTCCAATTTTAAAACTTAATTCACATCTAATTATTTTTATTATTTTTTTTAGCTGAACCCAAATGAAGATTACCCTTGCCTACAACTAGATGAAGAAATGGAAAGACGAAAATCCAGAACCTTAACAAGATCACACTCCGTTCTCACAGCAACAAAATGTAGCCAAGAGGCTACTTTTTTTATACTAATCTACTTTTATCCTGGTAACAGCCTATTAATATCCTGGTAACAACCTATGTTTATCCTATATTTATCCTGGTCACGGCACCAAAATGTAACGCCCCCCCCCGCTCCCCCTTGTATATTTTTAATTAAATGTATATTTTTAACGATGTGATTTTATTAAACTAACTACAACTTAAACTATGAAATGGCCAACGTGAATCGTCTAGGGTAGAACCCAATAATGTTATGAACCGTAAAACCCAAATTCTTTTATGTGAATACTTGTCAGGTTCTGGACTTTGTCTTCCTTATAAATGAATCCTAGTTTTCCCTAATTTAATAATAGAATTAAGTTTCTAACGAATTTTGGCTAAAATGTTTATTTACCGCAAGTTAAACTAAGATAAAAATAATTTATTTATTTTGTAGAACGTCCCCTACCAGGCCTTACCGTGATCCGTTACCGCATCAGTAGCAACCCTAATATGTCCTAAATAATCCTAAAAACACAAACTTTCACCTTTTCAAAGAACTCTTTAAAAGTAGTTCAGTGTTACACTAATTCAGCCCTAGCTAGCTCTTGAGGTGAATTGTCTGTATTATACTTACATACGTACTTTTGCTACTGAATACGCCTGGGTGAGGATTGATCGTCTAGCTAGCCTACCTAGCCTACCTGATACCCATTTATTCAGATCCTATATAAATAGGTATTCCTGACATAATACTCTACCAGTGTTTCGGAACCTAGTTTTCTGAAGAGAAGAAACACCAAGAAACTCTTCAGTCTATGTTACGGTATTTATTATTTAGTAATCTTCCTAACCATATCCTAAAACTCGTATAATCAGAGAACTGCTCAGCTTGCCTCATAATTAGACTATATTAATGAACGACTCTGCTTGTCACTAATATAATTTAACCCAGAGAACTGCTCAGCTCGTCTCATTGGAAAGTTAAATTCAATGACTTGCTCAGCTTGTCACTAAACTAGCTTATCCCAGTGAACTGCTCTGCTTGTCACTTTGTAAAACCCAACTTTAGTAATCTGCTCAGTTAGTCACTAAATTAGCTTATACTGAGTAAATGTTAATCATTTAGCTAGAAATCGCAACTCTAATAGAAACCATCATTATTTATACCAAAAAATTATAACTTTATCACAGCTAAATATTCCCAAAACCCCAAATTAACGGCAAACCTAAAATAAATTACTAAACCCTACTTCCCAAATAAATGTGTGTGAAGCTACCCTACTGTTCCCCAGTAAACTCACTAAACTGAAAGAGCATGAATCCCTTACCAAATTCAGCTCTTTTGACTGCGAATCCCTAACCTATACAACGAAAGTTCAGTGGGCTAAACTGAGAATTGCAATGCTAAAGGCCCGTGTTGGTTGTCTCCCCCCACTGCGCCCGCAGGCTAGGATACAGTGAGTAAGACGCCCTATTGTGTATATAAGATTTATATATAAATATATTTAACAAGACCGTTCCTCAAATACTGAACAATTTCGACAAGCGAGGTTTACACCTCTATGCTGAGACCCCATATTGGCAGCCATGTCTACGTTGTCAGCTGGGCATTGAAGGAACGTAAGGGATTTGATTCGTCTCCATGTAGGTAAAAGGTAGACGCCAGACCACCCTTAGATCTGGTAACTAAAGACTCTGAACCCTGCTCGTTGACACCGTTAGGCGAGCAAGACTCCTCAGGCAAACTGAAGCCTGGACAAGATTCTGGTCTTTTGAAATACTTGAATTAGCACAAATCCCCATAAAATATTAGTTACATTTGTCTAAGAATGATTCCTCATCATGAAGAGTAACTCCTCATAATGACGAACCACTCCTAGGACAGCAATTTTACCCACCAAATATTCGCTACTATGCAGACCAGAGACCTTGTCAGTCTGAGTGACGAATTCTAAGTGATTTTAATACAAATTCGCGCCCCTTTTATACCCAAAATTGACAGAGACTCTTACGACCTTTCGTCTACTACAGCTATGGTAGAATTTCGAAATTTGAATCGGATAATTCGAGTTCGTAATTTAAACTACAGCAGGTAGAATCGTCATTATGACCTATCTTTGATTACGTTAAAAGCTTTTCTAACCATTGCAGTACTAGGGTTCCATAGCTCTTAATTGGTGTAATTCGAAATTTAAACGAGGACGGTTCT
Organism: Notocelia uddmanniana; assembly: GCA_905163555.1. Taxonomy (NCBI): domain Eukaryota; kingdom Metazoa; phylum Arthropoda; class Insecta; order Lepidoptera; family Tortricidae; genus Notocelia; species Notocelia uddmanniana. The sequence continues at coordinate 26,979,203 of LR991060.1, forward strand.
GTTTTGACTCTTTTTGTTCAAATTGAAGACTTCCAACCAATGAAGTACTAGGATTACATAACTCTTAATTGGTGGAATTCAAAATTTAAACTAGTAAAGTTTTAACAAGTAGTTGGATCCTTTGACAAGATTTCCAAAGTCTTTTCTAACTGTTGAAGTACCAGGATTACATAACTCTCAACTAGTAGAGTTCGTAAGTTTTGATATTAATCCAAAGTTTGTTAGACCTTCCGTCAATGCTGTGTTCCTTGGAAAAATATCTGCGATTTTGTTCAATTATTACGTTTGACAGTCGTTAAAACTTACAAAACTACTTTCTTTACACGAAGTTTAAAATAACTTCACATCACGTGGTCTAATAGTTTTATTACGTTCCGTTATGCGTATAGTCTAATTGCGTTCCGTTACAACATGTTTCAGGTTTTTTGAAAAATTAACCCCTAAAAGGGGGAAATGTGGTGACAAATTCGGAAAATCGACATAGGTATTGTTTTTATGGTTTATTAGGTCGCTGATAACGAAAACAACAATGATTTTAAAATCCCACGTGGAGGACGTGAAATACCATCCCCCCTGTTGGGGTGCGAGGGGGATGAAATGTCTCAATATTAATATGGGTGTCGTTTTTATGGGTTTTTGGGACGTTAATTACGAAAATAGCATCTATTTTGAAACTTAATATTGTGGACATGAACATTTTTGAGAGTTTGTGCCAAATTGCAAGAAATATCTGACTGACTGAGTGAGTCAAATATCAACGCACAGCCGAAACTGCTGGTTCTAGAGATTCCAAATTTAGTATGTAGGTTCCATATAAGATCTAGAGGTGCATTAAGAAAGAATTTTTTTTAAATTCAACCCGTAAGGGGGTGAAATGGGGGTCCGAAGTTTGTATGGGAAATCAAGATTAGTTGGACTATTTTATTCGAAACTTCACAGGAGTATTTCTAACGATAAATGAGTAAACATGTGTTTCAGGTTTTTTGAGTAATCAACCCCTAAAAGGGGGAAATGTGGTGACAAATTCTGAAAATCGACATGGGTATTGTTTTTATGGTTTATTAGGTCGCTGATAACGAAAACAACAATGATTTTAACATCCCACCTGGAGGACGTGAAATACCATCCCCCCTGTTGGGGTGCGAGTGCGAGGGGGATGAAATGTCTAAATATTATTATATGGGTGTCGTTTTTATGGTTTTTTTTGGGGCGTTAATTACGAAAACGGCATCGATTTCGAAATTCAATATTTTGGACATGAAATTTCTTGAGAGTTGGTGCCAAATTGCAAGAAATAACTGACTGAGTGAGTGAGTCACATATCAACGCACAGCCGAAACTGCTGGTTCTAGAGATTCCAAATTTAGTATGTATGTTCCATATAAGGTATTGAGGTGCATTAAGAAATGATTTTTCAAAATTCAACCCCTAAGGGGGTGAAATGGGGGCCCGAAGTTTGTATGGGGAATCAATATTAGTTGGATTATTTTGTTCGAAACTTCACAGGAGTATTTCTTACGATAAATGAGTAAACATGTGTTTCAGGTTTTTTGAGAAATCAACCCCTAAAAGGGGTAAATGTGGTGACATTTTCTGAAAATCGATATGGGTGTTGTTTCTATGGTTTATCGGGTCGCTGATTACGAAAACAACAATGATTTTAAAATCCCACGTAGAGGACGTGAAATACCATCCCTCTGTTGGGATCCGAGGGGGTTGGAACGTCTAAATATTAATATGGGTGTCATTTTTATGGTTTATTGGGTCGCTAATTTCAAAATTTAATATTGCGGACATGAAAACTTTAAAAGTTGGTGCCAAATTGCAAGATGAAACTGACTGATTGAGTGAGTGACATATCAACGCACAGCCCGGTTCGAGAGATACCAAGTTTGGCATGTAGGTTCCTTATAGGTGCATGAAGTGCCGTGGGTTCCCTATGAAGATACGACCTTTTTTGATTCAATGTATTATTGTAAGTGATTTTATTAATTAGTGCCGTCCGGTACGATTTCGACAAAAATCGATATTTCAGCGTCCGAGAGGACTCTTAATAGGAATCCGAGGTACCTAACCTTTGAATAAAGTAACGGCCTATTGATTTTCTACATTTCCGTCCCGATTTCGTCAAAAATCGATATCTGAGCGTCCGAGAGGTCCCCTAATACGACTCGAAGGTAAAATTAGGAAAAAGTGGCGGCCATATTGATTTTCTTCTTTTATTTCCCGATTTCGTTCAAAATCGATATCTGAGCATCCGAGAGGTTTCTTAAAACGACTCCGAGGTAAAATTTAGAAAACGTCGCAGCCATATTGATTTTCTTCATTTCCTTCCCAATTTCGTTCATAATCGATATCTGAGCGTCCGAGAGGTCTCGTAATACGAATCCGAGGTAAAATTTAGAAAGAGTGGCGGCCATATTCATTTTTATCATGTCCGTCCCGATTTCGTTCAAAATCCATATCTGAGCGTCCGAGAGGTCCCCTAATCCGAATCCGAGGTAAAATTTGGAAAAAGTGGCAGCCATATTGATTTTCTTCATTTCCGTCCGAGGTCCTGAGTGTCCGAGAAGTCTCTTATTACGAATCAGAGGGTAAATTTGTGAAAGTGGCGGCCATATTGATTTTCTTTTTTTTTCGTCCCGATTTCGTTCAAAATCGATATCTGAGCGTCCGAGAGGTCTCTTAATATGAATCTGAGGTAAAATTTGGCACTCCATACATGCCAGGGATTAAAAAAAAAAGTTTAATGTTACTATACAGGCGTGTGGGGTATCTATGGATTGGCTTTTAAAAACGACATAGAGGTTTTGATATTTTTTTTCCATTTAAATCAATCTTTAGTTTTTTTTTTTAATCGTATGGTATTTATTTACGAACCGTGACATCTTTGAGAAGACAAGTACGGGTGCCAGTTTTTGTTATACTTTTAGCACCACCCAGGGGTCATGTGTAGGGTACGGACGTGGTGCAACTTCGACCCCCCTTTGTCAAGCGAGATGGCAACTTGACTGTTAGAAGTTCACAAGCCGCCTGAAGGCCTCTAACTTGGCTTAGCGACTGCTGTCGTAGACAGCAGCCGGGATCAACGGCTTAACGTACCTTCCAAAGCACGAGAGTGGTCAGTTAGTAACCACTCAAAGCGGTCACCCATCCAAGAACTGACCTACGCCCACATTGCTTAACCTCGCATACCGCACGCGGCTAAATTTTGTTCTTGGATGCTCTAATGGGAACTGGCAAAACCTACCTAATAAATTAAATTTTAGGAAAAATAAGGGTTACACGTGATATGAATTAGCCGTATTTCTGTTCTTCAAAGGACCAGAGTTTATGACCGCTGCACGCTGCTTGGTCATTATCAGACCTATTGGTGTTACTGTAGTACACAGATACTTTTACTAAGGGCTATTTAAGACATGCTTTTATTTCATCGGCCCTTTCCCCTTCGGCCTCTCGGAAATGTATGATAATAGTTTTCGATCCTTATTTTTGCCAAAGTCAAATGAAATTCTTCAGTTTGCCGGTTCTCAGAATGTATACTGACTTTCCATTTGTTCATCTGTTAATGAATCACAATCACCAAACTTCGTATACCGAAACCCCCAGAGTGTAACAACTTTTTTCTGGAAACCGCATCTAAATCGGTTCTGCCAAACGCGAGATGATCGTGCACAAACATACATACATAGCTACATACGTACATACATACATACGGGTCAAACAGAGAACCTCTTTTTTGTAGACGGTTAAAAATTACTCTTAGTACGTGGGCGAAGCCGCGGGCCAATGCTAGTCGTCTATAAATATCTTTACAGTACATATGGTGCTATATTACCGCACGAGTGCGGTAATCAGCAGATTACGTGCATATGTCGAAACTGTAAACAGCCATATGTACTGTAAAACGTTGTACGATACACGTGCGAACAGGTAATTCGCAACTCGTGTCGATTTAAAACACTCCCTTCGGTCGTGTTTCAATTTATCACCACTCGTTGCGAATTTCCTGTTATCTGCAATTGTATCGTAATTTACTATTAAGATATGCGCAGCATTTTCGCACAAGAGTTTCCAACGAATTCCTCAGTGTGCATTACACCTAAGGCTACCGCTTTTTAGCAAAACATCGTAAGTCCATTTTCCTCACATTAACTTAGGTCATTCTTCATTTACAACCCTAGAGTTGAGTTGTATATTTCAATTTGCACTATCACTAACCTGTGATTGTGTGAAATGACACTTGACAGCTGTAAAGAATGCTGGTTTGCTTAAGTGGGCGCTTCGCATAAACCTGCCCAGTTGATGACGCATTTGACATAAACTGTATGTAGAGAATATGCGCTAAATAATGTGATAAGTATTTTGTTTTTTTTTTTTTTTTATTCGTCTTTGTTGGTTTTTGTTGTGTAAGTGCTTATACGAAAAAAAAACTGCTAGTTAACGAATTAAAATTTGATTTATGGTTTCAGGTTTACCTTGCTATGTATATCTAGGTGTTGGTTCTTGTTTCAAAGCTGTTTTAGATATCTTTGGGGAATAAATGAATGCCTTTATTGTGAAATTCAATAGCTGCACAAATAATTAGAAAAATAAATAAATAATAAATAAATAAATATTGGGGGACAATCTAACACAAATCGACCTAGTCCCAAACTAAGCAAAGCTTGTACTATGGGTACTAGACGACGATATACATACTTATATAGATAAATACATAGAAAACATCCAAGACCCAAGAACAAATATCCGTGAAAAATGCACAAATAAATGCCCTGGCCGGGATTCGAACCCGGGACCTCTAGCTTCGGCGGCAGAGTCACTACCAACTAGGCTAAACAGATAGTCAAAGAATCCATGTACCTATTCTCACTTCCATACGTCTTTTTCAATAGAATTTAATCCGTTCAGTCGTGTCAATTTAGATCACAAAAATTTTAGTCCCAATAAATATTCTGTGTTCCCGATATTCTCTTTTCTACCTACTTATACAAAACTAATCAAAAACCAATCCCGAACCGCTTCCAGAAAATCTCATTATGTGTCCAAAAATGGCTTAATAACGCAAATTGTGCGCGAGAGCACACCTGTAATCATGGGCCATCGCGCAGGTTACTGCGCTTAATGAGCAGGCGTGCGCACTGTGCGCAGGCGACGGTGTCGATCCGACACTTGCGCTGTACATTCTGGTTTCATATGCTCAACGCGCGTGAAATCGAGAGCTTCCTTAAAATATTTCAGGGAGCCAACATAAAATTGAAACCAGTTTTTTTAGTATTGAATACTTGTTTTTCATCTTCTAGAGGTAGTTTAAATATTTTGTTGTGTATTTTTTTATTTACTTACTTAATATCTGGTCAGAAATCGATGCCAATTAACGCCGTTCATTTTTAATAAACTCTGTAAAGTTGTAAACTATAATATTGTATTGTCAATGGACGCCAATATTATAGGTGAAATCGTATGAATATGAATAACTGTAACCTAAGAAGACATTCAGCAGCCCGACAATTGCCTGTCAGATCTCAAATGAGTGCTAGTTGAGTTGAAGATCTCAGCCTGGTCCAGGCGCAATCACGTTTCCACGGATCAGTCGGCAATAAATCCGTATATATCAAATACCTGAGCTGTTATTCACAACGCTTTACAACTGTATTTACTAGTGAACCAGTGTTAAACTGGCGCCCTAAAGTAAATTAAAACCTACCATTAAGAATCTTATTTTAATGAAAAATAGCTTGACCATCTAAAAACCCCAAATCTGCCTCTTAATTAGGGTATACGCCTTGTGACCATCTTTACCAAATTTCAGCTAAGTTTGCGGTGTTTCAGAAAACTGTCTACGATTATGACAGACGTTAGACCAATGTTTAGTACCTACGAAACACTAAAAAGAAATTGTACAATAATATGCGCAATCGCGGCATATAAAAAACAAAATAAGGATTCAATAGTAATAAGGTTGGAGTCCACGATGAGACGTCACAATTCGCTCTCAATTACTATGGGCCTGTTTCGTCGTCGCTGGCAATGTCTCCTTGTTTGTCTTTTGCTGAGCTCTGAAGAACTGAAAACGAAGTATCTCCCTCTCTGTCAGACGTATGCCAGTTAGAAAGAGGCAGATATTTTTATGAAAAATGTCAAAACATGTACTGAGTTACGAAATTTGGATATGATATTTGCTCTAACGCATGTTATAAAACTCGTTTTAAGTTTACACCGATCTTTTCTGACAACTGGCTCTCATGGTATCGTGAACAACCAAAAATATCCAGTCGCGTTTGAAACGACTGGGTGCTAGATATCTGAGGCTGTCGTAAAAGAAGTTGGGCGACGAATCAGAGAGAGAGTTCGATGTTCGCGTGGGTTCTTAGAACCTGGTGCAAAGGTTGTGCATCGCCATTGAACGAGGTAACGCGGCAAGTGTGATGGATACCTTTGCGCCCGGTAAAATGTTTTAAGCCTCCTTTTTGTATTCGTGTTTGAGCTGTTTGTGTGTGTATGTTTCAATTGTAATAAATGAAGAAGCGAACTCCCATCTTAAAGGCCGGCAACGCACTTACAACCCCTCTGGTGTTGCGAGTGTCCATGGGCGGCGCTAATCGCTTACCATCAGGCGATTCGTCTGCTCGTTTGCCACCTATGTCATAAAAAAATAATTATTAATTAGTGGAAATGATAGGAGTCGTGAACGGTGAAGTGTGCCAAGACTAGCTGTGAATAGCACACCCGTGTATGAGTTACACTACTCGTGATAGTTCATTCTATCCGTACAGCAATACAGTTTACGATACTTTGTCTCTCTCTAGTCAATAAGTGTAAGAGAAGGACACACGATCACGCAAAACAGCCGTCGATGTGACGGTAAAAGTTCAGATTGCAGACCTTTAATCTGGTTTGCTGATAACTAAATGCCGGTTGCAAGAAATGTGTGAGAACTAGGTATGATTTTGTTTGATGTCTTATTGGTGGTAAGCCACAATAGCTTTAAAATCAGGCCAAGTGCGAGTCAGACTCGCGCACCGAGCGTCCCATACAACTAGAAAACAAATGTGATTTATCAATATATAGGTATTTGTTTGTAAAATAGACGTAAGAATAAACGTTATCGCCAAATTTCAAGTTCATAGGTCAATGGGCAGTTAAAAAATCTTCAGAACAAAATGTGTGACAGACGACAGACAGACACACGAGTAGCAAATAGGGCTCCGCTTGGACCCTGCAGGTACAAAACCCAAAAGACATGCGAAAATGTTACATGGAAATACATAGCATACCCTCTGAATTTAAATAATTTTATGCTGGAGTAAAGAGAATTTCCAGTCGGTTTTTACAGTGTCTAAAATATTTAATTTGTCTCTGTTGGTTTATGTCACCAATAATAATATAAATATTAATACCTTTTTTTACCGACTTCAATATAAGAAAGGAGGTGTACTCATTGCGTCGGCATGTTTGCTTGTTCTTTTTTTATGTATGTATGTTCCCCGATAACTATTGACCACGTTGGCCGGTTTTGATCATTCTTTTTTGTTTTAAAGCAGGTACCCCGACATTGGCCCCATATAAATTTTGTGAAGGTCTGATGATGGGATCTAGGAGGAATCGAGGGAACTCCTCGAATTTGATAGGCACGCATATGCCGATTTCGGTATTTTCTGTAGGTAACCAAGCATTGGCTCACGGAAACCACAAATTGTGGCATAGCAAGTTCAAAATTGAAGTCGGTTTTTTTTTTGTATAAATTCTTATTAGTTTTAGTTGTTATGTTTTAAATATCCTGTCCTGATGTTAGTTAAATAAATGAAATGAAAGGTAAAAAAATACCGAAGTATATTGTGTGGCTGTGGGTCAAGTAGCAACAATAGTAGTCAAATATATCGCAAAACATCCTTATTCTTATAGTAATAAGAATTATCATCATCATCACGCATTCCAACACAGCTAACATCAGCAACATGCTTCGTCAAAATACGCATTTATTACACAAATTATAAAACCACAACAGGTTTTTTCACTATCTGTAAGAGCTGTTTTAAAATAAACCGTATATAAGTCAGTACAAAACCGTACATAAAGTCAAGGACAAGGACTTTGATGACCCCCCTTAAGTTTGACAGCTTGTAAAACTATATAGAAAAACCAAGAAATAATTTGCGAAATGGGTCCCAAATTAAACAGCGCAAACGTACTACCAGCCAGTGTCACATTCCTACCGCTCAATAAATAACTCGTAAGTAGCTTGGAAAATCGTATGTAGATGCGACGTTTGGAAATTAAAGCATTCTCAACCGTAGAACCGTAGCGAAGGCGTAAGTACTTTTTAAACTCGTATATGGATACGACGTTTCGACATTCAGGCCATGTCAATACGTGTACAAAGTAGCCTAGTCGAAGAATACTCCGCTAACACCAGTTTAACGCCAGAATACAGCGAGATCGTGACTGGCCAGGTTTGTTCCCGGGCGAGGCAACGAATTGTTTCGTGTTCCATGGTTTCTGGACTACTAATTTAACTTTAGTTTCCAGGTTTGTCGCAGTTAAAGGTTGGAAACTACAGTGTTGCCTTTTTGGACGAGTTATTTTTCTTTTTAGGGTTCCGTAGCCAAAATGGCAAAAACCGAACCCGTATAGATTCGTCATGTCTGTCCGTATGTCACAGCCGATTTACTCGGAGACTATGACCAGTCACTACAATTATGAAATTTGATGTGAAAGTGTATGTTATGAATCGCTATAGAAATATGCTGTGAAATTACGAAAAAAATATTAAACGGGGGGGGGGGGGGCACCCCATACATGTAACAGGGCGGTCCATGGATAGACCTTCAAGAATGACATAGAGGTTTATAAAAAACTTTTCCATTTAAGTCAACCGTTGGTGAGGTATTACTTGTATTAGCTGTCAATGTCGTCAAAAGTGTGTGTGTGTACATGTAACCCCCCCCCCTCTAATTTTCCAAACTACGAAGTTTAAAATTCTGAAAAAAGCAAAATGATGTACAATAATAAATTCAACTTTCAACGATTTTTGGTTTGAACAAGATAGGTGTAACGGCTTTTGAGTTGTGGCTAAAAACTGTCTTGCCAAAACAAAAGGGCATAAGTGACGTAAGTTTCCTATGAAGATACGAACTTTTTTGATTAAATGTATAGTTTTTAAATGTAGATTAGGAGGTGTCAGTACGGAACCCTTCTTTGTGCATGGTCCGACACGCACTTGGCCGGTTTTTTAATTTTATTTAATGGCTTCAAGAAGAAAGTAGCGAATTAGCATTATTATGTATTCATTGAAAATAATGTTAACAATTATAGAAAATAAGAGATGGAAATTGATTGGTTACCTCATAAGACACGACGCTTTTCTAAATAACATAATAGAAGGCAAGACTGAAGGCAAGCGAGGAAGGGGAAGACCAAGAATAAAGTATTTAGGAGTCGCGTCGCATAAGGATATCAAGATAGCAGCCCCAGATGGAGTCATATGGAGAGAGCTACAGCGACTAGAGTCCAACTCTTAAACTTGTGATGATATATAAAATGATCAGCAATCATTGATTACTTTTATTTTATGAAATAAGAGGCCGTCTGACGAATCGCCTGATGGTAAGCGATTAGCACCGCCCATGGACAACCGCAACACCAAAGGGGTTGAAAGTGATTTGCCGGCCTTTAATATAGGAGTACGCACTTTTCTTGAAAGTTTGAAGGTCTTATTGGTCCGGAACAGTTTAGCTGTGCGAGGCAGGAAGTTTGTATTCTGGAGAAACGCACAGTAGAGGACTGCCAACCATCTAAGTGGTGAGGATGGAAATGTTGTCGCGTTGTCGGTACCTATAAATTCCAATAGTATATCTAATTGGGAAATGATTTGAGGAAATTCTTATCAGAATCATCTTACCTTCATGTAGGTGTGCGTTTTGCGTAGTATATAAATAAATAAAAATTAATGCAAAATTATATGCGCTAGCCTAAGGCAAGAACGAAAACAAACACGGTTTAAAAGTGATTGGACAATACATACACCCCGCTTTTAGTTTAAAGTTCATTTTTATTGTTTGTGTTTCTTGATTTTGGGTCACTCACTGAAAACCAGCGTCATTGGCTTTTGTGACAATGCTGTGTCGTATTTAACACTTAATAAGTACTTTTTTACCTTTTGTTTTATTTCATTGTATGTATTTTAGTTCTTTAATTGTATGTATTTTTTGCGTCGTTTTCTTCACATGATTCATAAACGCCCTTTAGAAATAACGATTTCATTACATTTTCTCTTCTACCAACATTCTTGAGACACATCCCAAAACATTGAGTAATCTCAAGAAGATGAAGTCGCGAATTAATCCCGTTTACTTCAAATAGAAATATAAGTTTGTATATTCTGGTTTTTTAGTCATTCGTTGAAAATGTCGTTTAGGTAACGTTTTTCTTTTACTAAGTACTTCTGACAATTGTGACAAATGCTAGGAAGCCGAATTTTGGTCAAATCATATTTCAAGGCGTGACCCAATCACATTATCAAGCTTTATTCATATTACTAAGGTAGCTGCGATTAAAACGAATACTCATTACGTAAGCGACATAATCGTGTAATGCCGCTTTTGCACTTGGCCGTAGGAGAATTAGTTGCCTGGTCTTCATAGTTTACTAGCTTAATTCACAGTGTGAACAAGTTTAAGAGTTGATGGCAAGCACCACAAGTCGTCCAGGTATCGAAGTTTGCTTTGATTGTAACGCGGCTCGACGCGGTGGCAGTATTAAGTTATAACAGGTAGCGGGTTGCGGGAGTTAGGGGATTTCCGCATTTGGCGGTGAGAGATCAGTGCGATATCAAGCTGTTAGCTGTCTGTGTCAACTATCAACCGAGTCTGTACAGATTCTTTGTTTTATGATAGACTGACCAGCGTCTGGCCTTAGTCTCACCTGATGGAAAGCGATGACAAGGCCAAAGATGTTGCTCACTGATTCAGTAATAGCCTATTCACTGTCTTGAAGATATCCAGATTGTATGTATCAGGGAATACAGACGGCGGCAGTAAATTCCAGTCCTTAGCTGTTCGCATTAAGAAAGAAGAAGCAAATCCCTTCGTGCGAATAAATGGTAGGCTGACAACGTAAGGATGCAACCGCTCACCACGCTTTACTGAGAACATAGAGCGCTCGTGGCCCAGCGGCGCCCGCGTACCGCGTGCTGTATGCGAGGTTAAGCAATGTGGGCGCAGGTCAGTTCTTGGATGGGTGACCGCTTTGAGTGGTTACTAACTGAGCGCTCCCGTGCTTTGGAAGGCACGTTAAGCCGTTGATCCAGGCTGCTGTCTACGACAGCAGTCGTTAAGCCAAGTTAGAGGCCTTCGGGCGGCTTGAGAACAGTCAAGTTGCCCACTCACTTGACAAAGGGGGGTCGAAGTTGCACCACGTCCGTAGGGAGTACCCACCGTTACCCTACACGTGACCCCTGGGTGGTGCTAAAAGTGCAACAAAAACTGGCAACCGTATAATTGTCTTCTCGAAGATCTCACGGTTCGTAAATAAATGCCATACGATTAAATAAATAACTGCGAACATAAATAGATGCTGTAGGTACTGTAATGCATCGGTATACCGTTCCGCTTTTGCGCCAGATTCTACTACTGTATAAATTACTGACAGTACACTGATCAGTGAGGAAATCTGGGTGGGTGACTGTCGGGATATTAGAAAACACCACGTACAAGATACGCGTCGCCAAGTCAAGTGGTAGCCTTAGGATATAACACTTTAAGAGGGCGCAGTACGCTCGGTCTGGCTCGGTTCGCCATACAAACGTATTTACCCTCTCATTTTAAAACGCCATGCTAGAAGAACATGAAAATTTGTATACACAATGGGATCCGGCATATCTAGGTCGAACCTAGTTCTGTTGCTAGAAATTGTAAAAGAAAAATATACAGCGGCTTTTTGAGTTTTTTACGGCTTGTATGAAAACTTTAATAATCGCTGTATTTTTTCTCCATTATAATTTCAAGCAACAGAAACTATGGTCCGACCTAGATATGCCGGATCCCATTGAGTATACAAAGTTTCATGTTATTCTAGCCTGGCGTTTTAAAATGAGAGCATAAATACTTTTGTATGGAGAACCGAACGTACTGCGCAGTCTTAAACTCTCTCGCTTTATACACATACAGTCGGTGCAAGAAACGGGGTGTGATTTGGCGACTTGATTGTCTTATTCTTCGAACAGTTAAGTTGCCCACTCACTTGACAAGGGGGATCGAAGTTGCACCACGTCCGTCCCACAGTTACCCTACACACGTGACCCCTGGGTGGGTGGTAAAATTGCAACCGTTCTGTCTTCCCGAAAATCTCACGGTTTGAACAATAAATGCCATGCGACTATTATTGTTAATGTCTTATGATCCTCGTGGCCCAGTGGCGTAAAGCAATGTCGACCGTGGTCAAGTCTCGGATGGGTGCCCGCTTTGAGTGGTTACTAACTGAGCGCTTCCGCTAGAAGGCATGTTAAACCAATCAAGGCATGTTAAGCCAAGTTAGAGGCTTTCAGGCGGCTTGAGAACTTCTAACGGTCTCTTTGCCCACTCACTTGACAAACCTATCCCAATAAGGTCTAGTTTTTTTTGTGTTGGGAGGTCAGATGGCAGTCGCTTCCGTAAAAAGTAGTGTCTACGCCAATACAGTCTACAATTATCAGTATACAATCAGCAACTTTTTAAGAAACGTCAAAAACGAATTTAGTATGAAGTTTGTAGAGAAATGTGCCTAATTACGTTACAATTCACTATAGTCAAACTCCTTTTTTTCATGTTTATGTATTAAAATCTTTGATATTGCATAAATATGCTGGAGTTTTATTTTTGCCGTGTATTTTCGTAACATTTGTTTATTATAACGTAAAAAAAATTGTAATATAAAATACCCTATTCTTGGAATTAGGTAGAGGACCCCTGGCATCCTTCAGTATGCAACTGTATTGGGATAACGCTGGGATGACGCACCCGCCCAGCTCTTGTTCCTTAAACCACCACATAAGCCCGATCGCTGATAAATTCTATCAATAACAGAAGCGAGAGACGTCGGGTGCCTTCAGTAGCGTTACCCCGCCGTGTAATAAGGCGTTCAGACATCTTTGTCTACCAACTTCGTTGTCTGACGAATTGGGGGTGACATAAGGGTGTTATAACTGGCAATGTTGTGTTAGGTTGACGATGTGTCATGTTAGAGGCTAATGCTATGCGATTTATATAACATTAGGATTGGATTTTCAGCCGTCACCCGCCAATTTTACTTACTGTAGTCACTTGGCGAATTGCCGACTAGCTTTTTAGATTCAGTAAGTTAATTGCAATGTACTTACACCAAATTTTATTTAAGTTTTAATTTATTTAAAATTATTTAAACGTGGGTAGTATCTTATTTTATTTAATTAAGTTAAGTTGTATGTGTTATGTGATAACTTACAATAGTAAGAATTAGAATTATGTCTATTATCTATAGATACTGTGAAATAATTTGCTACAATACCACATTGGGAAACTGTAAAGATAGTTGGATTGTTATCATCATCATCATCATCATGTCAGCCGAATGACGTTCACTGCTGGACATAGGCCTCCCCCAAAGACTTCCACAATGACCGGTCCTGCGCCACCCGCATCCAGCGGACACCCGCGACCCTTACCAGGTCATTATACTCTTAAGTAAATAAATACAATAAAAAGAAATTGGTTTGTAATCCGCACAACGTTTGTTTTAATAAAATATGATATAAAGAGCGCAAATCCAACCAATGGCGAAAATTAATAAGTTGATTTAAGCAAGAATATTATATGTACTTAGTTTATTGATATCTTATATTTAGAGCAATATTATTTTGCCACATCTACAAATAAATAACTTTTTAAAGATTTCTGGTGACATAAGAATGACATACTTATAATTCCTAAGGAATAGTAGCAGTTGTAAGACTTAATTTTACAAAACGTACTTATAGGTACAGAGGCGGACTTATCCCTTTAAGGCATATCTTCCAATCAACTTTCGGATACTAACGTGCCTAAGTAATCACTTCATTCCAACGATTTGTAACCCCTTGTGCTTGTTGTATACAGTTTAAAATATTTAAGAGTTTAATTAGGAATTGGTGGGAGCCCCATAAATATGTCGCCACTCCCACGTGCCGGTCTAATTTAAGCGGCTTTTAAATCTAACGATTACTTTTAGAATGCATCCTGGGTGCATAAAATGACGCTTTGAAGCAATTTTGTATGAGAAAAATCGTGATATTTAAATCGATACGGGATAAACAAATCATACAGCTAAGATTGCAATAATGTTTGAATTAACATACGAAGTTTCCATTTCCTGTTTTTGCTAAATAATACTAGTTACTAATGATAGTGGCCTGAAACCAGAGGGTGTATGTAGTTAATGAGACAATGTGTAAAGTTGTGTTACGATTAATTCTAAAAAATGGTTGAAAAAACAAATGTCGTGTCTTATTTAGTAATACCTACACATTTTTCGTGATTAGGTATTGTACACCAGAAAGGAGAAAACATGGCAGAGTTTCTAAGAAAACTGGTTACAACTCAGACTCCTGAAGTGTTTAAAAGATGTTAGATGACCCATAAGAAAAGGGTGAAAATGTTAATAAAACACAAAATCTCAGTTTCAAAACAGTACTACTGCCACTTAGTACACACTATGGCAGACGTGTGACTACATCCTTTTTCACACGTCTGTACCAACCTTTAGTTTTAAGCCTCAATTTCATACATTCACCTTTCATTACATTCAATTCAAAGGTTATACGACTCAATTAAAATTCTAAAGAATTCCAAATAATAACTCTTTTTACTTGTAAAAAGTCGTATAAAAGTCCTTAAACCGTAACCCTAACGCACATGCAATATTCACACCACAACGTCAGCGGCATTTTAGGGCGTCCCATCAATCGAGGCTCTCAGAATGTTCCTGAGCCAGCGACATTAACATCCATCTGCCGGCCCCGTCGATTCCACTCGGATGCTGAGCGTGAGATATGTGGACTTGAGTTTCCAATAGATTTCCAAAAAAACTTCCATTTCGACTATACCACTAAAACTGACGTATAAATTGTTACTCCGGGAGACATGTTTCGAACATTTCGAAAGTTCTTCAGGTTGAGTGCATCAGCGATGGAGGTGCACTGTACTGCCGATCTCACACACACGCACCTCCCTCTTGTAGGTACAGCGTGTCTCCTGAAGAAGAACTCCCGAAGAGTTCGGAACATGTCGCCCGCAGTTATTTATTTATTACTTTATTTATTTACTGTTTATTTATTTTGTGACAGTGACAATTTATACGTGAGTTTGAATCATTTTAGTGGTATAAGTAGTTGTAAACATGACTTACTTAAGTTGAAATTCAAATAACTTCCAATTCGACTGTTTTTTTGCAAGAACAAGGTTTTCTCGGTTCCTCCTTGACTCTCAACACATATGTTGTCTAGGAGAGATCGTTTAAAAACGATAACGAACTTAGTTTATTTTGAATTAGATTTTGTTTTCTGTTGTGTTATTTTCAGTGACCAATAAAGAATATTGGCACTGTATTATCTCAGAATATCTTAGATATAGGTACTTGTACAATTTGCGCAGAAGAGAAAAGAAGAAATAATAGGAAATAGAAAATAATAGGAAGATGAAAATAAATAAATTATAAATACACAACAATAAAATAATATAAATAGAAATAAGTGCACAAGCAAAATCTACATGGAAATTATAAATATATATTTGGTAGGGATAGATTAGTAAAAGTCTGATGGAACATAGTAAAATTGCGATTGGATTAACATTTTAATAATGTCTGACTGACAGACAACATACGGAATAAATCAGCATTGGGGTGAATAGTCACCAGAGATGTGCAAAGTGTTTTATTTACTTAAGTAGGTATTTGACAACTCTTCGGCTAGGCGCCAAATGTAGGTACTTATAATTGTTTTATTCATAATATTACTAATACTAATTGCTATGTGAGCTGTAAACATACAAAACATTTTTTTTTTAATTTCATAGTTTTCCTAAACTGACTTGACAGAAAAATCTATATTATTATCGAAAATTTCACGAGAATCGGTTGAGAAATGCGACATGTAGAGGAGAACAAGCGGACAGTCAGACATACATACGAAAGATTTTTTGTCGAAAGCTGAAACGGAGACGCTTCGCTCACTTCGCTCGCTCGGTCACTTATAGAAAGCTTGATCAATGAGCCATTTACTCAATTTATTTTTAAATGTTTGTGTGCTCTCTATAATTTTTATGTCATTAGGTAAGGCATTATAGGTTTCGGGACCTACGAGTAGCATATGCATAGTCTTGGAGGATTTGGTCAGGCGATGTCTTGCTAGCTGCAGTAGTTCCTTGTATGACTTAGATTTGATTAAAAATGACATTTTATAAAATACTGTAAAGAAAATCCTACAGAGAAAGCACACCAGATGAAAACAGATAAGATATGTCAATAAAATCTATCACGTAAAGCCACAATACGGCTCACAGTCACAGTTGTCCTTTATACTACGATAAACATATCGAGGGAAGCAAAACGCAGGCCTTTCTATCAACGCATCATTCCGCAGATAACGAATAAAAGATAATGTCTATCCGCTATTTATTCGATTGTTTCTATTGCCATCTTCGAATCAGTAACTCAGGTCGGCCATAACAATATATCGATACGGAATGGTTATTGAATAGAATATAGATAGCGTTCCGACGAAACGGAGTATCGACTTAAGCGAAGCGATTGACCGTGATAAGTATGCGCGTGTTTTTTGAACCGCGTCCAAAAATGTGTCTTATTTTTATGCGGTTAAAGCTAGCGCTGCTTGTTTTGGGTGTTAGTTAGGTGCAAATATATGTTTGTCTTTAAATATTAATAGGTTCTTCTAGCGATTATTTAAATTATTTACAGAGTTTCGGCGTCGCTAATAAACATGTCTCTCTGAGAGTGTCGACCTCGTGTCCGAGTATAAATCGTTTAATTCGGATGATAATCGTCTTGTTAGATCATTAGTCAGTCGGTTTAGTTGATTCTCATCAGTTATTTATAAATATACGCATAAGTCAAAGTATTTTGGAAATTTCGGTCTTGATTTGCGGTTGGCTATTTATATTTCTATATGTATCATTAAATCATCGGCTATGATTAATATTTCATCGAGAAGACAGCTTAAATTTAGAAATTTTCTTATGTACTTGTTATGGAGTAGGCAAAGCAGTACACATTTGATTGTAACTAGATGGTTAGTGGTCATTAGTCAAGTTTCTTGCCCCTTGAAGGGATATAGGATACCCACCTTGTATGAACAGTTACTCGTAATATAGATATTTTCAATATATGTATATACGCACTCAGTGATAAGATTTACTGACACTTTAATTACAACGGCGTTCTTACTCTCTTGAGTACAATATTTTTTTTGTTACTGTAGGAACGTACATTTATGACATTGACTGTACCTAGAAGTTTACCGTCATCGTCAGTACCGAAATACTACAGTGCAACTAAATGTGATATGATAACAGATAATTAAATAAATTTATACTTTATACTCTTAAAAAAAGTTCGATTTCTTTTTTTGCATATTCAACGTTGTAATAGTGAAATATACATAAGTATATATATGAAATCACTTTTTTTTCCTTTTTCATTTCATATCCCACACGACGGGAAAGCAAGACTTTTTTTAAAGGGCGTCTACTTATTTTATTACTGACACTTTGCATACAAATCCAAATTCGACCAAATCGGAGACATCCTGCAGAAAGGCCAGGTCAGGAGTAGCCTAAATCGGCGCGCATGCATGAAGAAAGTTATGAAAGTTCATGAAGCGAAAGTTGTATGTCAGGATCGTAGCAAGTGGAGATCCGTGATCCCTGCCTACCCCTCTGGGAAACAGGCGTGATTATATGTATGTATGTACTTTGCATACAAAGTCGATCGACTAAAATAACTAAAGATTTACGGTGGAACACATGGAAAAATGCAAACATACGTACAAACATAGATTTTTAAAATCATAACCCTTCCTTTTGGCGTTGTCATCTCCGGGTTAATAAACAAATCTTTCGTAACATTATACCATTACTTAGGGTTATGTAGCCCCTAGGTGCGGCAGAGGCCATCCACAGCCACAGTACTCCGCCCTCAGAGTACCCCAGAGTAGACGGCAAATAATAATACCGCTACGCTGCGAGATGGTCATAATACTAAATTGTATAAGAGCGACAGAGAGGAATATATCATTTGTTGTCGTCCGCTTTTCTTTATTTGCCTCAATGTCATCTAAACGTCATGTCAAATAGTTTGAGGCAAATAAACGATTACCCGCCCAAATTAAAGAGGCTGCTTATATGGTAACCCGCCAGACGTTTAAGATACGTTCTCAATTTAGCTGTATAGAAGCTTTTCTGACCCCCTTAGTGAAACTCGCATAGGATCTCTATATAAATCCTTACTCTGAGACTCCGCCATTGCGTGTTGCGTCCTATCTTTGGCTACGCGCTTCGCCTCGGACCTTTAGACGGTAGTCCGGGCGGTTCCTGGGAGTCCGTCATACCTGTCCTAGTTCCCCGGCTAGGCGGGATGCGTAAATGCATTTCGCCAGGTAAAAAAAAAAAGGTTGGCCCGGTAGTCCTCAATTCCGCTGCCACTGAAGGTGTTTCGATCGGCCACGTTTCCTCTTCCCTTGTGGAGTCCGTTCCAGAGTTTGTCTAGGGATGTGGTCGGGAGCTCTTCTTGGGGTGTGGCCAATCCAAGTCCGTTTACGGAATTTGATCTGGTGGCCGACCGGCGTCTCGCGACAGATATTCCACAGTGGAAATCTTCTCGGGCCATAGAATTCCGAGCATCTGTCGCAAGTATCGATTAATGAACCGCTGCGTGATGTCTTTGGTGACTGCACGTCTCGCAACCATACAGCAAGGCGGTTTTGACATTATACCATTATCTGTGGTTATAACAAATAAATTTTTAACAAAAAAATACCGACTCCAAACTTTGCCAGACCCCACCCTCTTGGTAATTTGAGTACCTTATTTTTTGCCTTACCCCATCCTCTTGGTTCATAATTTGAGGAGTTCCTTCGATTTGTCCAAGATTCCGTCATCAGATCCAGACTTGGTGACAATGGGACCAACTAGAAAACACACCCTATCAAACAAAAAAAGAATTTTTGAAATCGGTCTACTAGTCTCCGAGTAATCGGTGAACATACATAAAAAACTTCCGATGAATTGAGAACCTCCTCCTTTTTTGAAGGCGGTTAAAAAATAGGAACTAGTTTACAGATTTCAAGAATCTACGATATATTATAAAACTATATATTTTTATTGGCAATTTAGATTGAGTGCTACTAAAATCCTTTCATACCGCCGCATTTTTTTACCTTCAACGGAAAGTATTAAATATTCATCTTTTGACAACTAAGTTGTACGAGTAGACGAATAATATAATAATATATCATGAAATGTCGCTTGAAATTCGATATGCTTTTAAACCAACTTCTATATAACTTTTAAAGAGCATCTTCAGAAGCCATATTTAACTAAAACCTGATTAGAACCCATTAGTTCTAATTAGTAATTTATCGACATAAGTATTTACTTTGGTGTTACATTTTTTCATGTTAATATAGTGATTTATATGTAAAAGAATGTGATATATTGATAATTCCGTTGCTATCTGACCGTTATAACACCGTTTGCGTCTAGAATATGAATTGTTAATTCGGTGAAAATGTTTTGGGCGCCATTAGGTACAATACTTGAGTATTTTTAAGGTTATTTCATTCAGCGTATCAAAAAAAATGAACGCGAGTGAAATCAGTAATGTATTTCATCTACAAAGAATTCCAATTATAAAAATTAATAAGCGGTAATATGATAAACCAAGTCCCAAAAGTGAGTAAATATTTGCGGGAAAATTAAAAACCCCACTTGTATTTGAATTAAGTCAGTGGTTTTTTTACAAGCTGTTATTTGACTTGCCCATTAGCACGAGTACCTATGTCTGTGTGTCAAATCTTGCAACTGAATTCGAGACCCACCACCACATCAGCCGAAGGACGTCCACTGCTGGCCTCGCAGGCCTCGCCCAATTTCATGGGGGGTACACGCCATAATCGCCACGCAAGCAAGATACCAAGGTATGCGGGTTGGCGATCGCAGTAACTCCAACGCACGCCAGGGATGCTGCTGCCCGTCCCCTGGTCTTGGTCGTAGTTTTAGGACATACCCCGGGTCCGACACCATTGAATTTGAGACCATTTATCCTCAATCGATTGAGCTAAAACTTGGCATAGTTATGTAAGTTCAATGACAATGCATTATTATGGTACCAATGGAGACAGAAGGTGGCCATAGCAATTCCTAAACTGCAAAAGATATATCCATAATGTTTTGGATAATTTTAACCGAGTTACCAATCAGTTGATGACTGTGGGAAAAAGGTACAATCGGCAATACAGTCTTGTATCAAAAATGATATTTTGACAAAAACCTATTTTATACTACATGTAGCAAATAAAAAATAAAATAAAATAAATATTGGGGGACAATCTTATACAAATCGACCTAGTCCCAAACTAAGCAAAGCTTGTACTATGGGAACTAGACGAACATACTTATATATCAAATTCGAGGAGTTCCCTTTCCTCCTAGATCCCATCATCAGACCTTCACCAAATTTATATGGGACCAACTTCGGGGTACCTGCTTTGTAACAAAAAAAGAATTTTCAAAATCGGCCGACGTGGTCCAGAGTTATCGGGGAACATACATACATGAAAAAAACAAGCAAACATGCAGACGAACTGAGAACCTTCTATTGAAGTCGGTTAATAAAAGTGCGAGGCAAGAAAGCGAGGACTGGAATGAACAGTCAACAGCAAAAGTAGATGATCATTTTAGTACTTTGTCGCACTAACGTAACAATACTGCGACAGTTGGAATGCGTCAAAGTAGTGTAAGTGACAAGGTGAGTGAGAGAGTGACAAGACTAAAATGGTCATCTACTTTTGCTGTTGACTGAACAAGTAGCTAGAAAACGGCTTCAATTAAATTACAGATCAAAACAAGAAGAAAAAAAAAACATCTTCAAATGGTCATCCACTTTTGCTGTTGACTGAACAAGTAGCTAGAAAACGGTTTCAATTAAATTGAAGAACAAAAAAAGAAGAAAAAAAACATCTTCAGAGCAAGAAGCGATGAGTTTTGGATGAATCCCATCAACAACATTAATCTAGATTTATTGGCATTTCAGCTTAAAACCAGACTTTTTAATGTCACTGTCTATCAAGTTTGCTTTAAAATATTAATGTCAAATCTATTTATGCATTTTATGTTTAGGTACACCTTGAATAGTCATAGTCATTTTAATAATTGTAGATGCATAATATTAATTAATTACAGTTAAATGGCCGGTTACTGTACTGTTTTAGAGGAACTTCGTCCCTCGGACGCTCCGGTTGTAGAATGAGCTCCCTGCCGAGGGTTTCCCTAGGAACTACAGTATGGGATTCTTCAAGAAAGGAGTGTATATATTTTTAAAGGATGCAACGCGCATGTGACACCCCTGTAGTGCGGTGACCGCTTACCATCAGGCAGGCCGTCGGCTTGTTTGCCACCGACGTGGTATTAAAAAAAAACGTTAATGAGAATTGCGGAGACCGACCACAAGGTGTACAAGGTGTTAATTCCTTGTTACTTTAAACCTTGAAATCCAATAATCTTTTTGTACGACGGTTCTAATTTAGGTAAAATACGCAACTTTCAATCAAAGGATCCTGGGTTCGAACCCTTGCTCGTACGGTCACGGACTTTAATTATTGAGCCATTTAGAACTCACTTTATAACATTATAGCTAACTATGAAGCCCAGTCTGAAGGGAGCGATAAATGGCTCAACAAATAAAGTCTGTGAGTGTACCACTAAGCTGGTTGGTAGTTCTCCTTTTGTGTTGGAAGGGCCTATGGCGGCCTTCGGGCGACGTCGGTCAGTTTATTTTGACAGATTCAAAGTGGCAGTCGCTTTCGTAAAACGTGCTTACGCCAAATCTATGGATTTGTACCTATGCATTAGGATAAAACCGGGAACTGCGATGACCCTTAATGGTCACATTATAGTTATAATTAGCAAATAACGGACTAGTAGCTACGTGTAACGAGACAGCCAAGCTAATTCTACTTAACAACACTGCAGTTGCAATCCGGTGCTCGCGTTTCTGCCGAAATAAGGCTGAGTGTTCACTGCCCGCGTGGAGATAATTATTTCTCATGGACAGAGATTGATTTAAATCCATATACATATCAATTTCAGTCCGTTAGAAAGTTTTTATCCACACGGAAGGTAAACAGTCTTAGTTCGGCTTTCGCATCATTCAATTTTACCACTCAAAGCAATTGTCCACTTGTAACTTGCCAGAATATCCACGAAGAAGATGTACAGGTTTCAAAACAGCTACACAGCCAACGCTTATAAGCAAAAATAAAATTATATATTTTTTTATCAATTCGGTAGTTAGGAATGCACAAAATATATGAATATACAATAAATAAACAAAATATAGCAAAGGAAGAATTAGCGGTAAAAAAAGCTAAGAAATTGGCATTTGGTAACAATAGTATAGGTACTCAACACGTTCGACGGCGGTACTTACGGTGATGGCCGTACTGCCAGACAGAAAAGTTCAAACTTGAATGGCAACTACGTCTATAGCCGTCACCGCCGGCCAACGTGTTAAATTCAGTTTGCGAAATTCATATTAATGCATATCACTCCCAGACGCTTCCGTACCCGCTAACGCAATAAGGAACGCAAACGCGTGTACCAATTTCAGCCGAATGACGTCCACTGCTGGACATAGGCCTCCCCCAATGACCGGTCCAAAGAAATAAATAATAGATGAAATATGTAAATTTTACAATACAATACTCTTTATTGCACACCTCAATTAAAGGACACAGAGTACGTAATAACAATAAGTAGAGGCAAACAAAAGGCGGTCTTATCGCTAAAGAGACTTTGTTCTGTAAGAAGGCCGTAATGGCACATTTACAAGTCAAATTCTACCACACATTATTTCAACACAACAAATAATTAAATTTTATTCTGCAAGTAGGCCGAAATGGCACTTTTATAAGTCAAAATTTACTTCATTTTATTTCAATACGACAATAATGTATTTCTATCCTTTCACTGCGTCATTTCCACTCTAAAACCAAAACTAATAATATCATACAAAAAACATTGATCATCTCCTTCATTGTATCCCCACCTTTATACTCCGTTCTTAAGTTTCATTCATAAGTGGATGTCAACCGCTATACAAGCTCAACTTGCTTAACAAATTCGAGTCTTATTCCCAAATGTTTAGGTATAAAATCGATTGAAAATCACCGTATAGGCATGGCAGGATATGGGACGTGGGTTCGAGTTTCGAGGTCGACTTTACGCCTACTTAATATTTTACGTGTTTTTGAGATGAATGATTTTAGGGATCCTTACCAATAAGGCTTAATGATACCGTTACATCGCCTACACCGCAAAGCCTTATTCACGGACAAGTGACTCCGCGTGAAGCGAGTAGTCTTAGAAAGTACGCATACTTGTACAGTCAACAATAGTACATTACTACAGAGGCCGGGACAAAAGGGGTTGCCGGCCGAAGACATATAGACGGCTGAGCGAAGCGAGGCCGGATAGGTCTAAGGCCGGCAGCCCCATATTTCCCGCCGAGGTATGTATAGTGCTTTTCTCAAACATGCAATGAAATAAACAACAAAAAAATCAAATTTTTTATTTTTAATACGCATAGTGGCAGAATGTCATGATGCCTTTGCCACAAATTTATGTGGAATGGAAATTAAAAAAGAGGACTTTGCCGGCCTAGGCCTGCAACATTTGTATGAAATTGCATTAACGAGCTCTTGTCCTAGCCGCACCTGAAACGTCACACTTCGCAGCCTATTATAAGGAACATAACATCAATATTTCATTGCATGTTTGAGAAAAAAATATTGGTTATCTTATACATAACACATCATGTAAGGGTGAGGCCACACGAGAGTGATTTTGTTAGTTGTGAGCAGTGTAATTTCGGTCGTCGCCAATCACCATACTTGTGACATGCACCGAAAACTTCGGTGATACTCACAAGTATGGCGACGACCGAAATCACGCAGGCCTTAAGGTCGTTTATCGCGCAACCGAGCCTACGCGAGGTCCCTATCCATCAGCGCTCGCGATGCCAAACCGCTTGATCTTAAAGCCGCGCCAGTGCTAAGCTCACTGGTATCATGAAGCTCAAAAACCCTTGTAATTTTTTTTTTTTTTGTTAAGCTGACCAGCGATTGGCCTTAGTCTCACCTGATGGAAAGCGATAACAAGCAACAACTATGTACTACCATTACTACTAGCATATAACAGAACAGCAAGTATCTCTCTTCAATATCAGAGTAAGCTAGCAGAGCTAAGTTCTGTAATGTGTTTAGGAATTTTATCAAATTCTACAATAAAATTCCTAAACACATTACTGAACTTAGCAATTCTAAATTCAAATCTGTAGTAAAACAAACACTTATTTCAAGAGCATATTATAAGATAAACGATTACATCATGGATAGGGATGTGTGGCAGTGGTAGCGTCCTGCACGGGTAATCTATCGCGAAAATATATTTTCTACTGTAGCATTGTTATTTAAGTTATTTTGTATTAATGTAATTTTATATTTAACTATATAATGTATATTGTTTTGAAAAAATTACACCTCGCCGAGTTTCTTACGCCGGTTCTTCTCGTGGCAGAGGTATATTTTTCCGAACCGGTGGTAGTTTATTGACGTTCATAGGTGCATGTAATATGCCTAATTTGAAAAAAAAAGAGGGTTACATAGCCTTATCCTTGTTATACTGTGTTTTATAACATTTATAACAGTCAGTGTGGGCGCACCATACACCGTATGTTTAAAACATGTCAAGCGATATTCGACCTTAAAGATGTGACCCGTTTCGTTATATTTTAACTTGAGGGATATTTCCATATTGGTTCTTTGGTTAAATATTTGTATTTAATGTGTTCAAGCATTCCACAAGTTTGATAATGCTAATGTTGAAATAGAGATGTTAAGAAGCATTTCACAAACATTTTAAAAGACAGAAATAAAAATAACACGAACTATTGAGCTAAATGCGCGACAACGTCACTAAATACCTCTCAAAATGTAACAATCCACAAAATTGGAACATCGAAACTTGAAGAAGTCGTAAAAAAGTCGTATATTATATTTTTCCCGCTCAACAGTTGCATAAACTGTCAAACCATGCTGTTTTAAAACTATATGATTTACTCTTCTGTATTTAAGTGCATTAACTAAAATCCAATTAAATACATTTTTAATGTATTTTTTATGGTCCCATTTCTGCTACTTTACGATTCCATAACGGCCAGTTGTCATAATTATGTTAAATTTTAATCTTATATGAATGACACGGTATGTCTACGTCACCGTGTGGGGCCACACAAGCGGCGTTTTACGACCGTTCCGAACTCGACAACTGTTTACGCGCTTTTATTGACAACTAAAAGTGCTTTATTACCCTGCCGCTGTCCTAAATCTATTTTATTAATGATACCGTAGCCACTGAATACACTCGGGTTTTATGGCTGCACAACGAACGGCCGATAGAGAAATAAAATATATGCGCTGTCAATATTTTGGTCGTTAAATTATTGATCGATTAAAAATAATGACTCGTTTTTTTTACGATCTCGAAAACGATTCAGGCGATGTTTAATCATTAGCATCACTGTTTTATTTTGATTGTAATTTATAAAGCAAACACAATTAATTTTTAATCAAGCTGTATCTAAAAATTAATTTTCTTTTAGATTATTTGCAACCCGGAACAGTAGTTCACTTACGACTGGGTTATAAATCTGACAAGTCGTAACAGTCATCATGTCATAAATAAATATGTATTAGTGACACCTACCGCTTTTGCAAAAGGTGCTTCCTATTACGCAATCGGCTAAACTATACATAGACATTTGGCTAATAAATTACGGTGTTTCATACGATGGTGACATATAATCATAACAGGATAACTATCCTATGATATTTCGAAAAGTGAAGTAATATAAAGTTGAAATTAACACAAAAGAAAATTTAGAAAAAACCTACGAAAATTGGTGAAACTATCCAATTCCACAAAACGTAATTTATATTTATTCCAAGAACGTATAAAATAGTAATTAATAGATAACATATGTAGTTAATAATTAAAAATTACTCATTACATCAATAATTTCTATACGTTACGTCTTTCTGTTTCTAAATGATGCAAAATTCCAAAAATTAAAATTACTCCGAATATTCCGTTTAAGAACTGACGAGAAATATAAAATCTTGAAAGGCAACTTTCAGCTATTCGAGTCATTGTCACAAAAATAAAATCCCCTGTTTACAAACATGAGGCACGTCTAATCTTTACGATCGCCAATAGGCCCGAACAGTCCGATTCCTGATTTATGGACTCCGGAATAGCTCCCGTCCTTTAAAAGGAACAATTTACTGCTTCATACAGTTTTACAGCTGATTTTATCAATCGTTAAACTTTTACGAACTATTCATTACGGTAACAAAGTTTTGTTTTAGCTTTATGATGATGCGATGTAACTTAAACATATATAAAACCATAGCACGTTCTCTGGCAATAATTTGCATAATTTTTAATACTAATCAATCCGAAAAGAGCAATAAATATACATATATTTTTATGTTTGCAGAACAAAAGACGATCGTTGATCGTTGGTCGTTATAATTAATACTTATATAATTGTATGCTTTCTATTATAAAAGACACGATTATGCGAAATATATTTGAATATAAATGATCCAAATTATTAAAACATTGCTAACTAATCATCGGAAACGTTCGTTTCCTTTAAAATACGTACATTTGCATGAATTATCCGTGAATAAGAAATGCAAGAAATAACAATAGCACTTTGGGGTGCTTAAATTTTTAAACCATTTAAAGACATTGCATCTCGGCACCATAAAACCCGGACCAAGGAACCTAACTGAAGAAGCAAAAGGGTGTCAAGTCAAGCAATAAACTCCTCAGAGCAAACCGCAACAAAGCCAAACTAAGTGATTTAGGGGTGATAATTATTGCCCACTCTGTCAAGAAAGGGTTGTCAATACTAAACCCTAAACGGTAGTTGACGGGTGTCGTAAAACCGGTGTAAGCCTGTTAACCTGACCGTGTACAATTGTTTTCCCACATACATAAAAAAGGCAGTAAAATGGTCAAATTGTTGGGAATTAGGTGTTTGAATTGTTGGCGGAATGACTTGGAAGATTTGTTGGCATTGTGTGAAAGTTAGCAGCTTGTGGTTTCATTTTAGTAATGATATTTGTTTGTGAAGTAATTGGATAACGGTTATGATTGGATATTTAAAAAACATTAGTGTGAAAGGCAACGCGAATGTTTATGTTTTCAATGCTCCTGATCAAATTCACGATGTATTGTGGTAGCCTTTTGTGGTGGCTAGGTCTACCTATTTATTTGCATTCAAGCCATTTTCATTATTTAGATGTGTTTGTCGTTGATGGTTCTTTAATAAAAATAAACCGGCCAAGCGCGAGTCGGACTCGCGCACCGAGGATTCCGTAAAAAAATTTTTTACTATATGATGTAACTAAAAATTTACGGGTTTCGCAATTTTCCCTTTATCTGTGCTATAAGACGTTGCTTCGTACCAAATTTCAAAATTCTGAGTTCACGGGAAGTACCCTGTAGGTTTTGATTCCCTTGCGAGTGTCGAAAATTTGCGGTATAAACGGCTGTATCTGTATATTTTGATTACGTTGGCTAAGAAGTTTGATTTTTACACAGCTCCAAGGGACAGTATACCTGAGTATTTGATATAAATTCCAGCTTGATACCTCCACGCGTCCCTGAGAAAAAGGGTGTTGACCTACGCAGACGGACGGACGAACAGACAACAAAGTGATCCTATAAGGGTTCCGCTTTTTCCTTTTGAGGTACGGAACCCTGAAAATGAAAGAAAACTAATTTATGTGTCCTTAAACGGCCACTGAACTCGTTTTGAATTACATTGTTTATTTTATGATAAATATAACCAGTTTTTTATCCTAAGTGATTCTGATGTTTGCTTAGATTTTCCTCAACAGGTACTTGTTAATATTGCCTCAAGGTCAAATGTTTTAAAATCGCTCATGCATCAATAACATTAGTTCACACATAACAAAAAGAGAAATTAATCAAATGTAAAATACTTTTCAATGGAGAAAAGATGATAAAATAGTACTTGTATATTTTTCAAAGCCTGAATAAATGAACTAAAACAAAATACAACGTCGAGCAAAACAAGTAAAGAAACAAATGCTAACAAAAAATAAGAAAACGTTGTTAATAGTGGTAGATGGTAATCTATCTAATGTAAACGTAGCAGTAGTAGAACACCATCAACAACACCATTATTAACCATTCGAGAACCTTATTGTAACGATATAGGGCCTACTAACGGTCAACGCGTGTTGCCATTTGTATATTAAGCCTCATTAATTAGCATGTTCACCCATTTTCACTGTATTTCTCTCATATTAATTATAATATTTTTACCAAGTTTGTACCTATTCAATGTAACGTATTTCTCTTGTTCATGATTCATAATCATAATGATTTCTTTGTTTAAGTTGTAAAGTGTTGCACAACTTTTTATGTTCGTCGTAAAAATCAAGATGTTGCGTATTATCTACATCATTG
Source organism: Notocelia uddmanniana (assembly GCA_905163555.1). Taxonomy (NCBI): domain Eukaryota; kingdom Metazoa; phylum Arthropoda; class Insecta; order Lepidoptera; family Tortricidae; genus Notocelia; species Notocelia uddmanniana. Next base: position 27,008,050 of record LR991060.1, read on the forward strand.
AAAGTTGTATTGGAATTTGTTGACTACTGGAATTATTTAATAGCTGCGACGATATCATCTTTGCATTTTATTCATACACATATGAAATATATTATTGAAATGTATTTGGCATATTGTTGTATTTGCCAGTATGTACTTTTACGTTGAGCAAATAATGAACCGATTCTGATTACATAGACAGACATTTAAATTCGAAGCATACACAACCAAAACTTATCTTATTAGAAATATGTATTTTAATGAAATGATTAAGATTTTACCAAGATCTTAGTTAATCCTATAATGACTGTGAGTATTGTAAATAATAATAGAAAAGACAGTTATTACGTTTCATATTTGAACAACTACCTTCTTAAATACAATATCTACTGTTATAGCGACACAACAGAAAAGCACAACTACAACGTTTCAAAAAATCTGCAAAAGACGCTACAGATCCCACAAAAATCTACACAAATGATTCAAAACAAGTGTTTTGAATGCATTCACACGAAGACAAAGGTTAGAGGGAGAAAGTAGGATAGTAAATCAAGCCCGCAATGGCCCATAAATTATATTAAACTATGCGTTTTATTTTTAAAGGTTATTGTTGGAGTGATACGCCGATTTTGACGCAGCTGGGTATGCCGCTGTGTGTGGTTCAATGAATTTGTAATGCAACCTTAAAATACCTGGTTCATATTTTCTTTCTTAATTTAGTGCACTTGCGACTGGAATTCTCGTGCATATAAAGTACATGATGATATAATAATATATGCATAATGTTTGTTACATTTTTATGTAATGGTTAAGAAGTTAATTTATCAGGAAACAAGGTAAACGACCCGATGTGCTAAACAATAATTCAAATAATTGGCATCCTGTTGTTTAGAATAGAACTGCTGCTATTTATAATTAAGATACTCGTAGCCTACAAAAAATTGATTTACATGCAAATATTGCAAATCAATGGATCAATATCGAGCCCTTAAAAAAAAGTTTATAAGTTTATAAGTATTAGATATGTATTAGCTATTAATTACATGTAAATTGTTCATTATTATAAGCATCTTTCGAACGTAACTTTGAAAGAAATCAAAAACTTACCTAAGTACTTATAATATTCATTTTATCCTATGACAACATTTCTTTCTTTGATCTTTGCTCTTTCCTCTTATCTTTCTTGGCCTCGGCTTGGCCCTCTAGGACGAGTCGAGAGTGTTTCTTACATTAAGACGTGACAGAACTTGCTGGTGGCCAAACTTCGGAGAAAAGAAGAGAAGGAACTGGCAGCAGTCCATCCCCTCGTTGGCACAGAGCGGTTTGGGTTACTTCACATACAACTTTTGAATTTCTTCGCAAATGTAAGCAAATTTTCTCACGATGATTTCCTTCACCGAAAAGCTAACGGTAAATATCAAATGATATTCCGCACATACATTCTAAAAACTCACTGGTACAAGGGATTTTAACCCGGAACCGCCGCTTGGCAGCCACATGCTTGAATTCATATAGATAAAATTATTTTTATTTAAAATTATTATTTGCATCAATCACATAAAGTTAAGACAAATGGTAGCCTCCCTTATGTAATAACAATTATTTCTCCCTATTTACTTGTAATGAAGATATTGCGAGAGTGGGGATGGACATTAAAATCTCTTGTGATTTAGTATGGGCGCCATAGAGAGAGGTTTTACGAAACGACTTAGTGGTGCGTGGCCACGAAATATGCTAGTGCTTACGCGGTAGCGGTTATCGGACATAAAAAATAAGACAACAATAAGTAATACACCAATATAACAATTTAGAAAAGTGAATAGATTCCCTAAGTCAATTACAAGGTAAACTGTAATAATTGGAAATAAAACAGTTAGAAATATTTGTGTAGATTCTGGCTGGAGTAGGTAAGTACATACATATTTTTAACAGATATCAAGAACGGTTGACAATAATATATTATAACGTTTATGGATAGGATATACCGATACGTGCAAATACTGATGATGACGGTGATGATCAAAAGCAGCCAGATGAGGAACTGATAATTACTTCCCTTTAAAATTTAATAATTGTGTATAGACAAGGGCGTGGCGTTGAATTAATAATACAAAAGGCAGATTTTATGCCATGAGGTATTCTCTACCAGTCAACCTTCAGGCAAAGGAGAAATATTGTAGGTGGTGCAACTAAGTTATGCCAGAAAACAAATTTGATGTTCACATACAAAACGGGGATATATTTTATTCTATACGGAAATCTCTAAGCAATAAGACTAGTTTAGGGTTGGTTGATGATATTAATATATACACGGCAAGGCTATGACTAAGGCCAGGATTTATAAAGATTCGAACATAACTTACTGACATAATGTATATTTACGAGTACACCACACCTTGCCAAAAAGTGGTGACGTAAAATGGTGTACAAAACACGGGTCGTAAAACAGAAAGCCCTCTCTCGCATATTTATGACCCTCGCATGGGGCTCGGGCCTTAAACATTGCGATATCGGCCTTTCTTTATTTTACAACCCTTGTATCGTAAATAATTATATTAATATTATTCGGGTTGTGGCTATTCCGAACAACTAATTCCTGGTATCACTGCTGATCTGTTGTGATCACCACCTAACATTGTCGGTCAAGTGAAGGTCAAGACAAAGTCTACCGGAGCTTTAAAAAACATAAGTCAGTAAAGATAACTCGCTGGTTTCCTGGCCCCACCGACCAAAACCCGCCCTGCGCTTTTACACCCATTACGACTGACAAAAACGCGTATAATAGCAAAAATAAATATTATTTATTACTTCACGGTGGGTTAGTTTCATACAAAAAACTCCTATGAGTTATTACCCCCCGTATTACATTTGCGTTGTATCGACTTCTATAGCAACTTTGTTTATGGCAAGTTTTAGTTGCATGACGTCACGGTGATGATTTCGATTTGAATATAACGGTCAAGCGTGAGTCGGTCTGTTTTAACGCGATAGTTTTAAACGATCGCAAAATTCAACTGACTATAAACACAGTTGCCTGTAGATGCTTATTGCGAATTCAGAGATGTAACATTCGCTGCCGAACATTTGTGTGTTAAGAGGGCGCAGTACGATCGGTGTGGATTCGGTTCTCCATACAAACGTATTTATGCTCTCATTTTAAAACGTCATGCTAGAATAACATGAAACTTTGTATACACAATGGGATCCGGCATATCTAGGTCGGATCATAGTTTCTGTTGCTAGAAACTGTAAAAGAAAATAAAATACAGCGGCTTTTTGAGTTTTTTACGGCTTGTATGAAAACCTTCATAATCGCTGTATTTTTTCTCCATTATAATTTCAAGCAACAGAAACTATGATCCGACCTAGATATGCCGGATCCCATTGTGTATACAAAGTTTCATGTTATTCTAGCCTGGCGTTTTAAAATGAGAGCATAAATACGTTTGTATGGAGAACCGAACGGCGTACTGCGCAGTCTTAAGTTATTTTACACCTACGCTATATGGAAGAGCGGTGTACACTTAGCACAAGTATCTAGTGTATTAAATATTTTTTAAGAAAAAAAACCGACTTCAATGGGGGAGGCCGGTGAAAGATTATTATACTTAGATGGTGCACCCTTAGATTCCATACAATAAAATAAAAATGGCTATAAGTATGTTTATAATGGTAGACTAAGTAACCTCAATTCCTCATGGAATCATGGAAAAACCTTGCTTGCTTGACAAACAAAACGAAGAGAACAAATCGCCAAACGTGAACTACGCGTCGTTGAAAAGTTCCGTTCTGATCTACATCAGCAGTTCCACTTCATCAAATGTCACTTTTATGAATGAAAATGCTTGATTAGTTCATGAAAATACTAAAATCACTATTTGTGTGCCTTTCACATTTGAGGAGTTCCCTCGATTCCTAATGGATCCCATCCTCAGAACTCGAGCATGACAAAAATCAATCGTGAAAATAAAACTTGCTTAACAAACACAGCTAGGAGGACAAATCACCAAACGTGAACTTTTCGTCGTTGAAGAAGTTCTGTTCTGATCATCATCAGCAGTTCTACTTCATCCAATGTCACATTTTTGGATGCAAATTCTTGATTTTTTGATAAAAACACAAAAATCACTATATGTTTGCCTTAAAGATTTGAAGAGTTCCCTCAATTCCTTTTGGATCCCATCATCAGAACTGCGTTTTGATAAAACCGGAACCAACATGGATATATATATATACAATCAAAAAAAGAATTTTCCAAATCGGTTAAGAAATGACGGAGTTATGGAGTAACAAACATTAAAAAAAAACATACATCCGAATTGATAACATCCTCTTTTGAAATCTTGAAGTCGGTTAAAAAGAGGCAACAGCACAGACACTGTATCCTAATTAAATTATTTGTGGTTCCGTACCCAAAGGGTAACACGGGACCCTATTACTAAGACTCCGCTGGCCGTCCGTCTTTCTGTCTGTCTGTCTGTCCGTCTGTCACCAGGCTGTATCTCATGAACCATGATAGTTAGACAGTTAAAAATTTCACAGATGATGTATTTCTGTTGCCGCTATAACAACAAATACTAAAAACAAAAGAAATAAACATTTAAGGAGCTCCCTTACAAAAAAAATTAGTAAAAGTTGCTCGTTGCGTTCATCAGGCGCTGGGTACTCAAAATGTATGGGAAAACAAAAATCCGACTCGCACTTGACCAAAATTATACTTGATATTTTTTAATTTTAACGTTGTTATTACTGATAAAAAAATGAAATAAATATTATTATTTAAATTTAAATAAAAAAGTTTACAATAAAGTGTCTAATGTTGTATAGATGTACGGAACCATTCGTGCGCGAGTCCGACTCACCCTTGGCCGGTTTTTCAATTTAATAATTATTGTATTGAAGGATAATTATTCTTTATAAAAGGCTAGTTCATTATAAAACAACAAGGCTTACTATAACTACACTATATTCTGTCACATTTAAATAACGGAACCCTAAAGAGCTACTGCACTACAAACTTCAAACTATTCTCAACCTTACTCCGTTATAACAAGATTCACTCTTCATTGATCCAAATTTTTTGGGAACAAACTTCGAAGATAGCGATGATTAAATAGGCGTAAATATTCTGATTATTCTTCGGAAAATACGAAAAAGGACGTAAGTGACTGTAAAATGCAAGCTACATACGTTCTTTTACTTATGGGTTTTGTAAGTAATGAAGAAGGTAGTATGGGAATTATTAAATATTCAATTGTACTTGGTAACGCTTTCTTAGTGTTAAAGGGATAATTATGACGTCTTTATGGCATAACATATTGCTTAATTTAATATAAAGTACGGTTGTATTACGGTGCTAGTTCCATACAATGCGTCCATAAAAGTAGAAGATGAATTGTGTTAAATAACTGTCAAATGATCACAGAAGCGAACGTTTTGGTCGCATAGAAATATATCAAATTAATTTATATGAAATCATAATTAAGCGTTCCACAAATCCACCAATTTGTCCCTAACAATCTAGAGACGCAACTGTGAGATCGAAAGGGTACAGCAATTATTGACGTGCAATCGGTGCAATATGATATAATTAGGATAATAAGTACATTTATTATCAGATCAAAACAAAGTACTTGCACTGTTTTCTTTTCTTTTTGTGCATTTACTTCTGTTTGTTTCTCCTTAATAAATAAATAAATAAATAAATAAAACAACGAGAATTTTAAGCCATAACGATTTTAAGAATTAGAATTTTGTGATATAATTTGACGGCCTGTTTAGCCTAGTTGGTAGTGACACTGCCTCCGAAGCTACAGGTTCCGGGTTCAAATCCGGCCGGGGCATTATTTGTGCATTTAGCGCGGTTATTTGTTCTTGGGTCTTGGATGTTTTTTTATGTATTTATCTATATAAGTATGTATATCGTCATCTACTACCCATAGTACAAGCTTTGCGTAGTTTGGGACTGGGTCGATTTGTGTAAGATTGTCCCCCAATATTTGTTATATTATTATAATTGAGGGATTATCTATGTTTCTAACACTTAGCATATATATAATGTAACTGGAGTAAGTACTTAATGTTTATTTTGTCAGTGTTAACAATAATTAATTGGCAAAACAAATCCCGCTCCCACAGATATGCTGTGTCAGGTCAGATTTGTCTCTAGCCAAAATCCTCATATTATAAAAAAAGATTTAACAATTCCTCAAATCTCTAAAGAGTTGGTAACGTGTTGGTGATTCTTCGGAAGTCGCAAGCATCCATAAACTACGGTTTCTGCTTACCATCAGGCAGGCCGTATGCCTGTTTGCCACGGTCGTAATCCATAAAAAAAAGAAACAGAGTAGAACTGACCGTTTTCGTTAGTGTTGAGCCAGCGGTAGGATGGTCGCGGCTGCTGCTTGGAGCGCATATCTACGCCCGCCAGCCGCCCCTCTCACTCTCCCGCATCTGAAAACAACAGACAAACCATAAAATAACCACAGATAACATAACATGAACAACACACCACATAACGTAATCATGGTGAGGGCCAGACTAAATAGCTATTCAGTTGCTGGCGACCTTTTTACATGCCAGAACTAGCATGGTACTATCGCCATTAATAGTACATTTCTACAAAGGCCGGGACGAAAGCCCGCCGAGATATGTACTTATATAGTGCTTTTCTCAAACATGCAATGAAATAAACAACAAAAAAATCAAAGTTTTATTTTTAATGCGCATTGTGGCAGAATGTCATGATGCCTGTGCCACAAATTCATGTGGAATGAAAATTAAAAAGTGGACTTTGCCGGCCTAGGCCGGCAAGGTTTGTATGAAATTCCATTAACGACCTCTTGTCCTAGCCGCACCTGAAACGTCTTACTTCGCAGCCTATTATAAGGAATATAACATCAATATTTCATTGCATATTTGAGAAACAATATTTTTGCGCTTGACCGGTTGATTATTATTAAAAGGCCTAACCAGTCAAATGTGATGGACCAGTTAGCTTTAAATATGATAACAGTATAACTTGCACTCCATAAAGAATAGCCGAACTTCCTGTGTAGACATTTAAGCGCACGTAACATAAGCTATGTTAACCAACGCTTTAAAACAAGCAACTTCTTTATCACTTCATAGCCATCGTCTATACATTCCCCAATCCAATAATTGCTTCTAATTATCATTAAACCGTTTTTAATCAGCATACGTTCCCAGAATCATCTTGATGCTGGTTTCTCAAAACTGGTGACTAAAACGTTGAGAATTCGTTTCAAACCTTAAAAATACTCGATAAAAAAACCAAGCCATCATTAATATGAGACAAGACATAAGATACGACAAACATATTTACAAAAACGGACCGAAAAAGTCAACTTCACCCTTAGTAAATGGACTTAAAAACTATGAAGGCAAAATCAGCGTCTTCATTTCTCGGTTTTATAAGTCGACTCGAACGATATGTCACACAATTTATGAGAACCGACTGACGCGTTTCGAGTGATTCGGAATAAGCCCTCGTAATAAATTCGATATCAAACGGACATTGTAGTAATGCGATATAGTGACGTGCGATGCCGTGATAGGGGCCCGATTTATTACGACTTCTTTTTCACTGTTTTCGTTTTTGTTTTTCTTGTTCTATTGTTAAACAAAGATTTGTCGATGTGTTTGAGGATTGACGTTTTCTTTTATATCATGTGTTAGTGAGTATTTGTATACATAATGAATATCTATTAAGGATGAATTTGCATATGTTTAAGACGGTTTATTTGGAAGTTACAATTGTATACGATGCTCAGTTAGCCGATGTTGTAGTAGTGTTACATTACATAATGAAATCAATGTACTCATCTACTTACAAATAGTGTTATATTATAGCGTAACGCCTTGCGAATAGAAATGCATTAAACATTAAAACTATAATTTGGTGTCAATGTTCGAGTAATTTTGTTATTTGCTACAAATATCTTTTTCTCAAACATGCAATGAAATATTGATGTTATGTTCCTTATAATAGGCTGCGAATTATGACGTTTCAGGTGCGGCTAGGACAAGAGGTCGTTAATGCAATTTCATACAAATGTTGCAGGTCTAGGCCGGCAAAGTCCTCTTTTTTAATTTCTATTCCACATAAATTTGTGGCACAGGCATCATGACATTCTGCCATTATACGTATTAAAAATAAAACTTTGATGTTTTTGTTGTTTATTTCATTGCATGTTTGAGAAAAACACTATACATACCTCGGCGGGAAAAATGGGGTTGCCCGCCTGAGACCTATCCGACCTCGCTGCGCTCGGCCGTCTATATGTCTTCGGCCGGCAACCCCTTTCGTCCCGGCCTCTGTAGTAATGTACTACTCTTTTTCTTTGAGACTTAAGCTTTGTTACATCTTTATCAAATACATTAAAAGTAACCTTTATTAGACCCAGAAACATTATAACAAATTAGCATTAAAATGTAAGTATCTACAATTTCGACACATTTGATGTTCACTAATCGTTATAACTGTTCAAACAGCTCAAAAAACATTCATAATTATCAATTAGTATGTTAAGATGCCATTAACACTTACAAACGTTATAATTCCCTTGTCTTATTTCTATCACATATTAGAACATTATTTCGAAACGATACAAAAAGGAAAACTAATGTCTGTCTTGTTGTCTTGTCTTTTTCAATAACAAAAAAAAACAATTGTTACAAATAAAAATAAAACAAAAAAAATCCTTCCTATGAAGTGGAGAAGTAAGTATTCAGGAAGCGTGAAAACGCAGACAATACTAAGTAGGTACGGTACATCTACAATAAATTCACAACCATCCAGATCACGCTTGCGTCCTTTATTCCACATATAAAACATACGTTCAAAATTCGAGCTAAATACCTATCTCTTAAAGTCTGTTTCCTAAATACAAAATCTGCGCAGTTAGGCCGTTAAGAGAATTCGCTCAATTGTTCACAGCTAACTTAAAAAGGTAGTATTACTGTATGAAATTGATGTCTGTTACGTCTTTGTGAAAGTCAAGGGGTGTGAACGTATTGACAGCTTAAAGACAGTCGTTAATCGACTGCCATAATTACCAGCATTTAAACTAGTACATTACATTCCAGTTTTTTATGTCTCCAAAAGGTTTTTACAATAAATTATTATAATTAAAGTCAATTGGCGATTGAAGTCGTCTTTATATGGACCGCCTTTGGAAATTAATTCGGTTTCAATCTAGTTGGCGTTTAATACTTGTACTTTTGCTTATTTTAGTCTGGTTCGGTTTCGAAATAATATCTTAGTATGTAAGAGTTATGTGAACAATAAGAAATATCAAGTTTTATAAAATTAAACAAGATTAAGTCATTACATAATTGACAGTAAAAATTTATTCCATATGTAGCTTACAATGTCATACGGAATGCCTTAAAATGGTCACAAAAATTATGCTCAACCTCGAACTCAATTCATTCTTGACTTGTCAGCATACTTAGCCTACAGTGTTCTTGCCATCAAGCCGGGCATATTCTTGTGTGTCACCTACATGGTATAAAAATGATGTAGATTACATTAGCAAACTTTATTACTACCCGTGAAATAAGTTTTAAATATAAACGTATTTCTGCTTTCCGTACTGTTTGTACTGTACCTCCATAATTACGTAACTAACGTTTACTTAGGCCATATATTCAGCCTCTAATTTGTGTTTAGTACGAGTACGTTCTTATTTTATAGAGGCTACAGTTACGTTGGAATCTAGTGCAGTGCTTTCAAGTATTTTTCCAACTTTTTACCTATTTGAGTTTTGACGGCCAAATATTTAACCCTTACCTAAGTTTATACATTTGAATATTGCATTATATCATAATGCAACTTTTTAGAATTTAATCTGGTACTTATATATTTTTTATTTGTAACAGCTTTATTCAAGTCCCTCTACATTAATCATAATACATATAGCTTTGTGTTTGAAATTTGTGTTTTTTTTTTCATATTGACTTCTAGCTGCTTGGTTATAAAATATAGCCTATATCAATTCTAAAGATGCATTCTTTATATGCAGTCAAAATAATTTTAGAATTCGTAGGATCAGTTCCAAAGATTACCCTTTACATACAAACTGACAAAGCCGCAAGGCGAAGTAGGTACATTTCTTTACAATGGTAGGTTCTCATTACCCTCACAAATACGTATATCTAGTTATAATTAAGAGGTTTTAGTGTCTAGATAGTTATATACGTATTTCCAACCGGGTAATTGCGAATTTTAAAACCAGCTTTACGTCAAATCTATCTTCGGTTTCACCTACAAAGACACCCCTGAAGTTGCAAGCGTCCATAGGCCACGTTGACCGCTCAGCAACCAGCGGGTTGTACCCTAGTTAGCCACCGATGTTACCATAGTTAGCTGAGGGTAAGCGGAAGCATGGCGGTCAGCATCTACGCTATAAGGACGTGCTCAAACGACACCAGCACGGTTAGCACAAGACGGCGCGCGAGCTATCTCGCGCGCGAGATAGACTATCAGTCTCTATCCGATGAGTACACACGGAAAGAGACGGATAGTCTATTTCGCGCGCGATATAGCTCGCGCGCCGTCTTGTGCTAGCCGTACTGACGGCTTGCGCTATCAATCCTGAGCACTGGGATGAGTTGGCCGCAAACAGGCCATCTTGGCGTTCTACCATCTTTCACCGTATCAAATTGTTTGAGGAAACCCGCCTAATAACCATGGACCGAAAACGTTAATTGAGGAAAGAGAGGCCTTAACCCTCCTACGCGTACACGTATAATGCGTCTGGCCAGCTGTATTGTCACTCATGCAGTAGAGTGTTCAAAACCAAGTTTGGCCTAGCCAGCGACATAAGAGCTCATGGTAGGGCAAATCCATGATTTGTTGGGCTCACTGTCATCGAAACCAATGAGGAAGGATTATACAGGGTGACATCGGAGACATGATCAGAAGCTAATTTTTCAGACTCTACACACGATCGCCTTTTCAATGCAATAGTTGTTACATTGAATAAAACAAGTTATTTTTTCAAATTTTTACTAGAAAAATAATAACGCCATACTTAAGTCATGGTCACCTTATCACTTTTGACACACGTTGTATGAAGGATGACAAGACGTCGTGTGCTGTAGGGTGACCAAGTTGTATGAAACATTATTTTTTATGTTAATAATTTGAGAAATAATAGTCAATATTGCAAGTAGTAACTGTGATGTAATCTTCATTGAGTTTAACTTTCAAAACTTCATCGACTCAAATAATTTCTGATCACGTCTCCGATGTCACCCTGTATATGGTATTAAGGCAAAAGTGAGCCTTCAACATTTTATCCATGCATGACACCCAATTGGCGCACCGCGGCACGATTTAATCAAACGTCAGTTAGGACCACTTAATAAATTGTCAGCAAGAAAAAAAGTATAAATCGGACGGCCATAACAGTATAGTGCGGGGTTTATGGTGATGCCTTTGTGTGTTATCGGGCCGATTCTTTATGGGCGAGACACACGGACGGTGAGGATGATCAATATTGACGAGATATTTTTGTTTTTTTTTTATATGGATTCGCTTGGGATACCTACTAATTTCGTGACATATTTTTGTTGTTGTTTTATTTTTCTTTTATGTTTGTTTTATGTCACGTATAAATGTTATTCCTTCTTTCTTTCTAATTCATGCCATTTTTACATCATAATAGGTATTCGGAGTACATTTGTGACTAAATATATACATATCTAAATTACTGTACAGGGTTTTAAATTGCTTTGTGTTACGAAAGTTACCCATATTAATCGTATGACTAATTTTCGTAACACAAAGGTATCAATCAAAACGTAGACTTAATTGAGTCATTAACTATGTGTACATTTTTTGCAATTCACCCATGAAATAAAATATTTTGTATTTGTACATATCGATGCCTTACTTCGCAATTGTACTAATTACTAGGAAGGATTTGTTTTAATTAGAACTATGGCGCACTAATCATAAAGTCTTAATTTGGCTACCTTTTTTTTCGTAATTAGCACGATTGGGAACTAAGGCATCGATATTTAAAAGCTGCACACAAGGTATCCAGTAACTTAAAATATATTGATCAATTATAAAACATTTTAACAATAAAAAACATTTTTGCGTTTAGTAGGCGTAACGCGTGACCAGAGGACTGGTTCATATCTGGCCCAGCGGCTCAGCGTTGCCATCCAGCGTGGCAACGCTGCCAGCGTTCTAGGCACGCTCCCGGCTGGAGTTGAATTAAGAGGAATCTTTTATTTATAATTTAGATTTAGGTTAGATTTTAATTTTAGAGTTTAACATTAGTTTTTATTTATAGATATATTTAATTAAGCACTGTACAAATTGTAATTTATAAATATTTATTATTATAACAAATGGTTATTTTCTTTTAACAACTTATTATAAAAGTAACGTAAACGTAAAGTTGGTCAAAATATAAATTCAAAAAGAAATCATATATTATTCTGAAATAAATTATGAGGAGATATTGTTACTCTACAAAAATTTTAGTTTACTGTAACTTAATTAGTTATCATCTTGACATATAGTCTCCGTGGGAATAGGCCTTTAGACTTAATACATATAATTAATCCAAATATTTTATGTTTTTATTAAAACACGGTACATTCCAGTGCGTAACATAAAAATTAATTTCGCAAAAATTAAGTCCATATATTTAGTGACAAACGAGGCCATTGGCATAAAATTAATTACCATTAATTTTCGCAAAATGGCGAATTATTGCCCACGTCACCGACGAAGCTTTTAGCTACCGTTATCCACACATTAATTAGCAATTAACACTCATTTAACACACTAATTAACAAAAATGCACTATAGAAAGGTTAATGAAAAGACTTAAATATCCATAACACAATCAACCAATATACGCCCTTGTAACATACTTAGGTAACATAAAAGAAGCACATTATAAAAATCGGTTCAAATATAAATAAAAATGTAACATAAAATCGTTTCCACACATCAAGTTAAATTCTATCTTATTAAAAAAAGATATGTATAATATCAATGTCATAAACATATGGACCGCTCATTGTGGGACTCTTCTGGGGAGGCGTAGGTCTAACAGTGGACGCCCTTCGGCTGATATGATAATGAAACATTCTACACGTAAATACTTCTTTTACTTTATCTGTATGTCTACTTATATATCAACTCAAGTGACATATGTCTTAACTGATCAGTAAAGTTGATATAAAGTCATCGTCCGGTATAGCCTAGTGGTTAGTGGTCCTACATACAAAGCTGACGATCCCGGGTTCGAATCCCAGTAGGACAAATATTTGTGTATGACCATGAATATTTGTTTCTGGGTCTTGGATGCCTTCTGACCAGCGCTAGCCTGTGGCTAGCACATGCTGATTTGGGGCCATTTCGTGGCTGTTTTATGTGTTATTATGTTTTCGTGTTTTGTTCTGTACAATACAATACAATTATTCTTTATTGTTCACCAAAAACAAAAACAGTTAAACAGTAATTAAATAATTAAATAACGGTAGACAATTGGCGGTCAATTGGTTCTGTATTGCCATGAATAAATTTATTTCTTCTTCTTCTTCTTCTTCTTCTTCTATGTATTATATCTGTTAAATATATCATACTGGTTTACATAACACAAGCCGTATTTAGCTTGCTATTACTATTTTATTTAAGGTTATAATGTCCCAATTCTGCATTAAGCAGAAACGCTGCTAACGAAAATTACAAAAATTGTGCTCCGAGCAGGATTCAGACCTGCGATATCTGGCATACGCAGCCAATCGCTCTAACCACCGAGCTATCAGAACAGCTCAGGCACGAAATTCTTGGGGCGCTAGTCGGGTAACCTCCACGAGTGTCTGGACTCTTCTAGTTCCTGTAGAGTTGTAGACCCTCGCGGGTCTGGGGGAAGGAGAAGGCTTCAAAGGTAAGTGATTCAAATCCATCACTAGTTCCCTCTTACAACGGCAACGCCTTAGAATCCTGCTCGGAGCACAAATTTATTTCATTTTACCCTTTACCAGTTTACCCTAATGTTTGTCACCTAAATATCCAACAGATGGCACTTATTGTTCACCTCTATTAATATGCAATTATTAGGTTAGTGTCAGGCAATGGGACGTTTACCTTTGGATTTATATGAATAAATCCAACGTTCTAAAATGTCCGACTGTCTGTCGCCCCACTTGACATGTTTACCGGTACTTATGAAGCCTTTGGCGGAAGGCTCTCGATTTGACGACCGCTGTCTCCAATAATCGTTAAGACAAGACGATGTTTATGGGATTAAAAAAATATGTCAGCGTTTTATGGCGTTTAAATTGGTGCGGCGGGCGTTAGGGCGCATGCGCGGTTGGAGGTAAGTGACAGGATTTCTAATAAGATATGTTTATTGATTTCAATTCTGTTGCTCAATTCTACTTTTTCTATTATAAAACTATTGTTTTTAATGCTTCGTCTCGCCCAAGTTTTATTAACTACATGTATGTTTTGTTTTTCTGAAATAAAAATAAATATATTCAAATATATCCAAATGAAAAATATTCCAAACATAGTTCAACCATTATGTTCTTGTACAGGCAACAGAAAAAGTTAATGATAATTTCACTTTTTAGACGCATCACAACTTTCGCAGTATTGTTACGTTAGTGCGACAAACTACAATAAAAACCGGCCAAGTGCGAGTCGCACTCGCGCACGAAGGGTTCCGTACCATTATCTATAAAAAGAGTCCGACTCGAACTTGGCCGGTTTTTAATATTTGTTGTTATAGCGGCAACAGAAATACATCATCTGTGTAAATTTCAACTGTCTGACTATCGCGGTTCTTGAGATACAGCCTGGTGAGTGGTGACAGACAGCGAGGTCTTAGTAATAGGGTCCCGTTTTTACCCTTTGGGTACGGAACCCTAAAAATGATCATTTAATTAACCTTAAAAAAAAAATTGCTGTTGACTGTGCCATAAGGTTCTATTTTATGCAGTAAAGATAAAATTAATTAATAAGTTAATAAGTGCCACCGATGCTGTAAGGAATTGAGGATTCCAGTTTTTAGGGTGACTGAAATAACCAGTAAAAACGGCGTTTTAATCTAAATTCAACTTTTAACGGTTTTGTTTAAAAAAAATATTTTTTTGGATTTTTCTGCCCATAATCATGAGCCACCACCACCACCACCGTATCAGCCATTGGACGTCCACTGCTGGACTTAGGCCTCCCCCAAATTCACGAAATGAATTGAGGAATGAATTGCCACGGGGGTATATGCCATAATTGCCACGAGCACTCGAGAATAATGAACCGATTTCTTTTTCCTTTATGTGACTTTTTTTCTTTAATAATTGTTTATTTATTATGATAATACTATTTTAATTAATAGAACCGATAGCAAGAACTTCCTGATTATTTTAACTTTTCGGATAATTTATAAGTTTTGAAATTTCGTAAAGTAACGATATCGAAATATGAGCCGACCTGTTTCTGGCACTCTCTTTTTTGTAACGAATTGAAATGGACAGAGCGAATGAAGTTCAAATAGGTATATTTAATTTTTAAAAGACCCTATGAAATAATATCGAGTCGTGGGAAAAAAATTAAAAAGCAAAGACTCTTTTTGCTCACTGATTTCTCGCAGTAAAATAGGCTTGTCCGAGCTGGCGATAAGTTCACACGTAAAACATGTGGAACTTTGAAATAAAATAACACTAATAATAAGTGTACCCCTTGCATTTCATTCAATTGTCAAAAGGGACTACCACCGGAAAAGACTAATAATGAATAACATAGAAATAGCCTTTCATTCTAAGTACATTACTGTCCCCATAAGTCTCAAGAAAACACCAAATCGTGACGCTAAGACCGTCAATCTAAAAAACTCCCGCGCCGGGCAGGTGGCGTTCGGAAAGCCATCTCCCCTGTCAAAAACTTGTAAAATATCGCCGTCTCCGCTCTGAGATATCTTAGATTTATTCAGCCGTCCACAAAGAGGAACGTTTTAATTCTTTCATACGACAGATTTATGAACGGACAGATGCTAGATGCCCGGAGATGGTTCCAGTGCGCTATGCTTTTGTTGTGGAATGCTGAGTCTACTAGTATCTACTGCATAATTTGATATATTATTTTGGTAGCTATTGACATGCCCATGATATGGTGAAGGTAAAAACGATTTTTAAACGTTGTGGTGGCGATCAGTTTCATTTTGATGAATGATGATATATCGAGTCACGAGGTTCATAAAAAATACGAAGAAAATAATGGACAATTTCTCTTCATATTTTTGTGTATTAATAATTGATGATTATTTAAATAAATTTCCATGTACCTTCTTAAAATTGTGCAGTGATTATAGTTGTATTTACCGAATAAATATATTTCTTTCTAATTTAGTTCAGCGAATAATATGAATAAATATAATATAGATTCTGATTTGGCGAAGCGAGCCCGGTATGTGATGCTATATATACTTACTATATACAGTAGTATCACGTACCTTATACTATGACGTGAGCTTATTGATGACGAACAGATTTCCTGACGTGTCGGAATATGACAATATTGTCATATTTCGACACGTGGCGGGTGATATTTCTACGTTTTCTACCCCCATGGCTAATCCTAGTGATCTTAAAACTGAATTGAACAAAATTACATGCTATTATTGAACCTGCTAACAAAATATCAAGATCGGTTTAGAGATGCGACTTGCAGAGGACAGACATACAAAAGAAAAATGCTTTTGTATGTCTGTCCGAATGTTCGCCTACAATCAAAAGCTTTTATTTTATTGAACGAGCGGGCGAAGCGTCTCCGTTTGAGCTTTCGACAAAAAATATTCCGTATGTTCATCTGACCGGATGTTCTCCTCTACAGGTCGCATTTCTCAACCGATTCTCGTGAAATTTTGTGAGCAGGTTGGATAATTATAGGTATTATAGTTTTTTTTGTCGAGTCAGTTTCTGAAATTTTTGAAATATGTTTAGTTTTGCGAGGTCTTCAGCTCACATAGCCACTAACCGTATCGTAGTTTACAGAGCCTGAGACGAATTATACCAAACAGCCTAGAATTTACTTTTACTTCACGATAAGTCTAAGTTAGCCTTAACTCAGCCTAACTTTTGTAACCTTGGCTACACAACTGATAAGGCAAGTTCGCCTAAACACCCAACACAGGGTTGTCAAAAGTAACGTTTCTTGTAAAGTACACAACTATAGTTTTAGAGTTCCGTGGTAAAGGACTACGTGTGTCCGCGGCTTAGCTCAGTAACCGTTACTACGAAAATATTCTTATAGGGCACTACGTGTAGGGTATCGTCAGATAAAACGGTAAAACGGGACCCTATTACTAAGACTCCGCTGTCCGTCCGTCTGTCTGTCTGTCTGTCACCAGGCTGTATCTCATGAACCGTGATAGTTAGGTTAGACAGTTGTTGAAATTTTCACGGATGATGTATGTCTGTTGCCGCTATAACAACAAATACTAAAAACAAAATAAAATAAATATTTAAAGTAGCTCGTATGGGATACGCACTTGACCAAAATTCTACTTGATATTATTTAACGTTCTTATTACTGATAATTATTTTTTTAAATATTAATTTTATTTAAATTAAATTAATAAAGGTTATAATAAAGTAGTATTTATAGTAAATGTTGTATAGATAATAGTACCGAACCCTTCTTGTGCGAGTCCGACTCGCACTTGGCCGGTTTTTTGACTAACACTTTCACTGCCAACGATTTCGTAGCGCTACGCTCGTAGCCGATAACATGTGAAAAACCGTACACAGGGGAAAGCGTCTACGAGACAAGCGCCCACCTCCCCCCTTCCAGCTAAATGGGTGTTACACTGGGTATGTAAAATTATGATAGTAGTAAATATAAAGAATTTAAAAGGAAAACTATTCTAGTTAACGAGTAGTCAAAATTATTGTTTGTGACGTTTTAAATCCGCATAATTGCCCTGGTCGAAAGCTACGGAAGCCTATGTTGCGCGTCGCCCAACACGCATTCGGCCGCTCTTTTTGCTTATTGGCACCACAAATAGATATGTGTTCCACGAAACCAGTAATTATACTAGTATTTGTGAATACTACGGCGACTACACTCTAATTGACCGACCGAGCGAAGCGAGCGCACCGTCTCCGGTTCAGCTTTCGACAAATATTCTTTCGTATGTATGTCTGTCTGTCCGGATGTTCTCCTCTACAGGTCGCATTTCTCAACCGATTCTCGTGAAATTTTGTGAGCAGGTTTGATAATTATATAGATTTTTTTGTCGAGACAGTATTTGGAAATTTTGAAACTTGATAAAAAAATTGCGAGGTGCACAGCTCACAGAGCCACTAGTAAGTATACACACATATTTTTGTTTAGACTTTTGTGAATACAGAAATACCAGTTGTTTCATTAAGGCGAAGGGGTGGGCAAGCTCTTTCCATACAAACTTTGTGCAAGTTTTTCTTCGTTTGTGTTTGCACTCCAGTTACTATTTTTGGTCCATATGCTTATTTTTTTGTTAGCTATGTCTTGATGTTTTTCTTTTTTATTTTAATTATTTTTTGTATTTTTTTATGTTTATTATTTTTGATATAATGCAAAATTTCAACATCAAGTTCTGCGTATATGCAATATATGCTAACAAAAAATAAAATTAAATGCTGTAGTGCCAAAACTAACGCAAAAAACTTGCACAACCTTTGTATGGAGAATGGCTTGCCCTACCCTGCGCCTTAAGCTAGGTTTTATTTTATTTAAAGCAAACAATCTGGGCTTAATTCGAATTGTTCGTTTAAATATATAGGTAATGTATGAAATACAATAAAATTTAAAAAGTACAATAGAAATAAAATTATAATATATGTAGATGCTTGGGAACAAAACAATATTGACCTAAGGTTTTTATAATCAAATGGTGAGACATATTTCAATCCTATAATTTTACATCTCAAATTATTAATTTGATTGTACACATTGGACTTGGATATCCGCGTACGAAGGAATAAGTTACTTTAACCACCGACACACCGTTTGTAAGATAACATAAATATATCACAAACTGTTTATCAAAAAGAAATCCCAACATCCAAAGCGCCAACCCTGCCTTGTCAGATAGTGTCGCCTTACTAACTCGTAAAAGAAACGTCATAAATCTGTCAAATTTGACATGCCTGGCAAAATTATGAGCGATACTGAGTGATTTGTGTAGTGACGCAAACAGCAATAGAAGGGCTTTCTCGGTAGTAATGAATCGAGGGTCGGTTGAAAAAAGACGGGTGCCGTGTTCGTAGGTTTAGAATAGGATGGCTCATTATAAAATTATAGTTTGCGCTTTGAAATTGGCGAGGAGTTATAGCGATTGTTTTTTTTAATTGGTCGCTCCTGTTATGTTTAGCGGAATATGTATTAATGTTTATTTTGGCAAGTAGTCGTAATAGTTAGAGGTTTGGCGTGAGAGCTTCTGTCAAGTTGAGTTGCCTACTCACTTTGCAAGCCTAATCCCAATAAGGTCTAGTTTCTCCCTTAGGTTGGAAGGTGTGATGGCAGTCGCTTCCGTAAAAAGTAGTGCCTACGTCAATTCTTGGGATTAGGTAGCGGAGCCCAGGCATCCCTCAGGATGCAACCGTACTGGGATAATGCTAAGATGATGATGATGATGATTTATCTTGGCAAAATGCTTAGTTCCCCATGAATACGATTCAACAAAATAATAGTTACTAATTACTTGGTCAACGAGGTTAAGTTTATTTTTTGGTAAAAAAATTACACGACTTTACCCATTGAGAATCGTACACGAAAGATTGCTCAAAAGACTTTTGTCACGCGAAAGCGAACGCTAGGGGCAATTTTTTTTCTGCGTTTTTATTTGTTGCTATCAGCTTGTGCAACATTTGAACCTGCTTTCTACAAATACATGGTTTTCCAGCAGCTGCAGGGAAAACATTCAACATATTAACGCACTGCAGACATCGATTGACGCACCGATAAGAGCCTCAAACAGGATCAACTCAGAAATTTAAATAAACTCCATCCGCCACTCATACGTCACAAACTAATTCCCGGTTCGGTACAGCGGCGATTCGTCACTCGATCGTGACGTCACGCGGCCATTTTGAATTTAATTTGACGCGCTGACTGAGGCGTTTAATTATTGGCACTCATTACCTGTCTATCGATATGCACCGCTTGAAATTAAAAAAGCGTAAGTACATTATTTGTGCTGCAACAAAATAGCCCAAACGAATATAGGCTTTAATTCAAAAGCGGAAAATTCAAAATATTAGAAATGTTCGCGTAAAATGTCAATAATTTTAAGTACAGTCCAGTGTGATTTAAGCCTTTGTAGTTTTGGTTGAAAAATCAAGCTTTAGTTTACGGGGTACGATTGTAATGGCAATCAATATTGGTATTTTGATGGATGCTACGCTATAACGCGTATGAAAGTGATTTTGTGATTTAATTACATTGGTTTTTCATGGCATAGCTAAAGCAATCAGTGCGCTTTTTTACGACTTATAAATGAGCGCAAATGATAGCGTGCGGGTTTTTAAATTAAGGTACAACACAGAAATCTTA
Organism: Notocelia uddmanniana; assembly: GCA_905163555.1. Taxonomy (NCBI): domain Eukaryota; kingdom Metazoa; phylum Arthropoda; class Insecta; order Lepidoptera; family Tortricidae; genus Notocelia; species Notocelia uddmanniana. The sequence goes on from LR991060.1 coordinate 27,028,616, forward strand.
ATCTATTGATTAAACATGTTTTTACTACTTATATCAGCAGATATCTTACCAGCTTCTGTGCCGACTTAAACCCTACACTAATCGAATGTTATGAGATATGACTGCCTGTTTAGCCTAGTTGTTAGTGACACTGCCTCCAAAGCAAGAGGTCCTGGGTTCGAATCCCGGTAAGGGTATTTTTTCTGTGGTGAGCAGACATTTGTTCCTGAGACTTGGATGTTTTCTATGTATTTAAGTATATATTACTGTATATATATTAAATATATCGTCGTCTCGTACCCATAACACATGCCTTATTGAGCTTACTATGGGACTAGTTCGATTTGTGTAAGAAATTGTCCTCTAAAATTTATTTATTTATTATTATTAATGACATAATAAAATAATAAATAAAAATAAAAACCCCTTTATTTCTCATTTAGAGTGTTTACATTATATCAATTTTAATTTTTATCTTATTTAATTTAATGAGACACCCTTTACTGGTGAAGGCCTCCTCCAGTTGTCGCCACAGTGTCGACGTATCATCAATTAAAGAGGCAAATAGTAAGTAAATATATGAATTACAGATTAAGCCGGGCATTAAAGTGAAATAAAATTTAATAGCTAATAGTGTAAAATTAGTTAACGACTAACTTTTGCCAGCGACTTTGTCCGTGTAATCTTCTCCTCCCTGTCCTTATATCTATGTTAGTTAAGGCTACAGACTATTTATATACGAAGTTTCATCATAATCCATTTAGCCGTTTTTACGTCATTGAGCAACAAATATCCAAACGTCTCTAAACTTTCGCATTTATAATAATATACTAATCGGATAATAGGATTATAATTATATATTTGCTGATACGTGCTAAGATTTTCTAATTCCTACAAAATAGTAATAAACTATCAAGTTGTAAAATACCAAAGATAGTAAATTGAAAGGCATTTTAGTATTACAAATTTTACGATTAAGTTTATTTAATAAATAAGCAGGCCATCAACATTCATGGAAACAGGTTGCTACTACATAAAACCTTTAGACATTTCCTGTGACACTTGCTCGGATTGACAGTTAAATAGTTTGATTTCGATATGGCTTGAGGGAAACTGGTAAATAAATTAACTATTAAAAGACCGCTACTTGGTTTTAGCACGACATCAAAGAAATGGCAAGTTTTGACCAACCGAACGAACACGCCTTCTAGCATTTTCTGTAAACTTACAATCGATACAGCTCTTTAAATAAAAAACCGGCCAAGTGCGAGTCGGACTCGCGCACGAAAGGTTCCGTACCAGAAAGAAAAAAATACTTTTGTTGTATGTAAGGGGGGCTTCCCTTAAATATTATTTTTATTTTATTTTTAGTATTTGTTATTATTGTGGCAATAAAAACACAACATCTGTGATCATTTTAACCTCCTTGCTATTACGGTTCATGAGATACAGCAAAAAACGCTAACAACTACTCTGTTGTATGGGAGGCCCCCTTAATTATTATTATTATTTTGATTTAAGTATTTTTTGTTGTAGCCACAATAAAAATACACAATCTGTGAAAGTTTCAACTGTCTCGCTATTACGCTTCTTGAGATACAGCTTGGTGACAGACGGACGGACGGACAGCGAAGTCTTAGTAATAGGGTCCCGTTTTTACCCTTTGGGTACGGAACCCTAAAAAGGGTTGGCAACGCGCTTGTGCTTGTTCTGGAGTCTCAAGCGTGCATGGGCTACGGTGCACGGTATCTGCTTACCATCAGGCAGGTCGTAAGCCAGTAAGTTTTCCACTGGCGTAGTATAAAAACATAGGAAGAAATTAAGTAAATGGTTTAGTCTGAATCTGAATCCACCGTAATGTCATTGGCTACTAAAATCTATTATGTATTAGAATTGGAATATTTATTTGATATATATATAGTAGGTACGTGGTGTGCAAATAAATATGTTTTCAAAGTACAAAAAATATAGCGTTTGTTACTTACAGGCCGGATGAAGTAAATGTCATGTAGTCACCCTTTACTGGTGAAGGCCTCCTCCAGTTGTCGCCACAGTGTCGACGTATCATCAATTAAAGAGGCAAATAGTAAGTAAATATATGAATTACAGATTAAGCCGGGCATTAAAGTGAAATAAAATTTAATAGCTAATAGTGTAAAATTAGTTAACGACTAACTTTTGCCAGCGACTTTGTCCGTGTAATCTTCTCCTCCCTGTCCTTATATCTATGTTAGTTAAGGCTACAGACTATTTATATACGAAGTTTCATCATAATCCATTTAGCCGTTTTTACGTCATTGAGCAACAAATATCCAAACGTCTCTAAACTTTCGCATTTATAATAATATACTAATCGGATAATAGGATTATAATTATATATTTGCTGATACGTGCTAAGATTTTCTAATTCCTACAAAATAGTAATAAACTATCAAGTTGTAAAATACCAAAGATAGTAAATTGAAAGGCATTTTAGTATTACAAATTTTACGATTAAGTTTATTTAATAAATAAGCAGGCCATCAACATTCATGGAAACAGGTTGCTACTACATAAAACCTTTAGACATTTCCTGTGACACTTGCTCGGATTGACAGTTAAATAGTTTGATTTCGATATGGCTTGAGGGAAACTGGTAAATAAATTAACTATTAAAAGACCGCTACTTGGTTTTAGCACGACATCAAAGAAATGGCAAGTTTTGACCAACCGAACGAACACGCCTTCTAGCATTTTCTGTAAACTTACAATCGATACAGCTCTTTAAATAAAAAACCGGCCAAGTGCGAGTCGGACTCGCGCACGAAAGGTTCCGTACCAGAAAGAAAAAAATACTTTTGTTGTATGTAAGGGGGGCTTCCCTTAAATATTATTTTTATTTTATTTTTAGTATTTGTTATTATTGTGGCAATAAAAACACAACATCTGTGATCATTTTAACCTCCTTGCTATTACGGTTCATGAGATACAGCAAAAAACGCTAACAACTACTCTGTTGTATGGGAGGCCCCCTTAATTATTATTATTATTTTGATTTAAGTATTTGTTGTTGTAGCCACAATAAAAATACACAATCTGTGAAAGTTTCAACTGTCTCGCTATTACGCTTCTTGAGATACAGCTTGGTGACAGACGGACGGACGGACAGCGAAGTCTTAGTAATAGGGTCCCGTTTTTACCCTTTGGGTACGGAACCCTAAAAAGGGTTGGCAACGCGCTTGTGCTTGTTCTGGAGTCTCAAGCGTGCATGGGCTACGGTGCACGGTATCTGCTTACCATCAGGCAGGTCGTAAGCCAGTAAGTTTTCCACTGGCGTAGTATAAAAACATAGGAAGAAATTAAGTAAATGGTTTAGTCTGAATCTGAATCCACCGTAATGTCATTGGCTACTAAAATCTATTATGTATTTTTTCAATTTTCAATTTTTTCAATTTTATTTATTTCCCATGTAGGTATACATTGATACACTTACGTCCGTCAAATGTTACACATTTTGCTTAAAACTACTAATAATTGCTAATTACTTTATAAATAACTTATCATAATAATTACAATTATTCCACACATCTTTTTCTATTAAGTAATCCGACACTTTATAATAAGATTTCTCAACTAATTTAAATTTTACAACTTTTTTAAACTTATGATCTGGTAAGTCTAATATATGCTTAGGGATTTTGTTGTAGAAATGTACCGCCTGTCCAATAAATGATTTCCGAGCTTTGGCAATTCGTAAGCGACGCACAGCAAGTTTATCCTTGTTTCTTGTATTAAAGGTGTGTATGTCACTGTTTTTCGGAAGATGTTCGTAGTATCGTCTGGCATACATGATAACTTCATAAATATAGAGTGACGGTAGTGTTATGATGTTGACTTTTCCAAATATACCTCTCAAGGACGTTCTCGGTTTCAAATTATAAATCGCACGCACAGCCCGCTTTTGTAGAACGAATATGCTGTCTACATTGGCAGATTTTCCCCAAACTAGGATTCCGTAAGACATGAGACTATGAAAGTAGCTGTAGTACACTAATTTAGCTGTGTCTATGTCTGTTAGCTGCCTAATCTTTCTGACAGCATAAACAGCAGAACATAATTTACTACTCAAAGTGGCTAGGTGCGAACCCCACTGCAATTTGGAATCAACTGTCAAGCCTAGAAACACTGTGTTATCCGAGAAGTCCAGTGTATGACTGTCCAGAATCAAGTTTGGTGTGTGATATTGTTGAGTCTGGCGGCAAGTTGAGAATCTAATGCATTTTGTTTTTTTAGGATTCAGTACTAAATTATTGACTGTAAACCAATGCAATACCCCCTGCAAAATCGGATTAATAATAGATCCAACTCCATCGCTATTTCTGGGCACTTTAAACAAAAGCGACGTATCATCCGCAAATAGTACTACACTGGTTGAGTCGTCTAGTATGTACGGTAAATCGTTAATGTATAATAAAAATAAGAAAGGGCCCAGTACAGATCCCTGGGGAACACCCATTTCAACCGACATTTCTACTGATTTAGATCCATCAACATCAACACACTGGGTTCTGTTTGTTAAATATGATTTCAGAACACCTAAGGACCTACCCTTGACACCATAATGATTCAGTTTAGCCAACAACGTCGGGTGATCAACACAATCGAATGCCTTGGATAAATCGCAAAAAATACCAATGGCATCATGCGAATCATTCAAGGCATCGAATATGTATCTTATAAGACTCGCTGTAGCATCAGTTGTTGAACGACCTTTAATAAAGCCAAACTGTTGAGTATGCAAGATGTTATGGGCATTAAAATGGAATAACAGCTGATTCAAAATAATTTTCTCAAATAATTTACTTAACGCTGGCAAAATCGATATGGGTCTGAAATTATTACAATTCTTAGGGTCTCCAGATTTAAACAACGGAATAATCCTGCTACACTTCATAAGATCCGGAAATGTACCACTGTCAATACACAAATTGAAAATTGTACATAAGTGAGGAGCCAGAATGTCTATAACGGTATCCAGTAATTTTACAGAGAGTTCAAAAATATCCTTAGTACTTTTAAGTTTTAGGGATCTATATGATTTAATTAAATATGCTACGCTAATATAATGGAACTTAAAAATAGGACCTCCAGAGACATTTAATCTTAAAAGATGTTCCGCCACTGTGCAATTTGAGTTAAGGCATTTAGTTGTTTCAACAGGAACATTTGAAAAGAATTTGGCAAATGAGTTTGCGATATTCACATTATTGTTAAGCGTCGCATTTTTATTCACTAACTGGATTTTAGCTCTACTTGCCTTTGATTTTCCCAATTCCTCGTTGATAACAGCCCAGGTGGTTTTAATAATATTTTTTGAACATTTAACTCTATTACTTAAGTACATTGATTTTGCTTTCATACAGACTTTTTTGAAAATTTTGGAGTAATTTTTTGTATATTCAACGAAGCTTTTATCGAAAATAATAACTTTCAAATTATACAATTCAAATAAATGGTCTCTGCTTATTCTTATTCCTGATGTAGCCCAATCATTAAACTGCAGCTTTAACTTCTTCTTTCTAGTTTTATTAGGAAAAGATCTCTCAAACTCCTTTATAACATGACAGAAAAAAAATCATTGTAGTAGCCATCCGCCGTTTGATATGATTCAGAGCTGCCACTGGATGAAATTAGATGGTTTACTTTTAGGTTTTCTCGAAAACTTTCCATCCTTTTTTTATCAGTGACAGGCCTATAAACGTATGTGCCTAAGGGAGTACAATCATCCTGGAGTTTGAAAGTCACTATTTGACCCGTATGGTCAGATCTCAAGTTATTTATGATATTCTTAGTAGTTTTACAATCAGAGCCACAAAAAACATTATCTATACACGTTCTTGATACAGCTGTTATTCTAGTCGGCTCATCAAATAAATTGTTAAGGTTAAAACATTTGAACAAATTTAGCAACTTGCTGCGCTCGGGAGTATTTTTCAGAAGATCGATGTTGAAGTCACCACAAGTAATGACCGATTTGGTACCTCGAGTCGCACGCCTCAAAACTTCTTCCAGCACTGCTTCGAAGTTTTCAAAGTTACTTGCAGGTGGTCGATATATGCAAATAATAATACAATGCTTCAGCTCCACGCACGATATTTCAATTACTCGTTCAATCGAAAGGGCACAAACATCGGGTCTGTTACTAAACTCTATACTTTTTCTGACTAAAATTAATGTACCTCCTCTCATTGCGGAGCTTCTGCAGAATGAGCTTGCGGTGCTGTATTCGCCAATGCCACTAGTGTTCTCGAAGTCTCTCAACCATGTCTCAGACAAACAAATACAATCCACACAAAACTTTTCTAAAAATAAACTAATTTCTAACTGTTTGCCGGGAAGACCTTGTATGTTTTGATGTACTACTATCAAATCTCTAAGCTTCCCAGTGTGCGAAAATTTTCAATAGAAACAAGTGAATCTAGCGGAACCCTTATTAAGCTCTTTTTAGTGTCACTAAAGCTATTATTTTTAATAATGTAGCTTAACAATCGAGCAATTGTGTGTTTGTCTTTATACTTACACGAAAAGTTGTTATTATATGTCAAATTAATACTAAGATGGAATTTATTAACATCAAATAAATAGAAGCCAGCGCTTTGGGCATTTGTCAGGTTATACAATATCATATTTATTTTATAGATTTCATAATTAATACTATGGGTCTCTGATAGGTATGGCAATGTCGACAGAATACAGTTCTTTATGTCACAATCATGATAGAGATTTAAAAGTCGCTTAAAGCATTGTACGATTTGAGTTTTACAAATCCCAGATACACCTCCACTTCCTGTAAAGAATACTAAAGTTTTCCCGCAAAAAAATGTAGTATCCTGCGCTAACGCTTTATCAACAAGAGTCAACAAATTAGCACCGTGGAAGCAATAATTTATAATTGTAGAATTAGGACAATATGAAGAAAGTAATTTGCCCAACCCTTTGCCCAGTCCATCCGAGAAAACTATCACGTGGTTGGCACTACTTGAAACCGATTGATCTTGAACACTAATAACGACTCTACTGGTAACTTGAGGCTCCTTGCCCGGGTCTAGCTTCGGTTCAACTATTAGAATTGGAATATTTATTTGATATATATATAGTAGGTACGTGGTGTGCAAATAAATATGTTTTCAAAGTACAATAAATATAGCGTTTGTTACTTACAGGCCGGATGAAGTAAATGTCATGTAGTCATCTTTGTGTTGTGAAAAAAAGTCTGTATAATCTTAACTGTAGAGACATCTTTCACATTATCTGGAGTAAAGGTTTGTCAGAATCGATACATTATGCCACTAGCTGACAGGTCTAGGCGTCAAAATCCCCCCATCATGATTAGTTTTCATGGATTTGATAGATAGTTTTTGACAGTCATACATTTCGCCACATCAGTTCTGCCAACGTATGACCTCAAAAACTCTAATATATGAGGGTTTTTGAGCCGGACGTCGATATGATTAGGAGATGAAAAACTTATGAAATTCGTTAATATGTATTTGGCCTTTGCATTTGGTACTATGCGATTAAAAAAACAATCACAATCGCATCGCATAAAGTCGATTCCCGATTTTAATTAAGAAATCTCATGACATCCCTTATTAAAATTGAATGATTGCCCGTAATGCACTGGATGCGGCGCCATTAAAAATATGCCAGCCAATCTGATGTATCCGTCAGCGTGGGATAATAAATTAATGGCATTCTGGAAATTGCTTCGCATTTTTTTTGTCCAAATGGAAATGACGATGTGGATTATCAACTTTCATTATGGGTTTTAATTTGGATGGACTTCTTTTTATTATTATTTATGTAGTTTATGGGAAGATTTTGACACAGTGATCTCGATAAAAAATTATAATGTCGAGCTGTTAGAACAATACAGCCGTAATAACAATAACACCACTAGTTGTTCTTCAGGTAGGTGTTGTGTTCCTGGTGGTGAGTAAGGTCGCCAGAGCTCCCGAGGGGCCGAGGATGCGCTGTGATGAGAGTGCCTTGTGAGTGCGAGACCTGACTTTGCCTCTAGCTATCAACACAACGAATCCTCAAGTCCATAAAGGGTTGACAACACGCCTGTGCTTCTGGAGTCGCAAGCATCCATAGGCGGTGTCTTCTTATCATTAGGATGGCCGTAGGTACGCTTGTTCGCCACTGTCGTTGTATAAAAATGCCTAGGGATCTATGTTGCTGTATAGCAAATGGTTTTGTAAGTATTTGCTGTGGCTTTCACGCACTCTACGCCGAAACTTGACACTCTTCGGTCAAATTTCTTCGTTTGCGGAGGTCAAAGGATTATAACTGGCCATGGTTCAAATACTAGTAAATAGTAAATACTAGCTGACCCTGCGAACTTCTTACTTTACGTAATGAATTTTCTATAAACCATTATTTTCGTGACTTGTTCTCAATTCGAAGCGGAGAAAAAATCAGCAAATCTTAACAAAAAGACTTCAACCGTTGTTGAGTTATAAAAGGTGTTATAGACTTTGTTCTATATATAAATTAATTATTTATAACACGGATAAAACACACCAATACATAAACAGAGACATCGGCACTGTCGGTCCGTTCAGCCTAGTTGGTAGTGTCACTGCCTCCGAAGCTAAAGGTCCCGGGTTCGAATCCCGGTAAGGGCTTTTGTTTCTGTGGTGAGCCGAGACATTTGTTCCTGAGACTTGGTTGTTATCTATGTTTTTAAATATATATCTATTATAGTATATTACGATACAAGTGCAGAGAATAGGAAATTCGCACCGAGTGGTGATAAATTAAAACACGACCGAAGGGAGTGTTTTAAATCGACACGAGTTGCGAATTACCTATTCGCACGTGTATCGTACAACGTTTTACAGTACATATGGCTCTTTAAAGTTTCAACATATGCACGTAATCTGCTGCTTACCGCACTCATGAGGTAAAATAACACCATATGTACTGTAAAATATATCATCGTCTAGTACCAATCATAACACAAGCCTTATTGAACTTATTATGGGACTAGTTCAATTTGCGTAAATAAATGCTCCCTAATATTTATTATCATTAGCAAATGCGGTTTGTAAATACAAATGACAGCTGTCAGCACAAGTATCAATAGTCACCTGCGTTGTCAAGGGCCTGTCAAAAACAATCGGCACTTGGCGCCCAAACTAGTTCGGATTTGGAATAACCCGATATATTCGTGTGGAATTTGTCGTTGGTAAACTTTTTAATGCCAATACGAGTCATGCCCCTAGCACAGTACTGCAGTCCTACCGTTGGCCTGTCCCGGTTGTATGCTAGAGCACCTGTTGGATCCTAGAGGCTGGAATTTTTTTATGGGCTCTGGAGGGGAACTACCTTAAAACGTTGTGATAGCTCAATTTGCTGAAATGAAACATTATTTTATTTCTCCTAAGTAATAAAACTGCATTCACAGATTTTTGAAAAAATGTATAGACAGCGAAACAAAAATATTTTTTGTCATTATTGTCTGAAAATTTTTGATGCCAATCGATCCTATTTCTATCAAGGAACTGAAACTTGTTAGAGACCGACCTAGTCTATGATACAAAAGAGGCCTAATAAGTAGTAAAAATAGTTATTCTCTTTTTCAAAAAATCTGTGAATGGTGTTTTATTGCTTAGGAGAAATAAAATAATGTTTCCATTCAGCAAATTGAGCTCTCTCAACGATTGAGGGTGGTAGTTCCCCTTCAGGGTCCATATTTTTTTTCCACCCTGTATGTTTAGCAGCCCGGGGTCCGATGTGGCACCTGATCCCAAGATAGGCGTACGCAATTGTTTTACAAAAGCGACTGCCATCTAACCTTCTAATACAACTTCGTAACTTGGCGGGGCGGGATTGATATGTGGCATGTCGCAGAGATACCTCACTTGACAACATACAGTCAGTATTACGTGCGCAGAAGCCGAGCAGTAGGTACTGCATTCGTATCGCCCCGCTTCAGCGGATGGCGCGCCAGTCAGGAAGCACTCATTTAAATGTGGGATTCGTATCGCCCCGCTTCAGCGGATGGCGCGCCAGTCAGGAAGCACTCATTTAAATGTGGGCGCAGTAAAAAGCAGTACTGACTTGACTGACAGTTGACACTGACATCTGACAGTTTTCTCATATCGTACAACTACAAACAAATAAGGACATTGCCTAACTGAGAGAGAAAACTAGATTTTGTTGCTTTCTTTCGCCCAGAAGCTACTGTTAATCATCACCCGAAAGACGTACGCTGCTGGACATAGTCCTCCCCCAAAGAATTCCACAATGACCGGTCCTGCGCCACCCGCATCCAGCGGACACCCGCGAACCTTACCAGGTCATCAGTGCACCGTGTGGGGGGCCTGCCCACGCTACGCCTTCGGTACGTGGTCGCCACTCGAGAACCTTTCCGCCCCAACGGCCATCGGTTCTACGTGCTATGTGCCCCGCCCACTGCCACTTAAGTTTAGCGATTCGGAGGGCTATATGATGGCCTCATTCCTGATGCGATCACACAGAGAAACTCCCAGAATAGATCTTTGGGTGACTTTGAGCCTTCCTATGAGGCCCATAGTAGCTGTTAATATAATAACAAATGATATTTTGTATTTTTTTATAAACGCTGTGGTACCGGGTTATTCGTACCCACGACCCGCAGATATAGTCGCGTGCCTAACCGCTCGGCTACAAAGTTCTAAATCTATAGCACAAAGTGAACATTTAAATTACTAGTGCTTCGACCCGGCCCTATGACAGACAGACACACAAACCACCTTATTATTAGCCATCACATGAATCACGCTTGCCGGCTGTCGCCTGTAAAACATGAATCTCAATTGTAACGCATTGGAGCGATGACAGTCCGCTATGAGAGGCTAAATTTAAATTCGTCATAATGTTCTTGGTTTAAGAGCAATGGACACGTAATGTATTGCGTCGAAACATGTAGCGAACTAGCCAGAGAATTATTTAGAAAGGTTTCCCATTTTTAACCGACTTCAAAAAAAGGAGGAGGTTCTCAATTTGTCAGAATATTTTTTTTTATCAAAGTCAAAGTCAAAGTCAAAGTCAAAAGTTTATTTGTGCAAAAAGTAGGTAATGTTAGCAACAGGTGTTATGTGACAATTCAAAGGATCTCCACTTTTTGCCGATAAAACGGCATACAAATTTTAAATCAGGCGATTTCATCACCTTACATACCAACCTAGTTACAAATTATTTAATAAACATTATTACAATTTCGCCATTGAATACTTATAAATAAATATCAATCATAAGACAGAGTCACGTAAATATTCTTGTACGTCATAATAACATTTATCTTTAAATATTTTACCTATACTATTTCTAAATTTGTTAGTTGGTAGCGTTTTCAGAGATACCGGCAACTTATTGTACAGTTTGACTGCCATGTAGAAAATATTTTTTCTGAATAGTGCACAGTGTGCTCGTGGAAGTGTGTACTTATCTCTTGGTCGAATATTACGTTCAGGGTTGTTTTGATATTTCTGAAAACGGTCGTCATATTTCCTTATGAAAGTTAGGCATTCCATTATATATAAGCAGGGGACAGTTAATATTCCCATTTCCTTAAAATATGGCTTACAGCTTACCCTAATGCTTATTCCAGCTATAGCACGCACACATCTTTTTTGCATTACAAATACATTATGCCAATTTGTTGAGTTACCCCAAAACAATATGCCATAGATTAAGATTGAATGAACATGCCCATAGTAGGCAGTGATAGCAGTTTCCTGATTAACTAAATTGCGTAATTGCCTGAGAGGATAGATAAAGCTATTTATTTTCGAGCATATTCTTTCTATGTTATATTTCCAATTACAATTTTGGTCCAGAGCTATTCCTAGAAATATACATTTATCAACTGATTCAATCGGTACATTGTTAAAATTTAATTCTATTTTAGGCAGTTTAGACTGAGGCTGGTGAAATTGCAGAATTTTAGTTTTGGCAATATTTAATATAAGATTGTTGTTTTCCAGCCATTGCGCCGCGCTAGTTAAGGCAGATTTTATTTCAGGTTTTAACATATTTATTTCTGTGCATTTTACTATGATCGTACAGTCATCTGCAAATAGGACAGTTGGGTGAGAAATATGGTCTGGTAAATCATTAATGTAAGTTAAAAATAGTAAGGGGCCAAGGGTACTTCCTTGAGGTACCCCAAATTTAATCGTTTTTACTTGAGATTGATGCTTGACTAAAGTTTTTGTCCCAGAGCATATAGCAGTTATCTCACATACTTGCTTGCGGTCCTCTAAGTATGATTTCAAGAGGTTGTACGTATTGCCACGGATTCCGTACAAATTCAGCTTTGCCAAGAGGTGTTTATGGTCAACATAGTCGAATGCCTTTTGCATGTCCATAAATATTGCAGCTACACGTTCTTTTTTATTAATACAATGCATTATGTGATGAAGACAATCAAAAACCGCTAATTGAGTCGATTTATTTTTCCTAAACCCGTTTTGTTCCTTTTTAAGTACATTAAATTTTTCCAAAAAGTTATATAGACGATCATAGATTAAGGTTTCGGCAAGTTTAGAAAAAATTGGTAGAATAGATATCGGTCTGTAATTACCTACTTCTTTTTTGTCACCTTTTTTATGCACTGGCTTCATTATAGACATCTTAAAATGGGTAGGAAATTTCGCTTGTTCAAACATAAGATTAAAAATGTGTGTTAGAGGACCTGCAATACCCATAGAACAGAACTTGACAACTTTCGTACATATACGATCATGCCCAGTACTATTTGTATTTTTTAACCTATTTATTGCTTTTATTACTTCTAGTTGATTTGTTGGCATCATGAACATTGAATTTGGAATTGGTTCAATTTTATTAGTACGGTGTATGTCATTTATGGCAACTTGATCTATAAAGTAGTCGTTAAAACAATTAGCTATGCCTTTCGGATTGGTTATGATAGATTTATTATAAAATATCTGATTGATTGAATGTTCTGATTTATTGTTTTTAAATTTATTAATAACGTTCCATGTTGCTTTTGATTTGTTTTGCTCTTTTTTTATATAATAGGTGTTCTGCGCTTTTTGGGTTAAGGAGATAATTCTTCTTAATCGCTTAGCGAAAGTTCTGTATACGTGTTTGTTCTGTTCTGTTGGTTTGAGCCTGTATTTCCATAATAGTGATCTTTTTTTCTTTGCACACAATTTTACCCCTTTTGTCAACCATAACGGTTTCTTTTTGGTTGAATGCTTTATTTTCCGCCAAGGGAAGCAGAGTTTATAGAACAATTTAAATAAGTGATAAAATTCGGAAAATGCATCATTAACATCAACACTCTCATATACCGTGTTAAAAGATAGTTTATTGATAATTTTCATGAACTTCTGCATATTCTCCCTACAATAATCTCGATTTTTTGTAAACCAGTACTTAAAACGTTCCTGTACAGGTTTGTTTAAAGGAATTGCTATAAAAATACCTCTATGGTCCGATAGTTCAAGCTCATATGTTATTGTATTAACATTTTTGATATTACTATTAGTGATAAAATTATCAATACAAGTTTGTTTAGATGAAGTTACTCTTGTTGGAGTTGAGATTTTCAACTCAAAATCAAATGATGACAGAAGTCTTTCAAAGTAAGTATTTGTGTTAGAGTCTTTGAGTCTATCAATATTAAAATCTCCACATATTATTGTTTTCTTTCTTTTGTTGAGACAATAACCCAAGGTGAGCTCTAAGTTTAGAAAAAATGTATCATAACACTGATTAGGAACTCTATATATGTATGTTCACCGATTACTCTGTTTTCTAGTTGGTCCCATTGTCACAAGGTCTGGATCTTATGACGGAATCTTGGAAAAATTTAAGGAACTCCTCAAATTATAAACCAAGAGGATGGGGTAAGGCAAAAAATAAGGAACTCAAATTATATACCAAGAGGATGGGGTCTGGCAAAGTTTTTTTCTGTTAAAAATTTATTTGTGTATCATATTTTAGGGCTACCATTGACCGAGCGAGCGAAGCGAGCGAAGCGTCTCCGTTTCAGCTTTCGGCCGACAAAAATTCTTTCGTATGTCTGTCTGTCTGTCCGGATGTTCTCCTCTACACGTCGCATTTCTCAACCGATTCTCGTGAAATTTTGTGAGCAGGTTCGATAATTACATATAATTTTTTTGTAGACTCAGTTTTCGGAAATTTTGAAATTTGAATTAAAAAAATTGCGATGTCTACAGCTCACAGAGCCACTATATAGTAGTAAATTAAAACAATTAACTTAAAATAAAAAATCTGAAAACTTTTCATATGATAGTTTTGTTTCATTTTCCTGAACAAAAAAAAATAAATTTAAATTCTGCCTATACATAGCGGCTACTAGATGTAGTACTCAAACGCAACAGGTGTCCCCACATGGTTAAATTTATTTCGTAGTAAACTACGATTATTCTCCGGATACGTGAACTCTGGAAGTCTATTTAGTTCGTCAAGTTGCATATTACATTTTTATCTGTTTGCGGTGCCAGAATGACCACCACTGAAGTTAAATTGCAGTGTGAAGAGAAATGACACCAAATTGACTTGCTGAGTGGTTACGTATTGTTTTAAACGCACATTCATTACCCTGCATGTTGTTTGGTCATGTTTGACCTATATTTAGTCATCAAGCTAATTTCATTTGAGTACGTTCACTAAATGACGAATATTATTTTTCAGTCGTGCGCCTTAAAATACCTCACATCTTTATTAAATAGATTAACACAACAAACAGCCTGACATTATCATGCAGAACACCTCAAGACAGGTGGCTCAGTCTAGATTCGAACCCGTAACCCGACACCCACCTAGTCTGACATGCGTCACATGCGCATACGACGATTGATTCCTTATTTACTTACAAACTAATATCAACCTTATCTCAATACAATAAGGCTCAGTTTTTAATAGTACTTAGTTTAAGAATCCTGTCTTATTAAGCGAGAAACGAGGCATCAGCATCCATCATAATTTTGCCTCATTTTGTAATGCAACGACCTATGATCTCGCTCACGCGAAACTAATATCTACGTTGAATGTTATAAGGGTTATATTAGTGTAAATAGTGTATAGTGGACCCTGGTATAACCAGTTGTGCTAAAGTAGCTTAGATGCAACTGTTTTATTTCTCAAGCTATTTTATAGGATGTTGGTCGGCTTCGACTTTTGACCTGCTTGGTAAATCTGTCATTTTAACTAAGGAAAATTTTTAAATCCACCTGACGCATGCTCGAAAATGTTGCATAAATACATACTCCGCGGGGATATTTAATAGATGAGCAAATCAAGGCTTTGCAACGGTGTCTTCTGTTATTCCTTTTGGGGACATTTAACACAAGCAAGACTCCTCTACCAACCAAGATCATCGACATAGCGCTCACGATAAGCAAGCTGAAGGGGCAATGGGTGGGACATATTTGTCGAAGCGCCGATGGCCGATGGGTCAGACGAGTTCTGGAGTGGAGACCGCGAATGACTCCCTGTGGGACGACCTCCCGCCAGGACCGATGACCTGAAAAGAGTAGAGGGAAGGGGTTGGATGCGGAGAGCTGAGGACCGGATGTGGTGGCGTGATTTGGGAAGGCCTATGCCCAGCAGTGGACTACGAGCTGATGATGATGATGATGACGACTTCTCTCTCTACGTGTCGATGTCATAGCAGCACTTCAATTAGTTTTCATGCCAAATGGACTATATAAGTTAAATAAACATCCACACCAATCTAAGTATGTTCATAACCATTGGCGCCTGCTGTACATACTAGCGGGTACAGCTATTCTAAGTAAAATATATTTAAAAAAAAATGTTTTCCTTGTTAAATGATTAATTTTTAAAGTATTAATTTAATAAATAACATAAACTACAGTAACTTACAGCCAGTTTTATTTTGGGCGTTAATAGCCTAATAGAGCGCCTTACCAGCTATTATACTAAGGCAAAACTATTTTTTTTTCTACAACGACAGTGGCAACAAACTTACGGCCTGCCTGATGGGAAGCAGCCACTGTAGCCTATGGACACTTGCGACTCCAGAGGAATCACAAGTGCGTTGCCGACCCTTTATTGACTTGGGGATGCGCTGTGTTGGGTACGAGTATCTAAAAAATGTTGATTTCCTAGTTACATTTTCCAAACAAATACGTCCTGAAATATAATAAGTATTCCATAAAATTATCTTAAATATACAAAAATACTTATGTAATAAAGATAATAAATACTGGAAATAATTTATTTTACTATAGATGCCCATGCAGTCGTCTCAAGAATATTATTTAAAGACTAGAATCGTAGTTAGTTTTTTAACTAGAGTCTGCCAAAGGACGAAACGACGTAAAATTTTACGGCATTTTAATGTACGGTAATATGACTACTAAGCAAATAGACGTCTTGACTCTTAAAGACGGCATTCTAGCGGCCTGGGCAGTAAGGAATGCTGGTATGTCTGTCGGAATAATATATATATTTTCAAATATGGGTGTCGCATGGGAAACCGACGAGTGGACACTTGTACGAGCGTATGGCGGAGTCCAGGCGCATTTTTAAGTCTAGATTGAAATGGTGCCAGGATGGATGTTTTCGCCGCTCACCATACTAAAAAAGACTTTCGCAGTTTCTGGAAGCAGACCAATAAACTTAGCCCTAAACCATTTACTCCTCTCAGTGTCAATGGTTCTAGTGAGCCTATTGACATAGCTAATATGTTTAGAAATAGCTTTATGGTGATACCTCTTGACAGTGATTTAAAAACTCATCAGGCGCCTAATATGACGGTTCCGTGCCGGTCCAGTGCGCCCATTAAGTTTGATGCCTCAGAGGTCGCTTCAGTCATTCGCAGCATGACCAGAGGGAAATCACCTGGCCAGGATGGTTTAAGCATCGAACACTTCAAACACGCTGGGGTTCACTTGCCGCGAGTACTATCTTTGTTTTACACAATGTGTGTTCGTCACTCTTATTTGCTTGGTGAGTGTATGAGGACGGTGGTCGTACCAATAATTGAGAACAAAACGGGAGATCCGTCGGATAAGGCCAATTATAGACCCATATCATTAGCAACCACGACCGCCAAGGTGTTGGACAGTTTGCTTGATCGACAACTTTGTAAACATCTTAAGCTGCACGATGCTCAGTTTGGTTTCCAAGCTGGGCTATCGACTGATACAGCAAACCTGTGTGTCAAGCATACTGTCCGATACTATACCGATAGGAAAACTCCGGTTTATGCATGTTTTCTAGATCTATCGAAGGCTTTAATGAAATGAAAAACAAAAATTAAATCAAAAGCGCTTTGGATCGGTTCTCACTGAATTTGGATTCTATAAAACGAACTCCTTGGTTAATGTTATATAAATAAAAGATAATAAGGACTTTGTTCGTTGTATGTTTTTTTTTTTATTTATTGTTGACTTGGCATTTTTTGTAGGTACTATTAACTAAAGCTAATAATTATTATTGTATGTGCCATTTGAAATAAAAAAGAAACTTGTCAGCTTTATAGGTCGTCAAACTATTTAACATCTATTTTATAAGCAAACTCGCTTTGTTTTAAGTGGACGAAAATTATTTATTGAATATAAGATATAAAATAAGTATTACATATTAATGCAGATTTTTAACGTTTGTGTACGAGAGATATATTGTAGATTTAAATTCTCAAGTATTTTTTATATGCCCAAC
The DNA here is from genome assembly GCA_905163555.1 of Notocelia uddmanniana. Classification (NCBI taxonomy): domain Eukaryota; kingdom Metazoa; phylum Arthropoda; class Insecta; order Lepidoptera; family Tortricidae; genus Notocelia; species Notocelia uddmanniana. The sequence continues at coordinate 27,046,310 of LR991060.1, forward strand.
ATAAAATTAACATCAGCGATTCACGAGAGTACTTACAATTAATTCTGACTTAAACATACTTTTAATACGTTTGCTTATAATTATAAAACAAAAACGCTAAAAAAGCACTTAGGGGCTGCTGAACTGAGTATAAAAGCTATAATATAAGAAAATTACTTAAAAACATTTTTATTTCAATATTATGAGTATTATAAAAGTGTAGGTGGTCGAATAACCGTTGGCTAATAAAGTAAATAGTTTTAATAAACATTAAAATTCCAGGTTTACTTACCTTATGATCATTCGCACAGCAGTTTATTGGCACAAATTTTCTCTAAAAGACACCATTTTGGTCATTTTGTACACACTCAAAAAAATATTACAATTAGTACAATAAAATGAGCTCTTTGAACTCCAAGACTACTTGGAGTTCAAAGAGCTTAAAAACAAAGATTCGTACGGTCGTAATAGTAATGACCCTGTACATATTTAGTCATATGGGCAATGTGACTGTTAAAATTCTCTACAATAGCAGGGGTTTTCGGATTTTTTTAGATACTCACGGACTATAAAAAATATTTTCATTCTTCTTTAAAATTCGTCTCACGGGAAAGCAAACTGCCTGTGGTTTTCACTAACCATTATGATTTCACCAATTATATCTTACTTCCAAACCATACCGATAATGTTGCGCACACAAAGTCTGACAAACGTGGAAGCAAGCGATTCATATCATATTGGTCAACGATATGTCAAATCAGATTGACCTCCTAAGCTCGCGCCTAAAGAGGAAAACTCGTTGCGTGCCCGACCTTACATGCAAGGGTGAAATTTTACGAGCTGCGTAGAAGCGGGTCGATTAGTGTCATGCAATTTTATGGCTAGGTGACATAGGTACATATAAATAAATATAACCCTTAGATAATTATACAGAAGACTCATACAGCACATCATTTAGATATTTACGACAAGTTTCTCAGATAAGGCAAATAACCAGGGAACTAAACCATTGGCGACCTTGGCATTGACGACCACTATGGCTTAGTTGGAAGTGACCCTGCCTACGAAGCCTGAGGTCCCGGGTTCGAATACCGTTCAGGACATTATTTGTGTATAATTATCACGAATATTTGTTCCTGAGTCTTGGATGCTTTCTATGTACTTAAGTATGTATACTATGTATTTATCTATATAAGTATGTATATCGTCGTCTAGTACCCATAGAACAAGCTTTGCTTAGTTTGGGACTAGGTCGATTTGTGTAAGATTGCCCCCCAATATTTAAAACCTGCATCTGCGCAAAAACAACGATTGGTTCCTTAGTTTTCGCCCATAAAAGACCAACACACTATTACTAACTAATAATGTCAGTATTTTATTATCAAGTTGACAAAACAAGGATACAGAATTACCCCACGTTAACCTTCACAATTTTGATGGTTAACCTCAGATTGGGAATAAAGAAATACGTCCTCGATTTGGTCTTCTATATTTGGTCAGATTTAACCTTACTTAAAGTAAATTACTTAGTAGCCAGAGGGCCGGTTCTAAAGTGCCGCTCGGAAATCGTCCGTAAAAGTCACTCTATGGGAAGTTTAAATAACTTTTTAAAGCATAACAACCATATTTCACACCTGCCGACAGACGTCCACTGCAGGATAAAGGCATATCCTTCAAGGATCTCTAAAATGACCGGTCTTTCACCGCGCTAATCCAACAGCTTCCCGTGATCCTAACCAGATCTTCGGTTCACCTTTTTGAGGTCCTTCCCTAGGTGCACCTTCCGGTATATGGTCGCCACTCAAGAACCTCTCTGCCCCAACGGTCATCCGCTCAACGAACAATGTGTCTCTCCCACTGTCAATTGAGTATAATCTCCATCAAATATGGTCAAGACCACCAAACTATCTATAACCCTAATGATTATCCGTAACCATACGAGTAGTAAGGATCATGTAAGCCGAGAAAAACTTCACGCGACCGGCGACGCCAACTTTCCGTGCACTTTTTAGTCAACATTCGGAATGAACGCGCCTGTCAAGACGGTCTTCAGATAGAGACAAACAGGCGCGTTCGAAAAATGTTACCCATTAGGGATGTGCCGACATTCGTTGGGATTTGTGCCATCTAGTGTCATTATCTAAGTGTGGTTGTGGTGGAAGCGTAAGTAGAAATAGAAATATTTATTTCACAAAAAACATGTTACACGGAATACAAGCCCTTTGGGTCCTGAGCTAGGAGTCCCTGTGTCACAGGACCCATTTTGAATAACGAGCTCACAATTTTAACATGCCTTCGTACAGGGTATCTTTGTTGTTTGTGTGTGTGTGTGTGTGTGTTATATTTATATTAATATAACACATATAGAGGTGTTCGTGTATGGAAAGTTTCTATTCAAAATTTATTATTGGTCGGTCTGTAACCGAAAGTTGGTGCAACGTGCAACCCACCTTAAGACGCGAGATGTTTCATTGTATGGGACATTTTTATAATTAATTTAGACGGCCTCCAAAGGCAACGGTGTCTACTTACCATAAAGGTAGGCCGTATGCTTGTGTTGTTAAAAAAAAAAACAAAAACACATCTTAACAGTGACCGAGGTTGGAAAAATGTACGCGTCCGGCATATGTCGCAGAGATATGGTTTGATCGAATCCCTAGAGGCTACTGCAAATATTGAAATGACCCGAGTAATTTAGATTTATTAAGAGTTATTTTTAAATAGAAGCTCTCTTAATGCCAAGGGTAAAATATCCAGTAGTCAGGTACCAGTTCTATTCCCTGTGATTTACTGTACTGTGCTTAGGCACAGGACTCAGTATCAGGTCATTACAGAAAATTCATGTTCAAATCTCCAAATGATAGATGCTTTTTCTTCCCGATGCACGTTATATTTTCTTTATTTGGAATTTATTTAAATGTTCTTTATGAAATCGTCAACCTATCTTGTAGACTCATGGTAATAATTATAATTATCTTCTATTAGGACTAAGAGGCAGAGGCAGATCAAATCATCAACCACATTTCTTCAAACTACTTACTCAGCCTCGAAGCAATATAGCATTTTTAGCTCATATGTAGTGTAACATATACAGGCTGTGTAACGCCAGTGGCATCCCTAGAGCAGCTCCTTCACACAGCATCCGAGCCGGCCGGATATGAAGATAGCGTTCGGAAAAACGAAACTCCGACGCTGCCGAGTTATATTTTGTTCTTTCGCTTTTTTGCTCGGGCGCGTATTGATTTTGCGGTGATGAATGCACGTGATGTGTTCACACTGTGTGTTGGGGTGTTAGGAGTACTTACTTAACGCTTGGCGTAATGTTCAATGCAGCGTTCTTACAAAGGCGAAAGTCAGACTTCGTTCTACTCTACGCAACATCCAAAGGGGAAGAGTTTTTTATGCATGTATAACATTTTATTACATTTTTTATATATGCAGAGTGGGCTCTGTAACAGGAGCAAAAAATTTAACGGTGAACTATTTAGCGGGTCAACAATCATTTCCAAGTGGTCTCAATTAAAACAGTTTTTTTTTCTTCAAATATAGCTTACGTGTATTTTATTACTCTTCTGAAGTCCTGTTATTGCCAATTTATTTTAAAAACTCAATAAAATTGAAAGAAAATCAAATTACAAAATATCAAAAATGTCAATAAAAACAAAAAATGCAAGAACAATTTATGATTCATAACTCATAAAGGATGATTCACAGTAGACCGTTCCGTGTCCGGGCCGGCCCGTTTTCTATGACAGCAAACGCAACGGCCGGCGTATTTCTCTAGAAGAAAACGGGCCGGCCCGGACACGGAACGGTCTACTATGAATCATCCTTAAGTCGTAACTTGATACTACCTCAAACACTGCATTGACTAATGCGCTATAATTTCGTGGTGTCAAGATCCATAACTCGGAGGTCGTAAACTTAGATCAAAATTTCACCGAATTGAATAAAAATCAAATTTTTTTGGACACAAGGAGTTACTGCAGATGCTTTACGTTATTTGGCGGCAAATAAATATTTAAAAAAATCGTTGCAATCAAAAATTAAGGCCACTTACATAAAATACATGTTCTTTAATATAGGTCGCTGCATCACTCGATCTCGATTCGAGAAATTGCATTTCAAATCGTTATCCGCCATCGATTATCGTACCTGCATCGATTCGATACATGACGTGCTGCGACAATTTTCGCAAACTCGTATCACGCGTGCCTTTCCTCCAGTTCATATTCCCGTCGACAGAAGGTTCATTTTTGGGTTGTTACGTTGAGATAAGAGGTTGGGAGGGTTGGTGGAATGGAAGTGGACGGACTAACTGGTTCTTATCATTTCAATGCGGAAAATCAAATTGGCGTAGAAAGTTCGGCTGTGTTTGGCATGCGAGAGGTTGAACTTGAAGGATATGTCCGTCTTTAGATTGTATGCTGGTTATTCTATGCTGCGGGTCTATGTTTTTTTTTTATACCACGTCGGTGGCAAACAATCGTACGGCCCGCCTGATGGTAAGCGGTCACCGCAGCCTATGGACGCCTGCAACTCCAGGGGTGTCACATGCGCGTTGCCGACCCTTTAAAAATGTATACACTCTTTTCTTGAAGAATCTCATACTGTAGTTCCTCGGGAAAACCTCGGCAGGGCTTATTCCACAACCGGAGCGTCCGAGGGAGGATGTTCCTCTGAAACCGTACCGTACGCGACCATTTAGGTTCTAAGGTGTGAGGATGAATGCCCTGCCGACGGGGAGCAGTGCGATGATAGAAAGCGGCCGTGGGCATCATATCGAACAGTTCTTCGGAGCACAACCCATTATTAACCCATTATTGGTTGCCATTTTATCACTTATCGTCGTGGATAAGACATTCGTCACGTTATGACAAGTATGCGAGTGCGAGAGTGACGGACGTCTCATCCACGACGATAAGTGATAAAATTGCAACCATCATAGGCTCGCTGGTCATTTTAATACACATTTTTATCGTTTTTTTTTAAGAGGATGCTTCTTAGCGTATCTATTTTATCATTTCAGATACAATTACCAAGAGAGGTTAGCTGAAGAGAATTGTATGGTTCAAGTGAGATAATTACCTACCCGTTTACATGTGATTTAAAAAAGTCATTTTTTATGGGTCGGTCGGTTGGAGTACAAACTCACATGAAGTGTTGGGGGTCACGGGTCACATATCTATTAATAATAATATGATGAGAGAGATCGATCTTTAGCGATAAGGCCGCCTGTTGTCTACCTCTACTTATGTTGCTGTTTTGTTTTTTATTTGTACCTGACTCATTTGTGAGATATGTAATAAAGATAATTTGTAAATTGTATTATATTAGCATTAATACATATCGTGGGTGTGGCCTGTAATAGGAGCAATAAATTTAAAGGACGCTTCCTTAGAGCGTCTGCAGTAACCTCTTGTGTCCAATTTTTTTTTATCTTTTAGTAATGGATCTTGGCACCCAGAGATTATAGCGCGGCAGTCAATGCTGATTTTGAGGTTGCTTCAAATTATGACTCATAATCGTTGTCGCATTTTTGGTTAGAAAGAATATTTTTAGGATTTTTTAAATATTTTTTTAAATTTTTTTAGTCTTTTTTAAATAAATTGTTATTAATATCACTCCAGTAGAGTAAAAAAGAACAGATAAGCTACATTTTCGAAAAAAAAAACCAAGAAAAAAACTTTATTTTCAATTAAAATCATTTGGAATAATTGCTGGAGAGCTCAATAGTGTACCGTTTAATTTTTTGCTCCTATTACAGGCCACAGCCTGTATAATAAAAGATTATAATATTTTACTAACTCTTAAAAAACACGCTATTGATGATGTCATTTCTCAACCTTGTATCACTAATATCTAATGGTTCCTATCTTAGAACTCCTAGCAAACTGAATTCTATCACCTTTCAACCGTGATAACACTTGTGTTTTTTTCTGTCTAGACTGTGTGTGAATGCTTCCTACGTGAATACTTGTAATTATTCTGTATCTTCGCGTCGTATTGAGCCTTTATCTATACATCGCAGCTGTATCTATAAATAACTGATCCCAGATCCATTATTCACATTAACCAACTGGATATCTCGTTGCAATTATTGGTAGCGTCAGACCTCACGCGCAGTAATTAAGGGCAAAAAGACGAGCCCATATCGCGACTTAATGAAGCTATGCAAATGTTCCACTTTAGTGCTAAGTCTGGCCATGTATTTTGAGGTGGCCGAGTCACTAAATAATGTGCAAATAGCGATTTTATGGTCTAACATAGAGGGTTCGAAATGTATTGGCACTTCTAACTTGACGTACTTTTAATTGGTGAACAAAATCAAAAGTTAATGTAAAATAAGCGTGCTAATTTTCGATTCAATCGGATACCTGCTAAGTGGCTGAAAAATGGTATGCAAATTTTGAAGAAAAACTTACGAACAGTGGAAGCTCATTATTATAGTATTTTTATTTCCCTTATATAGTCATACAAAAGAAAGGTTTAGACAATAAACATTAGAAAATATAAACATATTAAGGACCGCTCGTCGAGAGAAGGCCTCCCCCATTTTTCTCCAAATAGATCGGTCTTCGGTGGTATAGTTATTGCCTGCAGTTTTGTTCTGCCCATCTCTCGACAGGACACCCTCTGATGCGTTTGCCAGGCGGAACGCCTGGTAACACAACACACACAGACACAACAACAAGAACAAGACAGGAGTCCAAGTTGTTACTGGTTTTGTCCACCTGTCTTCCTGCATACGGGCGATATGGCCTGCCCACTTCCATTTTTGCTTCCTACAATGTCCCAGAGCATCATGTAGGTACTTTTTTAATTTTCCTTATATAAGTTTTTAGTTTTTTATAAATTCTTTTTTTTATATTGGGGGACAATCTTACACAAATCGACCTAGTCCCAAACTAAGAAAAGCTTGTAATATGGGTACTAGACGACGATATACATACTTAATAGGTAAATACATAGAAAACATCCAAGACCCAGAAACAAATATCCGTTCTGCTAATTGCCCTGGCCAGGATTCAAACCCGGTATCTCTAGCTTCGGAGGCAGTGTCAATACCAACTAGGCTAAACATGCCGACAACTTTAACATACTGTGCTCCATCGATCTTTGGCTTGGCATGATTGAATTTTAATGCTTGTGTGTTTGTTTTAATCCAAAATAGATCGCGTGATAACAACAGTATCCTATACAATTATGTATTATGTTTTCATTTAACATTGCAGGCCGACGGACGTCCTTATCATAACTTACATAATTAACCTACTGCATAGTTTAGGTTGTCGCCTGTCAATCAGTGTTAGTTTTATTAAGTAGATTAACTACCGGTATAATGACGCCACGGTAGGTCTCATTAACTCTCTTCGGTCCATCCGTCTTTGTCGACCAACATCATCTCAATCATGCTATAATTAGTGGGCAAAGTTTTTATGTAAGTAAAGTACCTTATCGTACACAATAAAAGGTTCTAACAATATTCATGTCACATAAGATTAAAGTTCAAAGGCGAATCTCTTCCAGCCAAATTTTGAGGAATTGAATGAAGAGCCAATCATACAACGTGTGAAGTGTACAGCAACGTTTCAATAAGTGAAGGTTATTTTTAGCTAAACCCAAAACTAAATCATCATCCTCCTAGCGTTATTCCCAGTACAGTTGCATCCTGAAGGATGCCTGGGGTCCGCTACCTAATCCCAAGAGTTGGCGTAGGCACTAAACCCAAAACTAAATAAAAACCCATAAATGAACACCTATATAATAAATACAGAATTTAAATATATACATATTCATATATACTCAGCGGCATAAAAAGGGCCGAATTTGGCTCGGTCTTCATACATATTGCTACGGTTTTGCCATATTTTTTGCCGTTGATAAATAAATATAGTACTTAACTAAATCACAATATTCACAAGCCTTTATAAAGCCAAAATGTTTTCAAATTACTCTTGAGTGACGTGACAGACAGAGGCTGTCTTATTGACAAGGGATCAGTCATGGTACCCTTACCAGTTATGGTAAGGGTAAAGTATGTAAAATAGTTAGGTATATATGCATATAAAATGAAGATGAAAAAAATACCAAACCTGTCTTGTAACGCAAAATATTCAAGTTAAAACTTATCGACAATATAAATTACCTTCCTTAAAACAAGTATCCCGTAATGTCACTAAAACCCATTGTAGTAATGTGATTTGTGCAATAAAGTTTAAAATAAATAAAAGAATAAATAAAGAGGATGCTCGATTGCACTGCATGTTTGTCTTATAATACCGTTCCGTAAATTTTCAAAAACTAACTGCTTACACTGTAATTCAATCACAAGGTACCTCACTATAAAATAATCTAAATTAATGATTGCACTACTAAACCGTAAGTTCGGTTACATTTTTGCTCGTACTAAATTTACACACTGTATACGTAAGGTAGGTACATAATGTTCTACAAGAGCATGTTCGAACACAAAACATAAAACCCTTTCAAATTAATGTCGAAGCATGTATGATTCTCTCATGTAAGTGAATGTGTACTATTCTTATGAGAAAATAAAGATCTTTGAACCTAAAAACAATATATCCTAGAAACGCAGCGTCACTCACAGCTAGAATCACATTACATCTTCAAAGGCAGTGCGGCTGCACTGCATCTAATATAGTTGACGTGCAATATCGCGTCTAGCGTGACGGCGTGACGACTGTCACCGCGCCGTGACACGTGCATGTATCGCGGAGTTTGTATTTCAAGAGGTTTTTGGTTTGGTTTATCTTAGAGTTCTTAGACGATAAGGTTCCCAATATAATATCACTGATACATATTAATAAACTACATCTCTTCCTCGTCCTTAGATCTATCTAAGGACAAGATATTTCACTATAATATAACTTGTAACTAGGATTTTACAATCTCTTTATGACGTCAATAATAATAAAGAATTCATGTGTAATTTTATTTATGACAACTTAAATTATTTAAAGTAAAACTAGTAAAAATCTAAAAAAGGTCCCTGCGGCATGGTGCCAAGTATGCTGGCAGCATTTCCACGCTGTATGGCGATGCCAAGACGTTGTGCGAGGAAGCTGCCAGCTCTCTTGTCCGCGGTGACGTCGATCAGTCTCTTCGCCACTTGTAACTTGTAAACAATCTTTGTTGTTAAGGTTCTTCTCAGCACCTTCCATGCCATGGAGTCCATGGTACTGGGTGTGGGTGGCTCCCCCTGGGCTGAGCGCTTTTGGAAACTGAAGCATGTAAGGGACGGCTGATGAAAACCTGATTTTACTGACCAGAGGTCATTGTCGCAGGAAAAAATCTTAATAGCACGATTCAGGAATCGTCGTAGACTGTACAGCGCCATCTAGCAGCAAAACATTTCGACATTGACGGTTATATAAGAATGATATGCGGCTGAACAACGGTGTTTAAGTCTTTTTTTCTACTCGTCGACTCTAATGATTGGATTAAGACTTCGTAGACCAAACTATGATTACACCCTTTTGTTGTCTATGGAGCTCCCGACTCAACTATCTCACATATGAGTAAAACGCGTGGCGTCTTCACTTGCGATGCTCGCCAAGGCTCACATCGCAACCCACGCCACTCGTGTTTTAGGACCTTTCTTGTAAAACAGCTGCATAAAATACTATAAAAAGTTTTATAAATAATGGTTCCGGTGAAATCGTTACTTTTGGCTTAATAACGAGTACGAGCAAGTGAGAGAGAACTATACAGTCCCGAATATTATTATTGCCTGCGTGTTGTTATTTCTACCATGTTGATGTTTTATTACTGTTTGTAACTTTTTAATTTGTATGAAGTATGCATCAAAGAGTATATGTATTGTATTGTATTATTCTAACCCCTCACTTAATTTCGAATTTTAAAAATCCAACCCAACATTTAGATAATAACATCTCCTACACTGCACTTGGCAACTGCAGTTGCCACAATCGATTTGGAGATTTAAAAAGTTGACATCCCTGGTTTTTAAAACATTTGAAAATCGCCCAGGTTACCAGCTACGTTTTTCCATAACTATCAAACAAAAGTAAAGCGAATGTACCCATGGATGTTAATTAGATTGCAACCTAACAAGCAAACTAAAAATCGATAAACATCGCAATAAAATCGATGCTTATTCACCAACGCTCACGTACGTCGCGTGTGAATAAATGCAAATGCAGACCACCGGCGCGCGCGCAAAGGTCGTGTTCGATGCTAATAGTTAAAAAAGAAAATTTAAAAAAATTAGAACCAATTACATTCCGGTTTATGCGAGAATTATTGGTATTCTGTGTGCGTCAGTTGTGTGCTTCTGTAAGTGATTAGAATAATAGATAGGGCACTGACCTTTTACATAAGGAAGGGGTGACGGGTAAAGGATGATTCACAGTAGACCGTTCCGTGTCCGGGCCGGCCCGTTTTCTATGACAGCAAACGCAACGGCCGGCGCATTTCTCTAGAAGAAAACGGGCCGGCCCGGACACGGAACGGCCTACTGTAAATCATCCTTAAGAAGTAGGTATAGGTAAACTGTCAAAGTGGTCTCAAATAATTTTTAAGAAAAAAAATCGACTTCAATGGGGGAGGCCGGTGAAAGATTATTATACTTAGATGGTGCACTCTTAGATTCCATACAATAAAATAAAAATGGCTATAAGTATGTTTATAATGGTAGAAAAACTAAGTACCCTCAATTCCTCATGGAATCCTCCATCAGAACTCAAGCTTGACAAAAATGTGTCTTGAAAACCAAGCTTGCTTGGCAAACAAAACGAACAGAACAAATCGCCAAACGTGAACATACGCGTCGTTGAAGAGTTCCGTTCTGATCATCATCAGCAGTTCCACTTCATTAAATGTGACTTTTTTGAATGAAAATGCTCGATTTGTTGATAAAAACTCAAAAATCACTATATGTTTGCCTTTAAGATTTGAGGAGTTCCCTCAATTCCTCATGGATCCCATCATCAGAATTGCGTTTTGACAAAAACGGGACCAATTTGGATATACATACTTACAATAAAAAAAAAATCGGTTAAGAAATGACGGAGTAATGGAGTAACAAACATAAAAAAAAAACACAACCGAATTGAAATCCTCCTCTTTTGAAATCTTGAAGTCGGTTAAAAATGGCTACAGCCCGACTGAATTCATATAATTCAATAAATTCATAAATATACACACACAAGACGACACAAGAAATAACCCAAATTAATGCTCAATAAGGATTGTGCTGTGGGTACTAGACTACGATATATTTAATAAATTTAAATACTTAAACATTTATAAACGGTCATTCAATCTAAGTACATATTTTACCTAAGTTTTCATCATATTTTTGTAGTTGTACTCCTTAAATTAAAAAATACGAATGACTCGGTGAGCTAAAGATCTCAAGGTTTGTTTTTTCGACAAAAACAACCTATACAGTGTGTTTTTATTGATTTCCAAAGACAAGATGGCGTTTTGACAATACATTCATCGTATGGCATTTTATTTTCGAACCGTGAAATCATATACAGTACGGTTGCCAGTTTGTTGCTCTTTTAGCACCACCCGGGGGCCCCTGTAGGGTAACGGTGGGTACCTACCTACTTCCCTACGGACGTAGTGCAACTTTGACAGTACTAACATAATCTAAATCGCAATTTACATAGATATTCTTTGGCTGGGTTGCACCAAACCGCCTGTAATCGTAAGCTATGTTCGTTAAAATTTCAATGTATGGTAAGTTTGACAAGTTTCTATGGGATGACAGCTGCCGGCGCCATATTTAACGTTGATCAGTCTGTGATCGTAAGTCGGTGCAACTGAGCCATAATGTATATTATCAAAGCTTACTTCATACTGTGACAGTTGAAGTTTACAGTGCTCAAAATATTGCGCAGTTGCCGTGCAGCTCATCTGCATGTCAAGTGTCAAATGTAATTTCACAACACATTTCAAGAATGCTTGAGTCACAAAGTACACTACCTATATAAATATACTGAGATAGAGATACCAGTGAAATATTCCACATAGATCGTAGCGCCGTTGTGTATTTAGTAAGCACTAACCGCACGACCGCTGCATCTCTGTCACTTCAATACGCAAGTGCGATAGAGATAGCACCCAGTGACATCTGGTACAAACAAGTTAAACTAACATTGCCATAGAAAAATTCGTACTTCGAGCTGAAAGGCCCCTGGCTTGAGTAATGAGCATGAATGTTTGTTTCTGATCCTTGGATGTTTTCTGTGTAATTTTGACCGAGTGAAACGGAGACCTCCGTTTCAGTTTCGGCAAAAATGTTTTCGTATGTCCGGCCGGCGGATTTCCGAATTTCCCGCTGTATTCCTCTACAGCTCGCATTTTTCAAACTATTCTCGTGAAGTTTTGTGAGCAGATTATTAAGAAATTCCGGGTGAAAATTAAAAAAGTGTACTTACATAAAAAAATGTTTTTTTTTGTTCAGAATATTAATTTCGAACAAGAAAAAAGGACTCCAAAATTTAGTTTGTAATAATATTGGTCAGCTTCGTTACATTCATAGAAATAAAAAATGAGTCATACCAAAATATAACGAAACTGAGATGGAGATTTTTGATTTCTTTTTCTTATATGAGTTGCTAATGTATGAAGGAATCCGAGTACGATAAGCCCAAAAAAAACAATGTTGTTAAGGAAAAAAACAACATTTTCTAAGTATGTACTTCTTTCACTTTTTTGATTTTCACTCTTTCATGCCGAGTCAGTTTTTGGCAATTTTTAAATTTGAAAAAAAACATCGTTAGGGCTACAGCTCACACATCCACTAAGTAAGTACTATATAGATACAATATTTAGTGGGAGATTTTCACGTAAAGGTGACAGATTTCAATCAAATCTTAAAAGAAAATCGGTTGTATAATGGACAATGGACGGAACAGAGTAAAGCTCATTATCTGAGCGATGGCGAGATGGACTTCAAGCGGGGACTACGCACTGTGTGCAAAAACGTTGCGTTAAAATAAAACAAAATAATTTATATAACTCAGTAGTATTTTAGTAAGAGTATTATCTATCATGAAAATTTATTAAAGTAAATGCACGTCGCTACGCATTTATTTCAATAAATTTTCTTTGGTAGGTAAAAAAACAACCGGCCAAGTGCGAGTAGGACTCTCCCACGAAGCGTTCCATACCATTATCTATAAAAACGGCAAAAAGTCACGTTCGTTGTATGGGAGCCCCCTTAAATATTTATTGTATTCTGTGTTTTAGTATTTTTTTGTTATAGCGGCAACAGAAATACATAATTTGTGAAAATTTCAACTGTCTAGCTATCGTGGTTCTCGAGATACAGCCTGGTGACAGACAGACAGACGGACAGACGGACGTACACTTATTTTGCGCGCGGCTGTTAAGGTGCGTAAAGTTCCCAATGGGCCAACGTGGGGACCACTGCCTAATCCCTCTCAGTGGAAGCGTGTGCTCGGCGCAGTGGGACGTATATATTAGGGATGATGATGATTATAACAAAGAGGGTCGACAACACGCTAGATTGTTCCTGAGTCGCAAGCCTCCATAGGCTACGATGTATGCTTACCATCAGCTAGTTGATTAGATAATGTGACGTGGCCAACTTACGCTAGCTAGATATGCCATTTTGAATATTTTACATGACGTATATTACGTCACGCAAGCTCGAAAACGTTACGTAATCACCCCTCTGATAGACAGTATGTTGTCCGCACTCCGCACCATCATATCAGCCGAAGGACGTCCACTGCTGGACATAGGTCTCCCCCAATTTCATGGGCGGGTAAATGCCATAATCGCCACGCTTGGCGTCCGCATATAGATCGTCGTAAATTAAAAAAAAACTATAATCGAAGGAAAAATACCCAAAAAAAATCTTTACCAGAATCTTAGTCTTCGGTCTTTTAGAAAACGTGTCGTTCACTTGGTTCTACCGCTTGGAAAAAAACGCAGCAGTCAAAAATGAAAGTGCGTAAACAGTTAATCGCAAATTCGGAGTGGATCTCAATGTAATGAGTTCTTCGCGCGGACAATGGCGGGGAATCGAACCTGGGACTGACGATTAAAGCTTTTGTTTGCCTGAATGGAGTTTGTATGGACGGATTAGATGTCCGCTTGATTTGGTTTTAATTTCACTGTGGTTTAAAAAAAATGCGGTGTTATTAAGTATTCAACTGAAATTTACAGTGCGTCGTTGCCACTGAAGCACTCACCCTGACGAAGAACTCCCGAAGAGCTCGAAACATGTCGCCCGGAGTGACAGTACAGTCAGCATCAAAAATAGCTACGTATTCGAAAAGCTCAAAACTCTTCATTATTAGGGAACAAGAGATTTTGTCACCTTCATATGCGTAGCTACTTTTGATACTGACTGTAAGTACGTCGTACGTATAGGTGAGTTTTAATGATATAGTTTTAAACATGACTCACGAAAGTTCAAGATTTTTGTATATATTTAAAGAAATAAAAATTCAGGAACTTTTTATGTTTTACAGACTCTCATTTACATAAAAACAAGCGACACGCCCATGTCATAAGAGTTGCAGTACAATCAGATGCAAAAATATGATGTATAAAATTCATTCTATTAGAAATACGAGTAAGCATTAACCTAAATCTTAATTTGTCGACTTTGACGACTTTGAGTCAAATAACAAAAACACCTAAAATGACGCACTAAAATTGCTTAAAAATTAAGCACAATATTAGGGTAGTTTCCCCATGTTCAACTTTATAACATATTGTCATTGTATGAATAGTATAACATCAAATTAACACGATAAATTAAAACATCAAATTAAATTAAATATTGGAGGACAATCTAACACAAATCGATCTAGTCCCGAATTAAGCAAAGCTTGTACTTTGGATAATAGACGACGATAAACATACTTATTTAGAAAAATACATAGAAAACACCCAAGACCCAAAAACAAACATCCATGCTAAAGTGCACAAATAATGCCCTGGCCGGGATTCGAACCCGGAACCTCTAGCTTTGGAGGCAGTGTCACTACCAACTAGGCTAAACAGGCCGTCAATAAAAAGAAAATTATAAAATAAAATCAGAATAATAATAAAATAAGAGACTTGAAAGTTTCTAAAAACAATGTGTATTTTTTATCATCTAAAAATTAAATAAAGTCTACCGATAGAGCCTATATGATTTAATAACAAAGAAATTGTTCAATAACTACGTATGTAGGTACTTACGCGCAGTATTTTCACGATTCAAATAGCAATTTTCTTAATTGATGGAATCAGGCGTTTTTAGCGCAATAGCAAAGAAATATATTTCAAGAAGCTTAGCAATTTTCTTGTTTATCCATACAACGTTAGTACGGGGCTCGTGCGTTGTGACGTCATAATTTTCTGTCAATTAGTGGAGCGTTTTTGGTGTCCGGGAACAATTTGACCTTTGGCCCTAATTTGCGGCTTTTGATGTGTTTTAATCGTAGTTGGTCACATACAAACATTTAATCCCCTTTGAAAACTAGTTCGAATGGCATCGCAATTTTTTTTTTTCAAACTTGCTTATTATACGATGTTTGTTAACAGGTAGCAAACATTGACACCGGACGAGCAATCAATAAACGAACGGTTTAAATATACCGAATTTATTTGGACGCCAGACGGATCGGTTATTCCTGTCGGCCCAATTTGCTGGCTTGAATCAGACCACTTAGTTACTTTGTCATCTATAATAGGTTTGGGTTTTGGGGTGTTTTTAAGCGGAAGAGCGACAGTTAGGTTGGTCTTGAAGGGCTCTTGGTTCCATTCTTAATTACTTTTCCGTGTCAATCATTTGTTTTTATATCAACTAGGAGGGTGATAGACGCGTTTGGACATATAATTATCAAATGAGGTGCTCCAGAATGTTTACTAAACTCGAGAAATGACGGTGACGACTGGCGACGGAGGCAAACAAGCTTGTGGCCTGCCTGTTAGTAAGCCGACACCGTAGTCTACAGAAGCTTTCGACTCAAGAAATATCTCAAGCGCGCTGCGGGGGTTTTTTTTTTATTAAAAATGGGATTGCTCTTGGCCAGCATCTAGCCAGGGGGCAAAGATGAGGCCGACGATAAAGCGAGCTCACCCAGAAGATGTCTATTCACTCGTGCCTTAAAAAGGTCCATGTTATATGAACTCGGAAATACAGACGCCGGCAGAGAATTCCAAACCTTAGAAGTGCGCATTATAAAAGAAGATGCATAGCGCTTGGTTCGAATTAGAGGAATTTCGACCAGGTAAGGATGGTAGCCAGCCGTACGTCTGGATGTCCGATGGAAGAAGGGGGAAGGCGGTATGAGCTCATGGAGCTCCTGAGCACACTCACCAAAGTACAGTTCAGTTCAGTTTTCCTTTGATTTGAGTATCTATTCTTTGTATTGACAGCTAGGGATAAATACAGATCCCTCACTCTCAACACAGCACATCATCGGGAGTTATGGCGACCTTACTTACCGCCAGACACATACACAAAGCAAGTACTTCATCATATCAGCCGATGGACGTCCACTGCCGGAGGTAGGCCTCCCGTAAAGAGTGCCCACCTTGTGGGGGCCAACCCACGCTGCGCCTTCCCGCA
This sequence comes from Notocelia uddmanniana, assembly GCA_905163555.1. Classification (NCBI taxonomy): domain Eukaryota; kingdom Metazoa; phylum Arthropoda; class Insecta; order Lepidoptera; family Tortricidae; genus Notocelia; species Notocelia uddmanniana. Next base: position 27,062,883 of record LR991060.1, read on the forward strand.
CGTGGTCGCTACCCGAAAACCTTTCCGCCCCAACTACTATTGTTATACTATATTTACTAGTGTTATATTGTTGACTACACTCGACTCGACTATGAAAGATATGTTTTAATACTCGTAACTGCAGCTGCTGGGGACAGTGAACCTTCTTTCCTCAACTAAGACCCAACTAATTCTATAAACTATAATTCTAAAACATTAACATCTGAGTCTCATCGTCAGGATGCGGGTGACGCAGGACTCGTCATTGAGGGCATTAAGGTACTCTTTGGATGTGATGATAATGAACATCTGAGTCAAAAAGCTTGGTAACGGTTAATTATTCTCTGAATTTCTACTGCTAAATGGATTATCCTTTTATTATAAAACATATGACGTAATATTAGCATTCTAGTAATATCACAGATTTTTTAAGATCTCGGGCGCAAAAGTCCTCAGACACTAAAATTTATTGCCGTATTCACTCCCGCTCAAGCATAGCCAAATGTGTAAGATCAAGATCCAAAATTTGGTCGTCCGTGGAAATGTCACCAAGTTTAATAACCGAACTTCCTAAAATACGCGATAAATTACCCATTTCCAAGGGCTGAAAATTCAATAAATCAAGTATGATTTAGAGTCACATCAAAGACCAGCGTAACGATCCCGACACGACTTTACGACTGGTTACCGGGAACCAGTGACGGACTGAACGCTGTCTTATAAATCAATTTAATCTCAAACTGTAAAGACAATTGGTACCGCTCACTCACAATTAGATCCCCATCGCTGTCTTACTTCGAATCTTAGGACAACTGTCTAAGGTTCCAAATCGGATCGGTTAGTTTCGGTGGTTACGTTAAAGTTGGAGATTGAAGACGCATGAATCAAATGAAACGTCTCTCGAGTTTGAATTAATGTCTAATACGGTACAGCGGCGTGTAATTGTTAGATGAGTTTTATCGTTGTAAATGTTTGGGCGGTAAATCAAAGGGTATTGGTACAAATAGGGAATTTGCTATAGCGAATGTGGGACAGTTATCGTCTGTTCAGTCGGTCTCCCATGAACTTTGACACCGGCGATTTTATATTGATCTATTAGGTACCCTGCATTTATGGTGTGGCCTCAGGCTCGACAAAATAACGTGACAAATTTAGAGAAAAGTCAACTCGAAAATAATTGAGGTGTTCATAAGTTACTTCGGGGATCCCAAAGAAGACGGTGAACGCGAAAGAACTACAGGTAACGACGCGCAAGGCGGACTTCGGTCAGTTTGGGTTCCTGGATTCCCCCGCTAGAAAGCCAAGATGGCGGCTGCCATGAAGTTTTAGTGGTAAGAAATACCACATAATCCAGTTGCTACCCACCTACTGGGTACCTGTTCCTGGGGTCGAAGTCTAGCAAATATGTGGTATCGGATAATATGACGAAGAAGAGTTGAGGAGCAAACGATGAAGGGCTTACAGATGCTGCTGGATTCCATCATACGGTTCAGTCGAGGAAAAGGTTTGTCATTTTTAAACCTTCAGGGTATTGAAATAAAGTCCAAATGTGGTGAATTTTTCTTTCATCGACTATACATGGTGACAATCAGTCACTAAATAAGCCTTAGAATAGTGATGTAACCAAAATTGCAGAATAGAATGGATAGATTGCACTAAATCTAAGTTTCGACCATTTTATATGCGTAGAAATAAATGTGCCAGAATAGGAACAAACGAAACGGGCAAAGTCAGCATGAAACCCAAAAACCAATCGTGTCAATTGTTGTCTGAGACAGCAAGGTGCAAGCATTCGATACCCCAACAGACAGTCAGCTCTTGTCTGTGTTATTCCTGTAAAGATCCTCCATCGCCGCATCGTGTCGCATGTCGCAGCTACAAACAGCTCTGAGGGACACGGGCCCTCAATTATTCAGACGACACGTCGCAGGCTATTCCAGACTGGAATTAGATCGGTGTTCTGTTCGCGTCACATTTGTTGGTGACATGGAACTGACCTTAGTACGTGAGTGAAGGAAAATCTAAAGGAGTCGGTGTAGCTCTGTCAAGTTTAGAAGCTGGGTATTTTTAACTGTTGGAGTTTCGAGTCGAGTGTGTTTTGTTTCCTGGTTAGTGACGTGCCGCTGCCGGGAATATGGTCGATATTGCCGAAAACTTTAATTCTGACAGCTAGCAGTTGCAACATTATTTGGAAACCGATAATATTTTCATCATTGATATACTAATAAAATGTTCGCAACACGCGGACGCTCACACCTTTCTTAATAATTCTTTGCGATTAAACTCGCGAAAATATTACGTTTATTTCTCTTGTCGCGCGGCAAATATTGTTATAATATAATACATACATAGTTTGTGCATATTCATTGTGTTTGAAATAACATAAAAAATATCGTACTCTTTTTTCACGAATCAAAAATATTTATCAAAATTATAATAATTTATTATAAATGTACAATTCATTTACACGTCATGTTATAAATTTTTATAACCTAATAACTAACTGCTTACACACTAAAAATTTATCAAAATATATTTTTTAACGTGGAAGTTACCACGATCAAATCTACGGCAAATCAAAGGCCCGGGTTCGATTCCTGTCTTAGGCTGCGCGCGAGATCACGGTTCATTGTTCTTTATATGTGTGCCCTGTATTCAATAAATTGAAAAATATCGTATATCGCGTACTAATTGACCAAATTGTCCTACAAATACCAAAGTAGTGATTTTGTGTTTGTTTATTATTTTATACCTTTCTGATGTTTCTGAAACACGACACGATCATACACAATATACAGCAGTAATATCCACAGCGGGACCACTCGATGATTGACAGTGATACTCAATGATATTGCAATGATACTCGTATTTACAATGTTGAGTTGAGATGACTTGCAAATCTTACACTTGTTAACAGATGTTCAAACTCGCAAAAAAATTGGAATGATAGCTTATGAAGTTCGATTCGTGTAAAGAATTCAGAACGTGTCGAGTATTCTAAGCGATCAGATTGTATTGTCAAACATATACAAGTCACATAAGATCAAAATACAAATGCGAGCTTATTCCTATAAGGGATCTCTTCTAGCTAACTTTCGAGTAATTTCCTAGCCAAACTGGGTAGGGTCACATTTTTAACGTAGATTAATATATCCAAATGTGCATCTAATCTAACCCCCCTTATTCATAAAACTTAACAAAGCTCTGTTAACTAAAATTTGTTTTGTCCTTTTCTAACAAACATAAATGTCAAAGTGACAGATAAGGACAAACCAACTTTAGCGGCTTATCAGCTAATATTGGCTATGTGCACGTCTGTCTGAAACGTCAAACGTCAAAGGTCCCGAGACAATGTCAAAACTCAGAGATGTCAAATAATGAGACATGAATATTTTATTTACTTTAGTAAACGAAAAAAACCCAGTATTGGAAATTTTATTGAAATAAATAAGAGAATAAATAAATACAAACAAACGAAACGAATCGTAGGAAACCGTTAAGAAACCAATAGAAAACGTGAAAGTAAATTTGACAGTGGTCCCCGGTAAGTACACATTTCTGCCATGGTGTGCGCTACGATCGCCTAGCCCCAGAATAAGGAATAGTACAAGTGCCTAGCTTACCCCCACCACCTACTTCGCACATAGCCAATAGGCTTGATGCGCGTTTATGATAAAGGGGGTAAGTCTATATGTATGCTTACGCTTGAAGCCAACGGCATTAATTAGCACCGCGAAAAGTTTTTCTGACATAGATAATAGTTGGCTCAAAATTATTAAAATTCTATATAATATTACGAAGATATTTATAATCGACCGAGCCTCATAACAAGTCAATAAGGCTTGTGTAATAAAAATTGTACATATAAAAAGTTTTATATACAACGCGTCAGCTAAATGTTTAATAATCTGGTATCTTACATTGCTTATCCAGACTTTATTCCATTGTTGTCACACCATCCAAATCTGAAAATAAAATAAAACAGAATTAAATATTAGTTAGTTAAGCTCATTAATGAAAATATTTAAGAGGACACATAAACTTAACAAAATCTCAGTTCCCGTGCGTTTAGTTCAGGTTACTTCAGAGTTGACACCAAATCGTACTTCAACTATACCAAATTCAATGCATTAAAATTAAGCAAATAAATAGTCTTTAAAATAAATACATTTTATATGTCACTCTACAGTTAGTATTTGATTAACACTATAAATTAATTGGCTATTAAACCAACAAACTTCTACTTCTAAAATTTACAACGCAATACAAGAACCAAAATCACTGGTTAATTGTGATTTACAGACCAATTCAATCAATCAAACGACTAATAATAATAAATTAAATCATTCCAGTATTGAAACCATTCAAGTCGATCGAGTTGGATCAAAATAATCCATTATAATTTCAATTTTATTATCTACGCTACAGGACTCAAATTGTAATGACAGCTATCATAACTTGTCGGACATCTCAAACGATTTTGACTACACCTCGTCACGACATAAGCAAAGGCATTCAACTGAAAAGCCGTAAATTTAAAGTGTTTTAATGGAAAAAGTCCGAAGTGCCTGATAAGTTTAAAGGAATTGCTGCATTTTTCATCTTAAAATAAGTGCGCTGTAAAGTTGGGTATAAGACACGGCAAAGCATTGAATCGATCTATAAACAGTAGATATCAACGTTGAAAACATGTTATGTTGACTAAGTAAACAACAATGAAATATGCCATTTATTTGCCTCATGTGTAGACATTCAACTGTTTTTCACAAGAAACTGATCTAGTCCTAACTAGCTCTAATTTTCTCTCTATGTTGGAAGCTCAGATGGCAGTCGCTTTCTTACAATTAGTGCCTACGCCAAATTATGCTAACTGCCGAAGCGAACGACCGACTCTATTGGGACACAAGAAATGTAAGGAGGAAGTTTTATTTGTTTTTCACAATGGCTTATAGTTCCACCGCAAAAAAATACACCATAGATCTATAAGTTCTGAAAACACTCCTTGGTATAAAATAAGGACTCTTGAAATTCTCCCGAGTCACCCTATCGCTTTACAAATTACTTTTTTAAATTATTCAAAATTAAATCATCAAAATAATTTATACCAAAAAAACCGACTCCAATTTTGTACTTGCTATGCCACAATTTGTGGTTTCCGTGAGCCAATGCTTGGTTACCTACAGAAAATACCGAAATCGGCATATGCGTTCTTATCAAATTCGAGGAGTTCCCTCGATTCCTCCTAGAATTTATATGGGACCAATGTCGGGGTACCTGCTTTGAAACCAAAAAAAAACATCAAAATCGGCCAACGTGGTCAAGAGTTATCGGGGAACATACATACATGCAGACGAACTGAGAACCTCCCTCCCTCCTTCTATTGAAGTCGGTAATAAGGAAGGTGGTCTCCATAGTCTTCAGACCAACCAATCATAATAATACTTTACACCATACCTTGCCAAAAAGCGTTTTTTTTCCGCACGCTGCGCGTCCGGAAAAACCCACGTATTGGCCAAGTGGTGACGTAAAATTGTGTACAAAACACGGGTCGTAAAACTTTATTTTACAACCCTTGTATCGTAAATAGAGCTATTCACTAAATTACTCCTGCGTACATTAATTGTTCTCAAAGAGAAGCGATGATTATTTCGTAAATTAAAATACAAATCCAATATAATATCTATTTACGTCGTACACTATACTCAATGTAAATTAAACCTTATGCAAAAGGGAAGAAAATTCATTTTCCAATGAGATTAAGACGCCTGATAAGAGGTTAACAAGTTTGCGCATGCGTCGTAACTCATGCGTGGACGCAGTACAAGTCACTCATTAAGTTAAGTTGATTGCAATTCAGATTTAATTAATTTTTACACCTCTTATGGTATGTATGTTATGTACATGGGGGTATTCTATAGGTAATTTCAAGCATTATAGACTAAATATGCTAGATGTGTCATGATGTTACCTGTATTTAGAAATCGCTACAGAGGGAACCCGCATTACCTACTCCATCCAAGGGGTAATGATGCACGTTAAGCCGTTGATCCGATCGCTGTCGCTGTTGCTGTCGTAGACAGCAGCCGTTAAGCCAAGTTAGAGGCCTTCGGGCGGCTTGATAACTTCTAACAGTCAAGTTGCCTACTCACTTGACAAAGGGGGGTCGAAGTTTCACCACGTCCGTAAGGAGTACCCACCGTTACCCTACACGTGACCCCTGGGTGGTGCCAAAAGTGCAAGAAAAACTGGCAACCGTACTTGTCTTCTCGAAGATCTCACGGTTCGTAAATAAATGCCATACGATTAAGAGGGCGCAGTACGCTCGGTTCTCATACAAACGTATTTAGGCTCTCATTTTAAAACGCCATGCTAGAATAACATGAAACTTTGTGTACACAATGGGATCCAGCATATCTAGGTCGAAAATTAGATTTTGTTGCCAGAAATTGTGAAAGAAAAAAAAATACAGCGGTTTTTTCCAGTTTTTTACGGCTTGTATGAAAACTTTAATAATTGCTGTATTTTTTCTCCATTATAATTTCAAGCAACAGAAACTAATTTCCGACCTAGATATGTCAGAAGAATAACATGAAACTTTGTGTACACAATGGGATCCAGCATATCTAGGTCGAAAATTAGATTTTGTTGCCAGAAATTGTGAAAGAAAAAAAAATACAGCGGTTTTTTTCAGTTTTTTACGGCTTGTATGAAAACCTTAATAATTGCCGTATTTTTTCTCCATTATAATTTCAAGCAACAGAAACTAATTTCCGACCTAGATATGTCAGAACCCATTGTGTATACAAAGTTTCATGTTATTCTAGCATAGCGTTTTAAAATGAGAGCGTAAATACGTTTGTATGGAGAACCGAACGTACTGCGCACTCTTAAATAAATACTAGATGAAAGCCCGGCTTCGCTCGGGTGAAATAAATAAGAAAGAAATAAAGTAAACATTTATTCGTGACAGTAATGCAAACGACGAAAGAAATAGTGTACAAAAATGTATAAAATAAAAACATTACAACAACGGATTATGATGAAACTTCGTATAGAAATATAGTCTGTAGTTTGGATTAACATATGGAATAGGGAGTAAAAGATTACGCTGACAACGTCACGGGCAAAGGCTAGTATCTTAGCAAGTTAATCCTAAGCATTTTAAATATTGATGTGCCAGTCAGTATTTTTGATGCGAAGTCAGAGCTGCTAACGCGAACGAAAACAAATGAAGTTCGTGTATCTATCTCCCTCTCTGTCGAACTTGCAAAATTTCTATTAAGTGGGGCCCTTTACACTCAATATAATGTGTCAATATTATCACGATTTTTAAAAAAAATGGGGTCTGTTACACGCTTAATATTATCACAATACTGGTGTGTCAATATTATCGTGGTTTTCAAAATCGTATGGATTTTTCTTCGATATTCATTGCACGTGATACGGTTCGTGATATGAGTATATCGCGTGATAATAATAACCATGTAACAGGCCCCTATGGATGTTGCTTCAATATTCAGTGTTTCGCGTGATAATAATAACAGTTGGTAATATTTTCTCCAATTAATGGAAGCTATTTAACAACTTGTTCCGTTTTGCCAAAGGTATTTCACATTCCGATACGCGCACCATCCAGGAATAGGAGCCGTCAGACCAGAGGGCCTACCGCGATCTAAAAACCAAGTATTTCCCTCTCCGCGCTCGAATATGCAAGTGCGACAGAGAGGCATATATATTTAGTTTTCGGTTGGTAGCACTTTAGTCCGAGCGCGGCGGACGGTGGAAGAAAGTGAAAGAACATTCCGTGTGTTGTCTGTCACACATATAATTTTTTAACTTCCCATCGACCTATGAACTTGAAATAAGGTGATAAGATAATGTTTATTATGAAGTATATTTTACCAAAAATATCAATATATTGATAAATCACATTTGTTTTTTAGTTGTAAGGAACCCTCAGTGTGCGACTCCGACGCACTTGGCTGGTTTTTATTACATTTTGAATTTTATTTCTCTTATAGTAAAATACCCTATTCGTTTTAAAGTTGACGCCTGAGGGCCTACCGCGAACCAAAACCGAACTATCTTCCTCTCTGTCATTCGAATACACATGTGCGAGAGAGAGGCAGATACTTCGTTTTCGGTTCGCGGTGGCACCTCTAACGTCCGAGCGCGGCGAACGGCATGAGCTGGGGGTCTACTCCGAAATTCAAAATCCTAACTTCGTATGGTGCCGTCCTTTTCACTCTCCTGTCATAGACTATATGAGTGAAAGGGACGGCACCATACGAAGTTCGGATTTCGAATTTCGGAGTAGACCCCCAGTACCACTAAGTTATAAAATAGAGCGAGATATGGATAGAATTTTGCTAGACGTTTAAAAGCCATAAGTCACCTAGTAGTTTGTCACAACAAAATAGAGGCGCAGCTTTAAGAAGGCGGACAAACTCAGCAAACATTCAAGTGGTGTCCTTTACACGATTAATATTATCACAATACCGGGGTGTCAATATTATAGCAGTTTTCAAATTTGTATGGAATCTACTTCAACATTCACGTGATACTTATCGTGATATGAATGTATCACGTGATACTAATAACCATGTAACAGGCCCAATACATTCGCTTTGAAGGCAGTTGTTGTGACAATCAGCCTAGCTAGCACGATAGATTATACCGTTACGTTTTAGGTGACGTTTTAATACATTTCACCCATATAACGTGACGGTATAAGTTATCGTGCTAGCTAGGCTGATAGGTGTATAGAACGCTTGAAAACTACAAAAACAAAACGCTGCAAACGCGGCTAGCCGAATCCACACAATGGGCGATGATGGCCCATCACCCAGAACGCAGCCCAGCAACCTGGCCAACACACCGGACGCAAACATAGTTAACAATTTCCGAACGTACCCAACCCGACGCTGTCAACCAACGAATTTAATATGGCCGATCTTTCGTCATAAAATTAACACTTTTAAATGCAAAATACGCGACAATCCGAATTTTGCGGATACATATGTTCAACTCAAAAATCGTTATTTTTATACGTTCTTCAATTTGAGACAGGTCTCGTTCGGGTCTACCGTACCCCTGCACGAAATTATTAATATAGAAATGATGCAATCACTGTGAATGAGACAACTGTCACTTTCGGGGTAAGTGTGCTTGCTGTGTGCACGCTGACTTCTGGTGCCAAAGAAAAAATCCTTCTTCTGGGAAATTTGTCACGTTTGGGCAACGCGTTTAATTCTCTTTTTTTATTAGAAATGGCCTTTTTTTATTGGAAATGCTCTTGGCCAGCATCTAGCCAGGAGGCAAAGATGAGGCCGACCAGAAGATGCCTATTCACTCGTGCCTTAAAAAGGTCTAGGTTATATGAACTCGGAAATACAGACGCCGGCAGAGAATTCCAAACCTTAGAAGTGCGCATTATGGAAGATGAAGCAAAGCGCTTGGTTCGAATTAGAGGAATTTCGACCAGGTAAGGATGGTAGCCAGCCGTACGTCTGGATGTCCGACGGAAGAAGGGGGAAGGTGGTATGAGCTCATGGAGCTCCTGAGCACACTGCCCGAAGTACAACTTGTAGAAGACGCATAGACATGCTACTTTGCGTCTATGTGCTAGGCTCTGCAGCTTTTTTCCCACTACCGTACTGCCGCCAATGAGCCTCCTGGCTCAATATCTGTATCATGTTTTTGAATTCAGCCTGTACACCGGTGCGAAAAGTTATTAAACACCGATCAAGCTCTTCCCTCAATCAATCTGCACTATTAATGGCTCGTCCAGTATGAACTAATCAGTGATTCGTCATTACGATGTTATGACTATATTGCAGCACGCGATGGAGTTACTTGTAAATCGATGTAATCCTTTTTTTTCACTTCAACACTTAACAGCCTAGCTAGCACGATGGTTATACAGTCATGTTTTATGGCCAAGATGTACTAAAACGTCCCATAGTTAAAACATGACGGTGTTATCTATCATGGTAGCTAGGACGGAGGTCTCTACATGTTTCGCGTCCCAATAATATTATGCTTTAACTTACTGAAATGCTATAAAACGTATAGAGGCCTTAGAAATTAAGTTTTTTTGTTGTTTATGCAACAAAAAGAAGTATTACATTTTACAATTACAATAAAAAACTCACCAAACTGTGACGTTTGATGGTGAGGACCGCTCATTTTTATGCTTAGCTCATAATTCCGCCTGTATCCTCGGAGATTAGACAGAGATCACGAACATTTATTTTGGCGAACTTCTTTTGCATATAACATTATTCACAACATTCGTCATATTATATGAGAAAATAATTGGAGGAAATTATTCGCATTGCTGCCTTTGACGCAGAAGGAAAGTACCTATTATCATTGCTAAAATGTAATATTAGCAATGATAATAGGTACATCGTCATACACTAATACTATAACATTAATACTATAACATAACACTAATAACTACATCTATTAGATCTGTTGTGAGTTCTTAAAAACCATTCTAAGATTTATCGGAATGCATGGATCGAAAGAATTATTCTAAGCATTAAATACACAAAAGTGTTCACAAAAGAAACTCTTCACAATATCAATGCACCACAATCTGAACCTTTTGATTAAAAAATATTATCATTTTGATCGATCGATAAAAAACCAACAGATTTTCACATCAAACCTTTGTGCAAAAATTTTAAACTCAATTTTAAGCATTAATACATACTTTATCATTCTAAATAGACCGTTGCTGGACAGCCAATTGATTTCCCGTCAAAGCTGACTGCTAATTTAGTGCAAGAGAATTTTCAAACCGATTTAACCATTTTTGACTGACGCTGTTCAGTGCGATGCGGCAGGAATTAAATTAAATACCCGTACCACTGGTTTTATAAAACGAATATGACTTATTTATGTGACGTTCCATGAAAAAAGGAACCTTACGGCTCATAAGGTCCCCCCGTCCCTGTCCTGTGTGGTGCCAAGTTAGAATAGCACCACCCCCTTTCATCCCTTGGGTGGCATAAGAGTCGACTATGGGAACCAGGTTGAAGTACGTTGCGGGCGATGTGCTAGCAACCTTTCACTGGCATATCACATTTTCTCCATCTCTAAACCTACAATTGCTAAAAGTGCCACTGTAATAATTTTAATGTGCTCTGCCTACCTCTTTTAGGAATATAGGCGTTAGTCTATGTATGCATGTAGGTACTTTTAGCCGTGGAACACCACATCAATCCACGAGGACGAGGCTAATTTAAAGAGGTAGGGCACAGCCGGAATGTAATCTTGCTCTCATTTGGAAATGGCTGACTGGGGACTTCTCCACCTCTACCTAACTCAACCTAGAACACCGTAGCTATAAGAACATCACTGTTAGCTCTGTAGGTTGTGGTGTTGTGTAACTGTTTCAAAAAAAATAAAAAAAAAATACATGAAAGTAAAGGTTAACAAAGACTTCCAACGAAAACTATAGCGGACATGATCAGTTAAGCTGTTTTTGAGTTATTGTTAAAAGTATTCCCTTGGTAAGAGAAGTTTGAAACGCTGCGAAGGTATTCCCTTTTGCTTGTTATTGTTTTTTGAAACAGAGTTCACTGGGCAACTACGGAACCCAATAGTACCTATGTAGAGTACGGCCCGACCTGCTCTTGGGCGATTTTTTTTTGTTGTCTTCTTATCCCACTTTTCAATATATTTTGCACATTCCCTTGCATATGCGCTGAACTAATGAGTCAGCGCGCGAAACACATTTAAATCAAATTAGAATGCGTAGCGCATGTCTCGGAAGCCCTCTGTTTCAGCCTTCGACAAAAAAAATTTCGTATGTCTGTCCGGATGTTCTCTTCTACAGGTTGCATTTCTCAACCGATTCTCGTGAAATTTTGTGAGCGGGTTCGATAATTATATAGAATTTTTTTGTCGAGTCAGTTTTTGGAAATTTTGAAATTAAAAAAAATTGTGAGGTTTAAAGCTTACATAGCGACTAGTTTAAAAGTACCAGGCTTGCAGAAACACGTGGTAGCCTACTCCAATTCAGCGATATAATTCGAGCTGTCAATCACGCGGTGTGATGGTTCGACCCCAGCATACATACAATGGCGTTATCAACCAGCTAATATGTTATTGAATCGTACACTCCTTGTAACGGTACACAATTAAATATAACTAAAGTGAAAACCAATTTCGCAATTTCGCGTGATCGCCAACGCGCATGCCAAGCGTGGCGATTATGGCATTTACCCCCCCATGAAATTGGGGAAGGCCTATGTCCAGCAGTGGACGTCCTAGGGCTGATATGGTGGTGGTGGTGGTGGAAAACCAATTTTTCCCTGCGAAAGTTTTTATGACATTTACAAGATGCAGTTCCACCAAAAGGTTTTATTTTTAGGGTTCCGTACCCAAGGGGTAAAAACGGGACCTTATTACTAAGACTTCGCTGTCCGTCCGTCCGTCCGTCTGTCACCAGGCTGTATCTCAAGAACCGCCCTTTTTCATGGCTACCACTCGCCGAGCTAGATCTCAAGTACCGTAATAGAGACAGTTGAAATTTGCACATTTTATGTATTTTTATTGTGGCTACAACAACAAATACTAAAATCAAAATAATAATAATAATTAAGGGGGGCTCCCATACAACAGAGTAGTCGGTGGCGTTTTTTTTTCTGGTACGGAACCCTTCATGCGCGAGGCCAACTCGTACTTGGCCGGTTTTTTTTACAATGCTTATCAAGATCACGTTTATGTCCTACAAAGTAATAATCCCTATACCTAGTTATAAAAATTGACAAAAAGGAACACTTAAAGGAATGACCTCGGTGTTTATCTGACCGTCTGTCTGTCATATACATTTCAATCATTTAGCATATAGAGTAAACTTCACTGTCCACAAAAGCTAATATACATGGTAAATATCACGTTAATAACAGTATTTCTTCATATAATAATCTAAGTAACTTGTTAAACCACATACAAAAAACAGTCAAGCAAAAATACAAATTAATTAAAAACTAAACTAACCTACTTTGCTCAGTCATAAAAAGAAGACCCCGTCCAGTAGTTCCGTCAGCGGCATGGAGCCCATAACGCTGGCGGCGTTGCCTCTCTGTATTGCTATAGTACATTGTTTAACGAGGGACGTAAGTGGGAAATTGCGAATGAGTGTCAGAAGATGACTCGAGTTTGCAATTTACTTACGTCCCAAGGTAATCAAAATGTTTTCATCACAATTGCGAGGAAGTAAATAACTCCAAATCTAATCATAATATAAGAAATCCACCACTTCATCTCCACATCAATCAATGGATGCCGAGAGGAGCGCGCAGAGCACGCGCGCGTCCTCACCTTCAACATTGTGACCAATCAGAGAGCAGAATTCTTGTGGAGCGCGGCCAAGTAGATTTTTTAAACCAATCAGTCACAGAGAAACTCATAACTCCCTAGGGAGTTATGAAAATCCATAACTCCCGCGGGAGGTAAATCTGCTATAACTGCTCTATACACCTGCGTATAATAAGACCCTTTACGAGCAGGTGTGATGAAAAAGAAATAGTTACGTTGGGAGAGGTAAGCGCCAGAGCCCTGTGGTCCCCTGAAGCGTCGATGAGACGTTATTTATTACCTTTATAAAAGTTTTAATGACAGTATTTTTAATGTTGATAATTATTTTATCTTGAATGAATCGTATACTGTTCACATATTACCTCCATAAAATATCTGTTGACTTATATCATAATTTGGCTTAAAATTCTTTATTTATTAGAATTATGCCGCGACTCTGATCTCATTGACATTGACCGTACCTAAATGTTAATGTAATTCCTAATATTAGTAACATAAGTGATTCTTAATGATTGACATTTTGTCATCAAGAAATTCCTCAATTTGGCAAAAACAATATGAATAAAATTATCATACTTATCACAAACCAAATCAAGCCTTAATTTAGGCTATTATCATCAACTTTTGTTTTTTGAGTTCGAATGAGTTCGATTTACTAAAAGTCGTATTTTGACCGGTACATAGAAATTTGGTTAAAAATTACAGTCTCAATTTGTTTGGCGATTGCTTTTATTGATTTGAGGTTCCGTTGTTGTCGATAGAGACACAGCGCATCCACGGGAGCTCTGGTAACCGTACTTACACTAGGTACAGTACATTCTAAAAGGGTCGGCAACGCGCATGTGACACCCCTAGGAGTTGCAGGCGTCCATAGGCTGCGGTGACCGCTTACCATCAGGCGGGCCGTACGCTTGTTTGCCACCGACGTAGTATATATAAAAAAAAATTAACACCCGCAACCTAAACCCGAAGAAAGCTCGAACCGCACAGAGCGGGCGTGGCGTGGTGCGTTGAGAAGGCGATTTCACATTTTTGATCTTTACGAAACTGTCGACTGTTGATTACTGCTTCAAATTTCACACACGCCGCTTCTGCTCTACCACGCTACCGAACACCGCGCGGTAATTTGGTGCAATGTGCCTCAGACCGCGTTCGCTTTACTATAAAGTCGCCTCCGTCTAAGTCTAAGGTTGCCATACGTCAGGATTTGTCCGGACATGTCAGGATTTTTGACCCCAGATCTGGTTTGCGGCCGGACTTGGCAAGTGTCAGGATTTTTAAGAATGACCTCATAAAACAAATGTTTACATGATATATTTATTGCAATGTTTACACAGTTTTAATGAATGAAAGGATACATAAAATTAGTAAGTAATCAATAAAAACATTTTTTTTCGTTCAAAACGTGATAAATTACAGCTAAAGAGGAGATCAATTTGTTTGCTTAAAACTTTACTTACAATGTACTTTTGTTATTTGGTTTCAATTATTAATCAAATTGCACAATACACCAGGTAGATCCACGATACAGTACACCGCAGAGCGCAGCGCGCCGCCGGGGCGTCGTTCAAGTTACGCCAAATCGCTGTTACAAGAAATGACAGGATTTTTATCAGGACATTTAATTCTTCCATATGGCAACCCTCCGTCCCGCAACGCAACGACGCTGCCCCGCTTTGTGCGTTTCAAACTGAAATGGTATGATTAGTTGGAAAAGATTGAGCATCTGAAGTTAAGTGCAGAATAGCGGTGCCCATGTAAAATAGTTACGTTATAGAATAGAAAATAGAAATTATTTATTTGCATCCGGCACACAATACAAGAATAATAAATGAAGAAAAAAGTTAAGTTGTGTGCCAGCATAAAGGATCAGGCATGACGCTACAGCCGGGCGGCTGCAGCGCTGATTTTCAGCCTTATCCCTGTGGGTGACATCCAACCACTAGCACAGAACATTTATATATACTTATAACAACATATATGCCAAAAGAAAAAAAAACTTATAACTGGTCTCCGAATTTATACACAGATCGGTATAATTGTGCAAATACGCTGCTCAGGTGTGTTGAGATTTTTACTCGGAAAGAAGTATTATTTTATAATTATTATGCCTGAAACTTCCCATCGTTATGTTTTTGTTGCTCATGACCGGTCGTTGTGGCGGTCTCTGGGAGGCCTTATATCGTCGTTTCGTCATCGTCGATCGGCTGACGATGATGATAATGATGACGTTTATGTTCCTCATAGTCATTGAGTGTAGTTGATTCGATTAGCAGTGATTAACATGGAATCGATAAAAATATTCGTGTCAATAAGTTAGTGACGAAAGAAGTTCATAGTTTAGTTACATACTCAAGAAAGTTCAATTTTCAAATAACATGCTTCGACATTCAGGCATATCCAGACATATGTAATGTAAAGTCACGGAAGGAAAAGATGCTTCAATTTTCGACTCTATCTTAATGCCGTTAAGTTCGAAAAGTGACAACTTTTTCATTTCGCGACATAGATACAAGTGTCATCTCATCAGATCTGTCGATGAGATTATTAAATATATATTTCTAAATTATGTATCTTAATTATGAATCTGTGGTAATGAAGAAGTGTGTTGTGGGTGGCATTGGTATTATAAAATTCTTTATTTGTAAACTTACTTGGTCCAACCTTTCAAATGCTAATGACGCTTAAAGTAGTCGCGAAGTTATAACTGCCGCTAGTACTCGGAACCTTTAGGGGGTAGCATTTTTTGTACATTACTTGTTGTTTACACGTATTACACAATATGAGTCTTTTTAATGTGCACATAGAAATGGAATCTATTCTATGTGCACACATCTATTCCAGCTATAGCTGAAATAAAAAAATACTTAAATATAAAACACCTGCAATAGCTAAAAATGACACTGTTATTAATTTTCCTGTTCTCTGCCTACCCCTTTTTGATAATATATGTATAGAGAATTTGGAGAAATTGTACCTAATTTCATCGACGAAATCAAATTGTTTAAGTTTTTCTTATTTTTTTATAATTTATTTTTAATAACTGTGTCTGTGCACTTTTAGTACATTAATGACCTCTCCAAAAATATTTTCAAGAGGTTTCAATTTCAAAAATTTTTTATCATATTTTTTATTCATATATAGCATATGTGTATTTTTTGCTCTTCAAAAGTAATAATAAATATTTTAGAAACAAAATAAATAAATAAATATGCAGATAATATATGAGTCGTGACGTGATGCTACCTCAAAATCTGCACTGACTGCCACGCTATAATCTCGTGGTGTCAAGATCCATTACTTTCATAAATTTTAATTCAGACGTACGGCTGGCTACCATCCCCACCTGGTCAAAATTCCTCTAATTCGAACCAAGCGCTTTCCATCTTCTTTTATAATGCGCACTTCTAAGGTTTGGAATACTTTGCCGGCGTCTGTATTTCCGAGTTCATATAACCTACACTTTTTTAATACAAATAAAAAAAATAGATCGAAATTTCTCTAAACTGAAAAAAAATAAACACAAGAAGTTACTGTAAATTATCTAAAAAAAGTGTCCTTTCAAATATTTGCTTTTGTTCAGGCCACAGCCTGTATATACAACATTTAAAAATGAGGGACAATGAATACAAAGTACAATCAAGATCTATGTCTAATGCTTTCTCTTAATCAAATAAGTTATATAACCTAACAAATAGAGCCTTCGCGACTCGAACGATTGTAAATCGGCTCATTTACATAATTCTCCTATGAATAATCGATACCTATCATAATCGAAATATTGAATTATCGATTTCGGCGTAAATATTGATTTAGTTCCGATTATTAATTTAAACGATACCGTTTATGACGAAGATATATTATGTATATTAGAAACCGGCTTATGTAAGTAAACTTTATGATTAGAAATAACCTTATAGGGTAGCCAGAGGCGTTTAGATTTATTATGGAAAACCAGTCAAGTTTTTTTTTGTCGATTGATAGACGATGACCTTTTTGTTTGGACATGTTCGGTACCACTAAAACACGTATCATGTTTTTATGCGAAATTCTTTTATAGCCGTCTGTGGCAAGAGGGTCTACCGCGAGACAAAAATCTCGCTCTCTTTCAGATTCAGATTCTTTATTGGGAAAAATAGTTTTACATGTCACTAAGATTACAAAATAACAATAATAATAACAATTAAAAGTAGACAAACAAATAAAATATGAAATAACAATGAAAATAAACAGGGAAACGATAATCATTACATAATTTTAATAATAAAGGCAGTGAAAGACACTTTGTCAACTAGATCCTTGGAGAAACTCGTCCACACTGTAGCATGCTTTCTGTGCAAGGAGTAATCTCAATTTATTGTTGAAGACCATGTCGCTGTCGACCGACTTTATTTCCAATGGGATCTTATTATGTATCTTAGGCCCTATGACTTTTGACTTTCGGAGCTTAGCAAGTTTCACACTTGCGTATTCGCGAAACAGACAGGGAGATAAACGGACGAACTTCATTCGCGGTTCACGGTTAGGCTCACTGTCAGTGGTTCGGCTAAAGAGTTCAAACATGTGTGGTTACTATATTTTATTCGATACAAAGGTAGTTTAATTTGCTCTTGACCATAGAATAAGAACTTTGTTAGGGACGAAAGGACCTGATTTTAGCGTGATGAATACACAGAATATAAGAAAAAAGCAATAGATATTTATTGATTATAACTCAAAAACAAATAATATCTAAAAGCCGTTCACCTAATATTCCAATTGGACCTTCACCTTTCAACGCGAATCAAACCGCGCCAGCCCTACAGTACAAGTTGATAAATAGTCGCGGACGATTTGCAGAGTCATTAGGGTTGCCACCACGACACATGTCGCTGCTCGATTCATTGCTTTTCCTCCGTGTCGCCTTTCTCTGTATTATACTTCAATTTGTCCCGAGTCACTCGTTTTTCGGGGTTTTTCTTCTATTGTTCTGTGTGGCTTATTTTTTGTAACGTCTGGGGTTGTGATAAGAGTACAGACGACCAAGAATGTGTTGAGTCAATTTTGAACCTTAATGTGCAAATAATAAAGTCGAATTAGACCTTTCCTTGGCTCACTGTAAGGCGCAATGATTATGTTTATTGGGATTGATTCCCATAAGTCATAGTCACAGTCATAGTATTTAATACATGATAGCGTTAGAAAGTACATTATAGTGAAACACTGGCATACAAATGAAAAAAATGAAGATGAAAAATTATCGATATTATATTTATAGAAGGTCTCAATTATCCCTTAATAGGGTACTGGTAAAATAGTTATCTCATTTTGAACCTTATTGCTGTAAGATAAGATGGAAAACCAATGAAAAATCGGATTAACCTCTGCCCTATAGCAGTAGTGTTAAAAGTGCAACAAATTGGCAACCGTACTGTAGTATTTATCACTTGGCATTAGATAATAATAATAGTTATGTCTCTTGATAGTTCAGACACAGTCCGACAACCTAGTCTCCTAAGACCCATCGTCCTACTAATAGGACTATCTACCTCTGCCTTTGCTGTTACTTAAAAAAATTCTACCCAAAGGTTGTACCTAGAGAAGAGATCTGTAAAGGTTGTACCTCCGGAAGAGATCTGTTGCACGAGGTAGAATGTTGATAGCGATCCCGCGGCGTCCTCGACAATGCGGAGCCGGCACTCGTTGGGGTTTTAGACGGTAGTCCAATGCGTTTTGCTGCGGTTAGTCCGTCATACCCGTCCTGGTCCCCCCCAACCGGATGGGATGCATAAAAGCATTTCCCCAACGTTTAAAAAAAAAGGGAAGAGATCTGTTACGATTAATTACTTCAAAAATCTTGTAACATTTTATTCAAATTTCAGAAGCAATAAAAAGCACTATTATTATTTTCCCTATGGGGTCAGCACTTAAAAAATCATCAGCCATATAACATAATAGTTCTAATAACATTTATAATTGCTATCACTACGCACATGGTAAGGGTGGCCATATTTCCATAAAGAAAGACAGGACTAGTTATGCCTTTACCAAGTACCAAGTACATAGGCCTTTACGGTGCTAAAGTCGTCTCCCTTTGAGTGATTCAGCATTAGACACGTAAGGAATGTTACAACTGGCAGCTTCTAAATAAATGTCATAGGAGATTAAATATATCAGTAGAAATATAAGTAAAGGCGCAGCAAATCGTGACGCGATTTTTTTTTATATAGGCAAGACGTACAATTAATTGAGCTGCTTCTAGTGGTCAGCAAAAAAAGACCGCCCAGAAATAGGAGTCCCACAGTTACTTTAAAAACAATGGAGGCTTCGACATTAGCCAATAAGATATCAAACATTGGGACATTTTACTTATCTAACTGTTATTTCTAAAAACATCACTGTAAATTCCAACTTTCAACAGATAACAACGTCTGTCACTAAACAATACTCGCCTTTCGTTATCTAAAAAAATCCGTTGGTTTAATTAAAGCGTGATTGCCACAAAAGATGAATTTGTTGTAACGATAGCTATTGAGATTTGAACACAATCGAGAGTACAATTAGGAATGATCTGGCTGCGTGATTTGGCGGCGCTTTGTCGGTATCTGTCACTGAGGGATCTGTTCTACTTGGGCTTGTAAAAGTCAAAATAGGGTAATTAATTACTAATAATAAATTCACAAAAAAATATGAACTTTGCCGCTTTGTGTGTGTTATATTGCTTGTAGAACAATACAAGCGATAGAACATACGCAGAACTGTCCGACATGATGCTTCGTTGATATGGATGCGTTTGGATGCACCAATCACATTAATCGACCGCATAGCAACAGCACTGATGGAAAGGGGTTTTCATAGCGTAACTTCCACACCTTGCATAACTGCATACCACGTCTCTGGCGGAAAGCCACTCTCCTGGTGAAAAGGTGCCCTTCAGCCTCGTACTCTTGAGCGGCACGCACACCGTTGCGGTAAGCGTCCCCATACTCACCATAAAAGTCTGCGTTAAAATTGACGCAAACTGTATAGTGATACTGAGCGTAGGTAAGCTGATCAAGAGACCGAGGCTAGAATACAGTGGCTGTCTTATATTTTTATACTTTGTTTATTAAATAATGATAAAAAAAGAAAAATAAGGTGCCCTGTGAGCTGTAGACATCGCGAAAAAAATTAAAAATTTCCAAAAACTGACTAAAAAAATCTGTATAATCAAATCTGCTCATAAAATTATTGCAACCGGTAAAGGAGAACAGCGGGATTCCGGAAATTCGTCGGCCGGACATGAAGTATTTTTCGAAGCTGAAATGGAAACTTTCATTACACTCAGTCAAAAAATTTAACATTTATAAAAATATCCAACAATCCAATCTTTCGCGCCAGCAAAATGACCTCGCAGTTTGGCGACTTAATTTTAAAATGTGACTATGAACACCTTTTATTGAGAATTAATTAAAAAAAATTGCTTCAAATATGGCAACGAAGACTTTCAAAAGGTTAACCTGAGGACTTGTCATTGTCAATATAAAAGGTCTCAAGAGGAGCAGAGCCGGTGTGTTTGTCTGTCAAGCGATAGATGATCGACGGCATGACTGCGCAGTTTGCTATGATCCGCCGGCAAACTATAGTTATCATTGTGTAGGCATTGGCTTTAGCGGAATCTGGAAGACCGTAAAAATCGGGATATCCTTGTAGTTTAGATCCAAATTAGGGGAATATTGAGCAATGCTATAAACTTGTTCAGATTTAAGGATGATTCTCAGTAGGCCGTTCCGTGTCCGGGCCGGCCCGTTTTCTTCTAGAGAAATACGCCGGCCGTTGCGTTTGCTGTCATAGAAAACGGGCCGGCCCGGACTCGGAACGGTCTTTCTACTGTGAATCATGCTTTACGTGGATGAGGTAGGCTTGAGAAGTAAGGTACAGCGGCAAGTTTACCGTGGTATGTAAAAAACTTTAATAAACATTTCCTTTTGTAGACCTCTAAGTTTCCCTGAAGTTGTGGTACTCACCTAATCTTTCGATCAACAATTTTATTGTCAATCCTTTGCTTTTGTAAACTCAAGTTGAGAGAAGATTTAGCCCTCACAAATAGAACTGTATGAATAAACTTATGGTGTAACGATCTGTTTGTCTTGGCCCTCAATACAAGGGCACACCACTGATTCGTGCTTGCTTTATACGATAGCAGATAACTGTGACTGCCCTATCAAAAAGTGTTGGGTAGGGCAAATAAAAAAAGTGACTCAATTTGAATGTTACTAGCCTATTACTCCTATTAGATATATAAGCGTTATCTAACAAATCATGGCCATAATGTCGAATTTATTTTAAATATGTTATTCCTAATCAGTCTCTAGCTAGGAATACGCGCAGATCTGCATCCGACACGTGAATCTAATGCGCTTGTATTTAAAAACTAGGCAAGCCGAGAACATAAAATTAAATTCACAGAATCACTTTAAGTTTACTGATTAAGAAAATATGATATTTCAATGTTACGAGTAGGTTTACTAATGCCTTCCTAAGAAAACACCACTGATTCTCATAATCAACTGTTACGATAACCATGAGACTCTCTTCTCATGGTTATCGTAACATGGGGCTTATACATTTAAATGGAAAATAATCAGTTTTGCCTCTTCATTTGGGCGACATCTGATTACCTAATCATATCTTCCTTTTCAATAATTGCTCTTTCAACAGACCCAATCAGTTTACAAACAATACCCTGGCCCACCCGCCATGACACTATCCTGACGGCCGATCTCATCAATGTAATTAACGAAGCCAGTCACGATGGAACGAATTGACAAACGTCACTCATTGATGACAGCCGAAGAGGTGAGAATGGAAAATAATTAGAGGAAATTGTGCTTAGTATGACTGTTGATGATGATGACTGCGAAGCTAGGGATATCGTACTCACGTCCAGAGAAGAGTATCTTCAACATTAGGCCTTATTTCGTAGGAGACTCGTACGTGGGTTTCACTACATTGCGTGGTTTGAAAGATCGATTGAACACATTATTCCACGGTAACCCGCAATGTAATGAAATTCGAGCCTCGTACTTGTGTAGAAAACAATGTCAATTTTGGTATTTTAAAGGCCTCTCTGCCTTTAAAATACCAAAATTGACATTGTTTTTGGAAAATTGTAGCTACTTTTGACGATAGCCGACTGTTTACTTTAATTTATAACTTCTTCTTTTGCTCTACCTAAAACAACACAATCATAATCGTATATAATCACAATTTTTTTTTTTACTAAAATCAATCATAAAACACATTTTAGCAATCCCGTATATAGCTTTAAACCCCAATGCGCTTAAACATTAAACTTAATATTTTGTTCATAAAATTACAATCGAATAACTGCTTCAAGATACTACTTAATGAGCAGAACAAGTGAGATGTTGTCGAAAACATCACATTCAGTCAAAAGAAGACGCACAATAGAAAAAATTATGTACATGGAGGTAAACGAGCAGACAAATCGCCTGATGGTAAGCGATTAGGTTATTCTTTTAAATATCTCTGCAAATCAAACTAAGTCACTACCTCGTCAAATGCATGTTTATCAAAAGTTTAGCAAATTAAACAGGCCATTTTTAGCTCTAAAAACACAATCACAACACTTAAAAATCATAATGCGCATTTCACATCAAGGTACGCCAAAAACTCGTCAAACGGCGAGTCACTGCGCTCAAAGGATCCATCCCTGCCATCGCCATTTTCCGCCCGAACAACATCATTTGTTATTCCCATAGAGAGTATTTTTTCAAGTTGATGAAAGCGAGCTGTTAATAAAATCGCACTTCATCCGTTTTTGTCGATCATCGTCACTTAGCCGGCGATTGTAGGGTGACAAGGCCGGGCGGAAAATAGCTTTGTTCAGTTAGCGCACAGATGGGAATAATAGAGTACTTGCTCGATAGATCATTTTTAGGAGACATGGTCTCCTGTTAAGATACTACATTTTAACTCCCACCTTTAATTATGTTTATACCGATTATAAAATAAAAATATTGCTTTCTATCACCGCACTGCTCGCCGTCGGCAGGGCATTCATCTTCAGACCTCAGAACCTAAATGATCGCGTACGGTACGGTTTCAGAGGAACTTCCTCCCTCGGACGCCTGTCGAGGTTTTCCAGAGGAACTACAGTATGAAATTCTTCAAGAAAGGAGTGCATACATTTTTAAAGGGTCTGCTACGAGCATGTGAAACCCTTGGAGTGGTAGGCATCCATAGGCTGCGGTGGGTGGCCACTTACCATTAGGCGGGCCGTACGCTTGTTTGCCACCGACGTGGTATAAGATAAAAATAAAATATTAGCATATTGTTTAACGATTTCACATGACTGCTGATGTCCGACTAATAACATCTACCTTGATGGTTAACCATTTTCCAGCTACATGGTGATTGAATACCATATTTCTAGCCTCATTAATCATTTGAAAACGTAATGTTTGTTACCTTATACCTATTGTTTCAATATCACCACTTAATAATTGTTTTATCAAAATTATGCTAAATTTCGTACATCTCAAACCGCATTTATTCCTTTTCATTAAACTTACTTTCAACTTATTGATTCACACATTCACGATTTTCAGACATTATTTTTACAAAACGGAACTCGATAGCATGTACTTTTTCAAATAAATATGACATTTCCGATTGTAAAATATTTAAAATCAAACTAAGGGCTTGTCCTGCCTTAAACTCCAGCATGGTCCGCCTAGCGATCAACAGGGCGCAAGTCAGCGTGCGTTGACAAAATTCGGGTGACGACTTTGACACATTGCAGTGACAACCCTGGCTGAGACTCCGCTTTGTGTGAAAGGGCCGAGTGAAAGGAAAAATAGTGTTTGCAAAACGTTCGCAACGGCTTTCAACACTCCTTCAACCGACACGTAAGGCCGCGGTATGCACGCCAGCGGGCAGCGGGGCGGAAGCGGGCGCTGACATTTGAGTGTAGTGGGTTCAATGTGTTAGTTAGACTATGGCGCGCTTGCAAGCTAATCTATTCTTATGACGGATACTGTAGCAAATAACAGGATATCGCATTCGTATTGCAATACAGCGAGGAAATGCTGTCAGCATCCTCGCGGTATCTTGCCACGGGGGCCGTATTTCTAGATATATTTTAGGTTAGTTTTCTTTTAATTTATACAATACCTATTTAATTTTAATTTAGTTTTATTTTTAGATCTACTTTATGTAGAATATTTTTACTTGTAATTTATTGTGTTCTCAATTACATTTATTAGGAAATACATTTGTAGCATTTCAGGGACGACTAAACTGCATAAAAAATCAGGTAAATAATTATGTCATTCTCACGCAATTTTTTTATACGACGACGGTGGCAAACAAGCTTACGGCCTGCCTGATAGTAAGCAAGCACCGTAGCCTATGAACGGTTGGGTCTCCAGAAAATTCACAAGCGCGTTGCCGACCGTTTATTGATTTGAGGATGCGTTGTGTTGCCAGCTATAGACAAATAAACTCCCTAACTCACAACACAGCGCATCCTCGGGAGCTCTGGCGACCTTACTCACCACCAGGAACACAACACCACATACCTAACCAATAAGTAGTCTGGAGCAAATGAATGGTCTATGTCTAGTCCATGTCTATGTCTCAAAGAACATGTCTATGTCTAGTCCTTTGACGTTTCAAAGGCAATTTGCACCTTATGTCTTTATCAGTTAGGTTGCTTTTTGTTATGAAATTTAAGAGGTTTGGACATGTTTTTTCCGTGGCCCCTTCAAATAGTCTTAAGCCTTATTAACCGCCTTCAAAAAAAGGAGGAGGTTCTCAATTCGTAGGGGTTTTTTATTGTATGTTCACCGATTACTCGGAGACTAGTGGACCGTTTTCAAAAATTCTTGTTTTTTTTGTTTGAAAGGGTATGTTTTCTAGTTGGTCCCATTGTGTCGGTACACCTACATCCTACATGGAATATTCAAACATGAGATTACTTGCTGTCGCTTCTGTCACGCCATCAATTGCCATATCTATACCTATATTGAGCTCTCTATATCAAGCGGGTTTTGACATAATTGCCTGTGACAGACCTACAAACACTTAGTAATCGCAAAAATCCCCGATGCCTTGTTTCGCAAACAAAAGTTTCATAGATGTATTGATTCGCAGAATTATTCATTTCATAGAAAGCTTTTTTTCCGATACCGTTAACTTTTAGGTAATTGTGTAGAACTCATTTAGGTCTACCAGAAAAGTATGTTAGGTTATAGGTTTGAACTGAGACCCTTTTGAAAAAAGCTTTTTATGAAATGAATAATTCTGCGAATCAATACATCTATGAAACTTTGCGAAACAAGGTACAACCGCAAAAATTGCATAAAATATGAAATCACTGACATCACTGTACTTACATACACAGTATGTTTATCTATAAAAACCTATGCTCTCTCTTACACGTTTTATTTACGCGTGAGTGGAAGCGGGAAGTACATGAACAAGTTGATTACGTATTAGAATGTTTGTCGCCGAATACAGACATAGGGTCTATTCAATTAAAATTATGAATTGGTGTCGGATTTGTATTAGTCGCGGCTCTTCTTCTAGCACGTTAGATTAGATGCGTGTGGAAACGAGCGCAGGCGATATGTAAGTACAAAACTGATTCCAATTCAGTACTTAAAGCCGTATACAGTCCAAAGGAAAAACTATATCGAGCTACGATTTATGTCGTGGGAAATGTTAACATAATGGGATTAATGTTCACGTAAAGCGTTGTTTAAATATGATAATGAAGAAATTATACGTCTAGCTGATTGAACTCCATGTGCTAACACGCCGTATCTTTTTATCCAGCGAACTCCTGTAATCTCGCACATTACGTTAGCAAATGTTTTAAACTCGAGCAAGTGGTTCCTTTTGGCGGTGACAACAAGTTTTTACTAGAGATATACTGACTAGTCGGGAAAGCCCACTATCCAGCCACATTTATAGACAGCTAAAAATACCAAATATGTTGCACTTTATGACTTACCTACTAAAAAACAAAAATGCCCTTCCAATATTTACTTCAAGTGTTATATTTAGGTACTAGCTCGTGCCCGCGACTTCGTCTGCGCAAGATTAGTATTTGGACGATTCACACAATATCTTTATAAAGCCTATGTGTTATTCTGATGTATAAGCTATATTATTGTAAAGTTTCATTAAAATCCATTCAGTAGTTTTTACGTGAAAGAGTAACAAACATCCATCCATCCATACTTAAAAACTTTCGTAGGATAGTACTTTATTGCAAAGGCCGGGAAAAAGAAATCCGTGGACAAGTTGATTTTGAAAGACGACGCGATGCGGAGTCTATTAAAAATACGCTTCCACGAATTGACATTCCCGCCGAGGCATACATACCTACAGTGTTAGAATATAAATATAAAAAAACTATACTGTTTTTTTAAACGCATAGAAATTAGAAAATTTTTAAGAAACATTCGAATGAACTTCTAAGGATTTAATATAAAAACGTGCGCGGCCCGGCCCGCCGTCTACTATTATACTGTGGCCGCGCGCGCCGGCTGCGTCGTCATCTCCGGCCGGTATAGAACTCGGTAGGTTGCCCCGAACTGCGTTGCGTCATTGATTTGAGGATTCGTTGTGTTGCCACTGTTGCCAGCTAGAGACAAATGCAGGTACCGCCTTAACAAGGCGCATCCTAATAGAAGCTGTCCACCACGATATTCCCTATCCTATACGGGGAATATTTCTGAGTGGGAATAAGCTCCATACAAAATCGAGAATATTCTCGGTCCTTAACCAACGTTGACCGTTCTAGAAACCACCGATTCATAAATAACACAGGCTATCAGTAGCGGAGCTCCCATACAACACGATTCCTATCGGCTTGCCTAAAATTTCTTGCTGCATGTTCCATACTTATAATATCATAAATCAACACGCGCCAGAACAGAAACCAGCACACGCAATAGTCCCCTGCAAGGCGGCACGCGCACCACAAAACTTAAGTGCACGTAGTGGCGCGAACGCAGCTGCAACACCCTCAGCGAGTAGCCGGTCTTCTGACGAACATACTCCATCATATAATCGCCATCATCGGCAGTGGCGGAGTAATGCTGGCGCGACACACATACAATGCCTTGCTCGGTGTGGCAACTCGCAGACCAGAATTAACCGGCTCTGCTGTACCACACTGACTCATTACGCGGCCACCGCTTTATCCACATCGGTCCGAGGGGTCTTCTCTTTTAGAGGAACCCGATCTTCACGCACTCTTGAGGGTCTTGTTCATAGGTCGATGGGAAGTTAATAAAATCTTCGAAACAAAATGTGTGACTGACGACAGACGGACAGCGAGTGACATCAATAGGGTTCCGTTTGGACCCTTCGGATACGGAACCCTGAAGAGTACTTACATATATTTGAATGTTATCAATGTTATCATACTTTTCTATTACCGTTGTAACTAAATATGGTTAGGTATATTCATTAATTGCACAGGCTATTTAAATAACACTTAATTAATTATACATACCAATGTAATGATCTACGTATTCCTTTTCAGTATTTAAATTATGTTGGATTAATGTACATGCATCATGTCACATAAGTCAAGGGCGTAATTCCACACATTTTAATTTCAACTAACGATATATCCATTTAATTGTGTAGTCTCGGACAAGAATGGTAGATAGCTTCCCCGGGGTCTTCTCATTGGGTATTAGCCACATTATAGAGCTTATAATAATTTATGGATAGTAAACCAACAATATATCACAATAAATTGTAAATACAACGATTACCCAAAATTTAAGCCTGAGCCATTAAAGAACAAGATCGAATTGAGCTCCTTCTGTATTTTGCAAAAGAAGTGTTCTTCAGTGTATATTAAGGGAGCAGCCATATTAATCTCCCACAGCTGAGCGGTTAAAGACTACTGCAATGGGGTCAATTCTACATATAGGTACTCACTAAAAAGCCTACTTAATGGGTACAAGAAAGTTTTTTTCCCTTCCGCATAATAATAGCCTTAATTATATGCAATTTCAACGAATTCGCTCCATAACAGGCATCCTGTAATTACCCTATCAATAGTGTCACTTGATAAGGCTGTGGTTGATGTATGAGCGGAGAGTTTTCTGCCTTTAAAATGCACAAGTTTATAATTATATCCACGTAACAAAATGTGTGTGTGGTAATAAATACATATAACAATAGATAGTGCGATTGCGTGAATTCTTAAATATGCCTCTATGCATTACGACAAAGCTTAGATACAATACCTTAGTGTTTTATAATATATGGTTATTAAAATTAAAATAATATTTAAATAAATAAATCAGGAACATTATCTGTAAAAAAAGCTACGGTGGCCTATAGTGGTTCGAATTCGTATCAATCAGTTTTCTGGGACTACGGAATATCATTTGATACTTACGGTTAGCTTTTTGGTGAAGGAAAACGTCGTGAGGAAACCTGCGAAGAAATTCAAAGGTGTATGTGAAGTCCTCAACCCGCACTGGGCCAGCGTGGGGACTACCGCCCAATCCCTCGCATCAATGAGAGGTGGCTTGTGCCCAGGAGTGGGACGTATATAAGCTGATGGTGATTTAATAAATAAATAAATATTGGGGAACAATCTTACACTAATTACACCAATGGACCTAGTCCCAAACCAAACAAAGCAAAGCTTGTACCATGGGTACTAGACGACGATATATAAGTACATACTTGTATAGATAAATACATACCTACGTAGGAAACAACCAAGACCCCGGAAAAATATTCGTGATAAATCCACAAATAATGCTCTGACCGGGATTCGAACCCGGGACCTCCCACTGGATCCCGGGATCAGGATCGGGGGGCGATTATCTTTAGATATAAAGAAAATAGGAATGCAAAATAACTATAGAAAACACCTAATAGTGTGAATCTTTTTTCTCATCAGTGTCTCATCTTCCTAATCTTCCTATAGAGTTTCCCGGGTGTACTTAAATGGAGGCCAGGGTCACCTTTGACAAGCGCTAAAATTTAGCGTAGACAGGCACTTCTCATCAGTGGCTAAGAAGACATGTAATATTTTGTCTAGACATTGTTAAAATATTGCTAGATTAATAAAATCCTTTTGCAAGCGTTCGCCACTCGCTGCTAGTCAAGCGTATCCTTATTTCTTACTAACACTGGCGATACATGTCAAAGCCATAAATTTTTCAGTGACAATATGTCAAACATATTATGTTATTTTATACAACCTTCATTCCTCGCGAGAAATTATAATTTAATATCAATTTAAAGTCGATATTATTAAACTAGAAATCGATGAAAAATATGATGACGGAGAAATTTATAGCTTAATCGGTAAACTTAGGCCTGTTTTTTAAACGATTAGGGGTCCGCTGTAAATCTAAAAACCTTTAGTTTTATCAACTAGCTTTATAATTACTTAATATCCTTATAGTTTGTGTATTGGTATACGTCTTGCGAACTTGGTAGGAGGTATACCCATGATAATCATTAATCATAACTATTATTTGATTGTTCCCTGCTTCGCAAATAAATATTTTATCAAATGTATGTTACCCAGAATTTTCATTCCATAGAAAGCATCCTTCCACAAAAGTTCGCTGTTTTAACTTAACCTACCTTTATTTCTGATAGACCAAAATGGTTTGTACAGTCAACAGCAAAAGTAGGTGATCATTTTAGTACCTTGTCACTTTCACTACTTTGACGCATCCCAACTTACTTAGTATTGTTACTGCGACAAAGTACTCAAATGATCATCTAGATTTGCTGTTGACTGTACACAATGACTTTTAGCTGTACAAAAAAAGTAAAGGGTTCTTGGAAAAAATAAATTCTATGAAACGAGATTTCTGCGAATCAGTACATTCTATGTGTATGCGAAACATGAATGAATGAAAACCGCTTGTTAACTACTTGGGCAAAACAATTGAATAAAAAAATAAAATAACAGCAAGTTAAAAACAGCTGAGTCACCGTTTAAACTGACAATCATATCAATTTAATCAGTACCTGGGCGACCGAGCTGTGCTCGCGTTTTCCCGGGAACACAAGTTTTCCCAAAGATAAGACCTAGCTAAAATTTTTTTTTCGTTCTCGGAAACCCCTATATTGTAGAGTTCATTAAAATAGAGCGGTTTTCGAGATATCAGTTACTAATAAACTTACAAATATTGCTCGTCTAATAAGCACAGGATATTGGTGTTTAAGTACATTCTCAGAACATTAATTATTGTAGTACCAACTATGGACTCACTTGTGGCTTTTATTGTCATTTGATAAAAATATGTACTTATTTATTCTATTTTTAAGTACCTACAAAATAAAAATAAAAATATTGATCCAGATCCCTAACAGTCCCAAAACTGCCCAGTTCTCGATTTAAATCAAATATCACTCATTCGTTTAACTAATCAACTATTGACCTATTTTTTTGTCAACGTCATCGGGATATTGATCTATAGATCAATGATCCAGATTGAGTCAGTGCCTGACGTCTCGATGTGATTGAAGGACAGACTGACAGACCGAATGATTGGATATAATTACTTGCATATTTTAGACATTAAAGTTTTTGCCTTTATTGTTTGAATTGTTATTGAGTTTGAACAATGGAAGTAATATAAATAATTATTACTTATTGTATCAAGAAATGCAATTGCTAATTATAACTAGTTCAATGAAATAGTTTTTTCTTATATTTATACTATGTAGCTAGGTTGATTTGTGTAAGATTTTTCCCTGGTATTTACCTATTGTATTCGTCAATATAATAATTACCTATATTTATGAATTAATGATCCTAGCTCTTGCTAATAAAAAAAAATATTCCATATTTTTGTTTGAAATGGAACATGTCGTACTCTTGCAACATTTTTTTTACAGTTATAGTT
Organism: Notocelia uddmanniana; assembly: GCA_905163555.1. Taxonomy (NCBI): domain Eukaryota; kingdom Metazoa; phylum Arthropoda; class Insecta; order Lepidoptera; family Tortricidae; genus Notocelia; species Notocelia uddmanniana. Next base: position 27,094,094 of record LR991060.1, read on the forward strand.
AAGTTTTCCAGCGCCATGGTGAAAACTGAAAAGCTGTGTAAATGTATTGTTACAATAAATAAATAATACTTTGCCTTATTGAGCTTACGACGCGACTAGTTCGATTTGTGTAAAAAAATTTTACCTTGAATAATATTTGTTTATTTAGGTATTTATTTTTAATACTGCCCCGCTTACCCCGCTCGATCTGTGGACTTCAGAAAGACTTATGGTGGGTTGCATCCACCTATGATTACAAACCACCACCACCATATCAGCCCAAGGACGTCCACTGCTGGACATAGGCCTCCCCCAATTGAATGGAGGGCATATCTGGAGTGCGGCGGCGATTTATGGCATTTACCCCCCCCCCCATTCAATTGGGAGAGGCCAATGGTTACAAACCGAACAACGTTAAGTATGGCACCAAAAGCTGTCATCCCATAGAAACTTGTTAAACTTTCCATACAAACACATTTTAACGGACACCTTTTACTATTACAGACGGTTTGGAGCAACCCACCCTTATGCTCGCGTGTCGCACTGGTTACCTGTCACAATAAAGGTGGTCTATCAACCAATTCCCAACCATTGTATATGTCCTGAAAACTACGACCAAGACCACCGGAGGATGGGCAGGAGCATCCGGGGAGTGCGGTGGAGATACTGAGATCGCCAACCCGCATGCCAAGCGCGGCGATTATGGCATCTATCCCCCATGAAATTGGGGGACGCCTATGTCCAGCAGTGGACGTCCTTCATCTGATATAGTGGTATGGTGGTAATGGTGGTCTCAACCAAAAGGTCCCTTTTTGTCCGATGTCAAAAAGGACGATTTTTAATTACGACATAAGGTAAATCCCCCCCCCCCCCCCTCCCACTTCCCTGACGGCCTGTTGGTAGTGACTCTGCCTCCAAAGCTAGAGGTCCCGGGTTCGAATCCCGGGGGCATTTATTTGTGCATTTATCACGGATATTTGTTCTTGGGTCTTGGATGTTTTCTATGTATTTATCTATATAAGTATGTATATCGTCGTCTATTACTCATAGTACAAGCTTTGCTTAGTTTGGGACTAGGTCGATTTGTGTAGGATCGTCCCCCAATATTTATTTATTTATTTATTTTCCCTTCCCCTCCCTATCAACCTTTTGCTAAAGAATGACATACAGTACGAACTTTTAATCATTTCCCAAATACCAATTAATTACAATTAAAAGTTGGCACACCTCAGTATACGCGACAAATGGTGAGCGATGATGATGCAATTATCATAGCAGATATTAATGACTGGACAAGATACGAAATATCTGCTGCAGGTCAATCGCAATAACTGGCACGAGTGAAATGAGCGTTACTAAATGTCAGTCTATTCCTATTAGCTATGTGCACGTCAGAAACGTCAAACGTCAAAGGTCCCGAGACAATGTCAAAACTCAGATGTCAAATAATGACACATGAATATTATATTTACTTTAAGTAAACGAGAAAGACCCCGTATTGGAAATTTTACTGAAATAAATAAGAGAATAAATAAATACATACAAACGAAACGAATCGTAGGAAACCGTTAAGAAACCAATAGAAAACGTAAAAGTAAATTTGACAGTGGTTCCCGGTAAGTACACATTTCTGCCATGGTGTGCGCTACGATCGCCTAGCTTACCCCCACCACCTACTTCGCACATAGCCAATATGGGTAGTAATAAAAGCTCCAAACACAAACTAACCTAACCTAACCTACTATTAGAGGTTTGGCGCAATGGAGAGAAAATAAAAGATTATTTAGGTAGAATTTAATAATGAACGTTTATTGAACACTACTTGGAAGCAAGTATACGTCCGTACTGAATCAAAGAGGGTAGCGACAGAATTGCCATTTACAAAATATAATAGTGTTGCCAGATCATGTTTCAATTTGATTTAACGTAGTATCAATTTATACATGATTATTTTAGATTTACTTTTGCATTGTAAAATGAATATTAACCAACACCTACAATAGTACATTACTACAGAGGCCGCGACGAAAGGGGTTGCCGGCCGAAGACATAGGTCTGAGGCGGGCAACCCCATATTTCACGCCGAGGTATGTATAGAGCTTTTTTTAAACATGCAATGAAAGAAACAACAAAAATAATCAAAGTTTTATTTTAATACGCATAATGGCAGAATGTCATGATGCCTGTGCCACAAATTTTTGTGTAACGGAAATTAAAAAAAGTACTTCGCCGGCCTAGGCCTGCAAGATTTGTATGAAATTCCATTAACGACCTCTTGTCCTAGCCGCACCTGCAACGTCATACTTCGCTACCTATAATAAGGAACATAATATCAATATTTCATAGTATGTTTAATACCCATGAGCGAATAATTCGGAGAGTTAGTATTTTAGTCGCACGTTCAGTTTTTCTGTATACTACTAGTTTATTATTTCTCCAATATTAATCACTAGTTTATTATTTCTCCAATATTAATCACTAGTTTATTATTTCTCCAATATTAATCACTAGTTTATTATTTCTCCAATATTAATCATATACCTATAATCAATTCACAAACTTCGTTTAGAATACTTCGTAGAAAAAGGACGGGGAATGAATTTTTTTAAATAAATCGAAAATTAACCCCTGAAAGAACTATTTCAGAATCTGCAACCCAAGCGATTACACATCTTAGGCCTTGTCATCGCTTTCCATCAGGTGAGACTAAGGTCAATCGCTAGTCAGTCTATCATAAAAAAATATGACATATGCACAGCGTTACGAGTATTCTACAATTTACATACAAAATTGAGTCCATATTCGGTACAACACAACAAACGAACCGTCTCGAACGCATGTTAACCGGTTGATTGACAGCTGACGGACGCAGGCCCGCGCGGACTTATCGGGATTTGGTTGTTAATTAATTCAAAAATAGAATACTTACACAACGTACTGGCCAGTGACAAGGGGAGGGAAATTGTAAGTAACCTATAGGAAAAGCATTTTCAACTTTTAAATTTTTTAAGGGGCGAGGGCGTTGCTTGAAAGAGGAGCAAATAAAGGAATTGTATTAATATACTTATGACAAATATAATATTTTTGAGTCACAGTAAATTGTGTGTTTCCCATGCGAAGTTATATTTAAAGAATAACCCAATTTGATATATTTAGATTTAAAAAAAAATTTCTTTCCATGCTAATTAATTGGGCACGCAATGTACCGGTAACGAACTTTTATCACTGTGTCAAATAAATATTGTTGTTACATTGCTGCTTGTAACAACTTTAAAATTTAATTTTATCATTCGTCTCAGGGGTCATTGATGTAAGATATATCTTACAGTGGAAATAACGTTAACTACAATATATCAATTGAAGGGATGTTTACAAAAACAACATAACTGACTACACTGGTCGACTCCTGAGCCCATTATAAATGTTCCTCCAGAAGTCTCAACCGGTCTAAGCAGATATGTTGTTTTTGTAAACATCCCTTCAATTGTTGGTATGCCCTATATTATAGTTTATTAGAAAAACTACGCAACTACCTTGCAAATCAAACTTCCATGTCTTTATAAGACCTCACATCAAAACAATAGGAGTAAGTTCGTTATTAACGAATACCCTCCAAAAATGTCAAGCCCGAACTAAAAAGCAATTTTAATTCAGAACTCCGCCGCAGGACTAAATCAATATGATATGACAGTTACGGTCAATTTATGGCTCCGACTTAATTACAACTGTGGGTCGGGGCTCGTCTAATGACTTGTAAAGATGCTGTGTTACGTGCGCGCAGCGTTTGATATATTGTTTCGGTTATGATGTTCTGATTGTATCGATCTGAAACGTTGCCTGAGAATTCGGCGTTTGGTTGTGAGTTTTCCGTGGGGTTTTTGGGATTTAAACACGTGGCGTTATGGTGATAGTTATTATAGTACTAGTTGTTGCCCGCGACTTAGTCCGCGTCTTCGCTCCTATTGGTCGCAGCGTGATGTTATATAGCCTAAAGCCTTCCTCGATAATTGGACTAGCCAACACAAAAAGAATTTTTCAATTCGAACCAGTAGTTCCTGAGATTAGCGTGTTCAAACAAACAAACAAACTCTTCAGCTTTATAATATTAATAATATATGAGCTCTACTCGCCACCACCGGGGAATGGGCAGCAGCATTCCTTTAGTGCGGTGGAGATACTGCGATCGCCAACCCGCATGCCAAGCCCCCATGAAATTGGGGGAGGCCTATGTCCAGCAGTGGACGTCCTAGGGCTGATATGGTGGTGGTGGTGGTGGAGCTCTACTCGTATGCTGCACCTACAGGCATCGTATAAATGAAACGGTTATCTATAGTATTACATCTGTGTATAGGTAACACTAACGACGAGTTTAAAATGAGTAATAATACCATATTAAGTCAGTACGTACAGTCAGAGTCATATAGTACGTAGCAACCACAGTGGCCAAATAGTTCGGTACACCATATGTTTTGTATTTGCACAAAAGATCCCATTGGGTCGAAGCGCATCCGTAAGGGCCCTCGTATATGAAATGAAATGAAATAACGTTTATTTGGTGCATAAAATGGTACAAAAAAAGAGAATACAGAAGTGGAAACATATACACCAAAAAGGTTGTCACTCAGCATATGCCACAACTGGTGTGTCGTGACGCTGATTTTCAGGACAACCGGAAATATAATACTAAACTTAACCTAATTATTCTAATTGGTGACGACACGACCGCTTTTTTAGAATCTAAATAGCATTTAACACAATTCAAATGTTTCTTCAATTATAATAACTACTCAAATGTATACAACGTAATCATAAAAAGACTGCTCTTAGAAAAAAAAATTTACAAAGAAAAAAAAAACATTAAATAAAAGGAACCAGCCAGTAAACAATTTTACAACACGTTCATGCTAAACATGTATAAACAAGATAAGATATATTTTGTATGGTGTAGCGAACTATTTGGCCACTTTGGCTGCTACGTAGTATATGACGCTGACTGTACATTGACTAGGCTACTGAAAAAACAAAAACATAGCGGTTTTCCTAAAGTGGGTAGGTACAGACAGCAACAAAAGTAACTACGCATTTGAAAAGTTCAAAAGTCTTTTTTAGAAGGGAATAAGAGCTTTTGACACCTTCATATGCGTAGCTACTTTTGATGCTGACTACTCTACGGATTCTTAGCCGGTAAACCACCACTTTTTTTCTTAAAATCACATATGTATATTTAATAAAAGACGATCTTTTTATAAAAATCACCCACCACCGACTTCTGATTCACTTTTTATCGAAAGCAAAATGTTGATTTTTTATGTTCTTCGATTACTTCTTTTATAGATATTGAATAAAGAATTGTAAATACATTATAATAATTATCTAAGTTCCCTATTGCTGTAGCATCTGTAACTATAGTGGGCGTAGGTTAAAAAGTAAATCCTGGCACCTTTCATTTCCATCCAGTTTATAACCTCAAATTGACTTTTAGGTTATAAAATCTATGGAAATGACAGGCGTCAGGATTGTCTTCGTAACCGCCGACGACTACAATACGATTCACATCTATGATTTTATCTTTCTTTGATAAAACAACCGCCATCTTATTAGGCCATGGCACGATGAAATCATCAAAAATCTTGTACCATTACATCGATAATTCTACCAATGTAAACACGCGGTGTGATCTAATTCAGCGGCGCGCGCGCGCCGACAGCATTATGACCGCGCATGCGCGAACGAGACCTGTCAAAACAAGCGCAATCAAACAGCGAATGATAGGAAGCAAACATATAGCGATCTCAAAACACTATTCAGGCAATTTACGAGATCAAATGTTTGAGTGTACAGTAAGTTTGTGGCAACGTATGTGTCTATAGGTAAGTAATTATTGGCACCAAGTAATTTAAGGATGAACGCGAGTATATCAGATATTATCTGTGGATTGAAACTCACCAATATATTTTTAAGTGAAAAACTACACATTGGAACGAAAGGAAGGAATATTTGAATAAAGGAAAATTTATATACCTATAAAAATATCTACACGCCCTAATAATATGTTTGGAAAGACTTCATTTTATATACCCTTGATGTGACATTTCCACACACCTATTCATTTTTCATTAACAACTTAGCTATAAGACGAAAAGAGACAGCAATCATTCAATTCATTCGCCATCAAGGCAGTTCTTGTTACATACTCGCACATATTGATAAGTGTGAATAACGCTTGAAGTTTACTTAATTATATTCTTAAATCACAAAATCCGAATGGTTTTATGAACAATTGGGTTAAGTGATATAAAAAAAAGTAATGAAAAACGTTAAGAAAATATGTAGGTACTTTTAAGTCAGATACATCACCAATTTTGATCCCGTCTAAAATGAGTCAAGTTCCCTATGAGAATAATAAACGGGATATATAAAAACAAATAAACAAACAAATAATGTAATTACAATATTAAATGCATTTTATGTTATCCATTAGTAGAAAGAAACAATCGGCAGCCATGTTTTCCCGCCACCCGGTGTTGCCACAATAAAAAACCTAGCGCGTTCCGTTCCCACATTCTCTGCGTTTAGTTTTTTGAAATGGCGATGACGGATCAAAGGTATAATCGATGCGTTTACGACCGGCCTCGATCACTATTACGAATTGTTCTTGTGATGAATCCTTAGATCTTTTATTTAATTCGCATTATTTATTTAATTCAATTTTATGTTCATGTTGAGCGTTCCGTTTCATCAAAGTGATGACGCAGTGTGATTTCCTACGAGTCTTGAATTAGTAACGTAACGACCTTGCTAATGAAAAACATCAATCTTTACAAACATATTTAGGATAAAAAAAAATTAAAGAATATTCTATGGTAGCATACAAAAAATGAAATCAGCTCTTCTCAATCATCAATGATTTTTTTCTTGCAAATTAAACGAAAATCGTATTTGTCGTCATCAACTTTTTAGAGTTCCGTAGCCGAAATGGCAAAACGGAACCCGTCCGTCCGTCCGTATGTCACAGCCGATTTACTCGGAGACTATGAGTGCTCATGCACTACAATTATGAACCACTATACATTGACAATGTTTAAAAAACTGACGATCACAATATAAATTCCTTTCAATTGACTATGTGTAATTTTAAGTGACATTGTATATTGTGAAATAAATAAATCTAATCTAATCTAATCTATAGAAATATTATGTGAAATTACGAAACAAAGATGAAACTGGGGGGCACCTCATGCATGTAACAGGGGGGTCAATTTTTTTTTCAATGCACATAGGCGTGTGTGTGCGTGGGGGGGGGGGGGGGGGGGTATCAATGGACAGGATTCCTATTTTTGTAACTACTGTCGACTACTGGCTTTCATTAGCAACAGGATTAGGATACATATAAATTTATGCTAACGGGGTCGGGGTGACCCGTGACGTGGCTTGATTTTAATTTTAGTGTTAGTATAGTATTATTGATATTATTTTATTGTATAACCATATGGACATGTTTTGGATTAAATTAATTTCATTTCATTTCATATTACCACACAAATTAAAAAAACGGCCAAGTGCGAGTCGGGCTCGCGCACGAAGGGTTCCGTACCAGAAAAAAAAACGCCAACAATTACTCTGTTGTATGGGAGCCCCCCTTAATTATTATTATTATTTTGATTTTAGTATAAATTTGTTGTTGTACCCACAATAAAAATACATAATATGTGCAAATTTCAACTATTACGGTTCTTGAGATCTAGCTCGGCGAGTGGTAGCCATGAAAAAGGACTAAAATATCACGTTTTTTGTATGGGAGCTCCCCTTATTATTGTTATTATTTTGTTTTTAGTATTTGTTGTTATAGCGGCAACAGAAATACACAATTTGTGAAAATTTCAACTGTCTAGCTATTACGGTTCTTGAGATACAGCCTGGTGACAGACGAACGGACGGACGGACAGCGAAGTCTTAGTAAGTCCCGTTTTTACCCTTTGGGTACGGAACCCTAAAAATACGGTCGAATCTCACTTGTAAACTCACTATTTGCGACATGTTTCGGACTACAATATGATTAGGAGGTTTTTTGAGGATTAGGATACATTAGATCCTTTAGGCGACTTCCTGATTTGTTAGTGCAGAAGCAGTATGAGAATACAGTCGAGTCAGCACCACTTTTTTGTTGCGCCCCTACTTTTAAATGAATGCTTCCTAGCGCGAATACGAATGCTGCCCCAATTCTACGCATGGTATTACTACTACGCAAACGTCATACTGACAGTATCTCGTCAATCTCTATATACGAAATCAGTAAGCTCACGACAAAGAACAACATACCACATATCGATCCCGCCCCACCAAGTCAGAATATCACCTTAGAGAAAAGCATAATAAAAAAATAACTTTTAATAAAAAACTGGCCCAAATCGCTATCAATGGGGAGGGTGCCCAGAAGGCTGGCTGTATTACCTCGCTGCACGGCAATACTTATTAAGGATGATTCACAGTAGACCGTTCCGTGTCCGGGCCGGCCCGTTTTCTTCTAGAGAAATACGCCGGCCGTTACGTTTGCTGTCATAGAAAACGGGCCGGCCCGGACACGGAACGGTCTACTGTGAATCATCCCTTAATCGAACATTTAACGTGGCTAAAATGTGTGTCGTCTTGTACCTTAAATTCCGTCTTTATATCCAAATAAAACTCTGGAATCCAAATGACAACAAAATGCTTTAACTATAATCGTGTTCAATGCTGCCGGCAAACAATTAAAACCCTTAGAACAAGCATCAGAAATGTTATCTATCATTGACAGGCTGCTAGTAAATTATGAGAGAAGAAAAGGTCCATGGCACCCAAAAAACCCAGGTGATTTCTTAGTAATGCAAGGCATAAATCGTCCAATGTGTCAATTAAGTCACTTCTAATGTAGTATTTATGTAAATTGTCTGACGTTTTGGGCATAGACAGAAAGAGACGTTTTAGTTTGACCGCAGCAAGGTTACACACTGTATATTTGGAAAACTCGTTTTAATGTGATCTATCACGCTATAGCCTGCAATAGCCAATTAATTTGTAAGTAAGAGTATTTCGGACGTTTAGAGATCTTTATGTATTTAATTTAAAATTAATAATTACGATACGAACGATACGAATACTCTTTATTGCACACCTCACACAAATGAAACGTTACAAACAGAAAAAAAGAAAACACAGTAGTATGTAGGTAGAGGTAGACAACAGGCGGTCTTATCGCTAAAGAGCGATTTCTTCCAGACAACCTTTGGGTAGCGGAAAAAAAGAAAATAATATATGCAGTAGGTGGTGCACAGATAATATGAAATAAGTTAAACATATTTATAATATACCTACTTATATACTGTTATATATAAACATACATACAAAACCGTACATATATACCAATATCACAAAACAAATAAGAAATAGTAAAACAAATATATGGTCAGCCAAAAAAGAAAAAAAAAATTCTATTAGTAGTCGATATTAAGGAAGAGACAGATAATGTTAAATGTGTTGTGTAATAATTAATGCTTTTACTTGTGTGTTTTTGCTATTATCAGACTGTCCGAGTGTCACAAACGTTTTAGCTATTATAAATCGTTTACAAGGATGACATTTTTCTGTTATATGAACGACTTTTAGATAATTTCTTTTTAACAGTGTCAATTCTCCTATCTAATTTCTGAATCTCCAGGATTGTACTTAGCGGTTTTTCGGGGTGCAATACTTGATCATGCGCAGTTTTTATGTTGTAGTTGCAATGCAACTTGTATTAATTGCAATGAATGTATAAGTAATGTTGTATTACTTTTTCCTATGCACTCTTTTTTAACAATTAGAACCTAGTGTTACATAGTGCGAAAGTGTGCGCTACATTTGTTAAATACTTTTAATTTTTATTTGTGAGTTCCTTTAATTGGCTATGTATTACTATTCAAGACTGTATCCTGTTTTTGCAGCTGTCCTTATGTATAAATAAATAAATAATGTCATTGAGACACTTGAAATTTTCAATATAGGATTAATAAGGAAATGGCGAATCGTCTGCTCGTTTGCCGGCTATTTCATAAAAAATAGAAATTCTTTAAATTAACGTGGTCATTAAGATTAGAATTACTTTTCAAACAGCGCCGAAATATAGGGAACTCAATAAATATGACATACATGGTAATGGTAAATACACCGTTATGAACAGTAATCCGGGCGGGCCGTACGCTTATTTGCCATCGACGTGGTATATAAAAAGAACCGGCCAAGTGCGAGTCGGACTGGCGCACCGAGGGTTCCTCTAAGGGTTCCGTTTATTCCTTTCGAAGTACGGAACCCTAAAAAAAAGTCGTCCGCACATCTCACCTTCTTCTAGTAGTAACAACTACTACCACCATATCAGCCGAAGGACGTCCACTGCTGGATTGATGCGATTTTTTTATTTCGTTCTTAATAATAAAAAAGGATTGCGAGGAACTGAGAACCTCCTGTCTTTTTTGTAGTCGGTTAAAAGTGTCATTACATTTATTGCAGATGATGCACCCACAGTACGGACTATGGTTAATATTTTCCATTAGCAATATTTTAAAGATTCTGACATCCAATGTTATGGTCAGAATTGTTAATATTATAGTCACTTAAGGCTTGGACACACCGAATCCGCGACGACCGTGCAACGCGACCGCTGCGCATTGGAACGTACGGTAACAGGTTAGCGTCGTCACACAGGCTGCGCGACGCGAGCGGGACGTTATCATACAAACCGGTGCGCAGCGGTCGCGTAGCGCAGCGTCACGCACACTATGACCAAGCCTTTAACATCAGGTACCTAACGTCGCTTGTCCTGCGACATGCCATTTCCGTTTTCTCGCACTTTATTGAATGGAAATAGATGGGTAATGTTAAGAGGGCGCAGTACGCTCGGTTCTCCATACAAACGTATTTATGCTCTCATTTTAAAACGCCATTCTAGAATAACACGAAACTTTGTATACACAATGGGATCCGGCATATCTAGGTCGAAAATTAGTTTCTGTTGCTAGAAATTGGAAAAGAAAAAAAATACAGCGGTTTTTTGAGTTTTTTACGGCTTGCATGAAAACCTTAATAATCGTTGTATCTTTTCTCCATTATAATTTCAAGCAACAGAAACTAATTTCCAATCTAGATACGCCGGATCCCATTGTGTATACAAAGTTTCATGTTATTCTAGCATGGCGTTTTAAAATGAGAGCGTAAATACGTTTATATGGAGAACCGAACGTACTGCGCACTCTTAAGATGGGTAACTTAATACATTGATTTGTGTTAGTCATTTTATTCATTAGACATTTATAAATCTGCATTAACTTGCTGAAAAATGTGCAATGTGCTGAAAAGTGTTTGAACTGTGAAAAATGGTTGTCAGCTGGTGCAGAAGTTTAAAATGCATCAGTTCTGCTATTGGTTTCCTTTTTTATTTCGAGAATTGAACACAATAGCTAATCAATTAATATAATAAACCTAAAAAAACTGAGTTTATTGAATTTTTGGCACATACCGAAAATGCAGGGAAAGCCACTACCGTGGTGAAAGCTAACAGAAAATGAGTTCCTGGTAATGGCCATTGGTAAGTGTTACCCTTCGTGGTAGCATAGAAAGAGTATATGAATGGAAAAATAACTAGAAACAAGAAAAGCCACTTATTTTGACAATACATTTAACTAATTAAAAAAAATGATGATAGAGAGAACAAGAGATATATCGACGCAAAAAATATTAACGGAATTAAACTCCTTAAAAATCACAGGACAGATCTGTGTACACAAGAGGTGATCTCTTTAAGAAGAATATTAAAAACTATAAGTGGAAAATTATAAAACATTAAAATGTGTTTTATGAAACACCCAATTAATTCTCTTACATAAATACAATTAACCGTAATATAAATAGGATATGATAAGATACTACTCACCAAACGATACAATCTTACGAGTAAAAGTGTGAAATACCAAATAAAACGTGTGAACCATTTTTAACAACTATACTTACATATTAAATTACCTTGAGTATCCACAAAATCGATCCCAACCAGTCCAAAAGCACTTAAATAGCAAATATAAATATAATTAATTGTCGAAATAAATATGGCGGATGATTAACGGCGTTATTGACATCGGCGCGAGCGCAGCCGCCATCTTGGATTTTGTAATAAATCGCCGGTTTATGTCGTTAGATCAGTCACGCGTGGATATATGGACGGATGTATGATTTTTTCTACATTTTTTCCTGGATCGAATAAAAAGTGACCGTTTTGGAATGTAGATATTTTTTTATTTATTGACACGATTTATGTATACTAGCTGAGTTTCTGGCTGTTAAGTTTTATGATGTTACACGAAAATATGATTGAGTTTATTGTAATTTTAAGTCAGATGGCGCTAAGTATACCTTTACGTGAATTCATAAAATTGATAAAGTTATTGTGAGAATTGGGTGTATCAATATTTATGTAAATTATATAACATTTCAAACTTGCATATGTTAAACGATGACGTTCTTTCTGAAGAAAATAGTTTTTTTCGAATACTTTTTTTGAAAACAAATCTTTTTTATGTTTAATTACAATGAATAAGTAATTGTAATGAATGAGGGTAAATAATATACCCAGTATGATTGGCAATAAAGCTATTAGGTACATCTGTTATTGTTAACTTTACACATTTATTCATCCTTTTGTAATGCATTGAAGGTTGTTTTATTGTCGCTATTGTTTAACATTATTAAGTGCGTAAATATACCTAATGCAGGTAATACAGCTATACTTAAGTACTTTTATTTATTATCAAATAGTCAAAGCAACGTAAGTCTAATGTACCTAATTGCAGCCAATAACAAAATTGACATCAACAAAAAAAAAAAGAAAAATTCTAGATAAAAAGTGAGTCTTTTTTTCAAACGTTGTTCATAAAAACAAATAACTATCAGGTAATTCATTTTTATTAAGCTTTATGTTAAGCTTTAAGTCGGATATTTTTAACGGCGCTCCCGTCAGCGCAGTCAAATTTATCGTTCGCATGTGACGCGGCAGCTGTTACCTGCGACATAACATAAACTTATGTCGCGTCGTGACTAATCGGCGGTGGCCCGTCACCTGCCATGGTGACTGTTCCGTCCACGGTGACTATTAAGTCATGTACCAATAAAGGTAGGGACAAACTGAGCCCACGTATGCAGTCATCTGAAACCTGAAAGTACGCTTGGAAACAATGCTTTGCATACGTTGCGTACGTGGGCTCAGTATGCCCCTGCCTTAATAATTTTAAGGGCAAAACTCTTACAAGCCCGTAATACGACTATTTACATATTCATTGGTGCGTAACAGATATTTTTTACTAAATATCAGCAGTAAAAAATATCTGTAATACAGTTAAAAAATGCATATGAAGAGAGAGAGACAGAGTACTGGTATATTAAATAAATAATAGTAGCTTAACTGCAAGCCTGAAAAGGACATAATATTAAAATAGCCATGCGGTTTTATAAAACTAATATAATAAAAGTAATTTTATATATAAAACTCCCGTGAGTTTGAGACATATTAAATATAATGAATATAAGGACCGCGAACCGGTCTGAAACATGTCGAGCGATATTCGACCTTAAAGACGTGAGTGACCCGTTTCATTATATTTAATAATAATAGTAATTTAATAAAGCACCAATACCGCCAAATGAAACTATTATTTGAATTATGTGTTATTAATGTATGAAATATTAATTGAAAATGTATACTAATTGATTTAATTTTAAAATTTAATTTGTATGCCTATCGGCGTAACATAGAGTTCTTAATTTTCTCTTTGTTCCAACACTCTTTGTTACCTATGTTTACAAATAAATTACTATGATTATGACTATGGCTATTTTATTTGCTTATGTATCTACCTATTTCTAAATATATGTATAAGTTAAATTGCAAGTGTCTCATTTACCTACTTACCTACTTTTAATTTATTTTACCTACCAGCATGGAAATAGCTATTTACGACACAAGGGTTGTAAAACAAAGAAAGGCCGATATCGCAGATGTTTGAGGCCCGAGCCGCAGGCGAGTGGTCATACATATGCGAGAGAGGACTTTCTATTTACGACCCGTGTTTTGTACACTTTTTACGTCACCACTTGCGGAGCGTGCGGGAAAACGCGCTTTTTGGCAAGGTGTGGTGTAAAATTGAAATCTAATGGTAAAAAAATATTTTTTTTACCATTAGATTTCAATTGCAAACCGAATTGATTTGTTGGTGTAAGTATATAACATAATATTTATAAAATTTATTGTGGATTATTAAATCCATTTTAACAAGAATCATTAGTTTTTTTTATAAGCGCTATTACCTAAGCCTAAATGTTTCCATAAAACAAAAAAATACCATTACAAAACAAAACATCACAAATAACACTAATAAGAGGTTGCATGTTACTAGAAAAAAAACTACCTTTGTTCCATTAAAGCAATTATATTTACCTACCTATTCACCCATTAAAATACTATATCCCCAAACTTAATTACAATTTTAATCCACCCATTACAATAACTCATTGCACTGCAGTCTTAGACTCGCCAGTCAACCCCAGTGACATTTGTATTGCCGTCTCGCTCGCGCCGCCCCGCCCACCAATAGACCAGACACTTGACTGTAATGACAACTGTGCACTGCTTTACAAAAATAAACATGGCCGCTCCCTGTGCGAACGAAGGGAGGCATGCACGTTTAATCTAAGGTAGAGTAACTTCGAATACTATTTTTTGGGTTTTTTTTTGTACTCTTTTTGCCAATTATTTTTTATTTGACATAACATTTGCAATATCGTGGCATATCGAGTTAAGTAATATTTAATTTCCTACTTTAATGTTATTATTATTAATTTCTTGAAACGGTTTGATATATCGATTTAGTTGCGAACTGTTTGTATAGTAATATTGTTTTCGGCAGTAGTGATCAATTTTGTTTGAAAGCAATCATAGCTATATTTGTGGTAATTTAATGGCGTACATATGTCAAATAAATAGCCTATCCTGGTCATATTATAATCATTGAGATCCTGGGATCCTCTCACCCCTTAAATAATTACAAATTTTTCACATATGCTTAAAAATAACCGTACTCTCAGCCATCTTTATGAATTTATAATTATAAAATGAATGCAAGTTGCTTAGAAAAATAGGCATAAAAAGAAAAGAAATGCTAAATGTCTATTGGTTGCTTGTGTAAAATTTTAGCTAATTTGTATATTTCGTATTAAATAAATATATACTAAGGTCAAGGACGATCAAACTTTAGTAACTTTGGCATACACATCATGCACATATTTCTGTTATTTCAATTCTTATATAAGCACCAATTAATAGTTGTTTAGGACTGGTATTGTTGTTATTTGATACCTTTAAAAATTTCTAAATGATCTTGGCTACATTAAAAAACTGTGTAAACAATAGCATCACTTTTTTTTTAAATTATTAATTCATTTGTAATAGGATCATAAAGTTTGAAGTAAATAAAAATAATTAAACTAACCTATAACCTAACGATATAAAAGTGTTTTCTCTTTAAATAAATACATTAGCAATACATAATATTGAGTTTTGTCTCAATAATATGCTTTCTTATTTAGAAAATGGAACATGAAACTGTGACGTCATCGTAGCCGGCTTCAGCGCGCAACCGTCGCCGGCCGCCGCCGCTTACTCACTGAAATCAGTTTCGCCCGAACTTTGCCGAGCCTACCAAGCATTGTCAAACTTCACTAGTCCAAACAAACTCATCAAACTTGCCAAAAAACTAATCTAAATCACAAATAACCTACAAACACGTGAGAAAAACAATGGTAACTAAACAAAAAAAGGGTTGTAAAGTAAAAAAAAAGCATGTAATATAAAGTACTTCTTACCGTAATGTTCGACGATTTATAGACAGACTATGACAACACGTTTCACCTGTCACGAGCACCTAAGTAAGCAGCGCTTGTATCCTTTGTTTTCCGAACTTCTATTTGTTTTCTACATACGTGAAACGAATTCTTTTAACACAAAAAACACCTCGAGCGATCCTTTATTTTCTTGGGTGTGTTATTTAAAAAGTTCACTGCACTGACACTGAGTTTGCACTTTTTGGCACTTCGCGTGTTTGGTTGGTTTGTGTGCGCGCGGTGCGTGCGAGCGACGGGGTCGCGCGTCGCGGCCGGAGTGACGCGACGGGCGGCAACGGTGGCGCCGCGGCCGGCGATGGAACTAACGCACTCAATCAAACGAGACGTGATAAGATGCAACTTGTTTCGTTGCAGTTATTTTGCGTAAATCAATGGCTGCGGATGCGATGTAATTTTTTTCATGGAGCATTTTTTTTTCTTTTTTTGTAACTCCGTTCAAACTCCGCGAAACTTACTTTTTTTACAATTTTTTTTCAAAATTTTATAATCAGTTTCTGTTTTGTACCGTGTTTCACGTGATTTTGGTCAAAAAGTTGGGAAAAATAATATTTTTACGTCAAAACAGTGCAAAAACTGACCGGTCTGCGGTGACCTTGCAGCGTGCACCCGCGTGTCTGCTGTCGCACTCTAACACAGGCGGAGCGCACCCGTGTGTCTGTCGTCTCCGTCTTACGCAGGCGGGGACTAAGGCCCCGCCCCCCGCCCACCGCACCTCCCGCTTTTTACCTTTTTTCCCGCGTAACTCACTTTCGTTTGTACTATTGTATTGTTTTTAGTGTTTTGATTATTTTGTTTGATGTTTTATTTTGAATAACTTAATTTGCTTATTGCTATTTTGCTGATATTTATATTTTATTGATATTTTTACTGTTTTTAACGGAGACACGTGAGGTTATGGGTATTTATTTCCATTTAAATGTCGTTAAAAAGTTGTAGTGGGAATTTTGTACTTATTGAAAAATATATATGTGTGATGTAATATTTAAAAAAATATGTTATCATCGCTCTTTTTTTAATGTCTATGTTTGTATAGTACATTTTTTTTGTGATCAAAGTTAACTAAATAATATCAGTTATACTTTATAGATAGGTACCTATGTGGAAAAATGCGACATAAATTGTTGATATTGTATTTAGGAATCTATTAATCCGAGTGCATCGTTTTTTTTTACATCTTAGTAGTAAATTACTAATATTATTTAAAAAATCTGAATAAAGTGGTATAAATAGAGTTGCTGTTTTTTGGGTTTTTTTGGCTGATAGTAGTGTTAATTTCATAAAAAAAATATGCTTAGGTAGTATGAAGATTAAAAAAGTAAAAAAGTAAAGTAAAAGTAGTTTATTCTTCAAATTAGGCATATTACATGCACCTATGATTACATGTAAAATAAACAATATTGATAATCACTACCACAGATAACGTTATAAGTTTGTTTATCTACCCTTCACAAAAACCCGATACTATAAATCGAAAAAAAAAGTTTTTCTACAGGCTGCACCACTTACCTATCAGTAATAAAATTTATATATGCTTACTGCTAGATAAATAAAAAAAATCTAAAAGAATATTTATTTCAGTGAATTAGTATATCATTGTAATAAATGAATGTAGGTAGGTATTTCAAAGTATTATATGTGTATATGTATTACTTAAATATAACTTGATGTATTATATGTGAAATATTCTTTATTAAGATATATTCATTCATATATTAAATTATACTGTGCATTGTATTGTATGTGTCTTTATTAAGGTTTGTATTTTTTTATCGCGTCATAATTATATTATTTTATGGTTTAAAAAGCTTGTCGATAATAGGGTATTTCACAACACTATAAAATATGTTTAGTGTTGTGAAATATTGGTAACGTACCAATAACAAAGCATGCGAAAATACTCGGAAAAAATCAAACTACAGCATATTTACGCAAACTATAAAATATTTTTAAATCCTTAACATGAAAAAAGAACGCAGTTTGACTGTAGAACATTGTGGCGTCGTGACTTCATGAGGCACAGTACTCCCAGGGTACATTTTTATCTATCTATTCAAACGAATAATATAGGAATGATGCTAATCACATGTCAAAACAAAGAAAGACGTTTTGTACAACCCTGCGTCCGAACAACTACTTATTACCGATGACGTCACAACTGCTCCTAACGGCCGCACTGTCCCTACCCGGTGTACCCTGGTATTCCTTTCCCTACAAACTTCATACCTACTAACGAAGCATTTTCCGTAAAAAGTTGCTGATTTGACTAAGTATCAGTCAATACTGTATCCTTCAGTTTTGTAACAAAAAGTGTGAATACTTCTTATCATATAATTTTTCTATCTGATATCTTTCTCGATTAGCTATTATATATTTTAGTGATATGGAATGGAATTCTTGGCCCAGTGGCACCCGCGTGCTGCATGCGGTATGCGAGGTTAAGCAATGTCGGGCGAGGTCAGTCCTTGGATGGGTGACCGCTTTGAGTGGTTAATAACTGAGCGCTCCCGTGCTTTGGAAGGCACGTTAAGCCGTCGATCCCGGTTGCTGTCTGTGACAGCAATCGTTAAGCCAAGTTAGAGGCCTCAGGGCGGCTTGAGAACTTCTAACAGTCAAGTTGCCCACTCACTTGACAAGCCTATTCCCAATAAGGTCGGTTTCCCCCTCGGGTTGGAAGGTCAGATGGCAGTCGCTTCCGTAAAAACTAGTCCCTACGCCAATTCTTGGGATCAGGTAGCGGACCCCAGGCATTCTTCAGGATGCAACTGTACTGGGAATAACGCTAGGAGGATGATGATGGAATGGAATTCTTCAAATACTAACCACAATTTATCTGATTAAGAAGAAGAAGAAGAAGTTATTTATTTAGCACACAAACCATTACAAAAAAAAATACAGAGAAACAAAATTTTAAATTAAATAACTGCCTTAACTGACCGTGTGACTTTTATTTCTTTCGTCTATTTTTTATATGGTTGATTGTATTGCTCTATTTCAATAAAAAAATATTGAGGCCCTATCTTTTTTCCAACCACCTCTATATTTCTACCTCAATCCTGAACTATAATTTAACTTAACTTTATTAATTAATGATTCAACCAGTAGGCACGGTGTACAGTCAACAGCAGAAGTAGCTACGCAGGCCTAGTGCTCAAATTGACCACCACAGACTAACGTCAAGAGAATAAGGCTCTGTGTAGATAGTTGTGAACGTGTTATACAAGGTGGGCTCTGTACCAGGAGTAAAAATTTAAAAGGACGCTTCCTTAAAGCATCCGCGTAACTCACTGGGTCCCAATTTTTTTTTCTTTTTCGGAAAAATTTTGATTTAAATTTATGACCTTCAAGTAATGTATCTTGATACCACGAATTTATAGCGCGCCAGTCAATGCAATTTTTGAGGTAGTATCAAACTTGATTGAGTTTTGATTTGAAAAAAAAAAAACAAAAAAAAAATTTTCTATTATTTTTGGGTTTTAAAAATAAGTAGTTATGCATATATTTTCAAGAGTTAAAAATACACGTAAGCTGTCTTTGACGAAAAAAAAACCTTAAGAATTTTTTTTTTCTATTGTTCCCAATAATTGCCGGCTTGCTCAATTGAACTGTTTAATTTTTTGCTCCTGTTACAGGGCCTTTTGACTGTACTAGTACATGCTGATTCTTAATCAAGATGTACCCGTCGTATTTGCGTAATTAATGGGTCGGCGTATGATCGAATTTAACTTGAACAACGTCATGAAACATGTTGCATGCTACTGCCGCGTGCCGCCAAGCAAGGCCGATGTGTGAGTTGCATTTTGCAATCCTGTTTGATTCCAATTCGCGCTTGCGTCGACGCACAATGCGCTAGCATCAACCTAGCTAGCACGATAACTTACACCGTCACGTTATATGGCCGAAATGTACCAAAACGTCACATCAAATGAGACGGTGTAAGCTATATCGTGCTAGGCATACCCGTCCCAGTAAAAGTCTTCGTGAAATCACACATGACCTCCCAGTGTAGGTTTAAGTTGACAGGGTCATTGTCACGGGGCGCTAGTCGGGTAACCTCCACGAGTGTCT
Source organism: Notocelia uddmanniana (assembly GCA_905163555.1). Lineage (NCBI taxonomy): Eukaryota > Metazoa > Arthropoda > Insecta > Lepidoptera > Tortricidae > Notocelia > Notocelia uddmanniana. Next base: position 27,114,095 of record LR991060.1, read on the forward strand.
GGGCTCTTCCAGTTCCCCTGGACTCTTGCGGGTCTGGGGGAAGGGGAAGGGTTCTGGCCGGTGCGCGCTGGAGGCAACGGTAAGTGATTCATCTTCGGAGGGATCGCTTACCGGTGCTACCAATAACCCGGAGACGGGGTCGCTCTGGGTGTTCCTCTGTTTAGCGGAGGACACTCCAGATCCGACCAATGGGGGGATAGGGGGTTCCGCATCAGGGAGTCGCATGACTCCCCAGGTGCAGCGAGAAGGACAGGCCATGCCGTATGCCTGTTTAAAGAATTACGGACCCGTAACCCTGACTTCGGCAGAGGGCCGCTATAGTCGGGAGCGGGGGCTGTCACCGTCAGGCCGGGGCCGGGTGGTGGCTGCGAGGGAGAAAACCTCTATAAAAAGTTACAAGGGGACCTGAGGGAGTGAATCCGGGGTTTTTCACTCTCTCCTGGCGTGGAGGTCCTTTGGTCGGCAAGTGTGTGGTGTCGCCCTGCACGCTTGCCGTCGGGTGGGGGGCGCAAGCCTCTACCGAGAGGGGACAGCTTCGGCTGTCGCAGCAGGCGGTGTTCGCGGTTGTGTGCCTTGGCGATCCCGTGTCACCGCCACTAATGCTGTGTGATGGGCATACCCTGGTGGTTTTAGACGGTAGTCCGGGCGATTCCCGGGAGTCCGTCATACCTGTCCTAGTTCCCCGGCTAGGCGGGATGCGTACAGGCATTTCCCCAGGTAAAAAAAAAAAAAAAAAGTGTCATTGTCACACCGAATTACGCACACAGCCATAACTATCTGGACAATCGGCAGTGTGTCAGCAAAGTTCGCAAAGGTAAAAGGCGACACTCTGGCTGTGAACCAGTTGGGTGACTTTTGACCCATATTAGGTAATTTGAAATGTATTTACCTACACGCTTGATATTTCGCAAATCTTGTTAGACTATCTTTTAAGATCTTGTCATAACACATATACCATAGGACATACACGGGTCCTAAAACTACGACCAAGACAAAGCTGTAGGATGGGCAGCAGCAATCCTGGAGTGCGGTGGAGATACTGCGATCGCCGACCCTCATGCCAAGAGTGGCGATTATGGCATTCACCCCTCATGAAATTGGAGGCCTATGTCCAGCAGTGGACGTCCTTGGGCTGATATGGTGGTCGTGGAGGTGGAATATCAATGAAAAAAACCTCTTACTGTCCACGAGTAGTCACACTCAGAAAAATGTTTGATTACTTCCAGGTGACCTAGAATGACGAAATTTGACATCCAGGTCTGTATAAGGGGAAAACCTAACTAATAATATTGTCAGTAAAAATCATCCTCTGACCACCCCTTTGAAAAAGTGAGTCTAGCTCGTCCCGCCATCGTCGGCAAGGACTGCCACGTCTCCGTTTCGAGCTGTCAGGCTGCCAGTTAGTGGCGATCTTGGCCCAGCCCACAGCTCATTCGGCATGCGGCATCGGTAAAGAAATACTTACTGACATACTCAATACACTGGCTCAGAGACCCAAGGTGGATATTGGCCTCTGACACTAAGACACGCCGCTGTAGCTCTGTCCTGGGCAGCTTGCCACCAATTAGATTCGGCTGTTCGAAGCCGGCAGTGTTCTTTTTACTTCGTCTATCAGCGACACCTTGATCGACCAATCGGGCATCTCTTTTGGAGGCACTATCCTCTCCCATCCTCTCCCGGACAGATTTTCTCTCTCCAATGAAAGCTGAAGGAATAGGCACATTTCAACATTTCTTACGGAGCACAATTATTATGGTCTGTACAGCGCGACCGAGGGGTGAATCTATGATATTTTAATAATTTAACAAGTTCAAAGTTATTCTCCCGTTTTAGTAGCTCGGGGTCTGTTTTGGTACCTAATCCCAAGATTTTCCGTAGGCACTAGTTTTACGAAAGTGACTGCCATCTGACCTTCCGATCCAAAGGGAATATTAGATCTTATTTGGATTACACTGGTTTCCTCACGATGATTTCATTCACTATAAGCTACTGTTATATTAAATGATATTTCGTTCATAAGCTTTATAAGTAGTTTGGTAATGGTCGCATACAGTACCTACGGTTTCAGAGGAATTTCCTCCCTCGGACGTTCTGGTTGTTGTAAAATTTATGTTATACAGTTGACAGTGATCCGTCTAAACAGTAAAAGATAAAAATAAAATTATTTGTGAGTACAAGTACACATAAATCTGTCCTCGATCACATAGAGTCCTGATGTTTTGCCATTCGGCGTAGTTGCGGTTTATGTTTGTGATATAAAATTTACAATAAATAGTCAGAATATGTATGGGAATATATATTTTGACTATTTATTACGGTATATACGTAAGTAGTTCACTTAGCACAGGTTAACACTATTATATGCTGTTGTGTGTGTTTCTCCGATGAGTATAAAACTATTTTCTGAAAAAATAAGAAAAATTGAATTTTACGTTTTAGTTTGACGAGTCTCATTTTGGACTGGTTAACACTTAAACATTCACTATTTCTGAGAGGATTTTTCATTCATCTTACTTTTATTTAATCGTTTTGCAGTCCAAAATACAGTCGGCAAATCCTCAATTCCTACTCTAATTACTCAAATCACAAGGGTCCGAATAGCCCAATTCCTTGCGCTTGTGCATATAATTTGCGGCCATAAAACGACGCGTGATGACAGACAATACACCACAGATTACCAACTTTACGATACCAAATTACATATGATTTCTTCCCACACCATTGCGCTTATGAACATCTTTATTTCGCGCCGTATAAGATGCAAGTTCGTTTGGTTTGACTGCATGAAAAAAATTGCGAACACTTTTATGAATGCGTTTGTAAAACACTGAATTTAGCGATTGAGGGTCTTAAGTAGTAAATGTTAAGGTTTGTGGTTGAGTTTGAAGATGTTATTGTAATGTAGGTAGTTTTGAATTGAGACTGTTGAGTGATGGTTGATTGATAGCTGGATGTGACCTTAAGGTATTTATAAGACGTCGAGTCCAAGAGTTAAACTGAATTGCGAAGACTAAACGAGAATATTGTGCTTCGAACCTTTGACTGCCCTTGGAGGTTGATACCCTAATAAAATTGATAATTTGAAAGGTTCAACATATGTTTGTAATTCACGCATTTACATAAAATTGGATACCTATATACAGATAATATCTCAAATTTATAATTTATTTAATATACGGTGTTTAACGATAAACCAAGGAAAGCCCATGGATACCGCCCGTTAAAATATGATTAGAACGGATTGTCGTAATCGTGGCACATATTTATCTCGTTAGAAAAAAACCTTTTTTATAATGTACTTACGCTCCCCCTGTAGATATAATTGAAACGTGCAGCTTCAAGAAATTGAAAAAAAAACATCTGACGATGTGAGAAGAAAGAGCGTTAATTGTAAAAATGCGTTTACAATTCATATACGGTATGGGGTTCTTTGAACCGGATCTTAGGGAGCATACCCAAACTACGTGACCAATTTTTTACAGTTTTTTACCCCCCTCCCCCCATCCGGCGACCAAGTGTAGATAATTTACTAATCATTTTTTGCGGAAAGTTAAAAAAATGGCTTTGTTTGTATTTTCTCATATGGCCCCTAATGCATGACGTCGAAAGTGCATGCGTAGTTAAATTGTATAAGTATTTGTATTTAAGTCGAAACTGGAGAAGTTTTAGTGGTGGGGTAAACCGTGGCGCGTGAGTCTGCTTCAATTAGAATGTTTCTCAAAAATATTCCACTAGCTACGTGACGAGAAGCTACCCCCCTCCCGCCCCTAAACGAGTCACGTAGTTTGGGTACGTTCCCTTATAAGTGAAATGGTAGTTTTTGTTTACGGAAAATATCCTGAGGAAAATTAATCCCAACAAGGTCTAGTTACCATTTGAGTTAAACAATGTCAGATGGTAGTCGCTTTCACAAAACTATAGTGCCTACGCCAAATCTTGACGAGATTCCGTTATGCTCTAACCTACACAAGTACACACCACCATCGCGCTAGATTTGGGCAATTCCGCAAAATTTTACTATGAATTTTTATACAGTTTAACAGGACTCTCAACCTTAAGGACATCCCAATTTTTTTTTCTGTACATGTATATTAAGAACCATCAACGGTGCTATCACACTGAAAAACACGGCACGGCTATCACAAGACGGCGCGAGCTATATCGCGCGCGAGGTAGACTGTCTCTTACCACGCTTACCCATTAGATAAAGACGGATAGTCTATCTCGCGCGCCGTCTTGTGCTAGCCGTGCAGAGTGTCCAGCGTTCAATATCCAGGCAATCAGCTGACGATGATCATGACGCAGGCTGGTAATAACCTGCGCGTGCGCTTGCCGTCCATCATCGCGCCTCGATTTTATTATGACTCAGTGATGCTCAAACTTCCAATTTAACTGTCGGTATGTGGTGTTGTGTTCCTGGTGGCGAGTAAGGGCGTCAGAACTACCGAGGATGCGCTGCGTTGAGAGCAGAGGTCTTGCATATCTACTTGTAATTTCATTTGACTTGATTTTATATGGAACGTACGGATCGGGGGCGGTACGTAACTCGAGCGGGATAATATTGAGCGTGCTTAAGACAGATATATCTAACTGTCATTTTACATTGTAAAAATGACAGTTAGATATATCTATCGTACGTTCAAAAAAAGTTACGATTAGCACTGCGGGACGGGTACCATAAAATATTATAAGACATTTTTTACACAAATCGAATTAGTCCCATAGTAAGCTCAAAAAGGCTTGTGTTATGAGTACTACACGACGAATTTTTAATAGATATATACTTAAATAGATAGAAAACATCCAAGTCTCAGGAACACGTGCTTCTGCTCACCACAGAAACAAAGCCCTTACCGGGATTCGAATCCGGGACCTCTTGCTTCGGAGGCAGTGTCACTACCAACAACTGAACTTAGCAATTCTAAATTCAAATCTGTAGTAAAACAAACACTTATTTCAAGAGCATATTATAAGATAAACGATTACATCATGGATAGGGATGTTTGGCAGTGATAGCGTCCTGCACGGGTAATATATCGCGAAAATATGTTTTCTACTGTAGCATTGTTATTTAAGTTATTTTGTAGTAGCTGACACTGTAATTTTATATTTAACTATACAATGTATATTGTTTTGAAAAAATGACACCTCACCGAGTTTCTTCTCGTGGCAGAGGTATATTTTACCGAACCGGTGGTAGTTTATTGACGTTCATAGGTGCATGTAATATGCCTAATTTGAAATTATTTGAAGAATAAACTACTTTTACTTTTACTTTACTTTACTTTACAAGGCTAAATAGGCCGACAAATAAGTATAAAACAAACGATGACGCAACATTGTAAAGTTACTACAGCAAACTTTGAGCACCCCGGCCCCGTCGCTCCGACTATGAGTGCGTGAGAAGACCATATTTATTATAGAGGGGCGAGGGGGTAGTGGGGGGTAATTAAAAGCAGGTTGCCTGCGCCCTTCCGTTTCCTTTGCAAGTCGTGACATGTTCAACAGTTGAACCGCGTTGGACTTAGTTGTTTTGTAACGTGCAACCGTGTATGATAGCGAGCTGTGACGGTTGTCAGTCACTTGGGTGTGAGAGCGACTTGACGGGCTCGTAAGAGTCGTCCACACTTGATGTCATGCACCGCACTAGCTAGATTAGGTAGAGAATCTCAGGAGGTAGGTACTTTCAGGTTTTCAGCTGTCACCATATAGTGCTACTAGAAGAGGGCGCCACATAGTTTATCACTCAAAACTATGAAAGAGTTTATATAGGAATTACTTACAGGTGAGAGAAATGTAAACAAGTTTAGTGTTCAAACCGAATGGTATGTATAATCAGTACACACATTCTCGGCTTATACAAAGAAATAAAGTACCTTAATGTAGGCTTAATGCTAGCATGCAAGTCACAATGTTTTAGGCAGGGCTTTCTACCTGGAGATTTACACTATGTCTCTGACCGAGGACGGATAAGGATTAACTTTTAGTTTAAAAATAAAATATCAGATGAGGCCGGCTTAGCGCCTTAATCTAATGTGAATTGTGTTTGTGTGAAGCTTGTTACGACTAATAGCACTAGCAAGATATTTCGTAACACTACGTTGACACGTGGCATGTTCAAGAGAACGGAACAAAAGTTACGGATGGATATCACCTTAAAAGATTGCGGCGCCAGCACGCAGACCCTCTGCCTGTCTCTCCTCGGTCCACGAAGCCTCAAGAATTGACTCCGCGTCGCGGTGACTTTGGGGGGGCATGCAGAGACGTCAGCAAAGTTTCGCGCCACGCCCTTCGACCGCTCAATTGCCTATGTTGGCCCGCCGGTAGCGGCCAGCACAACAATCACTGAAAACCACAAAACATTTAATCCTCGAACTACAACCTCGCGCACGTCTTTTCAACGCAAACTCTTTGAACACTACGTAAACGAAATCCTGCTCATCTCACCTGGCAAGAGTACAAGCCTAGGCTTGGTGACGGTCCACACGCGACCACGATGTCCTCACTTCATTTCGTTAAAAATGTTAAAGTTAGGCTGCGACAAAAAAACAACAGATTTCGTTAAGATCGGCCTTGTAACCGCAAAAATAACACGATCACTTGATTCACGACAAACTTCGACGCACTCACCTTTTGTTCACTGTGTCGTTGCAGTTATTTTCAACGAGATGCGTTTGGGTCTAAGCACCCATCTCTAAATTATAAAAAAAAATGGCCGAAGCCTTAGCGAGTGCCCTCAGAAATCCGTGTGCACTGCTCACGGCATCCTGACAGAGAGTGACAGGCCTCACCGCTCTTTCTCCAGATGTCAAAATCCGAACGGATGCGTTCCGACGCGTTCCATCTGAAGACCATAGAGAGTATGGGCCATTTACCAAAATGCGCTCACCGCATGAAGACAAAAAATTATTCTCCAATTTTACCACGATAACTTTTAACAAACTAATAAACTGTGTAGGCTTAAAATACCTATAATGTACTAGAAAACACATTGATTATTCACCGTACCAACATTACAACAGAACGCAGCTTTAGGGCAAACCAGAAATTGACGTTATGTCACTGCTCGCCATCCTTCGCCGGTAGATGGCGCTGTGAGTCTCAAACGAGATATCTAGGAATGAAATTAACGCGTAACATTACCGCTTCAGTTAGACAAAAAAAAAATTTTTTTTTCCTTTTGAAAAAAAAATTTTTTTTTTTTTAAATAAAGTCCTAAAACAATCAGAGACAGTGAAGTAATCAAACTCCAAACAAAGCCACCACTGAAGCACATTGCCCCTAGTTAACCCATTTGACATTTGACCTAACATGACCCCATGTGAGGTCATCGACCCTTGAACTTACATATGAGTTCATACTAAAAAAAAACTTACGATGAATGAGGTATTGGGACAGGTGTCATCGCAACACAACAATAATCTTACGCTAGACTTTCACAAGTTTCGGAAAAGAGTTCCATAACGAAATAAATTTTCCGCCGACTGTACATGAGGTTATACACGTTGACACAATGTCCTGAAATATCACAACTTCAATTAGCACGATAAAACAACATGAGTCATGGAAATAGAACTTTAAAAGAGATTCTGTCTATGATTAAAACCAGCGCTTGTATATGTTAAGAAAACACATACCTGTGATAGAATACCTATTCACTTCAATGCACAAAGCATAAATCCGACAGAATCGACAAAGACACCTTTTCCTCCCAGGAATCCTTAAATAACGACTATCAAAATAAACAAAGACAGATGTGTCTACATGACAAGAGCAGAGATAAGAAGACTCATTGTCTTTAGATGAAACGACTATTTTATTTAGTAGCAGAATGAGATATAGATGGATCTCTAAGTTCCAAGCAGCTTAACTTAAGGTCGACAGTTACCTACTTAAACTAACGCGTTTTCCTAATCTATTTCTTATTGACATGTCCGTGAGCGTCCCCACGTCCATGATCTTGACTACGAGTCCAGTTATATTCCTACCTATACATTTACCTAACGAACTACAGTTAGCGCATATACTTATCCGTTTAAAATTTAACCCTATGCAATTTTAACTAACATTTTCGATTGGCCATTTCGAAGATGTATCCTAATATTGAGGTCGACTGTATAGTCCGGGAATCTGCGTTTGAGTGCATAATAATTACTTGAAAGCAAATTACCTAGGAAAGGCTACGTTCCTATATACGACTCATTTCAGAACATTTCTTTATTTATATGAAATCCATGTTGGGCTTCACATTGACAAACGCAATGTGTACATAACGGTTCGTTTATTACCTAAATACCTACTTGGATTATTTGTTAATCAGCAGTTGTCAAATTATGCTTTATCAAAGTGCAACAGATAAACATCGGTCATCCGTCAATCATAATATGAAATAAAAGTTCATATTGACACATTGAGTTAGCTAGAAATGTTATTGTTAAAGTTTTAATTGCAAAAAAAATATTTCTGCAAATACCTAATAGCTATTCATCAGCTGTGCAAAAAGGATTTATCTTTACACGACTGTTTGGTCTGGCTGAGATTTTATTATATCTTTGACATGCCAAATACCTACAGACTTTTGACTATTAAAATCGCGAAGCTCATAAGTTACTGGAGATATTTTTCTAAGTACAACACATTTCTTAAACTTGGGAGCTAGTTTCTGAGCGAAGAATTTGCTTGCGTCGGAGAGAGGAAATTCTCTTTTCCAAACCACTTGACCCGCGTCATATTCTAAGCGTCTCCTACCCCTGTTATAGTACACTCGGCTACGTTGATAAGATTTTTGTAAACAGTCATTTACTTTCTCAAAAATAGGCTTAAGATGCGACAGCAAAGAGGAATATAAGTTCCTATTAGTAAACTGCAAATCATCACCACTAGGAGGTCCTGAGGGATACCATTCGCCAGAAAGAATGGCCTCTCGTCCACTGTTTAGAAAATAAGGGCTAAAACCAGTGACCTCGTGAACAGCTGTGTTTATAGCAAACTCAATCGCATTGACCTGTTGGTCCCAGGTGCGATGATCTGTACCCACATAAGATGCGATAGCCGTACCTATGACTTTCAGGCTTCTTTCAGCAGGGTTATTCTGTGGCGTGAAACGACAATTGAAAAAGAATTTAGGTATCTTGTATTTTTCCTTCAATGACTGCATGTGTTTAGACACATACTGTGGACCGTTGTCCATAATAATGCACTGAGGAACACCATACTTCAAGATAACATTATTTTCAATTAGGCCTACGACCGTCTTCGCTAATGAGTTTCTCATCGGAAAAATACAGGTATATTTAGTGAAACAATCACATACTATCAGAATGAACTTGAAACCTTTATAACTCCTGGGCAAAGGGCCAAGGATGTCAGTACATACAACTTGCCAAGGTCGTTGAACCTTTTTGGGGTTCTCCATAAGACCTGCCGGTGCCTCATTAGTACTCTTATAGGCTAAACAAATTTGACAATTTTTGATATACCTTTTAATGTCACTCAACATTTTAGGCCAGAAGTAAGTTTGAGCTATCCGTTTCAAAGTTTTAAAAATACCTAAATGTGCAGCGTCCGGTCTGTCATGACACTGTTTTAGTATATCTTGTCTCAGCTCACTGGGTACTACCCGTTTCCATTCAGAATCCCTAGATAATGGATTTTTGTTCCTAATACGCTTGTATAAGTTATTACCTAAAATTTTAAAATCAGGAAATTTCTGAGGAGACTTTTCGACACGGTTATATGTATCAGTGTACCAAGTGTCAGTTACGTCATCTATTGGACAGACAAGCTCAACTGTTTCAGGTGATACTGGAGCTCTAGAAAGTGCGTCCGCTATTTTATTTTCAGACCCCTTCTTGTACTGAATGTTAAAATTAAATTGCGATAGTCTGAGAGCCCACCTAGCCAAACGTCCAGTTGGTGATTTTAAACTAACTAACCATTGCAAACTGCTGTGGTCGGTGTAAACTTTCGTTTGAAAAGGAGAACCCTCTATGTACCCTCTAAACTTTTCCAATGCAAAAATAAGAGCGTTAAGCTCTTTCTCAGAGACCGAGTGATTTCTCTCTGTGCGAGTAAGGGTTCTACTAGCATAAGCGACGGCATGTTCATGACCCTCGTCATCTAACTGAGATAGGGCACAGCCTAGGCCTACATCAGAAGCGTCAGTTGAAATTATAAAAGGTCTATCAAATTTAGGAATAGACAGGATCGGAGCTGTTACTAAAAGTTCCTTAACTATTTTAAATGCCTCGTCAGCTTCAGGTGTGAATTGGAAAGAAGTTCCTTTTGGAAGCTTTCTAGTGAGCTTATTCAAAGGAGCACAAACAGAAGAATAGCTCTTTATAAATCGACGGTACCAGGATACCATGCCCAGAAAGCGTCTAAGTTCCTTTTGTGTAGTAGGTGTTGGAAAATCCACTATGGCACGTACCTTATCACTATCTGTGCGCAAGCCCCTACGATCTACCACATATCCCAAGAATTTCAAAGAGGAGCGACAAAATACAGATTTGTCCAGATTAATAGTGAGTCCGGCTTGTTTCAACTTTTCACAAGCCTTCCTTAATAAGGTCATGTGATCTTTAAAGGTCTCAGAAATTAATATTATGTCATCAACATAATAGAAAATATTATGTGCAAACTCCGGTCCAAATACCTTGTCCATGAGCCTCATCATTCGGGCACTCGAATTTACCAACCCAAATGGCATTCTACGGAAATGAAAACTACCGAGCCCCGGCAAAGAGAAACAAGTCTTCTCTCTCGACTCCTTTGATAACTTAATTTGGAAAAAGGCTGCCTTTAAATCTAAAGAGCTCATATACTTGGCATTATTTAGGGAATCCAATATTTCCTGAACCCTTGGCATAGGATATGTATCCACTTTAGTTATGCTATTTAATTTTCGGCTATCTAAGCACATTCTAAGTTCACCGTTCGCCTTCGGCACTAACAAAATTGGACTATTCCAGGCTGAATTACTCTTTTCTATGATGCCCATTCGTAACATATCGTCAATTTCTTTTCGAACATATTCCCGGTGGTGAAACGGAATTGGATAGTATTTCTGTTTTACAGGTAGATGATCGCCTGTATCTATGACATGTTCTTCTAACGGGGTATAGCCCAACCGATCTTTAGTAGCCGCGATGCACTCAAATTCAGATACAACTCTATTCAACTGAACCTTTTGCTGGTCAGTGAGATCCTCTAGATCATGCAAATGTACACCAGAGTCTTTCAACAAGTTTATATCAGAGGACGCCATACAAGAGCGTTTAGTTTCCAAAATGTCAGAACAAAGGTTGAATTTGGCCAGAAAATCTACGCCTAATATGAGAGGTGTATTTACATCTCTGCATACAAAGAAAGTGATATAGTGTAAGTCATGTTTGTAAGAGATAGGTATTTCTATTTTTCCCAAGACCGTTAAGCGTGCACCGTTTCCTACAGCTAAGTCTTTCATACATGCGTGTAAAGGAAATTGCAAGCCTTCATTTTGCAATAGCAAGTAAGCGGATTCACTTATCAAAGAGATCGCGGCGCCAGAGTCAGCCAACGCGTTACACTCTAAGCCTAAAATACCTACAGACAGAAATGGCCTAGGATCACCTGCATTTTCCTTAAATAGAGGACGGTAAGAACTCTGTTTTAACGAGTCAGACATACATACTTGTGTTTGTGTAGATTGGTCAGAGACACGAGTGACTCTAAAATTATTATTATTATTATTCTTAGAAGTCTCTGACCTACTACCTAGTTTTTTGAACAAGGACAATTTCTAGTGAGGACTCCGGGCCTCCTACACCTAAAGCAGATAGTTGTAGGATATGCGTCACAATGAGAGTGATGATGATTGCCACCGCATTTTCCACAAGACACAGTAGCCCTATCTTGTCCCTGGCTAACGATACGAGGTCTAGCATTAGAAGTTGAGGGAATGTGGCTTGAGATCCCACTACAAAAATTAGGAATGACTAGCTCTCTACCAGTGTTCAAAAATCCGCGGTTTTCACATTTAAACTTTGACACTTCTAAACGCGCACAAATATTCTTAAGTTCCCGCACGGTACGTACTTCAGTTAAAGCTAGACGCGAAATGAAATAAGGGTTCATGTTGGTCATTATAATATCTAGTTGCTCCGCATCTGTGATAGGTACTGACAAACGCAAAAACAAACTTTCCATGATGTTGATATAAGACCTAATCGACTCACTCTTGTCCTGCAACCTAGCCCTAATCTGGTTCAATAGACACCGTTCATATTCTACCGGTTGGAATTCATCTTTGAGCGACTCTACAAAATCTTGAAAAGTGTTAAAATGTGACTTATTCGTGCGAAACCACATCAAAGCTTCCCCAGAAAAAAGGTGAACCGCATTCCTCAACAGTTCAGAGTCTGAAACCTCAGATGAGCACTTAAGCTCTTGCAAACGGAAAATAAAGTCATGAGGCGGTACCCTACCATCATACACAAGTCCCCATTTGAGCACCTGAGAAGTGTGCCTTTGACACACTACAGACGGAATAGACTCAACAATATTCGTGCCAGCGCCTTGAGAAGATGAGCCAGGTGTTTGATTACACTTTAAAGTTTCAATGGCATTGAACGCCTTAGACACAAGCGCTATCTTCCTAAGCCGCTGTTCAGAATTTATTAAAACCAATTTCTCTAACCTCAGAATGACATGAGATAGCTTCGACAGACACCTCCTTCGACACGACGACGATGAGTGATCAGCCATTAACACTGCATCCAGTTTTCCCTCGCAGACCTGAAATTCGTCATCGATGGACAAGCCTGAGATGAAAGTGTTCGCTTTTGTGTTATCCAGAGAAGTGCCTTTGGCAGATTTAAATTGTTGTTTTAGTTCATCTACTGTATTATTAGAATTTACTTCTAGGCCTCTCGCTTGTAATTCAAATAATAATTCGTCCTTAGTCAGATTATCCACTTCAATTTGTAAAGCCATGTTTGACAAGATATAGTAGTGTTCAACACTCAGTAAGAAAATAAAACAGATAAGTAAAAACAGCTGATTACAATATTCACACTTATCTTTTCTATTTAGAAATATACAATAGGTCTGATACCTACTTAGTTATGTTAAGTGAGTTTCATATACAAGTCCGATAAAAATATATTTTAAGTCGGGTCCAGAAAATTAAAGTGTCAAGTTTGACAGTTATTGTACTAACATACAGTACATATATTGTGTCCAGTTGGAGCACTAACACATGCTTTACTCTACAAAGTAAAGGTAAAAGAAATGACACAACTCGTTGACACTAATGCTAAATATTTCACGCAGTACGGTAAATATTTTTGACACAATGAACAGTAGATATCAATATATGATACAGATTATATAGTAAGAGTTTTGTTTCAGTAACAAAAGATAAGCCTCACACAAACCAAATCCAATTTCATCTGATATAGATATAAAAATAGTACCAAAAAAACACTATACAGTGAAAACCGTTCAAATTTTAACCTGGAAGCTCCACGTTGGGCCGCTAGAATGTAACGTGCAACCGTGTATGATAGCGAGCTGTGACGGTTGTCAGTCACTTGGGTGTGAGAGCGACTTGACGGGCTCGTAAGAGTCGTCCACACTTGATGTCATGCACCGCACTAGCTAGATTAGGTAGAGAATCTCAGGAGGTAGGTACTTTCAGGTTTTCAGCTGTCACCATATAGTGCTACTAGAAGAGGGCGCCACATAGTTTATCACTCAAAACTATGAAAGAGTTTATATAGGAATTACTTACAGGTGAGAGAAATGTAAACAAGTTTAGTGTTCAAACCGAATGGTATGTATAATCAGTACACACATTCTCGGCTTATACAAAGAAATAAAGTACCTTAATGTAGGCTTAATGCTAGCATGCAAGTCACAATGTTTTAGGCAGGGCTTTCTACCTGGAGATTTACACTATGTCTCTGACCGAGGACGGATAAGGATTAACTTTTAGTTTAAAAATAAAATATCAGATGAGGCCGGCTTAGCGCCTTAATCTAATGTGAATTGTGTTTGTGTGAAGCTTGTTACGACTAATAGCACTAGCAAGATATTTCGTAACACTACGTTGACACGTGGCATGTTCAAGAGAACGGAACAAAAGTTACGGATGGATATCACCTTAAAAGATTGCGGCGCCAGCACGCAGACCCTCTGCCTGTCTCTCCTCGGTCCACGAAGCCTCAAGAATTGACTCCGCGTCGCGGTGACTTTGGGGGGGCATGCAGAGACGTCAGCAAAGTTTCGCGCCACGCCCTTCGACCGCTCAATTGCCTATGTTGGCCCGCCGGTAGCGGCCAGCACAACAATCACTGAAAACCACAAAACATTTAATCCTCGAACTACAACCTCGCGCACGTCTTTTCAACGCAAACTCTTTGAACACTACGTAAACGAAATCCTGCTCATCTCACCTGGCAAGAGTACAAGCCTAGGCTTGGTGACGGTCCACACGCGACCACGATGTCCTCACTTCATTTCGTTAAAAATGTTAAAGTTAGGCTGCGACAAAAAAACAACAGATTTCGTTAAGATCGGCCTTGTAACCGCAAAAATAACACGATCACTTGATTCACGACAAACTTCGACGCACTCACCTTTTGTTCACTGTGTCGTTGCAGTTATTTTCAACGAGATGCGTTTGGGTCTAAGCACCCATCTCTAAATTATAAAAAAAAATGGCCGAAGCCTTAGCGAGTGCCCTCAGAAATCCGTGTGCACTGCTCACGGCATCCTGACAGAGAGTGACAGGCCTCACCGCTCTTTCTCCAGATGTCAAAATCCGAACGGATGCGTTCCGACGCGTTCCATCTGAAGACCATAGAGAGTATGGGCCATTTACCAAAATGCGCTCACCGCATGAAGACAAAAAATTATTCTCCAATTTTACCACGATAACTTTTAACAAACTAATAAACTGTGTAGGCTTAAAATACCTATAATGTACTAGAAAACACATTGATTATTCACCGTACCAACATTACAACAGAACGCAGCTTTAGGGCAAACCAGAAATTGACGTTATGTCACTGCTCGCCATCCTTCGCCGGTAGATGGCGCTGTGAGTCTCAAACGAGATATCTAGGAATGAAATTAACGCGTAACAGTTTGACAGTTGGAAAATGCCGTTTTTATAGTGTTTATCGTTGTGTATCTGTTTGTGGCTATTTTTCTATACAAGCAAGTTTACGGCTTGATGGTAAGCAGACACTGCCTATGGAGGTTTTCGGCTCCAGAACAGTCAAAGCGCGCTGCAGAGGTGTTTTTAGGGTTCTGTAGTCAACTAGAAACCCTTATAGTTTCGCCATGTCCGTCTGTCTGTCCGAGGCTTTGCTCCGTGATTGTTAGTGTATAAATGAAATTAAAGCTTAATAATAATTTTCAACGCAAATTATAGCGGACATGATCAGTAAACCTGTTTTTGAGTTATCGTAAAAACTCTTTCCTTCTTAGTAAAATACGTATGAAACGCTGCGAAGGTATTCTCTTTTGCATATTATTGTTTTTTTTTAATTGATTTCATTGGGCAACTGCGGTACCCTACACTGATCATGGCCCGATATGCTCTTGGCCGATTTTATTAATTTTACGGTTCGTTGTGTTGGCACTTGGCAGTTAAAAACCGATGCTGGTTCCTCAATCTCAACAGCATCTTTGGGAGCTCTGGCGACCTCTCTGGCTTGGCTTTCCGGTTGCTTTATAATAGAGTCTTTCACAACACTAAAAAATATTTCTTTTACGTTACCAATAAGCAAATGATACGAAAATATTCGAGAAAAATCAAAGTTCAGCTTATTTATGCAATTTTAAAGCTATTAAAATACATAAAACTGTACTTCGGTGAGTGTGCTCAGGAGCTCCATGAGCTCATACCGCCTTCCCCCTTCTTCCATCGGACATCCAGACGTACGGCTGGCTACCATCCTTACCTGGTCGAAATTCCTCTAATTCGAACCAAGCGCTTTGCATCTTCTTTTATAATGCGCACTTCTAAGGTTTGGAATTCTCTGCCGGCGTCTGTATTTCCGAGTTCATATAACCTGGACCTTTTTAAGGCACGAGTGAATAGGCATCTTCTGGGTGAGCTCGCTTCATCGTCGGCCTCATCTTTGCCGCCTGGCTAGATGCTGGCCAAGAGCAATCCCATTTTTAATAAAATAAAAAATAAAATAAAATACATAAAAATGGAAAAAGGTTTCAGTTTCACCAAAGAAAATTGTGATGTCATTATATAGGCACATTTCCCTACAAACCAAGAAATTTAATAAAAACACACTGTAGTTTTTTTCTGACGTTCTTAAAAAAAATAAAAAAAAAACTATCCTGGAACAAACTCGTGATATTTGCCGCACGTCGCATCATAACATAAGAACCAGGAATAAAGGATGATTCACTGTAGACCGTTCCGTGTCCGGGCCGGCCCGTTTTCTTCTAGAGAAATACGCCGGCCGTTGCGTTTGCTGTGATAGAAAACGGGCCGGCCCGGACACGGAACGGTCTACAGTGAATCATCCTTATGTTAACTAATACATTTAGCAAAATGCAAATTGTCCGATCCTGTACTCACCATACATGTCAGTGAAAATTTATAATGAATTTCCTTTTAGTATAAGGATAATAGAAAAATATAAAACATTTGTAATAAACTAAAATACTTCTTAGTTAAGAATAGTTTCTACACCCTAAAAGAATTTTTCGAATTGAAATGAAATTGTAATACATATTAAAAAATATATATAATTATTAATAGGTATAGACATTGACAAATATTGCAGCGCCCTAACAGGGTTTATATTGGGACACTTATCTACATTTAAGCAATGTCGGGCGAGGTCAGTTCTTGGATGGGTGACCGCATTGAGGGGTTACTAACTGAGCGCTCCCGTGCTTTGGAAGGCACGTTAAAACGTTGATTCCGGTTGCTGTATATGATACCAGTCGTTAAGCCAACGTCTGTTTGCTGTTTGTCTGCAGCTCATAGAGCCGCTATAGTACTCAATAGTTGACACTTCTTGCTCACCTATATTTATATAACAAAAGAGTGTCAAGTACTGGTTCAGTGTCGA
Source organism: Notocelia uddmanniana (assembly GCA_905163555.1). Classification (NCBI taxonomy): domain Eukaryota; kingdom Metazoa; phylum Arthropoda; class Insecta; order Lepidoptera; family Tortricidae; genus Notocelia; species Notocelia uddmanniana. Next base: position 27,131,182 of record LR991060.1, read on the forward strand.
GCCAGCTGGTACATTTACTTAGCTGGTATATAGAGGCAGAGTCCTAGTTATACATTTTTGTTCGAGTGTTACGTAAAATATGCGTTGAAACAAATTACAACTAGAACCTTTTCCACGGGCCGGTTGAAATTGAATCTTATATCGGTGTCATTAGACTCACTTTTGCGACACGAGCGACGGACACATAACCAAATCCAATACATTTTGTGGAATACACGCACAGTGCGTCACAGCCTAATTGCGGCTGGGCATTGACCCCGCTCATTCATAAATCGTATCAATGGGCCACGTGGAGGGACCACCACCCCACGAAAGGTCGTAAGTATATTGGGATAAGGTGGCTTTTGACACGTTTTTAACGTGGTAATGTTACGTTAGGTTAGATATTGGATTTTTATACAACGGCCGTGGACAAGAAGCTTACTGCCTTTTAAGCAGACACCGTTGCCTATGGATGTTTGGAATTCCAGAAGAATCACAAGCACGTTGCCGATCCTTTATTGACTTGAGGATTCGTTGTGTTGACAGCTAGACATATGCAGCATATAAGGATCAGTTGGTATTTCCTGACGCGCGTTCGAAAAGTTGCACAATTAAAGTTAAATTTATGACGATTACAAATGTCGGCCGCTACCAGGGAGGGTAAGGTGCGGTCCTCAATAAAACAAAAAAAAAAGAAAATTCTCAGATATCATAAGCACTATACAGGTTTGGCCAAAAGTATTGACGACGCCTTAATTTCTTTTGTAACTAAATAAATAAGCTAAACATTATTTCTTAATAACAAAAATACACATTGACGAAAAATATAAAAAATCGGCCAAGAGCATGTCGGGTCATGCTCCGTGTAGGGTTCCGTAGTTCCCCCTCGAGGGTGCCGGCATTGTCGGGGCGGGGGGGCTTAGTAACCGTGGACTGGTCATCCACGGTGAAGCTAAGAGGCACCCAGGGCCGGCCTGTTCGGGCTACCGGCTGGCCCGAGGAGGGCGCTCCCAGCGGGCTTGGGTAGCCCGCTGAGGATGCGTTGAGGAGGGGCCGCGGAAGAAGAGGAGTGCTGGTATTGCGGTGAGCTGTTCTTATCTTCTGTGGCCGAGGCGGGATCGCAGGGGGAGAGGCGTGTTGGTTTATCGGTGCGCCATTCTCCCTACCCCCTGCGAACTTGGCGGGGCCGTTATGCGGAAACGGTGTTGGTGGGGCCGCAGAGGAAGAGAAATGCTTTCCCTATCCTCTGCGGCCGAGGTGTGGTTCGTGGCGGAACCACCGACCTGCTCCGCCACCGGGGGTCGGAGGTTTTTCGGTACCCATGACCTCCTCGTAGCGGACTCAGGGGGGTCAAGATAGAGGTCGAGGAGGAAGGCACGCCAAAAAATCTGGTGTGCCTGACGTAGAGGGCCTCCGGGCATCCGCGGTAGAGCCGCTTGGGAGCGGCTGTCGCCGGCGGGGTCGCGGATGCACCCGGGTGGTATGCGTAAGGCATTTTCCCCCTAAACAAAAAAAAAACAAAATAAAGGGTTCCGTAGTTGCCCAATGAACTTACTTAAAAGAATCCATAACAAGCAAAACGGAATATTTTTGCAGCGTTTCATACGTTTTTAAGGAGGGAAGACTTTTTACGATAACTCAAAAACGGCTTAACTGATCATGTCCGCTATAGTTTTTATTGAAAGCTTTATTAAGCTTTACTTTCATGATTATTTGCATATTTTATGGACCCATAGTTAAAAAGTTAGAGGGGTGGGGGCACCTTTTTTTTTCTTTTGGAGCGATTATTTCCGAAAGTATTCACTTTATAAAAAAATGTTTGATGAAGACCTCTATTCGTTTGAAAGACCTATCTAACAATAACAACACACCACAACGTTGAGTTGGAGAAAAAAAAATTATCCCCACTTTACGTGTATGGGATGTACCATTACTTTTTTTCTAGGTTTTATTTTACGACTTTATCACATAATTATTGATTTATATATCCATACCAAATTGCAGCTTTCTAGCACTAACAATCACAAAGCAAAGCCTCGGAGAGACAGACGGACATTGGGAAACTACTCGTATAAGGGTTCCCAGTTGACTACGGAACCCTAAGGAAAACTGCCAGGCGTATTCGCCCACCGACAGTTCCGTACAAATTTGTAGGCAGGTATAGTCGCAGAATGAATAGGTTCGTCACTTTTCGACCTTAACGGTATTAAAATATAGTTTTGTTGACGAATATTTTCATTTCGCGATTGTACATATTATAAATAGTTCAGGAATCAAGTCCCAATATGTTTTATGATTATATTACAAATGTAAAGTTATCACAGATTTTTCCCTGTACTTGTAGTATTAAGTCGATGATACTTGCCAATTTTCATAGTTCTAGGTCAACGGAAACTACCCTATAAATATTGATTCGCTTGAGAGTGCCGAAATATACATTTTTGCGGCATAAACGGACGTATGTTTTTTTACGTTAACTTAAAAGTTTTTCACAGCTTCAAGGGACTATAGACCTGACACAAATGGACAACAAAGTGATTCTATAAAGATTCCGTTTATTCCGCTTGAGGTATAGAACCCTAAAAGGTATAAACATCTAGAAAACTTTAGTAGATATCATTTCGAAGTACCTATTTTGCCTAAAAAAATGAATGCTAAAAATAATCGGGTTTGCGATAAAATTACCCTTTCCTTTTTTGACGTGCGTACCTTTAACGTCAAAGAATATCTAGTGTTATTGAAACAAGAATTTAATATAATAAAACATATAAAATGATTGATTCAATTTGACTTTTACATTTTTTTTATAGGTACTACTTTTATAAGAAAAACGCGGGAGTGGTTAATACTTTCGGACATGACTGTAGGGTAGGTACGTAAATATACTGGTATTTATCGGGCTCAATCTTAATTCGTCGGCAAAAGTGTTGTTCCGTAATGGGTCGTAAGTTACTGCCTAATCACAGGGCATTTTTAAAGTATTGGTCGATGCCGGGTCTGACGCGCGCAAGCAAAGTAACGTATTAACTGATTTTTTGTGATGATTTTGACGCTTGGAGATATTTATAGTATATTTTTAACAGTTAATTTAAATTCGGTATCATGTCAAAATATTCGTTCATACAATAAAAACTTTTATGAAGAAGCCATGAGCATTGAACAAACTATGAACATTTTATATGGTAACATCCTAAATTCAAGACGAATATGATTATAGATTTTAATATATATAATTCTTTCTGCTAAAAATAACACATTTTTTACTTAAACCACGAGCAGCCTTTGCCTATATGCGATTTAATTAAATGTCATTTAAAATCCAAGTGGACGCCATTGAATTTTTAAGTTGTCCAAGTCTCAAGTGGAGATAAATCGGTTGGATCGATTTACGATAATACGTCTGGACCGATAGCTCCGGTTACGATTAAAACAATTTTTATGTTTGTCCGCCATCTTTAAGCGCAGCAGTCGGTATGTGGTGGTCCAAGTCACAAACCTACCGAAATAAATCTGATACTAAATATAAAATTTATTGAGACTTCTACAAAGACCGCCTAAGGAATACCGACCGACCCAGAGGCCCAATTCATATTGAAAGGCCACTTCCACATTTGTCATCATGTCAGATGTCAGTGTTAATTATTAGCCAAATCAGTACAGGTTTTTAATGCGCGTCTAATACATTTGAATGAGTGCTTACTAATTAGCGTGGGGCGGTAGGCGGTACCGATCTTATGCGCGCTGCGCAAATGTAATCACTGTCGAAACAGCGCATCGCTAGGAGCTCTGACCGAATCCTAGGGAGCAGTGGCATTAACTACCATCGCAATGGTATAAGTTTTTATCAAAAAATAATTCTTGATAAAAGTTTTTAAAGCCGACTGTCCTTTTTTCCACAGCTATCAACTACTCATTGAGAAGGTTCCAATTAGCCCAAACACGACGGGTTTATCATGTGTTGCTATAGCCACCGTCTGTCTTCATCATTAGATCACCTCGATGATGCCATAATATGGCATTGTCACCGAACTTACATAAATATGTTAAATTATTGCTTTGGTTGGGGATAAATTAAATTAAATTAAATTTTATAATGCTGGATTTAAATGTTTGAATGTTATAAACATAGCTACTAAATTATTTGTAATTGTAAAACATGACATCTAAAATTATTCGGTTTGCACGTAATTTTTTAAAATACAAAATATTTTCGGAATATTGTACGCCTCAGAGGCAGGTGATACTCAACTACATTATTAATTAAACACCTGTATTTACTCACATATCATCATGTCAGCCGAAAGACGTCCACTGCTGGACATAGCCCTCCCCTAAAGAGTTCCACAATGACCGGTCCTGCGCCATCCAGCGGACAACCGCGACCCTTACCAGGTCAGCAGTCCACCGTGTGGGGGCCTGCCCACTTTACGCCTTCCGGTAAGTGGTCGCCACTCGAGAAACTTGCACATATAACCAACAATAAAAAAAAATGATTTTGAAAACGATCTATGTTTTATCAATGAATAATGTCGGCCTGTTTAGCCTAGTTGGTAGTGACTCTGCCTCCGAAGCTAGATATCGCGGGTTCGAATCCCGACCAGGGCATTAATTTGTGCATTTATCACGGATATTTGTTCTTGGGTCTTGGATGTTTTCTAATGTATTTAAGTATGTATTTATCTATCTATACATACTTCTTTTCTAATCTATATAAGTATGTATATCGTCGTCTAGTACCCATAGTACAAGCTTTGCTTAGTTTGGGACTAGGTCGATTTGTGTAAGGTTGTCCCCCAATATATATGTTTTTTTTAAATGATGACTGGTCTAAAATTTAATTTCAACACTTGACCTTGACAGACATATTAACCACCACCACCGCCACCACAATATCAGCAGAAGGACGTCCACATAGGCCTCCCCCAATTTCATGGGGGGAAATGCCTCGCTACATTTGGCATGCGGGTTGGCGATCGCAGTCGAGGGTCGGGAGTTCGGGGACAATACTGGACATAGTAACGGGACAAGTTAAATAAAAACTTGTAATAATCCGCTAACTCTTATCCTTTGCGCTGCTAAAACTAAATCACAGCGCAATGACAGAGTTTATGACGGAACGCATAACGCGAGTTTTGTCTACGCCGATGCATTTGCATACCGAAGTTATTCGCGGAATGTTTGCTGTCTATTCAAATTAGCTTATCGACACGCATGTTGTTGAAACTCGGGGCATATGCGTGACGAATACAGGCTGTCGCCTGTGATAGGACCAAATAATTTTAAGGACACTTCCTTAGAGCATCAGCGCTATCAGCAGTAAACTCTTGTGTCCCAAAAAAAATTTATTTCAATTCCAAGAAATTTTAATCTAAGGTTATGACCTCCAATGGATCCTTGGCACCAGGAGATTGTACCTTAGCGTGGCAGTCAATGCTGATTTTGAGGAAGCATCTATAATTATGACTCATAAGTCATAATCATAATACTCATAATCGATATCTCATCAATCATATCTCATCAATCGATAATCGATGTTGCATTGTTGGTTTAAAAGGATATTTTTAATTTTTTTTTAATTAAACTTTTAGTGTTTTTAAGTTAAATAGTTACTAATATCACTCCAGGAGAGTAAAAAATCTGACCAAGTACGCGTCGGACCACGCACAAAGAAGGGTTCCGTACCGACACATACTAATCTACATTTAAAACCACTATTCAAAAAAGGTCGAATCTTCATAGGAAACTTACGGCACTTAAGCCCCTTTGTTTTGGCAAGACAGTTTTTCAGCAATAACTCAAATCCGTTGCACCTATCTTTTTCAAACCAAAAATCGTTGAAAGGATTTATTAATCTTGTTTTTTATTAAGAATTTTAAACCTCATGTTTTGGACACTAGAGGGGTGGGGGGCACACTTTTTACGATTTTGATGGCTAATATCTCACCAACATTTGACTTAAATGGAAAAGATTTTTATAATAGAGCCGCACACGCCTATGTGCATTGAAAAAAAAAAATTGACCCCGTGTTACATGTATGGGGTGCCCCACCTATTTAATATTTTTTTCGTAATTTCACATCATATTTTTATAGCGGTTCATAACATGCACCTTCACACCTAATTTCAACATCGTAACATACGGTGCGCAGTGAGCAGTACACGCACTCTTCGATCCAGGAAATCGAGCTCAGTCTGAGTCCACCTTAATATGCCAAAGGAGTATGTAAGCAAGGGCATCACCCAGGCGTTGAAGGCACGCACCCTATTGCCGCCCGACAAAAAACTGTTGAGTACTTTTGTCAGGCGACAGAAGAAGCGCTCCTTCACCGCCCGCTTGATGTCTCCACCCTCGATACCCAAAGACTGTGACATACCAAGATATTTATAGGTTTCTGCTTCGGAGAGTGATTTGAGATCTATTGTCTCAGAAATTTGTAAAGTTGTGGAATTTACTACTTTCCCCCGCTGTACATGCATGGCCGCACACTTATCGACACCAAATTCCATTTTGATGGCACTACTGAAGGCCTCTGTGGTTTTCAGTAGCTCCAACAGGTCATGTTTATTTGGTGCAAATAGTTTGAGGTCGTCCATGTAGAGCAGATGAGAAATGACCTCACCCTCTCTCCGTAGCAGGCAACCTAGTCCTGAATCCTTCAGCAGGGTACTGAGCGGATTCAGCGCTAGGCAAAACCACAAGGGACTCAGACTATCACCCTGAAAAATACCTCGCTCAATCCTGATGGAATCCTGCGGGCCAGAGGGGCCCTCTCCTCCCCCGGGTTGACGAAGGACTGTGGTCCACTGCCCCATGCAAGCCACTAAGAAGGATCTCAGAACTGCATCAACTTTATACAGTTCTAAGATCCTCCTCAGCCATGAATGAGGCACCGAATCATAGGCCTTCTTATAGTCAATCCAGGCGGTCGAGAGGGTCCCTCTGTTTCGCCGGACTCGTTGGCAAATGGTCATGTCTATGAGGAGGAGCTCTTTAGTACCACGTGACCCAACCCTACATCCATTTTGAGCGGGGGCCAAAATGTTGTTCGCAACAATGTGCGTGTTAATTTTTGCTCTCAAAATGGATGTAAGGAGCTTGTATAGCGTCGGCAAGCACGTGATGGGTCTGTAGTTCTTCGCTTCCGTGGTACTACCGGACTTGTAGAGCAAGGAGGTGACACCAGTTGTTAAGGGAGGCGGTAGGGAACCGAGCTCGAGTGCTTGCTGGAACTGTGCTGCCAAACGCGCGTGCGAGCACTTAGTCTTCTACCATTATAAACATACTTATAGCCATTTTTATTTTATTGTATGGAATCTAAAAGTGCACCATCTAAGTTTAATAATCTTTCACCGGACTCCCCCATTGAAGTCGGTTTTTTTTTTCTTAAAAATTATTTCTTTATTTTTAACGTTACTTTATTAGATTCCTGACATATTTATTGTAATGTGTTTTTAATATGGGCTTTGCCTGAAATGAAGATTATTGTATTTAATATAAATGTCTTTTAATGGTCTCGTCTTGGATTTTGCATGAAATTAATGTTTTGTCATTTCGATCTGAGCAACATAAATGTTATTAATTAGTAGTGGAAACTATTTGGCTTATGAACTTGTGTCATGATTAATTATTGTATTCGCCTGTTTGTTTCCCAAAGGATTAAATAAATATATAAAATGTTTAGCCTAGTTGGTAGTGGCATAGTAAATACCTTAAGGCGCAGGGTAGGGCAAGCCATTCTCCATACAAAGTTTGTGCAAGTTTTTTGCGTTAGTTCTGGCACTACAGCATTTAATTTTATTTTTTGTTGGTAGGTACATATTGGATATACGCAGAACTTGATGTTGAAATTTTGCATTATTTCAAAAAAAATAAAAAACAAAAAATAATTAAAATTAAATAAGAAAAACATCAAGCCATAGCTAACAAAAAAATAAGCACATGGACCAAAAATAGTAACTGGAGCGCAAACACAAACGTAGAAAAACTTGCACAAAGTTTGTATGGAAAGAGCTTGCGCACCCCTTCGCCCTAATACTAGTGTTATTTTATTAGGGATTGACGAGAGACATCATCCTGTTCTGGATTAGTTTTATTGTTATTGACGCTTCCATACATCCAATCAATTTCACCTGTACTGTAATAACCTTTCGGCCGCCAGTGTACCAGCCCCCCAATATATTTATTGGTCTGCATCCGCCCAACCTACGTGGAATTTGGTAAACGGGTGGGGCTCAAAATTTGTCTTACACTTTACTGCCCTATGCAGATCCGCAAAGAGTGGGTAATGAATACTGGGGAATATGGCAATATGTCATAAGGTTAGTTTACCTCTGCAATCTATTTTGGTAATAGAATTACTGTTCAAAACGGGATATTTACCATGTATGTTAATATAGTTAAGTTTCCGATATTTCGGCTCTGTTGCAAGAACCATTTTCAAGGATTAACTGACAATTTTGGTATTAGTTAAATGGTGTTGGTGTTTAGATATCGGCCCGATTTGTCGGCCTGTTTAGCCTAGTTGGTAGTGTCACTGCCTCCGAAGCTAGAGGTCCCGGGTTCGAATCCCAGTAAGGGCATTTTCTGTGATGAGCAGAGACATTTGTTCCCGAGGCTTGGATGTTTTCTATGTATTTGAGTATATATCTATTAAATATATCGTCGTCTAGTACCCATAACACAAGCCTTATTGAGCTTACTATGGGACTATTTCGAGTTGTGTAAAAATTGTCCCCTAATATTTAATATTTATTTATTAGATATACGTGTGTATTTTGACAGCGCATTACTTGGTAACGAGAAGTATAGGATTAGTTACGGTTTAACCTTCAGGCGTTTCCTACGCGTCGCGCAGCGTAATACAAGAGACGTCAAAGTAACCATTAAGCCACTTAAATGGTACTCGTATAGGTCTATAACGGTACCACTGTAAAAAGAGCACCTATTAAGCGGACAAAATAAAAGGTTTTAGAAGCTCTTAATAACTTACCCCTCTACCAAAGGTATTGGAAAAAATCTTACTATTTCATTAATCGATAATACGCTGCTTTATCATATTTACAAAAACATGAATTAATATCATTTCAGATGTTCGTATATTTTTGCTTTAATTTTCAGCACAATTAAAGTTTCAATTCAAATCGTAAATCGAGCATCGATTACAAAGTCGATTCGTGTTTGATTCAGAGTAAGGATTTCCATAGAGATCCTATATGAGTTCCACCAACAGAGACAGAACAGCTCTTACGCAGCTAAATTGAGAATTGGTCTTAAGCGTCTGGCGGCTTACCTGCCTTATAAATAAACAACCTCTTGAATTTGAGCGGGTAATCGTTTATTTACCTCAAACTATTTGACATGACGTAGACTGAGATTGAGGCAATTAAAGAAAAGCGGAACTATGACAAGGGCAACAAATGATATATCCAATTCTGTCGCTCTTATTCAATTTAGTATATGACCATCTCGCTCGGGAGCGGTATTATTAATTAACATCTTCTCTGGAGTACTCTGAGGTGTTTGATTATGACGTCTGTAGCCAGAGCTTTAGTGTTGCTATACGGTTGACAACACGCCCTTTCCACAAATGTGGTGATGGAGTTTTGTTGTTTACAACGTGGCTTCCAAATTTCGTGGAATTAGTGCTGAAATTCTGCCACGTGGACCGTATAACCACAGCTTCTCGAAGCCTGTGGTGACATCAGAAGGATCCTACGCTTCTGGTCGGAGTCAGGCTGGCTAGGTCCCTAGCCGGCGTCACGTCACGCACAATGTTCCAACATTCCCGTGAATGTCGGACCATTGTGCGTGACGTGAACGCCGGCTAGGAATAATTATGCCAACACCACCATACCACCAAGCAATAATTATGTACACTTATGTTAGTATAATTATGGACTCCATAACCTTAGTGTACTAAGTGCGGAAAAAGGAGTCCATAACCATAACACAACTTTAGGTGTGTACATAATTATTGCTTTATGGTGGTCCCACACAAGAGCACACCACATTGCTTGGACCTACGCGGTAAAAGGTTTTTTTAACAGTGGAATCAGATATTTCATAGAAAAGTCAGCTCGTAACATTGTTAGTATAATCAAACGACAGGTGATACCGAGGCTATACAAAATCTGGATCTTATCCCATGGACATAAGATCCAAAATGTATACTTCTAAGTGTCGCTGGGTAGTACGCACTGCATTGCGCATGTGTAATGTGTAATTATGTAGATCGTTGCGCACGCAGCTGAGTTCACCAACGCCGATATATCTTCATCAATTGAATACGCCTATGTTATAAAACTTATAAAGTTACACAGTACTAACGATTGAGTCCTGTGACTCTATGAGGGAATCTCATTTTCGCTTACTTATTACGAGCACTCGTGTCCCAGCCGCGCCAGCGTACCGCGTGCGGTGCAGGTAAAGCTACGTCGGTGCAGATACACTCTTGGATGGGTGAGCGCTTTGAGTGTTACTAACTGAGCGCTCCCGTGCTTTGGAAGGCACACTAAGCCGATGATCCCGGGTGCTGTCTATGACAGTACTGACAGTAATCGTTAAGCCAAGTTAGAGGCCTTCAGGCCTTTTTTCCTCCCTCGGACGCTCTGATTGTGGAATGAGCTTCTGCCGAGGTCTTCCCGACGGACTACAGTATGGGGTTCTTCAAGAAAGAAGTGTATAAATTCTTAAAAGGTCGGCAACGCGCGTGTGACATCCCTAGGAGTTGCAGGCGTCCAGGCGTTGCAGGTGACCGCTTACCATCAGGCGGGCCGTACGCTTGTTTGCCACCGACGTGGTATAAAAAAACTTGCGAACTTCTAACAGTCAAGTTGCCCACTCACATGATGAGCCTAATCCCAATAAGGCCTAGTTTCCCCCTTGGGTTGGGAGGTCAGATGGCAGTCGCTTCTGTTAAAACTAGTTTCTACGCCAATTCTTGTGATTAGGTAGCGGTCCCCGGCATCCTTCAGGATGCTACTGTACTGGAATAATAACGCTAGGATGATGATGATTACACTGACAGCGCTCGGCGCCATATTAACCTAACGTTAATCGCTTTTTAACCGTAAGTTGCTGTGAACCGCCCTTACAGCCCAAAGAGGATATTCCCCTCAAAAGAACACCACTCTGCCCTATTCTGCACCGTTTCACGGCATTAATGACCAAGGCTAACCCAGATCTTCAAGTGAAGTCTAGACTTATAATAATAATAATATTGGGGGACAATCTTACACAAATCGACCTAGTCCCAAACTAAGCAAAGCTTGTACTATGGGTACTAGACGACGATATACATACTTATATAGATAAATACATACTTATATACATAGAAAACATCCAAGACCCAAGAACAAATATCCGTGAAAAATGCACAAATAAATGCCCTGGCCGGGATTCGAACCCGGGACCTCTAGCTTCGGAGGCAGAGTCACTACCAACTAGGCTAAACAGGTCGTCATACTTAAGTGAAAAGATTAGGAGTAGTAATATTGTTTTGGCTTTTGGAAAACAACTAGGTACCTGAGTGGCTTAGGAGTTAGGTATAGCGTTAAATATCTATGAGTTGATGAAGAACTGCTTTTAGTCTTCAACAAGAACTGTTCACAGTATATCATGATGACATGATATCTTTAGCAAAATTCTCAACATTAATCATTGAACAATACAAATACATTGTAACGGAGTATTTATAAGAAACACAGCGTTTGATTGACAGCGAAAGAGTTCAGTTAGTGATAGGGTAACCATGAATTTTGCAAGTTTTGAACGGATGTAGGAAGTTGACTAACTAACAAACTGGGCTGGCATAAAGACTCGAAAAAAACTGGGTTCAAAATCAAAATCAAAATCAAATATTTATTCTGCAAATAGGCCACAAGGGCACTTTTACAAGTCAAAGCGTGAATTTATACAATTAAAAAAAACTGACAATCTTACTTAATAATAATGATTTAAAAAATATACTGATTCACAATTAAATAAAAATAAATTTACAAATATTAAGGACGTATTGAATACGATCTGTCCGAATAAACAACATAAAATTAATTTAATATCTCAGAGATGTATATGGTCTCTGAGCGTCCAAATACGATTAAATACAATTATTTCAAAGTCCTTAGAGATGTAAATGATCTCTAAGCTGTTCTGAATGAAAAGCCCGCCATTTTGATCGGTCCTGACGTGTTATTAACAAACCGACTCGACCCATCTGTCACTTTTTTTTTAATTTTTAATTGAACACTGTCAAAATTTGACTGATGGCATTTGACAGTTTCCATATAAAACGGTTGAGGACGACTCGCTTTCTTAATAAGAGAGCTGGACAATTTTCCCCAGTTTTTACCGGCTCCGAGCTTACGTGAGACGTCGTCCGGTCTGTCAGCCCAATGTTTATCTTCTCCCATCATTTTGAGCAAGCCAAATAGAAAAACGCATCGTCTACGCTAGCCAGTACGAATATGAATCAACTTAAAATAAACTGAGGAAGTAGCTAGTGTCATTATTCCCTGTTCAGACTATATTTCACTTATAAGTATATGACCACAATCTACGGCTAAAAGAATAAAGTATGAATGAATTATCAAGTTGCAATGAAATATACTTATGGTCTGTGTGCTCGTAGAACAGTTCTCGAGTAAAATCGTTTATTTTACCATTAGAACGGAAACGGGAGGAGATTTTATATGCTCACGGAATGAATGTACCCGAGTCTCATTTATTTGTTTTCTTCTTGGTATTATTTTATTCAATAGGCAAGCGTTTGACCGTTGTTTCATCTGATGTTAAGCGACGACACGATCTAGGGTGTAACTCACATGGCAGATGATACACTACTCGCGACTTGAATACCCATATATAATGGTACCTATCCGGGAACACAGACTCGGGCCGGGATAGATATCCTTGACGGTAGGTACGAATACGAATTATAAGGTTACACTGGAGTACATAAATTCGCAATATTCTCAAGGCTGAGTATGGTGATCTAAATGTAATTTTTCATAGTAAAACAGACAAGCTTTAGCTATCGTACGTTAGACCTACCTACCTACTTACATGTTGCTGTTTTCTTTCTGCTTGTAACTTATCATTTGTGTGAGGTGTGCAATAAAGAGAATTTGTATTGTATTGTATTATTAGAAAAGTTATGTGAAGAAGGGACAAGGAGGAAAAGCGCGAAACACACAGAGGACAGCCACCGGTCGGGTCAGGAGTACGGCAGGCCTATTCACATAGCTCTATATTAATGACATTACACAGACGGCGGGCGCGTGTGTGTTGCACTTTAAGTTGTGAAATTCTTACACATACCTACCCCCTAAATAAAGCCATAAGTTTCTATGATATACAAAGATCATAGATACTTTATACATAATAATTTCTACTCAAGGCCAAAATTGTCCTGACAATTACATGCTTATATGTCACCCTATCGTCGCGTCCCACGGCTGCACGCGAGTCGAGTCCGTCAACGTCACGCGAAACCGGAACACCGCATCAATATGTAACGCTTTGGGATCTATTTAACTTAACGTATTAAATATGAGTCATGTTTATATGTTGTCTTGGCGGTATAGTTAAAACTAACATATACCCCGTTTTTTTTAAGATAAGAATTTTAACGGTCTGTTTCGCCCAAGTTTCTTCGTTTCCCTGGGATATCAGACGATATTATTGTACTATACTATTGAGCGGATGTGGGCGCAGGTCAGTTCTTGGATGGGTGACCGCTTTGAGTGGATACTAACTGAGCGCTCTCGTGCATTAGAAGGCACGTTAAGCCGTTGATCCCGGCTGCTGTCTACGACAGCAGTCGTTAAGCCAAGTTAGAGGCCTTCGGGCGGCTTCAGAACTTCTAACAGTCAAGTTGCCCACTCACTTGACAAAGGGGGGTTGAAGTTGCACCACGTCCGTAGGGAGTACCCACCGTTACCCTACACGTGACCCCTGGGTGGTGCTAAAAGTGCAACAAAAACTGGCAACCGTACTTGTCTTCTGGAAGATCTCACGGTTCGTAAATAAATGCCATACAATTAAATAAATAAATTGTACTATTATTTAACTTATTTCATTAACTTATTACGTTTCAAATATAACACACCGCATATGTTCCCGTTTAAACATTGCTTTCTTTGAAATCGTATGACGGATAACGCACCATTTTTCTAATCATAAAAAAACGGGGTATAGTGGTTGGCACCAACTGTGAACTTTAATTATCCAATTATCTTGGATGGGTGACCGCTTTGAGTGGTTACTAACTGAGCGCTCTCGTGCTTTGAAAGGCACGTTACGCCGTTGATCCCGGCTGCTGTCTATGACGGGAGTCGTTAAGCCAACGTGGCCTTCGGGCGGCTAGAGAATCTCTAACAGTCAAGTTGCCCACTCACTTGACAAGACTAGTCCCAATATGATCTAGTTTCCCTCTTGAGTTGGAAGGTCAGATGGCAGTCGTTTCCGTAAAAACTAGTGCCTACGCCAAGTTTTGGGATTAGGTGCCGGACCCCGTGCATCCTTCAGGATGCAACTGTACTTGGATAACGCTAGGATGATGATGATGCATTTAACCACTTGAATATCGGTTGACTTATTGCGTAGTTTTTGAAGATCCGTAACCAGAAACATATCCGCGAAATATTACTACCTGTGGCTCCTTTGTCAGTCCGTCTGTAATTAGAAAACTATTGAAGTTTTAATCAAAGTGCCTATATTTTCAACTTTCAACATAATGCATAAAAGTTAGATAATGAGTTAAGTGGACCCGGGTATGTCTTAAAACTACGACCAAGACCACCGGGGGATAGGCAGCAGCATCCCTGGAGTAAGGTGGAGATACTGCGATCGCCAACCCGCATGCCAAGCGTGGCGATTACGGCAAATACCCCCCGTGGATTTGGGGGAGGCCTATGTCCAGCAGTGGACGTCCTTTGGCTGATATGGTGGTGGTGGTGGAATAAACGTTGGTAAAAATCGACACCATTTCTTTCCAAGTAGTATGGAAACATAAAAGCATTTCGTTAATTTGTTAACAAGATACCAAACACATTTTATTTCTATTTTTATAAGTAGCTATTATCTTCAAGATACCTTTTCACAAAAATGAGAAGAAAGCCTACCATCGTCTATATGACGTCACAAGGCTGAATTGTAACAGTCACAGCGCACAAAAAGGACTACAGTACACTTTCTTTAGTACATCTGCCTTAGTGATAGTGCTTCTGTATGATTTTGTACGCTGTGACGCCTTATTTGTCAATAAACTTTCTTTTAGAATGAGGAAGTTTTGAAATATATGTATACAAAGATACTTAACCAAAATAATATAAATAAAATTAAAACTAACTTGAATCTAAAACAGGCCCTTGAGGCATTGTACAATTATTATGTGAAAAGGAGTTCAAAATACCTGGTACCAAAAATATTCATTAATTTTCTTATTAAGACAAAGTCCTAAATTAAGTAAATCTATTATAAAAACAAAACTAAAGGAATTTCTTCTAGACTTGTCATGATTGTGTGTTTGTGTGTGTATGTATATGTGTATATCCGGGAGTATGTGTGATAAGTCGAGAAGACATTCTCGATTTATCATATACGCGTATGTGTAATATAGATATATGTTTTCTTTTCTCCGATATGGCCCACGGAACTGTTACTTTATTTTATAGGATGAGTTTAATAGGTTAATTGTATAAAAATGTAGCGCGTCTCGCCATCAAACATAACAGTTTGGCGAGATATCAAATGCATAGTATGTAAGTTGTAATTTTGATTATATAAATAAAAAATATAAAAAAAACCGAGGATGCTGGCGGCATTTCCACGCTGTATCGCAATGATACGTTGAGCGAGGAAGCCGCCAGCTCTTCGGTCACAGTTTGAAATTGATTTTTGTATATGAAATTGGAATATTTTTGTGACTTTAAAGACATGATTACACTTAATGTTTTATCCTCTATTTGATATCATCGGAAAAAGCCCGATTAAAAAAATTAAATGTTGTCAATTAGGTAAATTCGCTAGAAACATGTTTTAATGCCGTTTTTTGGTCCACTAATGCACTAAAGTCATGTTATAAACCTATTAACTGCTATAACAGACACCAATCCAGCCAGCATAAATCACAAGAAACAAAAACCAAGAACACGATACATTACAAGGCATTGTTTACTTTCGCGACGTGGTAACTGTGGTCACCAGGACTTTTAAATTTGAACTTTAAATTAAATAACTTAAAGTTGTTATTACAGTAATGTGATCTAGTGAAGTGAGATATGATCAAGATGTCCACCTAATTAAGACTAATGAGGCAAATAGACTTAGATTGAGTTAATTACAGTGTAATTAATAGCAGATTATACAATGTATGACTCCAGTGAGGAATGAAGTGACAGTAAATGATGATTAGGGTTCCGTACTTGTGTGGCGGCGAATCTGAATAGGTTAAAACCATTTTTATATTAACGCCCCTCTCCTATAGGTCACCGTTTCAGACTCCTCCTAATATATCGTAAATATTAGTAGTTTTGTACCATTTCATGTTGTAACTATTACAATTTTAACACCAGAAAAAAATAAAACATAATATGCAGAACATAAAGAGTAACTTAGTTTTCCTCAGAACCCATATTAATATAATTAAAATAAAGAAGAGAGATTAACTCAGATTAGTAGTTTAAACACCTTTTTTGTAATTAGCTCTACCTTAGGATTTTTTTTTTGTTTTCCTCACCTAGTTTGTCTCTTGCACCTACCTTCGCTATTTTCTGTTTGGCCCCATGGTTGACTGGTAGAGAATGCCTTGAGGCATTAAGTCCGCCATTTGTACCGATTTATTTGTGCAATAAAGTTTAAAATAAATATATAAAATAATTAACTCACCAAGTCCCCAATATTTTTTCACTCATAATCATTTCACTAGGTAATTATTCACTTCTCATGCTCCAAAAATGTGTCATACATGACTTACCAAGCAAGGCTAAAGCATACATTTACCCCCTTATTCATAAACGTCCATCAAGCCTCTATTAGACAAGAAGCCGCTAAAGTTGGTTTGTCCTTATCTGTCACTTAGACATTTATGTTTGTGAGAAAGGGACAAAACAACTTTTAGTTAACAGAGGTTTGTTAAGTTTTATGAATAGGGGGGAAAATTGTATACATTTTTATGATTTACAAAACATTTTAATTTGACCAATCAAAATACTTCACCATATTAAATCCTCCAGTCACAATACATCTTTGTATTTGATATCAACCAACCAGAAAATAGCTTCACTAAAATCGACCAATCAAGTAACAATTAATTTTTCAAAACGTTAAGTTTTCTTAGTCCTTCACTTACTCGTATAATATATAAAAAGTGATTCAATCGTTTAAGCAACGCTTTGGAGCGCTCAAAGGCAGGTCAGTGGCGCTTATTCGCGAAGCCTTTATCTACTCAAAGCGGTTTCTATGATTTGTAAGTGTCAAAGCAGAGGGCCTACCGCGAACTTCGAAAATCGAACTTCGTGTCGTGCCATCCCTTTCACTCTCGTGTTATACACTATATGACGGAAAGGGACGGTACAATACGAAGTTACGGTAGCACCCCAGTTTATACTCGTAAATATAAAACAAGCCGCCATTGCCGCCAAATTAAACATGTGTTCGCTGTGGAATTTTTGGGATGATCATCTTTGTTTCTTTATTTTCTCGCTTTCGAACTAAAAAGTAGTAACTCTGCCCGGCTAGTATGATAGCTTATACCGTCACGTTATATGGCCAAAATGTACTGAAACGTCACATAAAACGTGACGGTATTAAGCTATCGTACTAGCCGGGCTCGTGACTGGTCTAAAAGCCATATCACCCCTCGAACTATTTTCCCTCACTTCCTGTGGGAAAATAACCATCTCGTGGTAATATGGCTTAATTAGACCTAGATACTATTTAACATTAAAGATTGTAATGACATGACTTCAGAGAGAGAATTTAAACATTTTTGTTAACTCTATTTAATCAACAAATATTTTGCTAAGGCACTAGAATACACAAAAATGTATTTGAAAATTAGTATTAACAAATTAACAATAGGTATGGTTTTTTTAACCGACTTCAAAAAAGGAGGAGGTTCTCAATTCGTCGGAATATTTTTTTTTTGTATGTTCACCGATTACTCGGAGACTAATGGACCGATTTCAAAAATTCTTTTTCTGTTTGAAAGGGTGTCTTTCTAGTTGGTCCCAATGTCACCAATTCTGGATCTGATGACGGAATCTTGGAAAAATCGAGGGAACTCCTCAAATTATGTACCAAGAGGATGGGGTCTGGCAAAGTTTCGAGTCGGTGTTTTTTTGTTAAAAATTTACTTGTAGAAAAATCGGATTGCTCTTGGCTAGCATCTATTATAGGTATGTTTATTAACTAGGGTTTTGAATCTTGCTTTTTTCCCAGTACAGTTGTACCCTGTGGGTCCACTACCTAGTCCCACGAATTGGCGTAGACAATAGTTTTTACGGAAGCATCTGCTATCTGACCTTCCAACCCAAGGGAGAAATATATACCTCATTGGGATTAGGCTTGTCAAGTGAGCAACTGGACTGTTAGAAGTTCTCAAGCCACCCGAAGGCCTCTAACTTGGCTCAACGACTGCTATTATAAACAGCAGCCGCGATCAACGGCTTAACGTGCCTTTAAAGCACGGGAGCATTCAGTTGGTAAAATCGGTAACCCATCCAAGCCTTGACTCCGGCCGAAGTTTCTTAACCTCTCATACTGCACGCGGTAGGTACGCTCATAATCGCGCATCTATCCTTATGGCAAGTATAATAATTTCGATTTGATTTGAGATAATTCCTATCCCTGCTAACTGTTTCCCATCCGCTATACCCTTGAAGATCTTCTGTCTTACGCCAATTGCGCCGCGCGCTGCGCATTCACTGTCTCAACGACAGACATATAATATAGCGTTTACGTGTTTTCAATGCCATGTTGAGTGATTAATGAGTGATCCCGGTTGTTTATCGAAGCAAGCAAGTTTTTCTAATTTCTCTATAAATAAACCAATACGCTCATAAACTATGCATTTGAATTCGCATAAGACGAGCGACCGAGCGACTTAATCAAGCCGTAAATTAATTAAACATTGGAGAACGACGCGGTGTGTGCGCTTGCGCATCAATCGTTCACAGCTTTGCTCGCGTGAGTGACAGCTGGGAATGGATTTTGTTCGGTATTTCGCGTCGGTAGATCATAATACAATATCAATATTATGCCGATGCGCCGCAACAACTTCAGTTCAGATATATAAATAAATAAATTTAATAAATATTGGGGGACAATCCTACACATATTAAACTAAGCAAAGCTTGTAATATGGGTACTAGATGATGACATATATACTTATATAGATAAATACATACTTAAACATATAGATAGCAATAGCTTAGGCGATAGAGCTCGATATGTCATATTTAGTTATTTGACGTGAGCTCACTGATATCGCAGAGATTTTCTGACTTGAAAAGTTATTGTTATTTAAATCGTATATTTGAATTATACCATAAATTCAACAAAATAAGTCTAAACATTTGTTTTGTGGAAAGCTAGTGACTTAATCAAGACGTACCTACATCAATTATTGAAAAATGCAGCGCGGTGCATGCGTCTGCGCATCAATCGTTCACAGCGCTGCACGTGCGACTGACAGGTGCTGCCACCAATCTGGGCTAGGGGTGGGAAACAATATAATGTATCATCATTATCAGCCTATCTATATTAATAATTTCGTGCAGGGGTACGGTAGACCCGAACGAGACCTGTCTCAAATTGAAGAACGTATAAAAATAACGATTTTTGAGTTGAACATAAGTATCCGCAAAATTCGGATTGTCGCGTATTTTGCATTTAAAAGTGTTAATTTGATGACAAAACGTCGGCCATATTGCCCACAGACTATATTGCTATATTCAATTTGTTGGTTGACAGTGTCGGCTACGTTCGAAAATCGAGAACTATTTTTGCGTCCGGTATGTTGGCCAGGTTGCTGGGCTGCGTTCTGGGTGATGGGCCATCATCGCCCATTGTGTGGATTCGGCTAGCCGCGTCTGCAGCGTTTTGTTTTTGTAGTTTTCAAGCGTTCTATACACCTATCAGCCTAGCTAGCACGATAACTTATACCGTCACGTTATCTGGGCGAAATGTATTAAAACGTCACATAAAACGTAACGGTATAATCTATCGTGCTAGCTAGACTGATTGTCACAACAACCGCCTTCAAAGCGAATGTATGGGGCCTGTTACATGGATTCATATCACGATAAGTATCACGTGAATATTGAAGCAGAATCCATACAAATTAGAAAACTGCGATAATATTGACACCCCAGTGTTGTGATAATATTAATCGTGTAAAGGACACCACTTGAATGTTTACTGAGTCTGTCCGCCATCTTAAAGCTGCGTCTCTATTTTGTTTGTGACAAACTACTAGGTGACTTATGGCTTTTAAACGTCTAGCAAAATTCTATCCCTATCTCGCTCTATCTTATAACTTAGTGGTACTGGGGACTACTTCGAAATTCGAAATCCGAACTTCGTATGGTGCCGTCCCTTTCACTCATATAGTCTATGACAGGAGAGTGAAAGGGACGGCACCATACGAAGTTAGGATTTTGAATTTCGGAGTAGACCCTCAGCTCATGCCGTTCGCCGCGCTCGGACGTTAGAGGCGCTACTGCGAACCGAAAACGAAGTATCTGCCTCTCTCGCACATGTATATTCGAACGACAGAGAGGAAGATAGTTCGTTTTTGGTTCGCGGTAGGCCCTCAGGCGTCAACTTTAAAACGAAGAGGGTATTTTACTATAAGAGAAATAAAATTCAAAATGTAATAAAAACCAGCCAAGTGCGTCGGAGTCGCACACTGAGGGTTCCGTACAACTAAAAAACAAATGTGATTTATCAATATATTGATATTTTTGGTAAAATATACTTCATAATAAACATTATCACTTAATATCAAGTTCATAGGTCGATGAGAAGCTAAAAAATTATATGTGTGACCGTCCGCCACGCTCGGACTAAGGTGCTACCAACCGAAAACTAAATATATATGCCTCTCTGTCGCACTTGCATATTCGAGCGCGGAGAGGGAAATACTTCGTTTTCAGATCGTGGTAGGCCCTCTGGTCTGACGGCTCCTATTCCTGGATGGTGCGCGTATCGGAATGTGAAATACCTTTGGCAAAACGGAACAAGTTGTTAAATAGCTTCCATTAATTGGAGAAAATATTACCAACTGTTATTATTATCACGTGAAACACTGAATATTGAAGCAACATCCATAGGGGCCTGTTACATGGTTATTATTATCACGCGATATACTCATATCACGATCCGTATCACGTGCAATGAATAATGAAGAAAAATCCATACGATTTTGAAAACCACGATAATATTGACACACCAGTATTGTGATAGTATTAAGCGTTTAACAGACTCCATACAATTTTAAAAATCGCGATAATATTGAGTGTAAAGGGCCCCACTAAATAGAATTTGGCGGAGAATAGAGAGCTGCTATCGCGAAACGAAAACGAACGAACATCGTGTATTTCCCTCTGTGTCGCTCGAATTTGCAAGTGCGACAGAGAGGGAGATACACGAACTTCATTTGTTTTTCGCGTTAGCAGCTCTGACTTCGCACCAAAAATACTGACTGGCACATCAATATTTAACAATGCACATCTGAATTGAATTTTAATGAACGATTAGTATTTTAGCTATACAAATCAGTACTGATTACTGTATGCCTTTAAATACTACCCTTATAAAAATGCTTAGGATTAACTTGCAAAGATACTAGCCTTTGCCCGTGACGTCGTTTGCGTAATCTTTTACTCCCAATTCCATATAATTCCATTCCATACTTTTATTCCCAATCCAGACTACAGACTATATTTCTATACGATTCGAAGTTTCATTATTTTTATTTTATACATTTTTGTACACTATTTCTTTCGTCGTTTGCATAACTGTCACGAATAAATGTTTTGTTTATTTCTTTCTTATTTATTTCACCCGAGCGAAGCCGGGCTTTCATCTAGTATACTTCATAATCTTTTCATGACGTTACTTAACCAACCAGATATACTTAAGTAACCCATTATAATATAATTCACCAAATTACTTACACATAATTTTGGACGCATAAATAAAGAAGCATGACCAAACAATATAGTTTTTAATTATATATAAGACAAAATCCAGTTGCAAGAATAGGAAACACTACATTCATCACTGAACAAAGTATATGGAGTTTACAGTCTTATCCTTTCGTACACATAAAAAACATTAGATAACATTTTTCAAGTGCCAACCCTCATGCATCACTTCTATGAGGGTTAAAACATTATGCTCGCAAAAACAATAATTTATAGATCTGATCACACGTTATCATTGTTAAGGCATTCAACTTGGTCCCTATTTGGACCGTAATACGATGCAATGAACCTAAAGACAGCGTAATTAGGGGTATGTTTTGTTTGTAAGCCGGGTGATGAAAAACAACTATGTGACGCATGATCTATGTATCATGGTTCATTAATTAATTATTATTAATGATGAAAGGATGAAAGGATGTTGTGTTAGATCTATGCAGATTAATAACTATAACTACAAGTGTTTGCCTGACACAAATATGGTACGGTTTCAGAGGAACTTCCTCCCTCGGACGCTCCGGTTGTGGAATGAGCTCCCTGCCGAGGTTTTCCCGAGGAACTACAGTATGGGATTCTTCAAGAAAAGAGTGTATAATTTTTTAAAGGGTCGGCAACGCGCATGTGACACCCCTGGAGTTGCAGGCGTCCATAGGCTGCGGTGACCGCTTACCATCAGGCGGGCCGTACGCTAGTTTGCCACCGACGTGGTATAAAAAAAAATGCACCGACTTACGATAACAGACTGATCAACGTTAAATATGGCGCCTGCAGCTGTCATCCCATAGAAACTTGTCAAACTTTCCATACATTCAAATTTTAACGAGCACAGCTTACGATTACAGACGGTTTGGTGCAACCCAGCCTTAGCCCGATCTTGCGCCATTTGCCGCCAGTTAGCAGCTTAAAGAATCTGCGATTGCGCAGGTCTGATTTGACGACATCGTTCCACCGATACCTGGGACGTCCGACGGGTCGCCTCTCTACTGAATGGCCCAGATAGGCCCGTTTGCCGTCCGGATCTTCCAATTCTATCTTCCCTTTCGAAGTCGCTGAGGCAGCGGAGACACTGCTTTTCATCTTTCCTATAATAATGGGTGCCGCCACAAGATCCTTAATTCCAGGAACTTCGTCGGAACTCTGAAGGAAGGATCTTATCACAGAATCGAGTAATTCCGGATTTTTTTAAACAATTCTTGTAACTAATTACTTTGGTACACCACGATAATGGCGTACAAACTGTACAATGTTAGGCGCTACTCATTAATTCTACATCATCTATGACCGTCGTCTTCATTCTATAAGGTCGTGTCCGTCTTGAACCTTTTCTATTACTTCTGTCACTATTTTCAGCCTATCCTAGCAACTGCTTTTTTTAATCACGGTTGCGACCGTGAAGCCTGTCAGAAGCAACAACCTGATCTGCATATGGACTAGGAGATCGACCACGCAATCACTCGCAGTTCACCTTCCAAACCGCTTCCCAAGAAGTGTGAACTGATTTAAAGATTCTTCGCCTCGGGCAATACCCGGTGTAGCTCAGTTGGAAAGAGCGATGGACGGATTCCAGAGGTAGCGGGTTCCCCGCCCGGGACGATATATGGAAATTCACTAACAACTCCTCTAGTTTGTCAGGTTCATTGTGTTCATTGATCATTCAAAAGAATAATGTTGACCCCGTGGTAGAACACTGTTGTGCTTCTCAAAAAACAGCGTATTTGCCTTTTCAATATTATTCCTGCCACTAATAATCGCTATTCATGCTGGGCTTTAGCACCAGAGGTTGGATTCCAACAAGGTGGTCTGATACCATCATGAATCAGTTCACATGGGCAACATCACCCTTGACCGCGTCACGTGGAAAGACATCGTAATTGGTCACGATCCTCAGTCATGCAGGAACGACGAAGAAGAGATTCGTCATAAAATAATTAATTAAAACACTTTAATTTAATACCACCACCACCATATCAGCCGTAGGACGTCCACTGCTGGACATAGGCCTCCCCCAATTTCATGGGGGGTAAATGCCATAATAGCCACGCTTGGCATGCGGGTTGGCGATCGAGTATAGATCTCCACCGCACTCTAGGGACGCTGCTGCCCATCCCCCGGTGGTCTTGGTCGTAGTTTTAGGACATACCCGGGTCCTAATTTAATTTAATACATCGGCAATAAAACATCAATTCCGGTCCATCAGACATTACTTTACTGTTCACGTTACGATCCCCTTTGACTGGACTACTACTCCCGTGTGGTCTGGACAGGTGCAACATATATACACACAAACGTACATACAAACATACACTAAAGGTCACAGGCATTAGCGGTAGCTTTCATGTTCACTAGGAATGTTTTTATGGTTTTAATATTATTGACTCCGCTGAACAGTATAAGTAAATATGCAAAAGCAATGTATGACGTCACTGTCATTCCTTATAGATTTCCGGCTAGTTAGAGTGAGAGAGCAAGTGCGACAATTGGTACCATAAATTAAGAAATTTAAGAAAAGCTTTGTAACTTACATAGCCTGAAATAATACGGTGAACTTCACAAAAAAATCGTTTGCGCTTTTAAAGATACTGTTAGATATGTTTTTTCTGCGTTAACAAGCTTTAGGGCACTTTTACAAGCAAAATAGAAATTAAAAAAAAACTAAAACGAACTTCCCTCTCCTAGTATATATTGTTCGAAGGTGTAAGTTTATGTGTATTACGTCTATTAAAAAAAGAAAAAAAAAGTTAAGTACGTCAGATCTGAGAGCATTGCGTCATTGGAGAGAGATCAGTTCAGGACTGAATTTAATCTAGCTACCTTTCGTTAGCATTAATCGTTGTATAACCTAATTTATTTTCCCTCCACTGTAAACGAATGGCATTCACACCACACGCCAGTGTAAGTGGGAACTATTTGCAGAACACGTACAAAACTAATGTCTTCATACTTTCAATGGTAATAGATGACAGTAGATAATGTCTTTAAGGCGATTAAGGTGTACTACATTGTTTTCTTTTTTTGTAGTTATAGGTCATTGTGTCAACTAGAAAAAAGTCAGTGAAGAAAGTGGTCTATTATTTCTCAAATCTATTGCGTGTTGCGTGTTGCGACTACCAGCAGAATGCACAGCGTGGGTATATAGACTCCACACGGACTGATAAAGGTAAAGGACGCGGGAGTCCGCTGGATGCTGGTGGCCCAGGACCGGTCATTGTGGTACTCTTTGCGAGGCCTATGTGTAGCAGTGGTCGTCCTTCGGCTGATATGATGATTTATTTATTTATTCATTAAGAAATAAAAACAGAAACAGTCAAGAGAATACAGCGTATAGGTATGTTGGTAAAATTACTTAGGTATAGACGTTTCCTTATACATATCTCACTGTGAACACAAACATTTTAACACGAATAACGCTAATAATATGTTGACACTACCTACTTTTCGGCGGGTCAATTATGCAGTCTGCTAGATGCACAATTGACGCGCTTCAAATTTCCAAAGCAAAATTACAAATCAAATCAATCGCAACTTGAAACTTAACGCTAATTAGGTACTATACATTTTGTTAACTATGGCATTAAACTGAGAACGGGAGCAACAGAATATGTCAACTTCATTAAGAACCATATTGTGGCGATTACACATTCTATAAATTGGAGCGCGTTTGCCGGCATTGGTCTTTATTTTAGGTAGGCTGAAAAGGTCTTTGGATCTTGTACATTTTACTGGTGCTCGAAACCGAATGCTTGACAATAATTGCGGGCAGACGATGTCTCCTGTACATATGTTACGCAACATGACAATAACTGCGATAGAACGTCTATCCTGGAGAGACAGCAAATTAAAATCTGGTAAAACGCGAGTATACGAGCGACGAGGTAAACGCAATTTATAAGACACGTAACGTAGAAACTTTTTTGTACCATTTGATCATGATGATGATTATTTGCGTGTTAAGATCCACCGAGATCTTACTGATCTCGACCAGATTTCCACACTTGTCAGTTTATTGAAAGTATTACAATTAAGTAGTAGATATTGCAGTTGGTTGGTAGTGACGTTGAGGTTCTCAAAACTATCAAAAAACGCAAACTGCAATATTTAGACCATATAATGCGTAACGAGAAATACGAACTCCTGCAACTCGTTATACAAGGGAAGATCAAAGGAAAGAGACCACTCGGAAGTAGGCGCCATTGAATCTTCGCACTTGGTTCAACTTGACCACAGCAAGATTTTTATTCCGCGCGGCCGTGTCAATCCGTACAGGCCATATATTTTTTTTTTAAATTTAAAAAAAAATAAAAATTTAAACTGTTTATTTCCTTAAATGTTACATTATTGAGCATACATAGTTTGAGGAATCTTTTATTATTTAAGATTTTATAAGAAACTATGGTGTTGGGAGAAGCCCCATGTTTACAATTTATATATATATATATATATATATATATATATATATACTAGTATGTTTAATTTTTTGTAGAGGTGCTTACATATGTTCTGATTTTATGAGTGCTTGCTTAACTATATTTTTTATTCTATTAGGCTTTTCTATTATGCTATCCATGACTTGTCTAGGGAGGCTGTTCAATATAAAAGGTAAGTAGGTCCTGCATACTCTTCTACCGTATACATTGTTTTTTTTTTTGAATCTTAAAGTATGGTTCATTAGGTAGGCTCCGAAGGTTGGATGGTCTCTTATATCTGTCCAGCGTCCCTATTATGTTTTTGTATTCTAGTATCACAGACAATTATACCTTATCAAATACACTTAGAACTCTACAATACTGGAAGAGTTTTTATAATTATTTCTATATTGATACTTAATTTTTAGCGGTACTATAACCTTAAGAAGTCTTATTTGTAGATTATAAATCTGCTGCAGGTAAGTATTATAAGTTCTACCATAGCTAGAGATGCCATTACCAATAACAGAGTCAGCTAGTGCCATATACAATAGCCGGTGTATATATGTATAGTATATGTGTATAGTGCCATATATATGATAGCCGACCACCGAGGCACGAGTGAATAGGCATCTTCTGGGTGAGCTCGCTTCATCGTCGGCCTCATCTTTGCCCCCTGGCTAGATGCTAGCCAAGAGCAATCCCATTTTTAATAAAAAAAAAAGGAGATCGCACTTGAAGAAGAAGTAGATATTGCGGCGTTATGTGTGCAGGATGCAGTAGGCATGACACATCCGGGGTTAAATTAATCATTCTTTAATTCCGAGAAACACTTTTCAATTTCTAACTTAGATCCGCTATGGTGAAAGTAAGGAACCTATGTTAGTATCTTGCTGTCACCACAGCGAATCCTCAAATTCCTTGTTTTCATCATCATCATCATCGTTATCCCAGTACAGTTGCATCCTGAAGGACGGCCGAGGCCGCTACCTAATCCGAAGAATTGGCGTAGGCACTAGTTTTAATGGAAGCGACTGCCATTGGACCTGCCACCGTCTTGTTTTAAAAAAAAGAAAAAATCCTTGTCATGTCGAGGGAGGACACCCTATATGGCGTGATATAGGGTGAATACGGAGGCAGTTATGATACGAGTACGAGAATACTGTCAGCTGTCAGTGTCAACCAATACGAATGCAGTACTGCCTCACTTCTGCGCATGGTATTACTGCACAGACGTAATACTGTCAGCATCTCGTCAAGTGAGGAAATCTCACATCAGTAAGCTCACGTCAAAGAACAAAATACCTACCACATATCGTTCCCGCCCCGCCAAGTCAGGAAGTCACCTAAGTCTCAGACGCAGCATTTATTCCACGTTTTATTTTGAATCAATCAAGCGCGTGCGCATCTATCAAGTAGGCAACTACTATTATTTACTTCCACTATTATTTTACCATTTACACCACAACGCCATATGCGCCAATTAGAAAAGTATAAAGATAATGAGTAGTATCTCTGAGACAACAGGAGTTTTGGTTTATTACACTTAGGACGTCTATAGCTACTAAAAATGCGTAACTCGGCCCATGGTCAGTGGCATTTGAGGCAACATTAGTTAGACCCCTTCGTTTCTAGATACATGGGGCTTAATGTAATGTTATTCTTGTGTCATTCCAATATTATTATTATTTATAAGTCTAGTAAGTAGTATTTTTTTTTAGTATCTGCAGTGCATTATTCATCATCATCATCATCATGTCAGCCGAAAAACGTCCACTGCTGGACATAGGCCTCCCCCAAAGACTTCCACAATGACCGGCATTATTATATAATAATAATGAACATTACGTTCTGGAAAAAAAATGTCCATTCCAAAATAAATAAATCGTATTATTTTGAATCGACCTATACATATTATTTTCTGTTCCACCATATCAGCCGAAAGATGTCCACTGCTGGACATAGGCCTCCGCCAATTTCATGGGGGGTAAATGCCATAATCGCCACGCTTGGCATGCGGGTTAACAATCGCAGTATCTCCACCGCACTTCAGGGATACTGCTGCTCATCCCCCGGTGGTGTTGGTCGTAGTTTTAGGACATACCCGGGTCCAATTTTCTGTTCAGTTAGCATTAAAAGCTGCGCATTTGAAAAATTCAAAAGTTCTTTTTATTAGGGAATAAGAGCTTTTGGCCTTCCATATAAGTCTTCTTTAGTATGTATTTATCTATATAAGTATGTATATCGTCGTCTAATACCCATAGTACAAGCTTTGCTTAGTTTGGGACTAGGTCGATTTGTGTAAGATTGTCCCCCAATTCTTTATTTTTTTTTATATATTTTTTTTTATATGCGTAGCTACTTTTGACGCTGACTGTTCCAGTTCAGTAGCAAAGCATACTTCAACACGCCAGAATTTGAAACACGTAAAAACTCACCAATACTTACCGTAAAAAAATCTTAGTGTCTTTGGTAGCAATATATTGTCAATCGACTAATGTAGAAACCAAAAGAACCACCGCCGCGATAAGTACTCATGATTAATGGCCGTGAACCGGTCAAAAACATGTCAAGCGATATTCGACCTTAAAGATGTAAGTGACCCGTTTCATTATATTTTAATAATGTAAAAACTCAATAATATCGTATCATATACATAGATTGATACTATTTTGTAGATACGATTAATTTAATGGTTGGTTATTTGCTAAATGAAAATTGTTACTAAGTTAATCTAAAGAGTCGGGAAACTTGATCCGTAGACATTGAAAATCATTCCTAGCTTGCCTACTAATTCTACTCAACTTAAACGGGCTTGAGGCACTTGTGAGGTTTCGTCGATTGCTTCAAAAAAATTGATTAGTAATTGATAGATTCGTATTCCTAGCTTGGAATTACACCACTCTAAGTGCTGCTAGTTTTGAATCACTGTGAAGTTTCGCTAATAGACTCAATGAAAATGATAAGATAAGAGATTGATTAGAAATCGTAGTCTGAAGTAACACTAGTGATTCTATTCTGCTAAGGTAAAGTAAGCCGTACCTTAGTAAGGTTTCGGTAAATTGTGAAAAATCGTTGATAGTCGATAATATGTATTAATAAGCGGTTTATTCGCATTCCGAGCGTGAAGTTGCACTACTCATTTTATTCTGCCAAGATAGGCTTCATTCGCTTATGACGTTTCGTCAGTGAAGTACAGTCACGCAGAGCGCTGCGCGCAGTAATTATAGCAGTTTAATTGGGTAACATGAGAGTGAGAGCAATGTTGCTGTTTTATAGTGAACTAGCTTCTGCCCGCGACTTCGTCTGGTTAGAACTCGTAGAGAAATATATTTTTTTTATGATAGACTGACCAGCGATTGGCCTTAGTCTCACCTGATTGCCATTAAATTAGCGCTCTTCGACACAGAATAAGTAATAGTACTTCGATACAACATTTCTGACTCTTTTCACCCCCTTAAGTAATGATTTCCGAGATAAAAACTATTTTATCTCCTTCCTAGGGTCTCATACTACCTCCATGCCAAATTACATTAAAATCGTTTCAGCGTTTTAACCCTTAATAAGCCAAATTATATTGGCACATAGCACGTAGAACCGATGGCCGTTGGGGCGGAAAGGTTCTCGAGTGGCGACCACGTACCGGAAGGTGTAGCGTGGGCAGGCCCCCCCACACGGTGGACTGATGACCTGGTGAAGGTCGCGGGTGTCCGCTGGATGCGGGTGGCGCAAGACCGGTCATTGTGGAAGTCTTTGGGGGAGGCCTATGTCCAGCAGTGGACGTCTTTCGGCTGACATGATGATGATGATGAAGCCAAATAAAAAAAAAACGTGGGTCCCAACCTCGGTTGCGCTTTATGCACCAAAAAAATCGCTATAAAAATGCAAAAAGATGACTAAAAATTGTGTACATTGTTAGATACGCTGCCAATTTTAGGGGCGTCAAAATGTAATAGACAGAAAGACAGACAGACTGGCAGACAGGTTATCTTTCGCGTTCATAATATTAGTATTGATGAGTCAGAGTCAGTTTTCTACACGTGGGCGCCTAGATTCAATAAGAGCCAAAAACATTTTTACACTATTTTTGTTTTCCCTTGACTTTTCTATTTGACTTATCTCAAAAGCCGCGATTCGATTCGGTTTAGACATGATACTGGGGATATCCCTGTGACATACCAGGGAAACATCACATTTTGTATCTCGAAAAGCAATTTGTGATACTAACTAATTATTTTAATCGACCGAGCGAGTGAAGCGAACGAAGCGTTTCAGCTTTCGACGAAAATTCTTTCGTATGTCTGTTTCTCTGTCCGGATGTTCTCCTCTACAGGTCGCATTTCGTCGCATTCGCAGAAAAAAATAACCCGAAGATATTTGGGCTGCTTTTCGGGGCTTAATATTTTATAATTTCATGTTTTTTTTTCCTGTAATCGTTGTGTGTAATTCCTGTAGTCGCGGGCAAAAGCTAGTGGTGAATAAATCAGATTGCTCAGATTATTTTTAACCTTTTTAAACGTTCATATATTTATGAAATCGACTCGCGTTTTCACGTTTTTTCGCGTTCCTAAGTCTGCCTGAAATTAAAGTCAATTATTTCTCGAAAATATGATCCGCACTGCTAGATTTTAATCTCAGCTCTACATTAAAGGTTAGACTCCTATTAAATCTTGCGCAGGCTTGTCTGCGATAAACCTAGGTACGCATTACTGACCATATATTAACCATACGTAATCTAAAAACTCTGTATACAAATTTGAACCTTAGCCCATCGACATACGTTCCAAATCGTTAGTTCACGTGGTTATTCGATGTGCAATTTTAAATCTTAACGCTCACACATAAGGTCCAGGTTTTATACGTATGTACGAAGACCGAAGAGTTCCGAAGCTCCCCGAGCGACGGCCGGTTACAATGTTCTGCCACCGCGCGGCTACTAAGGGCTCCTGTCGATGCGTCTGTGGCTTGCGGGTGTGGGTCCATTGTTGTACGAAATACGAATCAGTTCGTGAAAAAATGAATATGAAAATAGTGTATTGTTCACAAGAAGTAATTACAAGATACTCGTATGTGACAACCCTGTATTACAGGACCCAGTTTCGCGTCAATGATGGTTTCACTTAACTTAAGTACTTACACAAGTTATACAGAGAAGTATTATGTAATGAAACTTCCTGATTTGTCGGTGCAGATATGAGAAAACTGTCAGTTGTCATGACAGTGTTAACTGTCTGTCGAGTCGGTACCTCTTATAAAAACTGCACCCCTACATTTAAATGAGTGCTTCCTGACTGGCGCGGGATACGTGGACGAGATACTGTCAGTATTATGTTTGCGCAGTAGTAATATCATGCGCACTCATTTAAATGATAGTCGACACTGACAGCTGACAGTTTTCTCAATATCGTTATATCTAAGCACTGACAAATGAGGAAGTAGTCACCTTAGCATTGTAGAACAGCTAGTTAGATATGTACATATAAAGACTCGTACCGTACTTACATAATATATAAAAACGGGAATATGACTTCTTGACCTCTTTATATGCGTAGCTACATCTGTAGGTTACTGTAAGTTTTTTTTTTATTTTTATTAAATTGTGATTGCTCTTGGCCAGCATGTAGCCAGGGGGCAAAGATGAGGCCGACGATGAAGCGAGCTCACCCAGAAGATGCCTATTCACTCGTGCCTTAAAAAGGTCCAGGTTATATGAACTCGGAAATACAGACGCCGGCAGAGAATTCCAAACCTTAGAAGTGCGCATTATAAATGTTCGCGCCAATAAGCGCGACGATTCACACTTCATTCATTCGCTCACTCTTTCCGCTCTCAGCGGCGCACACGCCGCGCCACCAGTGTCACATTCAGCCGCCGTCAAGTGCAGACGTCACTAGCTCTCTCTCTAATTTTCTGCATTCGCGTGAGAACGAACATTCGAATAGCCGGCCGGCAGTTAACAGTGAAGTTGTGAAGTGACTATCAGCTCAGGACATTAACCACGCGTGTGACTTTCCCGCAGTGTTCAGTGTGTGTGTGTGCGTGGAAGACTCATCAGCTCGACTATACCCAGAAGCCATCAATCAGTTCAGCAGCAGCAGCGTCCTTCAGCTCATCGCCCATCAGGGCCAGCCACGGCATCCGCTCCAAATACAGTCCACTAAACCACCAGCTCATCACAAGTAAGCCCATTCATACCTATCAGCTCGCCCATCGTCATATGTTTACGCAACGTACACATAATTTTGGTCCTTCGAGCACGATTTTTGACTTTGCATTGATAGGACCCATTGAGGACTTATATGCAACACCGACGAACTTGATCCTTCGAGCCGTTAGAATTTACGGTCTATCGAACCGTCAGAATCCTTTTAGTCCATCGTCCTGTGGATATACAGTTTCTGAAAAAAAATTCCACCCACATTTCAAAAAAAAAAACTCTCGTCCATAAAACCCAGCCCATTTTAACGTACGTACCTATTCACATTACATTGCAAACTCAGCCCATTTTAATAAAGGTACCAAATTTACAAGTAGCAAACCTCACTTTGTTTACCTCAAAATCGGCCCAGAACATTTCGACCGCTCGTAGGTACCTAGGTACAAAGGTTACGCTTAGCGACCTTCATCCCGTTATAGCAATAACTCATACTCAAATCAGATCATCTTCTCAACAACAATAACCAGAAAGTGTGGAGAATTACTCATAAATTAATCCTAGACTTGTTTGTGATTGCATCATTACAAAGTTGCAAGCGCCGCAGGCGTTATAATATAAGTAATAAGACACTCACAGTATACTATAGCATACCTACATAAGTTGTGGACACTATTCAGCTCAATACATCTAATTACATAACTAGATAAGTACCGTTACTGCCCGCAACCTAGAAGTTAGATTAATATTTATAAAGAATTAGGGTACGATCTATTGGGGATTAACAATAACAAGATTGAAATCATAGGGTTCAGCACACATAATTAAAAACCCTCGACTAAAAATAAAAAATACTTTTATATATACTCAAATAAACACAAATACGGTTTTCTCATTTCTCAATTACCGATATCATATTAATACGAAGTAGTATACAGGTTGACTTCAATTCAGCCCCATACAGGGTGACCATAAGGTACCTTTTTAATAACTTGCTCATCGATTTTGTTTCCATTTAAATTTCAAAAATAAAAACGCTCAAGCGTCCCATACAGTCTGCTCAGCACATTTTATATATACAGGGTGACATAAAACACATACATAATTAAACTTTGCTCCTGAAATTATTTTTAAGTACAAAAAAAAAAAAAAATATTTATTCACTCCTCTCACAATATACAGGCTGCTGAAACAATTAGAATATACAGGGTGTTACAAATTTCTTACAGTTTTTTTATTTTATTTAATTTTTTGTTTTTTAATGTAAATTGCTCACTCACACAATCTCTTACAGGCAACCATCCAGCACATCCAGCAATCACCGCTCATTATATACACTCGGATTCATACATTTTATAAAAAAAACACAATGCCGACCAAATCTCAAGCAGCTATTTTCAGAGAGGCAGCAAAGGCAATTGCCCAGCTCAAGGAAATCGCTTTGGCCGTACTAGACAAAGATACAAAAAAATATTCGGTGTCGGACTTTACTGCTCGGTACACAAAATTGGAGGTGCACAAAACAAAATTAGAGGACGTCTACCATGAAATACTGGATGACGAAACTCTCTCAGACGAGACCGAAAACATGTATACAGACAATTACGACAGCGCGATTGCGGATTATAACGACATCCTAGTCGCGTTCGAAAAGTTAAGTGTGACCTCAGCCCTTCCGGAGACTTCTCACCCCTCCACTTCAGCCACGCCTGCAACCGTACTGCCCAAAATTGCACTCCCAAAGTTCAGCTCAAAAATTGAAGACTGGCCTTCCTTCATTGCCATCTTCAAGAGTCTCACTGATGACATGACCACCATTTCGGATGCAGTAAAGCTCCACTACCTGCTCTCATGCCTGACAGGCGAGGCACGCAGTATGGTATCCCACCTTCAGCTCACCAGCGAAAATTTCACCGTAGCCATGGACATTCTGACCCGGCGTTATGAAAATCGTCGCGTCCTGATCGACCGGTTTGTCGACATCATCCTAGGCCTACCCAACATTCACGTGCGCTCAGATATCCGCACGCTCTTTTTAACACCGCTCATTTCAGCGCAATGCGCCCTTAACAATCTCGACCTTCCCATGAAAGATAGTGACTATGTTTTCGTATCCATAGTTGTACGGAAACTTAAGGGTGAACTCCGCACCCTCTTTGAACGTAAATACGGTTCACGCCAGACTCTGCCCACCCTCAAGAATTTGATCGCCTTTTTGGAAGAACACGCGCGTTGTGTAGAGACCGAGTGGTCTAGCCCAGGTCCCTCCCAAGTCACTCAGCACTCGCCACAGCCGGGCCAGTACCGCAGGCAGTCTCCGGTCAATACCCCTCGTGGCCCGCCCAGGCAACCCGCGTATCAAGAACCGCGCCCTATGACCCCGGTCAGGAGTCGATCAGACTACCCAGCTCAACACAGGCCGGTTTACTCAGCTCAACCTTCAGCTCAAGGCGCTAACGCCCCCAACAATATGCCCTGCCCATACTGCAGAGATACCGGGCACAAGCTCATCGCCTGCCCACGGTACAACGACCAACCTATTCAAGGCCGCTGGGACTTTATTCAGGCCCGCAACCGCTGCCGACGCTGCCTTGGCCCTCATTATGAAAATGAGTGCAAGTCCACACGGGCGTGCAAAGAGTGTGGCAACGACAGGCACCACACATCTCTTCATCGCCCCGGTGCCTCGTCGCCTACCCATACGTCCGCTCATCTGTTACCAGCACATTTGAGGGAACAACCCAGACAGCGTCCAGCCCATGAGCACCAACACTCCTCAGCACACGCCTCACAGGCGAACCCCATGTCCCAGAACAACTCACCCCATCACTCTCGCTCGCCCAGTAGGTGTCGTATAGGTAGTCAACTATGACTATCCACAATAACAGAACACGATGAAGAGGATACCGATCAGCTCACACACTCATACCCAAAGCCCACACACTCAGCCCATACACAGACACCACAAGCCTACTCTGCGAGATCAGCTCCAACATCAGAACATGCTTCTTATAATTCCCCACAACGAGAAGAGCACGTCAACACTCAACCCATTTTATTGCCTACCGTCTCGCTAAAAATAGCAGACGTAAATGGCCAGTTTCACACAGCGAGAGCCCTCCTAGATTGTGGTAGTATGTTAACACTTATAACTCAGCGCATGGCTCGAATATTAAATTTACCGCTAAACTCAGCATCACTAAAAATCACAGGAGTGGGAGACCATCATATGCAGGAATCAAAGGCATCAATCACAATAGTATGTCGACCTACACATCATGACACACCCACGATTACAGCTACAGCGCATATTTTGAAGAATGTCACAGGTTATTTACCATTGCAAAAGGTCCCACACATTGCACGAATGAAAGGCCAAGCTCCGATTCCCTTGGCAGATCAGGAATATAACACACCAGCTCCAATCGATCTCTTATTAGGTTCCGACGTCCTTGGCCAAGTTCTGGACGGGACTAAGGTCTCGTTAGGCCGCGGGAAGCCCATAGCCTTCGGCACGATTTTTGACTTTGCATTGATAGGACCCATTGAGGACTTATATGCAACACCGACGAACCAGTCTAATTCAGCACACATGATCAGCTCACAAACGGAATCTGGCGCATCTACTCATGATATCTGCAAGAGCCTTGAGAGGTTCTGGGAGACAGAAGAACCCCAATCTCACACACAGATCAGCCCATTACACGAGCAGTGCGAGGACATTTTCCGCACTACAACCACTCGAGAACCATCAGGTCGTTATATGGTAACATTACCGTTTCTACCAGAAGCGCCGACCTTAGGCAACACTCATGCTATTGCTCTACGCAGGTTTCTTAACCTCGAAAAGAAGCTACAAGCGAATCCGCCCCTCCGCTCTAAATATGTTGACTTCATGAACGACTATATCAAACTAGGACACATGTCACCTTGTCACCCTAGTACCTTTGCGAATAAGCCTCACTTCTATATTCCCCATCTTGGAATCCTCAAATCGGGATCCGATAAACTACGCACCGTATTCGATGGTAGTAGTAGAAGCTCAAATGGCGTCAGTCTCAATGATTGCCTGCACACAGGTCCAGCTCTCCAACAAGATATTGTTGACATTATCATGTCATTCAGGACACACCCCGTAGTTTTCAGCACTGACATCAGAATGATGTTCAGAAACATACTCATCCGCCCAGACCAACGACAGTATCAACTCATTCTCTGGCGGTCGTCACCTGACCAGCCTCTGCTCACTTATGCCCTCAATACGGTCACGTATGGCTTGAGATCAAGCCCGTACCACGCCCTCCGCACTCTGCTCCAATTGGCTGATGACGAAGGTCATCGCCACCCACAAGCTGCTCAGGTCCTACGCCATTCAGTTTTCGTTGACGATATTCTCTGTGGTCATGACTCTGTGGAGTCTGCTCAGGCACTCCAAACAGAGTTGATTGAGTTACTCGCCCTAGGTGGCTTTCAGCTCAGTAAATGGACCTCTAACTCCCCTCAGCTCCTTGAACAGTTCCCAGATGACCAATGTGACATGCCTAAAGACTTTGACATCAGCCCAGAAGCGAATTCAATTAAAGTTTTAGGTATACAGTGGATTCCTCAATCGGATGAGTTCACTTATCGCATCTCTCTCCCCTCATTGACTCAAATCACTAAGCGCTCTATTCTCAGCACAGTAGCTTCTCTTTATGACCCCAACGGATGGGTTACACCGGTCATCTTCCGCGCAAAGCTCCTTCTACAGAAGTTATGGCTTCTGAAATTGGAATGGGACGAACCCACCCCCGATGACGTCCACACAGAGTGGCAGCACATTTCACAGGATCTTCCTCAGCTCTCTAATCTCCGCTTACCTCGGCACTTCTGCAAACACAAGCCCACGTCCACTTACTCGCTTGTCGGGTTCGCAGACGCATCAGAGGCCGGTTTTGGCGCTGTCATTTATCTGCGCGAGCTCGACGCCAACGGACATGTCAATGTACATTTGGTCATTGCCAAGTCAAAGGTCGCGCCTATCAAGAATCGCCTCTCAATTCCTAAGCTGGAACTCTCAGCTGCAGCCCTTTTATCACAGCTCATGACACGAGTGTCAGCTCAACTGTCAGCTCATATTGTTATAGATCAACATACGTGCTGGTCAGACAGCACCATAGTTTTAGCATGGCTCAACACGCCCCCTCACCGACTTCAGACGTTCGAAGCCAACCGAGTGGCTAAAATAATGTCTAGCCCAATCAGCTCAACGTGGAGACATGTTCCCACGAACCTCAACCCTGCAGACTGTGCGAGCAGGGGAATGTCAGCCCAATCTCTTTCAATTCATGACCTCTGGTGGTCTCCCAGCTGGCTCAACGAACCTCCTCACACCTGGCCCCAGATGCCAACCGCTTTGGGTCATCACGCCTTGCCAGGCCTCAAGCCAAAAAAGGTGGCGGCTCATATAGCAATTCCTGATTTTGATCATGATCTGCTTACTCGCTTCAGC
This sequence comes from Notocelia uddmanniana, assembly GCA_905163555.1. Taxonomy (NCBI): domain Eukaryota; kingdom Metazoa; phylum Arthropoda; class Insecta; order Lepidoptera; family Tortricidae; genus Notocelia; species Notocelia uddmanniana. Next base: position 27,169,421 of record LR991060.1, read on the forward strand.
TCTCTTAACAAGCTCGTCGGAGTGACGGCTTGCATAAAGCGCTTCATTTCTAATTGTAAGCGCGGCCCGGATGAACGGTGCTCTGGACCATTAACAGTTAGCGAACGTAGGGATGCTCTGTCGTTCTGGATCCGCTCTGTTCAGCAGAATGAATTTGCGGAGGATATTCATCGTCTCCAAACGAACAAACTTTGCACCAACCGACTCCAGCGTCTCTCGCCATTTATGAAAGACGGTCTCTTGAGGGTCGGTGGTCGTCTCTCTCAGGCGTCGATTAGGTACGACGCTCAGCACCCATTCATTCTGCCCCGCGCTAGTCCACTCGTTGACCTCATTATTGACTATTACCACAAAGTACACTGTCATCCTGGCGCTGACACTCTGCACGCCATTCTGCGCCAGCAATACTGGATATTATCCGCTCGCCGTGCGGTCCGACACCGGGTATTCAAATGCATTAGATGTTTCCGATGCCGCGCTCAACCTGCAGCCCCGCTCATGGCTGACCTGCCAGCAGACAGGGTTAACCCTCAGCCCGTATTTAGCCAAGTCACGACTGATTTTGCCGGCCCATTTCTCGTTAAGTCTAGCACGTTACGGAACGCTAAACTCTTGAAGGCGTACTTTTGCATATTTGTGTGCCTCACAACGAAGGCAGTTCATTTGGAGGCCGTCTCTGCCCTTACCACGGAAGCCTTTCTTGCGGCGTTACAAAGATTTACCTCGCGTCGCGGTACACCGGTCCTAATCAGATCGGATTGCGGCACAAATTATGTAGGCGCTAGAAATCAGCTCAAAGAAGTTCAGAACTTCCTCTCTGCAAATAATGATGCAATCACACACAAGCTTGCCAACCAGCACATAACCTGGCTGCTGAACCCCCCAAAGGGACCCTGGTTCGGTGCTTTACATGAAATTAACGTCAAATCCACGAAACAGTTGCTTTATCGTGTGGTTGGTGAACAGCACCTTACCTTTGAGGAATTTTCCACACTCCTGGCACGAATTGAGGCGGTACTCAACTCTAGGCCTCTCTGTCCACTTTCGTCCGATCCCTCGGATATTGAACCATTAACCGCGGGCCATTTTATCATCGGCCGGCCGCTTACTGCTCTGCCCGAGCCATCCTTTGACGATAGGCCATTATCCGCCCTAAAACGTTTTCAGCTCGTACAAGCTCTTTCTCAGCGCTTTTGGACTCTATGGACCAGATCCTACCTCCATACTCTTCAGACTCGCTCTAAGTGGCTCTCCCCTTCTTCACCCCCTCAAATTGGCGAACTGGTACTCATCAAGGAAGACGACTTACCACCGCTACAGTGGAGACTGGGTCGAATTACCCGCACAATACCCGGACGGGATGGAGTGATTCGAGTTGTGGATCTGGACACTGCCCATGGACATCTCCGCAGACCTGTACTCAAGATAGCCAGGCTACCATTGGATTCAGCTCAAGAAGAGGCTCTACTCCGGGCCCCCCCAGGATGTTCGCGCCAATAAGCGCGACGATTCACACTTCATTCATTCGCTCACTCTTTCCGCTCTCAGCGGCGCACACGCCGCGCCACCAGTGTCACATTCAGCCGCCGTCAAGTGCAGACGTCACTAGCTCTCTCTCTAATTTTCTGCATTCGCGTGAGAACGAACATTCGAATAGCCGGCCGGCAGTTAACAGTGAAGTTGTGAAGTGACTATCAGCTCAGGACATTAACCACGCGTGTGACTTTCCCGCAGTGTTCAGTGTGTGTGTGTGCGTGGAAGACTCATCAGCTCGACTATACCCAGAAGCCATCAATCAGTTCAGCAGCAGCAGCGTCCTTCAGCTCATCGCCCATCAGGGCCAGCCACGGCATCCGCTCCAAATACAGTCCACTAAACCACCAGCTCATCACAAGTAAGCCCATTCATACCTATCAGCTCGCCCATCGTCATATGTTTACGCAACGTACACAATAAAAGAAGATGCAAAGCGCTTGGTTCGAATTAGAGGAATTTCGATCAGGTAAGGATGGTAGCCAGCCGTACGTCTGGATGTCCGATGGAAGAAGGGGGAAGGCGGTATAAGCTCATGGAGCTCCTGAGCACACTCACCGAAGTACAGTTTGTAGAAGACGCACAGACATGCTACTCTGTGTCGATGTGCTAAGCTCTGCAGCTTATTTCCCACTACCGTACTGCCGCCAATGAGCTTCCTGGCTCTGCGGTCCACCGAGTCGAGTGCGGCAAGTTGGTACTTAGCCGAGCCATCCCAAAGATACTTGTGCAACAAATGGAACCATGAATGCCGAACAACAATGGACACGCAGCAAGACAATGTCCGCTATCAGATGACGAGGTAAGCCGGTGCATGTTTACGGGCCGAATCTAATTTATTGGGCCGGTCGAGATTACGCCGAGTAATGCTCTAGCCGAGAGGCGTGTCCGTCAGGATGTACTTGGTACATCGATTCTAACCTAGTATTCCTATCTATACCTTGGTACGGGGTGTCTATGAGCTCACGCTCGGGGGGAATTAATTTAGAATTTTTAGGGTTCCGTAGCCAAAATGGCGAAAACGGAACCCTTACCTATAGTTTCGTCTTGTCTGTCCGCCCGTCCATCCGTATGTAACCGCGGATTTACTCGGATGTACTAGAATTATGAAATTTGGTAGGAATGTGAATTCTATGAACCGCTATAAAAAGTGATGTGAAATTAGGAAAAAATAATTAATTAGGGACGGCACCCCATACATGTAACAGGGGGATGAAAAGAAAACTTCTATGCTCATATGCGTGAGTGGTATTTATATGCCTATCCTTTTAAAATCATATAGAGGTATCAAAAAACTTTTTTGGAGAGATATTAGCGGTCAAAGTCGTAAAAAGTGTGTCATTTTGTTACACCCTGTATACAATCCACCACCACCATATCAGCCAAAAGGACGTCCACTGCTGGACATAGGCCTCCCCCAAATTCACGGGGGGTATATGCCATAATCGCCACGCTTGGCATGCGGGTTGGCGATCGCAGTATCTCCACCGCACACCAGGGATGCTGCTGCCCATCCCCCGGTGGTCTTGGTCGTAGTTTTAGGACATACCCGGGTAATCGTACGGCCTCATTGCCTGTAGAGTGGACATAGTAACCGTTTTCATACGAGTCTTCATAAGAGCTTCTTGAATGTTTCGGGAAGTTATAGAAAGTTTTACAACTCGTAAGTATAGTTATATCTACTCAAGCTCAAGACGGGAATATGTGCACGGACCGAGTGATCAAATAGTTTGAGCACAACTTTTTTGGAAAGTAAAAAAGGTTAGTTTAGATATTTTTTAACTATTGGGAATGTTCAGTACTTACAGTCGAGATAGCTGACACTTCCAGTCTGTTTGACAAGCTAGAGAGCTTACAGAAAGTCTGCTGCAGCAATAGCTATTTACGATACAGGGGTTGTAAAAGAAAGAAAGGCCGATATCGCAGATGTTTGAGGCCCGAGCCGCAGGCGAAAGTCATAAATATGCGAGAGAGGGCTTTTTGTTTTACGACCCGTGTTTTGTACACAATTTTACGTCACATCTTGGCCAAAAAGTGGGTTTATCCGGACGCGCAGCGTGCGGAAAAACGCGCTTTTTGGCAACGTGTGGTGTAATAGTACATTACGATACAAGTGCAGAGAATAGGAAATTCACAATGAGTGGTGATAAATTAAAACACGACCGAAGGGAGTGTTTTAAATCGACACGAGTTGCGAATTACCTGTTCGCACGTGTATCGTACAACGTTTTACAGTACATCGACTCTTTAAAGTTTCGACATATGCACGTAATCTGCTGATTACCGCACTCGTGCGCACCATATGTACTGTAAATACATTTTCGGCCTTCGGAAATATGACCATATGTTTAAATTGTGTCCTATTACCGAAATTTACTTAAATGGCTTCCTATTCGTCGTAGGCGGGATCTACACATCCTTAGTCTTCTTTTTAATGTTCTCTTCGTCCTTTCTTCTCCTTATTAGTATTTGGCCGAGACTATATTTACTTTATTGATGACAGTAGCGATCATCGTAGGTATACGCTCTAAGCGCAAACCTGACTCTTTCTATACCTCCCCACAAATCTTCCGCATACGACGAGTCTTTTGCAGTGCGTTTGGTAAAGCTATGGAATGAGTTGCTTTCTTCCTTTAGAGAATCTGAATCGGTTGCCTCACTCCGGGAAGTGTGTGTTAGGCCACGAGCAATGTAGGGTTTTGTCGGCGTAATTGATATGTATACTTATGCCAAATTATAGCTTTCTAGTAGTAACAGTTACTCAGCTAAGCCACGTAGAGACGGACGGACGGACATGGCTAAACTATTAGGGTTTCTTGTTTAATAAGAAACCTAAATCTGTGATATCTGACTCAAAGTATACTCCTCTAGCATTATTTTAATGTTCTTTCCTTTCCTGTAGTGGCAACTTTTTTTCTGTAACATTTTGTTTTTGTTTATTATTTTTCCTGTGCTTTTTGTACATGTTGCTGCATATTATGCTTCATTTATCTCTACTCTTATATACTCAAACGTTAACTTGAGATCCCTTAAAGGGATAAGATCGCCTTTGTCCTTAACTTTTCCTTTATTAAATATATAAATCTTTCCTGTTGTATATTTTTTTGTACTTACTTTAAACTGTTCATAATACTTCCATATTTATAAAAGAAATATAACCCAAAAGTGACTAAAGTTCAGTTTTTTCGACTGTACATATCTATTTATGAACTCAGTACCTATTGATGGACGCAATTTCGGCAATATCCTTAGTATCTCAACCTATCAACAACCAAGCGTCTACCCCACTTTCTTCGGTCCCTGCACGTCTGACGTAAGGTGATTAAGCCTAGCACAGCGACCGTCACGCAATGACCGTTCGATAATTAATATGGTAATGCGGCCACCCTTGGTACGTGCGCAGCATGCTAGCTGTCTTAGACGCTGCAGATTTAGAGGCGACAAGGGATGTTGATGTGTGAACGTATGTATACCGAATTACGTACGTGCAACGCCACAATTACATTGATCCGAAGCGTAACGTAACAAAGAATACAAATGAAACAATTCGTATTTGCACGTCCCTGAGTTGACGGGGCGGTATTGCTATCTGATTGAGAAAGAGTATACGCGATATAATAGCTACCTAGAGAATCACTGGTTCTCTAATAAAGTGCTAAATAAGGCCCCAGTTGTATGGCATTGACAGGATTGTTCCTAGTCATTGAGTCTATGTAGTATTTAAGATATTTTGTTCTTTGATGTGAGCGTATTGATATCACACAGACTTCCTCATTTGGCTGGATGCTGTCAGTATTAAATTTGCACACATTAGTGACTATGCACGGAAGCAGGACAGAACTGCATTCGTTTTCGCGCATCCCGTACCAGCCAGTATAGTCAGGTTGTTCAGGTCCACACCGGCAAGTCGCCTAATATTCGTACCTTGCTTGAATTCAATTTGATAATTGTTCTTGACGATGACTTATGTTTGGTTGTATGAAGCCAAATCTATACGTTCCCTAGTCTGTACCCATGATTTGCGTGTGCGCATATAGTACAAAAACGTGATTTACGAGCGTTCTGAGACGGCTGACTGACAGCCGGCCGCCAGTGAACCATAGACCATGGTGCATTCGTTTACTGTACTTTGGGTTTTTATAACTATCGTACAGTCTCATGGTATATATGATATAAAGAATTACTGTAGCTGTAGCTCCATTGCCATCAGTGACCGACTGAACACCAGGAACACAATATTAATCACCACTGCATAGCAGATATTTATCAGCAGAGGAACCAAGATCAGCCCAATAAGACAAGATGGTGATAAAATAAGATAATCGACGCCTGATCAGACCAAAGCATCGCTGGATAGGTAGACGAAGTACAGAAAGACCGTGTCAGTTTCAAAAAGCCGACTGATTGGCGACCAGCCTGCCCATGACAGATCACTGTGATGTGTCTTACTGTCGGAGGCCAATATCCCCTCGGGTCGGTGAGCCAGGGTATTAAGTAAGTAATTTGACAGATAAGGAACATAGTTACCAGTTTAGCTTTTTAGTGAGGGGAAATATTGAGAGGGAACCGGCCCCATTCGAACACGGTCTAGTTTCCCCTCTAAGTCGGAAAGTCAGCAGTTACTTTCGTAAAACTACCTATGACAAAATCTTGGGATTAGGTGCCATAGCGGACCCCTTCCTGACTTATACAACCAGGAAAACACTACGACTACTAGGAGGATGATGAGAGGAGGCTTAGGCTGGGTTGCATCGACTTACGATCACAGACTGATCAACGTTAAATATGGCTCCGGCAGCTGTCATCCCATAGAAACTTGTTAAACTTTCCATACATTCAAATTTTAACGAACATAGCTTACGATTACAGACGGATTGGTGCAAACGTCCCTTAATATGTAGTGTAACGGGGCTGAGATTTTTCTCAATGGCAGAAACTTCGTCTATTGGGTTTATCAATGGAAACTAAGCAAAAGAGTAAAACGAACAATTGGACTAAATTCCTGAGGATGCATTTGTAGATCTTCTTTTGTCCCTTAAGCTGTCGACTCAGTGAATAATGAATTAACAAATAATTAAACAAATAAATAATGCTCATTTAATTAATAGATATTAGATAGCTGTAAAAGCGTGCCCACATTGTTATGTTCAATTGTACATGTGAAATAGTAATTGCTACGTAAACCCACGAATGCGTCGACGCAGCATTATTAGCGGCGCATGCGCAGCGCGAGTGCAGAGTTGTAGACAGGGGCAGGTGTTGTGTGCGCGTGTGGTATAAGTTATGAGAGAATTGATTATGAAGTCTCGGTCACGAGTTTTAGCGCTGGCTGCAGTGACAGCGGTGCGCCAGGCACCGGAGCGAGATACCATGCTGCGATCTCTCGCTCCTACGTATGGCGAATCGCCGCCGCTTTAAGTCGTGGCCGAGCTTTCAAAGTTATAGATGGACATCATTGAAGACAAGATTAAAAGCAAGAATGGCAAAAACATAACTAGGACAAATAAAGGAATAATTTTTAAGAAAAAAAAAACGGACTTCAATGGGGGAGGCCGGTGAAAGATTATTATACTTAGATGGTGCACTCTTAGATTCCTTACAATAAAATAAAAATGGCTATAAGTATGTTTATAATGGTAGAAGACTAAGTACCCTCAATTCCTCATGGAATCAAATAATAATAATAAATACAAAATAATTTATTTACCAAAAAAGCAATACAGTTGTTACATTATCAGTGGCCCTTACACTAGGTCGAGCCTGTATCGTGAGGGCCGACAGAAAACAGTTAGAGATTATACAATTAGATGGTGCGTATACAGATAACCTGAAGGATCAAAAAATAAAATAAAATACAAGGCATTCCTCTAAACATAATTTAAGACTATCCAATCCATATTTACAAGCTGTGGATGTGTGTGCGTGCGAGCGTGTGTGTGTGTATGTGTGTGTGTGTGTGTGTGTGTGTGTGTGTGTGTGTGTGTGTGTGTGTGTGTTTGTGTGTGTGTGTGTGTGTGAGCGTGTGTGAGCGCGTGTGTGTGTGTATGTGAGCGTGTGTGTGTGTTTGTTTGTGTATCATGGAAAAATCTTGCTTGCTTGACAAACAAAACGAAGAGAACAAATCGCCAAACTTGAACTACGCGTCGTTGAAGAGTTCCGTTCTGATTATCATCAGCAGTTCCATTTCATCAAATGTCACTTTTATGAATGAAAATGCTTGATTAGTTCATGAAAATACTAAAATTACTATTTGTGTGTCTTTAAAATTTGAGGAGTTCCCTTGATTCCTAATGGATCCCATCATCAGAACTCGAGCATGACAAAAATCAATCATGAAAATAGAACTTGCTTAACAAACACAGCTAGAAGGACAAATCGCCAAACGTGAACTTTTCGTCGTTGAAGAGTTCTGTTCTGATCATCATCAGCAGTTCCACTTCATCAAATGTCACATTTTTGTATGATAATGCTCGATTTGTTGATAAAAACACAAAATGACTATATGTTTGCCTTTAAGATTTGAGGAGTTCCCTCAATTTCTCATGGATTCCAGCATCAGAACTGCGTTTTGACAAAAACGGGACCAACTTGGAAATATATACTTACAATAAAAAAAGAATTTTCCAAATCGGTTTAGAAATGAAGGAGTTATGGAGTAACAAACATTAAAAAAAAAACATACAACCGATTTGATAACTTCCTCTTTTGAAATCTTGAAGTCGGTTAAAAATACAAGGACCAGTCGTATAAGGAAATCAAGGCGGCCTCAATAGAGTCAGATGAAGCGAACTACACTGACGATTTATATGATGAGATGGATATAATCGGTATTTTTATTGTGGAATATTATAGGTAATTTTCGTTATTAGAACGCTATCGTTTTAGTTGATAAGAGACAATTAAGGATGTTTTTTTTATACCACGAGTGTAACAAACAAGAAAACATACCTATCGACAATTGGATATCTTTCCCTGAATGCATTTGCTATTTTTACTAACCGAAAACCATTTTTTTTTTTATATTTTTGTCTTTTATATTTTATATTTTCATAGTGGCAGAATGTCATGATGCCTGTGCCACAAATTTATGTGGAATGGAAATTAAAAAAGAGGACTTTGCCGGCCTTGGCCTGCAAGATTTGTATGAAATTCCATTAACGACCTCTTGTCCTAGCCGCACCTGAAACGTCATACTTCGCAGCCTATTATAAGGAACATAACATCAATTGTTTCATTGCATGTTTGAGAAAAAAACCTGCGTGTTTTTGCATAAAGTTTGTGTCTCGTTCGCCATCGCGCGTTTTTACGAGAGATACAACACGGAGGTGCACGACCGCTCATGAGGAAATGCGCGTGCGACTAATTTGCAATTTTGGTCGAGATAAGATAGGCGAGCGCGACCCCCCCCCCGCACCGCTAACCCCGAGCGTCATTTAGCTCTCGACTATCCACACGTTACTTATTATGTATTCGGAAACGGCATCTTTTATTGATACCTAATGCCTGGGAAAACTTTGAAGTGTCAATAAAATTTCACGCTGTATTTCTAAGCATACGAATTTTATGGTCCTGATTTCATAGTGCATTGCATACGTTGCGTAGCGTGGGATAAGTGTGTCCCTGTCTGAATTGCTGAGGTTTGATCAACGGTACGCCACACAACACGGTAGCTCGGTGCGCGTGAAACTTATTACAACGCGATTGGAATGCGATAACGACGAACTAAATTGAGACCACGATAAAATAAACACATTTTTTAATATTATCGTGCTACGTACAATTTTTTAATATTATTTAAAACAAATGTGTCTCCGCTTCTGACTTGTACTAGACAACCGACAAACTACCTAATTTACAAACTACAACATAGTAGGCGAAACACATGTAATTCCACACAATTACTTTGTTATCATTGTATGATAATTGATAATCGCTTGTATCGTTTACTTAGACTTTATTCCAAGGTAACAGAGTTCATTATAGTTTGACTAGGGATAGTGAAGTTAATTGTACCCCCTTTCTTACCTTTTTGCAATGTAAATAGATTTTTAATGTAATGATGAGAATTCCTTAACAATTTTATGGGGTCTTTGTGGATTATTCAATTAAGGCTATTTCCCTACTTTGTGGGACGCAATCTATGCGTTATGTCCTATTTTCAGAGCGTTATTTGGTATCTTTCATGGTTACCCGGAAAATGTGAGGTATATGATATCTTCTGCGGCGGCGAGACATCCGAACATAAACCCACACTTCCCCACTTCTCTGGAGTCGCAAGTGTCCATAGGCTACGGTGTCTGCTTACCATCAGGCAGGCCGTAAGCTTGTTAGTCACCGTCGTAGCATAAAAAAACATAAGAAAGCATTTCTGCCCAAGCTGTAAAGGTCACGCTTCGCTCACTCTGTCAGTTATAATGCTATCTATAAGAAAAAAATTAAACCATCAAAAAATATGACAATATGCATTAGATAACAGAAAAACAAACACACTGACACTCTTATCGCCGATCTTGAGATCTATAATCCTAGTTTTTACCGTCATAGTAAATATTAGCTAAAGCAGTACCTCAACTAGTCTCTTATCCTCTAGCTGCCGCCATACAAGAAAGATTGGCAATAAAATTTGAGTCTACCTTAATAGTAAATGAAGTAAAAATTGTTTTGTTTTCAAATCGAATGAAACAAAACAAATGAAACTCTGTTCCAATTTTAAAAAGTGGAAATTCCATTGTCGAGGAACATAACTTTAAATAGGTGTTTCAGCGGCTATAGAATAAGAACTGTTTAGATTCAAACCAGAGAGGTGAATACGTGCCGTTTTTGGGCGTGTTCAGGGTTGACCGAAATGTCATTTTCCATACTAAAAATATCAGTAACTAGCGCATGTTTGACACTTTGTGTAATCAATTAGCAGTTCTACTCATAAATGTGCGGCACACGGACTTATCTAGTCCAAGATTCCTGGTTCAAAATGTAATGACTATTTGTAAAAAAGTCGAACATTACAAATTAATTTAACATGTATGTGAAACATACATAATGTTTAAATAATTTGGGTAGTGATCTAAACTGAGAATTGATCAAATCACTAAGGGATATGATCAAATAACGGAATGGCTACTCGATTTCAAAATCCAGTGATTTGATCATATTTCTGAGTCGGTTTAGTGAAATGAAATATTTACCATCAGGCGGGCCGTACGCTTCTTTGCATCAGATGTGGTTTAAAAAAGTATATTAATTGGTAAAAAGGTCAACTCGACTTGTCATTTCACTAGACTAGGTTAGTAATGACTAACCCCCTTATTCATAAACGTCCATCAAGCATCTATTAGTTAACAAGCCGCTAAAGTTGGTTTGCCCTTATCTGTCACTTTGACATTTATGTTTGTGTGAAAGGGACAAAACAACTGTTAGTTAAGTTTTATGAATAAGGGGGTAAATCTCTAAACCACGAAAATCTACGAAATGAGCTTTTTAGGTACTAAACCGATCCAGGGAAATCAAATCACTAGATTCATGGGAAATTAGGAAATGCAGTAGTAAAGCCATTTTAGCATCTTGCGTGAATTGATCGTACCTGCCCCTTAGGTATTTGATAACATCTAAGTTTTGATAATTTCCCTGTGTTGTGTGTAATTAAAAGTATTGGTCTCGCACCGCCCGGGAGCGTGATTGTTGTTGGTCCCCGGATTCGAATCCTAGTCAAAACCCTGACTATTATCATATAAGTTGTGTGATAAGCACAAATAATTTGTTAAAAGCTCTTGGTTGTTTCCTATACATTTAAATCTTTATCTACATATATATGTATGTCCATCGCCAAATACTCATATTACAAGCTTAGCTTAGTTTGGGATTAGGTCGATTTTTGTAAGATTGTTCCCAATTTTGTTCTAATTAGTTATTATTATAGCGATGCTTGTCTGTGTGAGTGCTTGAAATATGACGTTTGTAAGGAGTTGCTGTACTGCTTTAAGCTATATATACTGTGCTATCGTCGTGAATTCCAAGCATTTCAACATACGTACGTAAAATAAATGGAACTGCACACCTGTCCTTGTGTTGATAGCTGCCATATAATAGCATATTTGTACGGATAAAGTTTAATGATAGTAAATAAATTCCTGTCCCTGTAATAGCGGAATTAATGCGACTTTAGTTATCGTCGATATATTACGGGTAGTAAAACTTAAGCTTCGCGTTTGGCATGATTATGTGGGGTACCAATGGCCGGGGATACCGTTGTTTGAAGCTAGCTATATTGCATGTGATGGACAGCTAGGTCAACTGCTTAAGTACGCAATAACATTTGATAATGAATAGTAGCTTTTCGGTGAAGGAAAACATAGTGAGGGAACGAGCCCTAACAAGGTCTAGTTTTCAATCCGGGTTGGAAGGTAAGATGGCAGTCGCTTTTGCTTACGCCAAATCTTGGGATTGGGAATCCTGGGTTCCTCTAGGATACCACCAGGAAAGCTCTAGAAGGACGATGATGGATAAAATATTTGACAGCATTTCAGTTTTTTTTTTACGTAATTATTACCGAATAAACTTAATATCTCTGCACCATAGTAAACAATATAGCCCTCCGAATCGCTGAACTTAAGTGGCAGGGGCTGGCGCACGTTGCAAGTAAAACCGATGGCCGATGGGGCGGAGAGGTTCTCGTGTGGCGACCACGTACTGGAAGACACAGTGTGGGTAGGTCCCCCACAAGGTGGAATGTTAACCTGGTACAGATCACGAGGGTCCACTGAATGCGGGTGGCGCAGTACAGTTCTTGTGGCACTCTTTGGGGGAGGCCTGAGTCGAGCAGTGGACTTCCTTCGGCTGATATAATGATCATAAAACTTCTTAGAGTATTTATGTACCCGTATGTATATTCTACTATCTTCTTCCAACGGATTGGCTCAGACTGGATGCGAAAGGCCAGAGAAAGGCAAATTTGGAAGGAAATGGGGGAAGCCTACGCCGCAGAGGCGATTTCTACCTAGTATTTAAGATAATTGTATTATAGTTTATAGTAATAGGTAACTTCTATTAGTAGTTGAAATAAAGGCTTTTTTGGTTATTTTATTTTATGTATATTCCACTGAATGCCTAAACGAAATCCACTAACTGATCATTGTGCGTGAAGTCTTACATAATTAATACTTTCAGACTTATGTCCATTTTTACCAAGCCAAAGTAATATGCATAAATATCTAAAGAATGTAATTACATTGTATACCATATAAAGTAATCATTTGCTGTCTCACTCGCTCCTTTTTACTCGTACGTATCTCAAATCGATAATCAATTATCTAGTTGATTACGTAACTTTGTCAAAATTACGCCAAGATGATCTCACTGGCATTTTAAGTGTGGAAAACTACCAACCAGAGATCAATAATCCTTGGAAAAATCTCAATAGCACCAATTAGAAATCCACTCGGACGGTACAACGCCATCTAGCGGGTAATTCAACCTACACACGTTAATTCTTAGGATATTGCTACGCTTTCCGCGTACTCCGTTACAATTTTAAATGCAACAAAGTGGGCATAACCTTTTAGAATACCTAAAGCACACTCAAAGTGCTAAATTAAAGTGCTAAAGATAATAATCAAACAGCTGTTCCTTAGTTAAAACTAAAGACTATTAGCACTAAATACACGTCGTTTAAGCCCTACTAAGCGAAGGTGTTACTAATTAACTATTTTTACTAATCACTTGTGGCTGTTATCTTAAGATCGCAACATTGGCTTTTTCAATAATTTAAATAAGCTATTACTGGGTGTATTTGTTAGCTACGACGGTCGGGAATTTATGAGAAATGATTAGTTTTTAGTGTTCCGTACCTAAAGGGTAAAAACGGGACCCTTTTACTAAGACTTCGCTGTCTGCATGTCCAGTGTCCGTCCGTCTGTCTGTCATCGGGCTGTATCTCAAGAGCCGCGATAGTTAGACAGCTGAAATTTCCACAGATGATGTATTTCTGTTGCCGCTATAACAACAAATATGAAAAACCGGCCAAGTGCGAGTCGGACTCTTTGCCGTTTTTATAAATTATGGTACGGAACCATTCGTGCGCGACTCCGACTAGCACTTGGCCAGTTTTTTATAGTTAATAATGTCAATATAGCTAAATTAGTTGTTAAGGAGTGCTCGTGGCCCAGCGGCCTCCGCGTACCGCGTACAGTATGCGAGGTCAGTTCTTGGATGGGTGACCGCTTTGAGAGTTTACTAAATGAGCGCTCTTGTGCTTTGGAAAGCCACGTAATGCCGTTGATCCCGGCTGCTGTCTATGCAGTCGTTAAGCTAAATTAGAAGTCTTTAGGCGCGGGCGTTAAGTCTTAATTTCAATTCGTATAATAATATCTCTATTTTTATCACTCGATTTCGTCAAGTGCGACATATTAGATGCATCTCATCCAGATTCAACTTCGAATCAATATCGTGCATGTCCAAATCAGCTGACGTGATGTTCTAAATTTAAATAAGCGGATTGACAGTGACGCGATACGGCGCGTCATGTCACGGTGACAGGCGTGACAGGTGACGGACGCGTGACAGGTTATTTCCGCGGTAATTGGCTTAATGCTCGAAATACGCATTTTTTATACGAAAAAAACGTAGAATGTTATTATGTAAGGAACGTTATTCTATTATTATTACCGTACGTTAGAACTTAGACCGGATTAAGTGTAAGACATACCTAAGTACTAAGTTCATGCGGTTTTTTTATTTTAGGGATTTAGGGAATATAGTCACCGAAATTGATATTATATCATCATCCTGCTATCGTTTCCCGGTCCCCCATATAAGCCCAAGATTTGACGTAGGCATTAGTTTAGCAACTGCCAGCGCCATCTGATCTTCCAGTCCAGAGGAAAAAAACCGAGCAAGTGTGAGTCTTACTTGCGCACCGAGGGTTCCGTACATAATTACGTTCGTAAAGGTTATTTGGTGATTTAAAAAAAATAACTAATATCGGTTCAGTTAAAAATGACATTTTTCCTTTAAAATTTACGTTAATCTTCATCTTATGAAAATTAAAAAAAAAATTGCATGGCAAACTTTGGAAATAAGGAAGGGGGGGGGGGGGGTATTTTTAATCAAATCAAAACTTAAGTACCGTAAAAAACTGTTTTTCAACCGTAAAGAATTTGCGCATTTGCTAGAACTCAAAGCCTTTCGATATGGTATACGTCATACGTCAATTGGGCTTCGGCTGAAAATTGTCCTACAACACGCAAAATGCTAACTGCACGCATAATGTGCAAACAGTCAAAATGTACATACGCTAAATCAACATCATGAAAAATGTACAGTACGCGAAATGTACAGTACGCAGATTGTACAAACAATTAAATGTACATATGATAATTGTACAATATGCAAAATGTACTCCACGAAACAGTAGCGAAATGTGCACAGTCAGTTATAATGATCAACACGCGAATTGTACATTATAGAAAAATAACAATACGCAAAATGTGTAGTTGCAGGGCAAACGGAAGTTGAACCTCGTAGTTATTTCATTGGAAATAGATACCCCCTTTTTGCGCCGGGGTTTTTGGTAAACCACCCTGCTTTATTGCGCTTTATTATCAATTTTGCTTCTGGTACATTTTACGTTTCGTACGTTTGGCGATTGAGCATTTTACGGATTATGCATTTTGCATTGAACAATTTGCAAAAGCCAAATGTGTATTTTTCTTTTTACACATTGTATGTATGTATGTATGTATTACTTTATTGTACATAAAACACGGTAAAATGACAAACAAACAACAAGTGGAAGTACGAAGGCGAGCTTATTCCTTTAAGGGATCTCTTCCAGCTAACCTTTGAGCAAATGAGTTGAAAGAAAACAATGGACGATGAAGATAAACAACCTGTGAATTATGCACTGAAACAGAAATATAAAACAAAACAAATTCATTTTGAATACACATTACCTGAACACCAAATAAGAATATAAAAAACGCCACCATCACCACATCAGCCCTAGGACGTCCACTGCTGGACATAGGCCTCCCCCAATTTCATGGGGGATAAATGCCATAATCGCCACGCTTGGCATGCGGGTTGGCGATCGCAGTATCTCCACCGCACTCTAGGAATGCTGCTGCCCATTTCCCGGTGGTCTTGGTCGTAGTTTAAGGACATACCCGGGTCCATAAAAAACGCGAATCGGTATAACTCCACATTTTTCGTTATGTGCTTGCAGCGTAAGTACAATCTGCGTACTGTTCATTTTCATGATGTAGATTAAGCGTATGTACATTTTTCTGTTTGCACATTATGCGTGCAGTTATCATTTTGCGTGTTGTAAATTTTCAGCCAAAACTGTCAATTGACCTAATAACTAGACTTTAAGTAAATGTTCCGCGCACCCTCATATCCGTCATTTATCATATAAATAAAAATAAATGTATATATTTTCATATATGTGGATTAGTCTAGGATACAATTGTTCCAGATTTCAAATTGATAGAATGAGTAGTTCCTGAGATATTTAACACTGACAGACTGAGTCGCACCATAAGGGTTTCATTTTGTACCTTTTTGGTACGAAACCCTAACAAGACCTTGTCAGGTTTCCTCACTATGTTACTCTTCACAGAAAAGCTTGGGTTGAGTATGTTTTTTTTATATAAGTAGGTAAAAACCACTGCTATCTGAATCTGACCTTCCAAACCAAGGGAGAAACTAGTTCTTATTGGGTTTAGGCATGTCAAGTGAGTGGGCATCTTGGCTGTTAGAAGTTCTCAAGCCCGAAGGCCTCTGACTTAGCTTAACGACTGATGTCATAGACAGCAACCGGGATCAACGGCTTACCGTGCCTTCCAAAGCACGGGAGCGTCAGATAGTAAACACTCAAAGCGGTTAGCCATCCAAAAGTTGACCTCGGCCAACGTTGCTTAACCTCGCATACCACACTCAGTACTCGGGTGCCTCTGGGCCACGAGCCCTCCGATGTGTTGAAAAAAAAAAACAGCCTTAATCTAAAGAGATATAAAAAGAATGTGAATAGTGCAGGTCTAAATCAATATACTCAAAAAAAATGTTACAATTACCGTCGCGGGTTCAATTTCAAAATACCTACGTTTAAAATAATTACCATCACAAAGTTCTATTCATTACCTAATTACCATTACTCGAATGTCGAACATTTTCCGATAAAAAGCAAGGACAGTATTAAAAGTGAATAAATCGCATCGATTTGTGGTGATCCGATTACTTGGAGGTTAAAGAAGTCAGGCCCTAACCGGGTGTTGCGGAATCCAGTGCTCTACTGTCCAGACAAGTGTGGAACAGAGATGTCTGTGGAGTGAAAACTTGTTTATTTTAAGTCAAAAATTACTGGCCACCGATCATTTTTTTAACCATCGACGCGCAACACAAAAGAGGGAATTATATGTTTAAAATGTGTATCTGTGTATCTGTGGGGTCGTAGCTCTTAAACGGGTTAATCGATTTAAAAAAAAGGTTTTTTAACTTATGCTTAGCTGCTGATTCTAAACCACAGATACCATTTTAACTGTTCATTTGAAAATACATGGGTGTCGGCGATCGCTTAAATCGACGAAAGGGGGAACCGGTCCCCCCAGTCCCAGACGAATGTGGGTTGGGTCCGGACACGCCAGAGCCTCAGCAACCACCAAAGAAAACGTGCGCGCAACCATACAAAATTAAATAAAAGTTAATTGTAACCGCTATTGTGAAATAAATACATATTATACATCATGAATCTGCATTTTCTACTCATCATTAAAAATAGGTAATTCAAATATCTTAAAAAAACGGGAGGTCACTATGCAACGGAGTCAGCTGTTCCATCGCCTAAATACTGTGTTTTAGTTTTTAAGATTATTTAATATTGATATGTATGTAAGTCTGTGAGGTTTATTCAATAAAACGGGCCGTTTTGCCTAAATCAAGTAAATAAATAAATAACTTCGTCATTATACGAGCTTTTCAACCGTTATTTCCATGGCCCTATGTTTGTCGATTTTTCTGTTCAGTTTGATGACGTTTTAAGTAATTTTTAATAGCCCGTGAACCCTACAATATTAACCAAAAATGCCACCGAAATCCACCGCCACTGCTCTGCTACCGCCGCCGCTGATATTAAACTTGAACGGTCTGAAGAACGAAGCATTTCGACGCCGTCGGATACGAACCTTTTATTGGAAAATCCATTATACTCGGTTAAAGACGATCTTAACTTGTTGACAAATTAAATAGTAATTTCTCATACATACAATAAAATTTCGTCATTATACCAGGCTTCAAATTATCACGTTGCAGGCGGAACAACTCGAAAGGACTGTAAAAGAATTTCATACAAAATTGACGGCCTAGGCCGGGAAGTTTTTATTTTTTTATTTTAATGTAAAACATGGCATTTTCGTAACAAGCACAATATTAACATTAAGCAAAAGCATAGACAACAAATAAAGGCGTAGTCACGAAAGGGAACCTACTCAGCATATGCAGGCTTTACAGCCGGCGCTGATCTTCCGTTAGGTCCACACACCCATTATACGTTTCGTTTTTGACATTATGTTATTATTATCTCTTTTTTCCTTGTTATGACCATCATGATAGTAATTCCTATATTTTTGACATGTAAGTATGCAAATTTATATTTTAATTCCTTATCATGAAATAAAATAGTCTAATCTAATGTAATCAACAGAAACTCTGACAATAATGGGGTCACGGCAATGAGGGCGCTTGAACACTCGTAAAATGACCGAAAGTACAATAAATCGCTTTAAAGACAATTTATTTTTATGGCGTCTCCACAGCTCCTTTAATCCACGCCGGATCGCGACAGCAGATAGCGCGCGGCAGACATTTTTTGCCCGTCCCCTTGTTTTGTTCTGTTCCCCGCATACGCTAATACTGAGGCGGTGGCATGTGATCTATACTTTCCAGGAATGTCCTTTCAAAAGGACTTTTAATCGCGTGTTTTGTTTTCCTTAGGGTACGAATGTCGCAAGGGTTTTTTGAATGCGATCGATTTGCGATGCAATTCTCATGAAACAGGCATTTAGAAGCGAATGATCGCTACTATTTCATCCACCACCACCACCACATCAGCCCTAGGACGTCCACTGCTGGACACAGGCCTCCCCCAATTTCATGGGGGGTAAATGCCATAATCGCCACGCTTGGCATGCGGGTTGGCGATCGCAGTATCTCCACCGCACTCTAGGAATGCTGCTGCCCATTCCCCGGTGGTCTTGGTCGTAGTTTAAGGACATACCCGGGTCCACCCAGGTTATATGAACTATTTCATCATCATCATCATATCAGTCCAGAGACGTCCACTGCTGGACAAAGGCCTCCCCAAGGATCTCCACAATGACCGGCCTTATCCAAATTTTAAATATTTATTTTGTTCTGTTTTTTAGTATTTGTTGTTATAGCGGCAACGGAAATACATCCGCTGTGAAAATTTCAACTGTTTAAATATCACGGTTCATGAGATACAGCCTGGTGACAGACGGACAGACAGACGAACGGACAGCGGGGTCTTAGTAATCCGCAACTCATTGACGCATCCCAACTGTCGCAGTATTGTTACGTTAGTGCGACAAAGTACTAAAATGATCATCTACTTATACATTTGCTACGCTGGCCCCAAGCGGGTGCGATCCATAATACTCGTATTATACATTGTAAAAGTTATATTAAAGCTTAAAATTGTATTCACGATTAAATCAGACGTCCGCTCCCGATGACAGATAGCGACGTAATGCGTTTAAGCGTGACTTTTTTTAAATTCTTTCAACAGTGTTGCCGTTTAATGAGCAGGTGAGCCGTATCGCGACGTGTGTTGCCAGTTTAGTGTCGGCACGGGAATGGTAACTATAAATAACTTTGTAGTAATTGGTTGGTTTTGTTTAACAATAATGTTTTAAGTTTATCTCATGTTGCGTGCAACTTGAAGCACGCATGTTCGTGGTTATTTTGATTTGTTCTTCACAACGGTGGCAAAAAAATACTGAGATCCTAGAGTCCTCCGCATTAGAGAGCAGATGGCAGTCACTGTGGAGATTTTAGTTGATAGAAATACCACATAACCCAGCCATTCCCCGATTACTGGGTACCTGGATCGCAGGTTCCCTCCACGCGTAAAAAAAAAGGTCGGTGTCACCCACTGGCACATTTACCGTAACCCGTTATAGCTTTTAGGGGGAGGGGGAGGCCCTCCCCCTAAAAGCTATAACGGGGACGTCACGGTCAGCACACCTTGAAAACATTACAATTAAAGTATTCTACGCACAGACCTAAAACCTAATGTCTCTTACACGGCCCATATACCACTAAAACTGCGGTTTTTGAGGCCGGCTAGTGGTTAAGAGGGCTGTAATGGATGTATAATAGAGCAGAACGTGTTGCCGTTTAGCTAATTAGGAGTCTAATGTAGGGTAAATGTGCCTTAACTATAGGTTAAATATTGCCGGTTTACTGATCTTAAGCCGTATGGGTCGTGGGCATATACTTAACGCATAGATCACTAGATACGAGTAGGGTGAATAGATACGTAGCACAGTTTTTTTTTTTTTTTTTTTTTTTTTTTTTTTTTTTTTTTTTTTTTTTTTTTTTTTTAAATGGGATTGCTTGGCCAGCATCTAGCCAGGGGGCAAAGATGTGGCCGACGATGAAGCGAGCTCACCCAGAAGATGCCTATTCACTCGTGCCTTAAAAAGGTCCAGGTTATATGAACTCGGAAATACAGACGCCGGCAGAGAATTCCAAACCTTAGAAGTGCGCATTATAAAAGAAGATGCAAAGCGCTTGCTTACAGTAATCTTATAGTAGTTTATGAAAACATTATATATAATATATATGGTTAAAAAGTTAATCGTAAGCTGTTGTATACAATACTTTTACTATGAATCAACCGAAATTAATTAAACAAACCAAAATAATGATTATAATGAAACAAACTCTCCCGCAGTAACGACTTGCAGGCCAAACGGGTCAGTGTTCGTTGATATCTTTCGTCGCGTTCCACGGCGACACGTGATTGGTCAATTTCATTATAGTTCACTAACGGCGACACGTGATTGGTCAATTTCATTATAGTTCACTAATGGCAACACGTGTTTGGTCAATTTCATTATAGTTCACTAACGGCGACACGTGATTGTTAATAGTACATTACGCTACAAGTGCAGAGAACAGGAAATTCGCAACGAGTGGTGATAAATTAAAACACGACCGAAGGGAGTGTTTTAAATCGACACGAGTTGCGAATTACCTATTCGCACGTGTATCGTACCAAGTTTTACAGTACATATGGCTCTTTAAAGTTTCGACATATGCACGTAATCTGCTGATTGACACTCGTGCGGTAATGTAGCACCATATGTACTGTAAATTTCATTATAATTCACTAAAGACGACACGTGGTTGGTCACTTTTATTAATGTCCTGTAGTGGTGTTGTCTTATGAGTTCCGTGGAGAAAAAGTATGTGATTAGAGTTTGGTCAACAAAGTCTTCAAACGTAGTAGAAAAATGACAATAATAATGATTATGCGCTATCAGCATCAAGCTTAACTGACCATTCGTGAACCTTATTGCAACGACATAAGGTCTACTAATGGTCAGTTACTGTGATGATGATATTACTAGCAATGTGTTGCGCGCGCAATTTTTTCTAGCTTTTAATACTACGACGGTGGCTAACAATCGTACATTCTGCCTGATGGAAACCAGACCCCGTAACATGTTAGAACTTCAGAACAAACACAAGGGCGCTACCGACCCTTTCATGATTTGCGGATTCGTTGTGTTGACTGCTAAAGACAAATACAGGTCCACTTTCAACACAGCGCGTCCTCGGGAGCTTTAGCGTCCTTACCACGAGCCTAGCTTTCCACTTTCCAGCTAGCACCATAGTAATAATAATAATTGTATGGCATTTATTTTCGAACCGTGAGGTCTTCGAGAAGACAAGTACGGTTGCCAGTTTTGTTGCACTTTTAGCACCACCCAGGGGTCCCGTGTAGGGTAACGGTGGGTAATCCCTACGGACGTGGTGCAACTTCGACCCCCGTAGTCACGTTTTATGTCCAAAATGTACCAGAACGTCACATAAAACATAATGGTATAAACCTCGGAGTAAGGATTTATATAGAGATCCTATACGAGTTTCACAAAGGGGGGCAGAAAGGCTCTTAAGCAGCTAAATTGAGAACTAGTCTTAAACGTCTAACGGCTTACTATAAACAACCTCTTTAATTTGGCCGGGTAATCATTTATTTGCCTCAAACTATTTGACTTGACGTTTAGGTGACATTGAGGCAAATAAATCTATATCCCTCTCTGTCGCTCTTATTCAATTCGTAGCGGTATTATTATTTGACATCTAAGTACTCTTGGTGTACTCTGAGGTGTAAACTATCGTGCGAGCTAAGCAGAAACGCATAACACCACATACCTAAAGAGTACCTAATTAGAGTGGTATATTTGTGCGTAAAACCATTTCTCCTATTTGACCTTTGCAAATGACATTTATATTTGTTTTCGTCCATCCCGCCAACTATGATTGATGCTCGATTGACATATCTGCGAATGACTGACGGTGACAGACCTCGATAAGAGAGATACGACGTGAGATGCAACTATGGTTGATATATGATATGATTAAATGAGGACCTGTCTATAACGTTATATCGCAAATCTGTATGTATATATTAGAATACCATGTGTCAATATTATCGACATGATACCCACCGATTTCTACCATCGCCGTGGGCAGCACCATATCAGCCGAAGGACGTCCACTGCTGGACATAGGCCTCCCCCAATTTCATAGGGGGTACATGCCATATTAGCCACGTTTGGCACGCGGGTCGGCGATCGCTTGGCATCCTCACACATTAGAACCTAAAGGTCGCGTACGGTACGGTTTCAGGGGAATTTCCTCCCTCGGAGGCTCCGGTCGCGGAATGAGCTCCCTGCTGAGGTTTTTTGAAGGGGGATCTTCAAGAAAGGGGTGTATAATGTTATAATTAATAAAAGGGGCAATGCGCATTGACAGCCATTTTCGCAGGCGTCCTGCGATGGGCTGCGGTGACCTTCAGGCGGGCCGTGCGCTCGTTTGCCACCGACTTGGTATAATAATATAATAATAAATAAATATTAGGGGACATTTTTTACACAAATCGAACTAGTCCCACAGTAAGCTCAATAAGGCTTGTGTTATGGGTACTAGACGACGATATATTTAATAGATATATACTTAAATACATAGAAAACGTCCAAGTCTCAGGAACAAATGTCTCTGTTCACCACAGAAACAAATGCCCTTACCGGGAATCGAACCCGGGACCTCTAGCTTCGGAGGCAATGACACTACCAACTAGGCTAAACAGGCCGACGAAAATGCGGCTATCATTTTACCTTACAGCCCAAATGGAAACTATTTACACTTTATAGGAATTAGACCAGTTCCCTCACGGTGTTTTCTTTCACTGAAATGCTACTGTTATATCTCAAGAGTTTCACTCTTGTCGGTGCAGTTCTCTCCAGTCCGTTCTACTTAATGCCAGTTCCTTGACTTCACGATACGACCCGACGTCTGCCTTTTTCTTGATCTGGTCCAAATAACTAATACTCGGCCGTCCTCTTCCTCTCCTTCCCTCAATTTTCCCCTCCATTATCGTTTGTATTAGACCGTCGTGTCGTATCAAGTGACCTGTAATTTTCCCTCTCCGAGTTTCCATTGTATGATTGATGGTTGTATTGTATATACTGTTATATACAAAATGATATTTCGTACATAAGCTTTTTGAAAACCCCGGGAAAACTTGACATCCAAAAGGCAAAAAAATGGCTAAAGGTGTACGGTCAGTATCAAAAGTAGATACGCGATTTCAAGTCTTTATTATCAGGGAATAAGAGCACGACCCCTTCATTTGCGTAGCTTCTTTTGATGCCTACTGTACTAAATCTTGCAAACTAGTAATTTTAGAACCTCGGTTAATGACTCGACGCACCAACGCAACGCAACGATTCAAGGATGATTCACAGTAGACCGTTCCGTGTCCGGGCCGGCCCGTTTTCTTCTAGAGAAATACGCCGGCCGTTACGTTTGCTGTCATAGAAAACGGGCCGGCCCGGACACGGAACGGTCTACTGTGAATCATCCTTCACGTTGTTACGTCGCCTAAATAATGTGGTTCAGTTTTTAAGAATATTTTGTATTGATATGTATGTTAGTATGTAAGCAAATAAATAAATAGAATAATGTCTTTAGTATTTTTATTAAATACTAAGACGCTCCAAAATATCTTATTGATAGTCATATCAATGGCACAGCCGTTGCATAGTGAAATGTGTACTTCGATGTTTACCGACTTCACAAACAAACACAGACACAAGGATGACGAGCATCTGCAGGGTAACGCTGTCAGATAAGTAAAACTTTTTATCAATGTACACAATATTTGATTAACTGGTAATTATGTACCTATTTGTAATATTTCTGTATTTATTTGTAAAGATTTATACTTGAGGTATACCCATACACAAAGTGGTATAGTGAATATATTCATATTTACTAGTGTCTTGGCCTATAAATGCCTTAATTACTTAATTTGATATGTTTTATCCATCATTCCCTTACCTAATCGAAAATAGAGTATATAAATAGTATTTTGCAAGGGTAAGTAAATGAATAAGATTATACGGTGTTTGGCTATTGGTTCTCGTATCATTATTCACATTAAGTTGATACCGTAATCACCTCCTTACATCTGCTTTGTTTGACATATTTCACAATAAAACAGAAAACAAAAACACAACAGAAAACAGAAGGATGTTCTATGTTCGTATGTTCGTCTTATAAACAAAGTAGCAAACTCCAACCAGTAGTCCTTCGGAGGAATGTGAGAAAAAGAGCTAAAAGGGTAAAATATACCCATAACGTACCTGATATCCGAATGTTCTCATCATTAGGGCAGTGAACTGAACTGGTTTGTCTTTAGGTGTTATGACGGAACCAGTGACCAGGGGATCAAGTGGACAGTTCGTGATGTGCCGAGTAGGTATATATGCACTTAAGCCCTATCAGTAACAATGACAGTATTTTGTACCTATCTTACTCTCATTTCATATGATGGAGGGATATTAGTAGACACATCTAATATTAGATCTGTGTTAGTAGAGCTACCTTCCTGATTTAGCGGAGCGGAGTCGGTACGGGGTATTTTATTCTTTGACGTGAGCTCACAGCATGTCACCAGTAGTCACCACGCCACAAGTCTGCATTCTGCAATATCAACTGCGGCGCTACCGCGAACCGAAATCGAAATATTTGTCTCTCTGTCGCACTTGCATATTCAACCGACACAGAGGGAGATAGTTCGTTTTTGGTTCACCATAAGCCCTCTGACAGATTCATAATCTGAATTCAGTATATGTGGGCTCGTCCGTACTAATTGCATAGAAAGTGGTGCTTTCGCCGGAATCATAATCTCAATTTTCATATTCTGAATCCATAACGCATGTCAGTATCATTCTGACAGTTCAATCGAAGAAATTCATAATCTGAAAAAAATCATAATGTGTGGATAATAGATAATTATAATTTGTATGGAATTCCGTACTGATTCGGATTCAGACTGTGTAAGGCCAGTCTTAGGGATGATTCACAGTAGACCGTTCCGTGTCCGGACCGGCCCGTTTTCTATAACAGCAAACGCAACGGCCGGCGTATTTCTCTAGAAGAAAACGGGCCGGCCCGGACACGGAACGGCCTACTGTGAATCATCCTTTACTCTACGTAAGCCAAATTGAAAGATCACCGGTACGATTTCGAGTCCTGTCATATTCTTCACTCCGTCGAACTACCATAACTAATTCTCATGCGGGTGTTATGCAATTTTAGCACAATTTAAAAGTAGCGCCCGCCCTCGCAACATTTTGTCATAGACGTCGAAAAAAACAAAATGGCGTCGATTCATTAAAACTTGGCTGATTGTGTACCAGGATAGACCCTAGCCACGCTGAAACGGCGAAAGTTAGATTGCGGGCGATAATACCAACATTACTGCTTGATGAAATGATATTTTTAAACCAATGAGTTGTTTTGTAGACGAAGACTTTTGCATGTGCCAGTAGTTTGTTCTAAGTTGTGAATTTTCGGGGAAAATATTGCTCTGAAATGGTACTATTTATTTTCTTTACGCTATTAGACACTGGTTGATGAAAATCATATTTTTAAACCAATGAGTTGTTGTTTAGGCGGAGTTTTTTTTAGAAATACTTTTACTTTTACTGTTATAATTTTTCTAGCTTTGGTATTGTACGATTTTCTACTATTTTCGATTATAGAGTTCCTAGGCACGTTACGCGACCAGTGTCAGTTTTGCGAAGAATCTGAAGGACGCGGTTTTTTCATTTAGAGATATTAATATTTTTACAGACCCTGAAGAAACAGTAACTATGCATTTAATTTGGTAGTTATTGAATGGGGAATCCATTAAAAAACGAAAACACGTCCTTTCAGTTCATTAACTCATCCAAGCGGTCGCAAACTGAAAACTGGCACACCAAATTAGCTGGCCAACCGACCTGTCGACCCTACATTACGAAACTTATTACCTACTGGTTGATATAATAACTTTTAAAACCTATGAGTTGTTTTTAGGGTTCCGTACCCAAAGGGTAAAAACGGGACCCTATTACTAAGACTTCGCTGTCCGTCCGTCCGTCCGTCTGTCACCAGGCTGTATCTCAAGAACCGTATTAGCTAGACAGTTCAAATTTTCACAGATTGTGTATTTCTGTTGCCGCTATAACAACAAATACTAAAAACAAAATAATAATAATAATTAAGGGGGCTCCCATACAAAAAACGTGATATTTTAGCCCTTTTTCATGGCTACCACACGCCGAGCTAGATCTCAAGAACCGTAATAGGTACTAGCTATTACGGTTCTTGAGCCGTAATAACTAGACAGTTGAAATTGCACAGATTATCTATTTTGATTGTGGCTACAACAACAAATACTAAAATTAAAATAATAATAATAATTAAGGGGGGCTCCCATACAACAGAGCGGTTCCGCTAAAACAACAAATACAAAAAAAACTCAATAAAACAAGTGTTTAATGGCACCAGCTTTTAGCCTTTTTTCTGGTACGGGAGTCCGACTCGCACTTGGCCGGTTTTTTTTAAGACTAAGGCTGTGTTGCACCAAACTGTCTGTAATCGTAAGCTGTGTTCGTTAAATTTGAATAGTAGCATAATAATTTAAAAAGTTATAAAAGCGTTTGAGTAACGGAAGGTAAGCGGCATTTATTAGCGGTGTCTTTATCTACTATATATAAATAAATATTGAATAAATAAAATTATTTATTTATTTACTCGTATGTTCGCTGTGGAATTTATTATTCATTGTGGGAGGATAATCTTTAGGTACTCATTTTGTATTAAGCAGTAACACTGCTAACGAAAATTCCAAATTCAAATTAAAGGGAAAAATTTTGTGCCCCGAGCAGGATTCGAACCGGCGACATCTGGCATACGCGGCCAATTGCTCTAGCCACTGAGCTATCGGAAGATCGGAACCATTCAAACCTCAGCACAGTATAATATTCTATATACTGTGACCTCAGGCACGACCGCACGATATCCTTCATTGATCCTGCTCGGAGCACTAAAATTTTTAATTTCCCTTTAATTAGAAATAGGATAATCTTTGTTAATTTATTTTCTCGCAATCGAAGTGAAAAGTGAAGTGTCTAACTCTGGTCTAAAAGCCGTATTATACGTCAAACCATCTCGTGGTAATATGGCTTAATTTAGCTCCTAATTATACCTTCGATTTGATTTTTTGAATAGAATGAGCTCCGCGGATGCCGGGGTTTTCACGCGGGACTACAGTATAGGGTTCTTCAAAAAAGGAGTTAAAAATAGTTTTCGCAAGGGTTGGCATAGGCTGTATATTTGTTGGCCTTTGACACGAAAAAAAACATTCCCTTTATTAAGTGTGTAAAGTGTGAACATGGTCATGGTAATGCAAAAAACGTATTGAGACAACTATATTTTAATATAATTTGTAAAAGATTTAT
The DNA here is from genome assembly GCA_905163555.1 of Notocelia uddmanniana. Taxonomy (NCBI): domain Eukaryota; kingdom Metazoa; phylum Arthropoda; class Insecta; order Lepidoptera; family Tortricidae; genus Notocelia; species Notocelia uddmanniana. Next base: position 27,197,050 of record LR991060.1, read on the forward strand.
AGTTCTTAATCATGGAATAACACACACGTTTATAAACGTAACATGTTATATGTTATGTTAAATTTATTGCCACATAAAACATATTTATGGTCCGTCACGCTCAGAGTCGGGTTTTGACCTCGCAATCATTATCTTATCAATCATAAATCATATTTGGGGATTCCTGACGTTGTGATTTCGAATTTAAATTAAATTTGGCGATAATAAATCATTAAATCTGTCAAATGCGGTTGACAAAATAACGAAGAGGTTGTAAAATATGGGAAATAACTATGTTTAATATTTATAGGTCATAAGACTTTCAATGTTTCTAATTCATATCAACTTAAAATCTATAAGGCACCTAAACAAAAGTTATACCTTTCTAATTCATGTCAACTAAATTATAAGGTAAACAAAAGTTATAATATAATTAACTAAGTGTTTAAAGAATATTTACAGGTATAAAGTGTGATTAATTAAATATAATTTGTTTTAAACAAAACTGTGTTTTTGTTTTAAAGACGTGTGTACGAGGGTAAAACTGAAAGTTTCGGGAATAGAAGAAAATATGCAGTATAAGTGAGTTTATTTATTTTTATTGTTTTTCAAAATATTCTCCTTTGTATTTCATGCACTTATGCATGCGTTCAAACCAGTCCATAAAGCACTTTTTGAACTCTGAAGTAGGGGTCGACAAAATGGCTATTTTATAGGCCTCCACTGCTTCTTCTGGCGTCTGAAACCGCTGACCACGCAGTTTGTCCTTGATTCTGGGGAATGTAAAAAAGTCGTTGGGACTTAAGTCAGGGCTATATGGAGGGTGGTCCAATATTTCGACTTTTTCACCGTCCAGGTACTCAGTTGTTGTCCGAGCGGTGTGTGGGCTGGCGTTGTCGTGGTGAAGGATGATGCGACGACTAGGGTTTGTTTTTCGGAGTTCAGCAAAGACGTTCGGCAAACAAATAGTGGTGTACCAATCAGCATTGACTGTTCTACGATCCTCAAGAGCCACAGTAGCTACGTGACCAGATTTAGAGATAAACGTAGCCACCATCTTCTTAGCCGTACTGCGAGAACGAACAACTTTTGTGGGTTTGAGCTCGTCTTCGAAGACCCATACTCGGGATTGGTTTTTAGTTTCAGGCTCATAAGCGTATATCCACGACTCGTCACCTGATACTATGCTAAAAACAGCATTTGAGCGTCCCTTGTTAAATCTTTTCAAAGTTTTGCGGCACCAATTGACACGGACTATTTTCTGCTCGTCAGACTATAGGTGAGGTATCCAACGGGAAAATAACTTTTTCACGCCTAATTCTTCTTTTAAAATAATTTGTATTTGACTCATTCCAATACCCAGGTGCTCTTGAATTTCCCGATATGTCACATGTCGGTCTTCATTTATCAGACGACGCACAACATCGACGTTTTCTTGCGTGACTGCCGATTTTGGTCGACCTTCACGCACTTCGTCGGTGAGGGATACACGGCCACGTTGAAATTCTGAATACCACCTGTATATTGTAGTCTTTGAAGGAGCTTCAATATTAAAAGCAGCAACCATCCGCTCTTCACATTGTTTTTGTGTTAGTCCACTTTTAAAGTCATAATAAATCATAGCTCTGAAATTTTCACGGCACAATTCCATTTTAAGCAGTGACTCGACGACTTCAATAAACAATTGAAACCGAACCATACTTTTTTTTTTCTAAGTGGCCAGTGTGTTGAGATAAGGAAACTTCAGAGATTATAAAAAGGTATAATACATGTTAAAAATAAATTAATAAGTATTCGATTCCCGCCACTTTCAGTGCAAGCCTCGTAGTTTTGAACTAGTAGCGCCATCTCTCGGTGGCTAGATCAATACCCGAAAAATGCACCCGAGTGAAGAAAACCACCTTTTACTCGTTTAATTACATTCAAATATTCTTTTTCTCGTTCTTTAAATTCCATTACAATACATAGCAAGGCCACACAAATGGAGACTGGAAGAAAAAACGCCGGTCAGTCCGTATGTGGACTTCTTTTTTTTTATTTATCATCTTTAATTAAACGAATCGTGGCTTGGCCATTGTCCGACTTACCTGCCTCGACGATTTGAATCTCAGCAAACCGGTTATGTACAATGTCTTTTTATTTTTAAATAATTTATTTACTAAACCACTCACAGAACAGGCATTCATCAACAATATAAAAATAAATCGTATACTTATTTGCACTTTTTGTTCATACTTGAGCCATTTTTTAAAGCATTCGTATTTTGAAATCACGATTCCATTTTCGAATCGGCATTTTCGGAGTTCGCGCGCGAAACATTTGGCGCGTCCGAGCTGACTGCTGTCAGTTCTGAACTCGGGGGCGTTCACGAAGGGCCGGGCTCGTTGTTCGGCTTACTTCGGCTATCGTTCTCTCGCTCAGCCGTAACTCAACTGTCTTTAGTATCTGTACCACCAATGAACCGAGTCACAACTCAGGATTATTCTACTCTTGTTTTAATAAAATTCTCGAACAACGAGAAACGGTGAGTGATTTCAAAGTAATATTCTAGTGTAGTTTTGATATTTGTATCATTATTACCGCCACAATGACGCGTATGCCCAAATTTGGACTCGTACTCGATTGTGTTATTGTTCATTTCGCGTCTGTACTTTCTGAGTGTTGTTTACATTCTTATACAGCGTTTTTCGATGAGCCATGGTAATAATTCGATGCCTAATAAATAAATACAACTGATTTTAACATTATTTTCTAATGCGATTGGGTTTTCGTCGGTATTTTGTCAATGTTTCAATCATAACCTCAAAATGTATGCATTTCCTTCGCTTACGCACGGCGCATACTAGATGGCGCTAGTGTCGGAGGCGGAGCTTGCTAGAACACTGTCTGTCATTCATTTTCATAATAATTGAAGGTTAAAAAAGATTAGCTATTATTTATTTTTATATAATTTCCACCCTTTTAATGGCTATGGATTAGGGGTCTGCTGGTTATTAGACTTATAAGGAGCTACCAGTTTATCATTGTACGAATATATTTTTTTTAAGTGTTGATATGTCAAAATAATGGCGCTAAATTATTTATTTGGCAGTTTAGTCATAGCTCATAGGTAACCACAACATTCAGTTTGTGAAATTTCAGAACATTGCTTGGAATATAGGTAGGTAATGTAGAAGCGAGCTAAGATGAAGTAAGTATTTACTTAATTTGGCAATAGGTATTTAGTGCATTAGAATCTTTAATATCTTTATGCTAAAATAAAACAAAAATAACACAATAAATCAATCTTCTATTCGGCGCCATCGCCATTAAAGATTCCCCCGTACGAGTATCCTATGGACGCTTACAGACCCCTGGTGCTGCGAGCGTCAATAGGCTGTGGCCGCTTACCATCAGACGGGCCGTATGCTTGTTTGTCACCAACATGGTATAAAAATATATTTTTCTCAAACATGCAATGAAATATTGATGTTATGTTCCTTATAATAGGCTGCGAAGTATAACGTTTCAGGTGCGGCTAGGACAAGAGGTCGTTAATGGTATTTCATACAAATCTTGCAGGCCTAGGCCGGCAAAGTCCTCTTTTTTAATTCCATTCCACATAAATTTGTGGCACAGGCATCATGACATTCTGCCACTATGCGTATTAAAAATAAAATTTTGTTTTTAATTTGTTGTTTATTTCATTGCATGTTTGAGAAAAGCACTATACATACCTCGGCGGGAAATTTGGGGTTGCCCGCCTTAGACCTATCCTATATGTCTTCGGCCGGCAACCCCTTTCGTCCCGGCCTCTGTAGTAATGTACTATTTGTAGGACCGTTCGACAGTCAATCCAATGCTCAGAAAATAAGTGCTAGTGAAGTAAACACACACAATTGAGTTAGCCGAAACAGTAAATCTCGCGGGCCGCGGCTAACGCACTCAACACGGGGGCTCGAGTGCGCACTATTCGAGTCGATCGTCGCCTGATCCGTACCGTTAGCAACGAGAAACTTTATTACAAACAGTGAACGAAAATTATAAAGGATTTCTCACTAATTTCAAATAGAATCAAAAAAGCTCGATTATCGCGAAGGATGTTCAAACAATCAGTTCAGTTGGGCGGAGCAGTAAATCTCACGGCTAACGCACTCAACAGGGGGGCTCGAGTGCGCACTATTTGAGTCGATCGTCGCGTCGCCTGGACGGCTAGCATAACTTGGCGCGCGAGCTATCTTACGCGCGAGATAGACTATCCGCCTCTTTCTAATTGGTACACACAGAAAGAGACGGATTGTCTATCTCGCGCGTGAGGTAGCTCGCGCGCCAAGTTGTACTAGCCGGGCTGATCCGCACCGCCAGCAACGAGCAAGGAACTACTTATATATGTTAAGTCTTATCAATTTATTATGTTTTAAACTGAAATTATGGAAAAAGGCGGTCAAATACAAATCCGACTTGCGCACCGAGGGTTCAGGTCAGGTCAGGTTCAGGAAAAATTGTACGCCATAGGTACAGCGCCATCGATCGGTGCATTATAAAAACTTAGTTTAGAAATGTTTGTTGATGAAAAAAAAATCTAAAGAGAGATTTAATAAAAAAATTTCTTGCAATATTTGTATTGATAATTTAATATTTTTTTCTTGGCAAACTTCGGTGATAAGGGGAACGGTATTTTTTTTACATTTTCCTTTATAAATCTAAATTTATGCAACGTTAAAGAACATAAAAAAACTGTTTTAGGATATGCAAATCAAGTGCTTTCATATGACACCCCCTTTGACATAGTCACTAGACTTTGAACTTTTACCCCTAATTTGCAATGTGACAGACATAATGGCACTGTAAGTGTTCCTTTTTTAATATTTTGGTACGGAACACTAAAAGTATTGATATATCCAATAAGCTGATTGAAGGATATGCTGCTTTTATGAATGTTTCAAATAGTAAGGTTGCCATTATTTCCTTTTATTGTATGTAGTAATATTACCCCCGTTTCCCGTTAAACTCGTTTTTAATAATAATAAATCTTTATTTGGGCCGTATTATATTCATAGTAGGTTAGTAAGTACTTAAAAGAGAAGGGTTAGTAAGCGTACATTTAAACAAACATGGAAGACAACAATACAATACACTACTTTTATAACACGAATTTTGCAATTCCCTTAACTTGACTCAATCAAAACTTTAATATGGTTTCTAGCTGTAATTTATAAAGTCTATGTCTACGCTGTTGCCAGGTCCTGGACCTGTAGTGAAACTTTTTGCAGATGAAAACAGGGCCTCTAATAACATTCCTAACTCATCAAATTCCTAGACATTTCGAAGTTTGATTATATCGACTGTTTTCTTACTCTTTTCTGTGCGTAACAAAAACATTCTTAACTCTTCCTTTTACTTGTACTGATATTTCATTCAGCCATTTCTTTATATTTGAACGTGAGACTCCGGAGGTTAAATGAAAAGCTTTTACAGAAATCTTCATATCCTATCATATCACACCAAAGACAAGGCCTTTCTCAACGTCAACTTAGAAAAACAACATCTTTATAAACTAAATACTATCCATACATAATTCAAAAACCCCGATATCTCTATAATACATAAATCAGACCCATCTGCTACGCTCTCTCGTCATTTCTTAAAAAAAAATTTTTTTCGTCATTCGTTGTTTTTTTTTCTATGCTGCGGACGGTCCAAGGCGCTGACTGATTTACGGCGTGCGTGGCGCGCATTCCCTCCCTTCGAAAATTAAAACGTTTTTTGAAAATTCTTTCAAAATCAAGCATTTCTAATTACACCTAAGGTTTCGCTGCCGACTTGTGGTTTATTTTATGAATTTGACTGATACGGCTGATTTAAAAAGCTGGGCGACCGAGCTCGTTGAGTGAAAGATGTTTATTCCTGTTGTTTTTATCTAATATTTAGAAATATATACCCGTGTACCGTATCTGCAGTACAGTTGCATAAGTCTCGTAAAATATAGGTACTACAGTAGAACTGTGTCACTTTGTAATATTGAAAAATAAAATAAAAATACTAAATTAAATTATTTTCAAAATTGCTTCCTTGGGGTTAGATATGAGGATGTCACGTATCATTTGTGGTATATTGTCCAAAAAAAACAGTCTGAAAGTTATTTTTGATTTGAATTAAAAAAAATGGCTGAAATGTGATGGTGTGGTATATTTTTAGAGTTTCCTCAAAAAGCCCTTTCATATAATACGACACACGATAGGTTCCTGAAAAAAAAATCTCACACAAGAAAAATAATGACTCGGCACTCATAAGGATTTTTTTTTAAGAACTGCGGGTCAAAAATTTTGTTTTTTCTTTGGAATGGGGCCGCCCCGTTACGTACGCCGTCCACTATATCGCAAAAATTTTAGTTCGTCGCGCTTACATACACTTAACAGAGAGTGCATGGACCATACTATGTTATGAAAACGCTTCGAATAGTGCGTAAAGGTACTTTCGTCAATGGGAATAACTGACTTCTCTCACGTTTGCAACAGACCAACAATGGCGTTATTATTATGCAAGCAGTAAATCTGCCAGTGACGCAATCTCTTTATGACGAGTGATGCATTACGGGCTTTGTCTGACGAGACATAAATTACTTTTTATGGCTTGTGAAAAAACGTTTGGAAAGTTTGAGGGATTAGTTACGCTTACATTATAATAACTAGTTTTTCTTAGTGAATTTGTATTACCTAACGTAATTGTAGCCAGCATTATAATTTCTCAATTAAATAACTCAATAGTATTAAAACAAATTTAGTACATTACGATACAAGTGCAGAGAACAGGAAATTCGCAACGAGTGGTGATAAATTAAAACACCGAAGGGAGTGTTTTAAATCGACACTAGTTGCGAATTACCTGTTCGAACGTGTATCGTACCTACAACGTTTTACAGTACATATGGCTCTTTAAAGTTTCGACATATGCACGTAATCGTGCGGTAATGTAGCACCATATGTGCTGTAAAACTTTTTATACAACTGCAAGTCTATACCATAGACAAGTCATTATATGACTGGTGGGAGAATTAAAATGGATTTCCATTATATTATTATACAACTGTTATTTTTTATGCCCGTGTTCTGCACTGAAAAAAAAGATTTGTTGACAGTAGCCCAAACGTTAGCTGCTAGTAACTAAATCGGAGGACTGGCAAACTGAGAGTTTACTAGTAACCAAATTAGTTGTTCAAAACTAGCATAATTTTGGTTACTACTAAGCACAATTTGGCTATTTCTCAAGTAGCCAAACTAGTTGAGCTATCCTTTTTTTTCAGTGTGCCACCATATCGATTTATTATTAAATCAAATCAAATCATTTTACTGTCGTAGAAAAACTATTGTGTGCAACGTTACATAATTAGGTCTTAAAATACTCCCGTGTTTAATAACGAAACTCGCTACGCTCTTTTTTATACAACGAATCTCCAATTTTAAGAACCCCTATTATGTACCTTGTGCATAAAATACTATTTATACTACGACGGAGGCAAACAACTATACGGCCAGTCTAAAGTAAGAAGACACAGTGGCCTATGGACGCTTGCGACTGCAGAACAATCACAAGCGCGCTGCCGACTTTTCTTTGATATGAGGATTCGTTTTATTGATCGCTACAGACAATGCATGTGCCCCACTCTCAAAACACATCCTTAGGAGCTCTCAAATCGAAATCCATTACAGAATCGGAATTCAATCTCAAATATCAAGATAATGTTAATTAATCGTTAATAACTCCGCTCATGATCCCATCCCGGCATTTGTATGATTAAAATCTTCCATACAACCACAAAGACTACTTTGATATATGTATAAATCTTTTATGATATGAACCCTACCAACTCCCTTCAAAACTACAAGCGAATTTCAACTTTCGAGCTACATAGTAAGGTTCAAATTAGGTTGTTCAGTTCTATACCACCTGTCAAGTGATATATTGGCCTTAAATAACATATCTTATTTATGTTGAATGGATAAAAAATGTATAAAAAGTATGTTTTATTATAAATCGGGCAGGTAAGAGTGGGTGGATAACTAAATTTGTACGCAACCTTGTAATACAAGTTTGTATGTATGGACAGCTGCAGATAAATTGAAAGAGATAGTGTTTCTTTCTCTGTTTAATAAGCTTATTGTGTTGCTATCTGAGATGTTATTAGAAGTGGAACTATTCGAGTTATCCAACAGGTTTTATAACGCCTGGATTAGGTCCGGTCGGCCTCACAGTAATATACCTTTTCTCAAACATGCAATGAAATATTGATGTTATGTTCCTTATATAATAGACTCCGAAGTATGACGTTTCAGGTGCGGCTAGGACAAGAGGTCGTTAATGCAATTTCATACAAATGTTGCAGGCTAGGCTGCAAAGTCCTCTTTTTTTTAATTTCCATTCCACATAAATTTGTGGCACAGACACCATGACATTCTGCCACTATGCGTATTAAAAATAAAACTTTGATTTTTTTGTTATTTATTTCATTGCATGTTTGAGAACGTACTCAAACATGCAATGAAATAAAGAACAAAAAAATCAAAAAAATCGTACCTCGGCGGGAAATATGGGGTTGCCCGCCTGAGACCTATCCGACCTCGCTTCGCTCGGCCGTCTATATGTCTTCGGCCGGCAACCCCTTTCGTCCCTGCCTCTGTAGTAATGTACTATTATACCTTCTTGCTTTGGGAGCGTTCATGGCTCAGCGGCGCCCACGTACCGTGTTCGTTATCCAAGTTTAAGCGACGTCGGCCGTATTCACTCTTGGATAGGTGACCGCTTTGAGTGGTTACTAACTAAGCCCTCCTTGCTTTGGAAGGCACGTATAGCTGTTGATCCCGAGAAAGCAGGCGCTAAGCCAAGTTAGAGGCATTCGGGCGGCTTGAGAACTTCTAACAGTTAAGTTGTCCACTCGATTTACAAGCCTTATCCCACTAAGGTCTAGTTTCCCCGTTAAGTTAGAAGGTCAGAAGAACTTCTAACAGTCAAGTTACCCACTCACTTGAGAAGGGGGTCGAAGTTGCACCACGTCCGTAGGGAGTACCCACCGTTACCCTACACGTGAACTGTGGGTGGTGCTAAAAGTGCAACAAACTGGCACCGTAATGTCTTCTCGAAGATCTACCGGTTCGAAAATGAATGCCATACGATTATTATTATTACTCCACTGCTGGCGTCCTACACTATTTGCCGACACGTGGTGTCCATTCTAGAACCAGTCTGCCCCAACGGCCATCGGTTCTTCGACATATGTGGCCTGCCCACTGCCACTTCAGCTTGCTAATTCGCTGAGCTATTTATTTATTTATTAGGATTTGTAATGGTCGATACAATACACATTCATAATAAACTATACATTATGACTGATCTCCCACTTACAGGCAATCACAGAATGCACTATGCCGTATGTTAGCTATGTCGGTAACCTTGGTTCTCTGCCCTGATAGTAGATTATAACCAGCTTTAAAATGAACGCCTAACTACTAAGTAGATATTGTTTCAATGTATTGGTTTCAGTCTGACGCCTATTGGCTATGTGCGAAGTAGGTGGTGGGGGTAAACTAAGCGATCGCAGTGCACACCATGGCAGAAATGTGCAATTTCCGGGGACTTATATGTCAAATTTACTTCAACGTTTCCTATTGGTTTCCTGCGATTCGTTTCGTTTGTATTTATTTATTTTAATTCTTATTTATTTCAGTCAAATTTCCAGTAAGGGGTCTTTCTCGCTTACTAAAATAAATAAAATATTCATGCGTCTTTATTTGACATCTCTGAGTTTGACATTGCCCCGGGACCCGTGACGTTTCTGACGTGCACATAGCCAATATGCTTACTCGTGTTAGCGGGAACACACAGGACGGGCGTTCCGTTTAAGATAGTTTTTAGGTACTTTACCTTTTGAATTATTGTCTGACGACCAATCGTGTCAATATAAGGAAATGCCATCGTCCTTTCTTTGTTGTTATAATTTAAAAGTGTTAAAAAAAACAGCAGGAGACTCCGTTACTCTCCATTAACACGGTTATCCAAACTAAAATAGCAATTTCCGATAGCACTGGCCGATTAAAAAAATAAAATAGAAACAAAAGCTTAAAAAACGTCACACGTTTGAAAATGGAATGAGTTTAAAACGATATATAACCGCAACCTTCGACACACAAAACGTTCGCCCATTAAACCCTATCATAATTCAACTCGATCGAGTTTTCAACTGGAGTCTATCGAGAGCAAACTACTCACAATCTTATTACGGTCTTAACCTTTTTTTCCAATTTAAACTCTAAATTATCAACACTAAGGTTGAGTTTCGATGGCGCTGTGAATAAGATATAGGAGTTTTTGAAAATTGTTCCTCCCTATGACACTCACGCTAAATCTCTCGGAAGGCGGTCGCCGGCAATAAATTTTTATTTCCAAAATAAAAATAATAAAAATATAAATAAATGGCCGGAAACATTTGTCCGGCCGCGTCAAGCGTAATCCAGTCCTGATTTATTATTAATTAGGTTGTTTTTTCAGGAATTACATAAATTCGTAGTAAGCCGACGGGTTGGGTATTATTTAATTTAGGCTTTGTTTCGGATGATGCTTGTTTTGATAAAATACCTAAATCACAACCCGAACGGTATGAGCAATGTTATGGCCATCTTGATTTGTGAATATCGGATTTCAATACGAATTTTTAAATAAACATTTTTCTAGATATAGGTAGAAATATTTCAAATTTGGTTTATTACCCATTCCCTCCATAATAGTTATTGGGAAAAAAACCTTTTACTGGTGAACTTCAAAAAAGATTGGATTTACACTGTCACCATTTTTACGATGGCGGTTGAAATGTTACGGCATTTGATCAGCTAAGATTGTTTACCATAATGAGATCTTTTATTCCTTCTCTTGTATTTTTTATAGTAAACAGGATATTGTATTTTTTCATTTTAGGCTACTTTTTTACAATACACAATGGGTATGTATATTAAAGTGAAATAATAATATACTTCTTCCTGAAATTATGAATGAACTCTTTTGTGATTTGTGCCCATCTAGTTAAAAGTACAAAATTAATAACTTACTACCTACTAGCGCCATCTAGTTCAGTTGTCGTGAATAAAAACTTCACGAAACGCCGCTAAGTGGATAAACTATGAAATATTACTGTTTACGAGAGTTGAGACAGTCTTATTGAAATATTACGCTAAGCAAACTGTACTTTTGGAAAACAAAGCAGTTTCTATTATTTTGTGTCAGAAAAAATAGTTCACTGTCAAATTATGTAGCTTTTAACGATTATGTTTTAACTACAAAAAAAAAATTCAGTGTTCGGTTTAATTTATTTTATCTGCAGCCTTTATTTTACTTTATTTATAGTTTTATTAATAATTTAAGAAAAACCCAAGAAATAAATATTTTTACCCAAACGCCAACTTTCCTTACACCAAAACGCATCCTTGAAATTGTATTACTGGCCGCAAGGAATAAGTAAACGAAAAAAAAGAAAATTCAAATTTGGAATGATAGTGACTAGGGATGTAACGGAAGTGGTTTTAACGGAAGCAGAAGCGGAAGCGGATGTTTAAAATTTAGTTTAACGGATGCGAAAGCGGAAGCGGAACTTAAAACGGAAACGGAAACAGAAGCAGAAGCGGAGCTTAAGGGCAGGTCCGTATAAAAAAATAATCTAAATATTAATAATTTTTATTTTAGCATTAAAAATGTGAGACCTTTTAGGTTTAAAAAAAAATAAAAAAACATAGTACGAACAGAGTTTTTAAATTAATAATACGAACGAAAACCAAACTACTAATAAGTGCAGCACGTGGCAAGCCGGGCGCCGACAATGACTGGTATAAACCTGTTTGTTTCTAATGCGCGTCGCCCATGTCCCACTGCCGCGCTAAGCTTTGACATCCGCTATGACTTCCGCATCAAAAATAGCAGTAACGGATGCGATGCGGAAGTGTAAATTCAAGCGGAACTTCCGCATTTGCGGAAGCAGAAGCAGAACTCTGTTACATCCCTAATAGTGACTCGCCGTTGCGTCGGCGACCACTAATCGATGCGCGGCACTGCGCTGTCTTCCTTCGTCGGTCATTACGCACCTTTATGGGCGCCCGCCCCTCCCCGCACGCCCCGCGGACCCCTCTAAGGCGGCAGAGCACATGACGAATCAATATGCCCCGAACCGACTCAACACTTATTTATTTGACACGATTTATTAGTAGAATGCTTGTAAACTTTTATATTGGGCAGAGTTCCTATGTTTCGGGTTATTGGCTATATCTTTGGATTTTATATCGTCTTGAAATATTCTGGCTCTCTGAATATGTTATTTAAAATGGAGTCAATGAAAATCTTGGGACATTTCCGTGATATTACGAAATTAATCACGCGTATACAACATTCTAAGACTATCCTAAGTATGAAACTTTAATATAACGAATTGCATAACCTTGACCATTGGTGACATTGACCTTGTGGTAGCCTGCACGTCGATTTCCCGTCTGATCTTGAAGAAGCTGTTAATTAATTGTCTATGTATAATGCACTTATCATATTAAAATTTTACCCTTTGTCTTCTTGGTCTGCTTAGCCCAAAGGGTATAACTGAAATCCCCAAGTTAACTTTACCTAAATATGTGAGTAGATTTAACCGGTTAGCTACCTATGGCAACGTAACTTATCATGAGCGTCCTCCCCCTATCTAAGCGGTGCACCAAGATATTTATGCGGTGAAGATGGTCATCTTCATTTTCTTTTGCGGCAACTTTTTAAGGCCCTCTAGTTCTGCGAGAGTAGGTATTTAGCGCTGTCCTGGCGGTGAGTGAACAAGCCCGCGCGGACGAAGCGACTGTGAACTCGGATGACCCCGCTAGCTTCATACTGGTCACAGTATAGAAATATAACTGTATTTTGACTTAAGAAATGCATTAATTATGATTAAACTTTAGTATGTAATTGATATATTTTTTTAATAAGGTAGTAAATAAATAATTGAAACTGAACTTACGGTAAGATCCATTATAATGAAAAAAAAACAGAATTCGTAGTACATACCTACAACCCTGAAATTCGTTATTTTAATCTATGAAACCTAAGAACCTAAGAAATATGTCTTATACCCTTCTACTCGATTTGTTTAATAGGGCATGCAATTTTTATATAATTGTGTTATATTAAACAGGGTGTTATATTTATTTGTCGTGAGCGTGTTATCATCATCATGTATATGTATGTATGTATAACACTTTATTGCACAAAAAACAATAACAATCGAAACAAAATAACAAAATGTAAAAGTACAAAGGCGAACTTATCCCTATAAGGGATCTCTTCCAGCTAACCTTCGAGAAAATGAGAAAAATAAATATAGTATACAAGACAACAAACTAATTTTGCACAAACACGGATATTTAAGAAAGCAATGACAGATTATCAATACACGTAAAACTAATAAGCTTGTATACACTATAACAACTATTCATGTAAATATATCATCATCATCATCATATCAGCTGATGAACGTCCACTGCTGGACATAAGCCTCCCCTAAAGAGTGCCACAATGACCGGTCCTGCGCCACCCGCATCCAGCGGACTCTCGCGACCTTTACCCGGTTATCAGTTCACTTTGTGGGGGCCTATCTACGCTGCACCTTCCTGTACGTGGTCACCACTCGAGAACCTTCGTCTTCGGCCCAATGGCCATCGGTTTTATGTGCAATGTGCCCCGCCCACTGCCATTTAAGCGATTCGGAGGGCTATATCGGTTACTTTGGTTTTTCTGCGGATGGCCTCATTTCTGATACGATCGCGCAGATATACTTCCAGCGTAGCCCTCTCCGTTGCTCTTTCCTCTTGGTTACAGGTGTATAGTAGAGAAACACAGATAATTTAATGGTTTCTATTGTGATGTCGTAAATAAACATATTTTATTGCGCTTACATTGCAAATGCTGGCTGAACCCTACGAGATAAATAAAAATAATGTACTACAGTATTGTACAACTTAAAAAGGTCTACAAAAAAGTCGCTTATGGTATATGTCTATCTCTTAGGGATAACCCACAATAACCATTTTTTATCCTTTACTTTTTACGAAAAATAATGGCTTATTTACGAAGCGATTTTAAGCAATACAACATTAATCCTTCTCAAATAAAATACCTTAAATACATTTTGCATTTTATATAGATCAATATGGCACTTGACAGCATGTAATTTAAATAAATATTTTTGAAGATATTACTGATTTAAAATGCAGGAACATAGCGGTTGCGGCGGTATCGGCCGGGTTGTATATAAATACATTCTGTAGTATATAATTATAATTAGTATCAGCATTGCACCCGTACGAAGCCGGGGCGGGTCGCTAGTATACCATAATCAACTTCAAGTTCGAGTATAAAGTGTCCGATAGTAACGACAGTTGGTGCTACATGGGCATTTGACATGACCTTCATCTTGTACATATTCAGCTTAAGACCAACTCTCACGGAGGTTTTACCAAGGTCATTGAGCATGGTACTTAAATCCTGTATGGTCTCAGCCAAGACTACTGTATCGTCAGCAAACCAAAGATGAGTGATGTACTCGCCGTTTTTGTTGATGCCTATTGCCTAGGCTTCTCCAGTCCAAAGTCTTGAAAACATCCTCCAGTGCAGCGGAGAACAGTTTGGGAGAAATAGCATCTCCCTGCCTGACTCGCGACTACAACGGAATAGGTATCGAGTTCTGGTACTGGAGTCGGACTCACATAGTGGCGTTGTCGTACAAACACTTCAGTACTTCGATAATAGCGGTAGTCTACTTGGCACCGCTGGAGAGATTGTAGTACAGCCCAGGTTTCAACCGAATCGAAGGCCTTCTCGTAGTCCACAAACGGCAAACAGAGGGCACAGGCAACAGGGTATACTCCTCAGTCTACTGTAAAACCGGACGAAGCGTATGGATATAAGTTGATAATGTTCGACTCTTCATATACACAGGCCCAGTAGTAGTGAACCACGACTGTCATAAAATTATACTAACATAGTTTTTTCACCGAGAGAGCGAAGCGTCTCCGTTTCAGCTCTCGACAAAAATTCTTTCGTATGTCTGTCTGTTCAAATGTTCTCCTCTACAGGTCGCATTTCTCAACCGATTCTCGTGACATTTTGTGAGCAGGTTCAATAATTATAAGTATATAGGTTTAATTATATTTTTGTCGAGACGGTATTTGTAAATTTTGATGTCTGAAAAAAAAAAATTTTTTGCATGGTCTACAGCTCACAGAGACACTAGTTTTAAGCTTTATTGTAACAGCTAACACTTAAGGAGCCACGAGCTTAGAAAAAACGTTAATTTAATTTAATAAAATACAGATATTTTTTGGTGGTTAAATTTATTAGTCTAAAGTTATTAGCTCTCAAAGCATAATAAACTGTATTCTTTTTAAATAAATACCAGAAATGATTTTCACATAAAGATGATAAAAGAATCAATATGGTATATGAAATGATACCAAACTTGCCACGGTAGCTACCTGGAAATGGGTAGATTTATTAAAAGAAGATTAGCTAGAAAGATAGATAGTGTATAAATTTTAAAAGGAACGGCAACGCGAATTTGACACCTCTGGAGTTGCAGGCGTCCATAGGCTGCGGTGACCGCTTACCATCAGGCGGGCCGTTAGTTTGCCACTGACGTGGTATTAAAAAAAAAGACGGTCGGAATAAATGTGGTGAAGCTCATAGCTTAATAAAAATATTCATGTGCAAAGCAGTAGCTCTCTTACTATATCTATAATTTCTGGTAATAAACATTTCATTTATAATTTTACCATGTTTGGTTCCATTTCTGCAGGAGTTCAGTTTAGTTGTTATACTGTCATTTCTATACTGTGGCACTATGACCATAATTTATTTGTTAATAAATACGACGTTTTTCGTTTGGGTTTTTATTGCCCTTATTAAATAACTTGCAACAATTATATAAATTCGTCAAAAACTGCTTGTCTGGTGCACGAAACTGTCGCGGATAAAACTGACACAGGTCCGTTGTCCGTAAGCGCCAGCGCGCGACTGATCGGGCCTGCCGAGCCTCCGCGCTCGGCATTTTGTAGGTATTTAAACATATTAATTAATACAATCATTTTATCTTTTTAAATTCTGCAAAAATGTCTAGAAATACTGAATGGCTTTAGTTTAGTTCAAAAACTTTATTTAAAACATCAATAGTTTAGTCGTCAGATTGTAAATGCTTTACAAAAAGGAGTAACTTTGGGGACTCATTCTATCGAGCGAAGTTCATTAGATCGTGTAACTGAGTGCAACTTTGACTAGACTAGATCCTTAAGTAAAACATATATTTTTTTCAAATTTTTAAAACCCTAATTCTACGTTTCAGTTTGTTTTTAGAAAACTCGAAAACGCTAACTCGCTTGACGACCTAGCCTTAAGGTGTTCGTGTAATAGTTTTATGAGCGCCATAAACACTAACGCTTCATATTTACACAGCTATTGTTTTAAGCATGTTTGTAAGGACTTTATTTTACACAAGGCAAATGTAGACAGAACAACCTATACAAAGTGGCGAAAGTATTCCAGTTAACCTTTGATCAATTAAAAATCTTATCCCAAAAGAATGCAATAGGTAGTTTAGATAGCATTTTCAAGTAAAGCTTTAGGATAAGGTAGATAAATTGTATAATTGATGACCTCCTCTAAGTTTTGGAAGACACGTTAAGTCATTGATCCTGGTTATTATCTTTGGCATCTTTTGTTAAGTTATGACCTCACTTGGTTGTACCATATCAGCCGAAGGGCGCCCACTGCTGGACATAGACATCTCCCAATTTCATGGAGGGTAAATGCCGTTTATCGACACGCTTGGCATGCGGGTTGGCGATCGCAGTGTCTCCGCCGCACTCCAGGGATGCAGCTGCCCATCCCCCGGCGGCCTTGGTCGTAGTTTTACTACGCTACGCTAATTCATGTGATTGGCCTGTACCCGTCGAGCGGTCCAATAAAAATAAAAATAAATTAGAACGAGAAAAATTGAATCATTGAAATTTATCGGATCTAGATACGATAAATAATAATAATTTCATAAATCTTAATCTTATTTCATATAACTTTGAAATTAATATTATATGAATGCAATACCTTCTATAAAAATAACTACTTAATATTATTAATGTTTCTAAAAATACAGCATGCAAAACAATCCAATCAAAGCACTGTATACCACTAAATTGTTTTCTAACGCATGTTTGTACAAAAGTTTGGAATAATAAAAGGCTATTTTATTTTATATTATTTTATTTTTATTTTTTAATTCATGTGATGAGGAGGTGCCTTCTAAGCATTCTCTATGACAGTGATACACATCTTCTTATATATAATACTCGTACATATTTTATTTATTCCGGCTTCTCGTTCATAATATTTCTGATGTCTTAATTATTGCGTGGGAACATTAAAGGGCATGGTGACTCAATATAATTGATACGACTTACGTGAAAGGAAAATCTGACTCATATTAGGATATTTGCATGTCGACAATGTTTGCTGGACTAGAGCGGAAAGTTGAACATTCTTAAAAATAAATAATATCTTAGGAAACGAGAAAGCATATGTTGGTAACTGTGAGTGGTGCAACTTTCAAACAAGCTATCAAAGGCATAGTTACCACTAACACTTTAGTGGTATTAGCTGGTAATTGTCCAGGAAAAAATGGCCTTTGTTAAAGTTAAGTTCATAAATATAAGGTGCTTCCAAAATAGATGCCAATTCTTTAAGGGATGTTTAATTATATCAAAATAATTTACTTTAAATAGGAATTAAAACTTTTTAAGCATATGAAATTTTTGTTTTCATTTTCCTAACAAAATAATTAAATTAAAACTTTGCCCAAATTTATTGCGCTTTAACTTGGCAGTTTTCTTAAATATCCAAAAGCTTTTATGGTATTATAATATACTTCATAGAAAACTGCCAAGTTAAGGCTCAAAATGCATTAAGCCGCAGTAAATTAGTTTTACTGCAAACAATGTAGTGCTGGACTTGGTACCATTTCAGAGAATCTACGGAACTTGGCACCCATTTAGATCTCAATTCTTTTGTCGGTGAAGGCAACAACCAAGCATCGCATATTCTGAATATTGAACTTGGCTCCCATTTTCACATTTATGTTTTTGATGGGATATTATTACTTTTTGTCAATCTTCGCCAAATGTTGCTTTTCAAGAGCGCATGCAAGAGTTACAATACAAAATACCCAAATAGCTATAAGTGCACCTCAAATATTTGAAGAGTTCCCTCGATTTCTTTAGGACCCTATGATCGGATTCTTACCTGATAACTATGGGACCACCCCTGAAATATACCGTTTCAAACAAAAAAAGAATTTTACAAATCGGTTAATAAATGGCGGAGTTCTGAGGTAACTAGCATAAATAATAATAATAATAACTTACTGTGGGACTAGTTCGATTTGTGTAAAAAATTGTCCCAATATATTTATTATTTATTTATTTATTATTCTATTTTATTAATAACACTAATTAAAAATCACCGTTTTCAGATTTTTTCTGGTGTATACATACAATTACCAAGCTGCATGCCAAATTTCAGCTTTCTAGGTCACCTGGAAGTGGGTTAGGTTTTTGATTACTAGTCAGTCAGTCAGTCAGTGGTAAAACTGCCGTTTTTTGGAATTTAATATCTCAATAAATATTAAACCTATATTTATGAAATTTGGGGTTCTAGTTGTTCTAAAGGATCTTAATATAGTCTGACAATAAAGAGTAGAAATTAATTGAGGTCGCCACTGTGCTTTAACGGGCAACATTTATACTAGGACTCGATTGATATTGATACTTGCTTATAATAATAAATAAATACAAAATAATATAGTACAATATATTCAATATTTTGTAGTAATATATTCGTTAGTCATAAAAATAAACACGAGAATGAAAATAAAATATGATATTTTATTGGTTTCGTCCAATTTATTGATTAAAAAAGTCATATATCAAAGTCGTCTTATTGTTTTTGATGACGCCCTTTTCTGTGCTCTGTGGGTGTTCCAAACTTGCCGTTATTCTTAAGTACTTTTTTTATTCACTATATTCTTAACACTACTAAATCCCTGAAACAATGTACATTTTAAAGTTTTATACATATTTATGATCATATCAATAAGTAGTACTCAAAGTTATTTGGGTATCCGATTACAAGTGTATTAGTATCTATGTACAAGTGTAACTATTTAGTATTTTAGGTTCTCATTATTTAGTAATATTTAACCTTAACAGGCTATATGTACTAAATCGTTTTACACTGATTAAGTTTCAACCTGTACAAATAATAGACGCGTTTTACCTGAAATAAAACGCATATTAAAATACTTACCTCACTGGAAGCTTTATAATTGAGATAGCATATCTGTTTCCGTCGAATTATCACCAGTTTCAGTGCATTATTTGACTTTATTTCCGGCGATAGTGGCGACACCTGGCGGACCGCGCCATTTTTTACCAAGTTAGTAGATGTCCGGTGAGTTTTATTTCATTGGCTCAATTTCACCAGGCAGAAATGAATGGAAAGCTTCCAGTGAGGTAAGTATTTTAATATGCGTTTTATTTCAGGTAAAACGCGTCTATTAAACTACTTGACCGTCACTGGAAGCTTTATAATTGAGACCTGCTTGTTATCGCCTGGTGCCGTCACTTATAAAATAAAGTCCATTTTAACGTCAATGTGATTCTTTATAAAATAAGGTATTTTATAATAAAAAACAGAAAAATTTAAATTTAAATATGTTAATTTTCTAAATAATTATGTAATTTTACAACAGATGTAAACAATCTGCAGACTAACTTAGCAATCCGTTGCTTAAGTAGCCAAGTATTCATATAAACTTAAATTTGATGACAATATTTTTATCATAAGATGCCTATTTGTATAATACAGTATTATGTATAAGTATGCAATTTTACATACCAAAATTAAATTTACTATTTATAAATTTCATAATCACTTACACGGGATCAAACAATTGCGTTACATTAGTAGAGGAAGAAGTATTTGCATTTGCTACTTCTCTCCTATAAAATCTCTGAAAGGTATTAGCTGATTGCCAATTACCACGTGCCATAATTTCATCGAGGTAATGATTATCTAACCAACTCTTAGAAGCTACAGCGGATCGAATGCTACCTGGAGCAGCTGTAATATCTGCTTCTTTAAACAATGTTTTTATCCAGTTAGCTACAACTGTACGGGAGGCTGCCTGCGGCTGACCTTTAAGTGTAATGAACAAATTAAATGATTTTGCAGAATTACGTCTTTCATTTAACAGTGATATAGTTTGTTCTATCCAGAATACGGGATTTAATTTCCGATTATTTGTATTTATTAACAACTTCCAACCGGACTGTCTGTATTTACTGGAATCCGTTTTTGAGCCAAATCGAGGCCAAAAAATTATACTTTCATCTGATTTTATACAGTGATCAGGGTCAATTGCAAGCAAGGTCAAATCATGTATGCGCCTACCAGAACAAAGCAGTAACAAAGCTGCAGTGTGACGCGATGTCTGAAAAACGTTATTTATATCTACCTCATAATCAGATAAAAATGTTATCAGCTTGCTAACGTCCCAAACGGGTGGTTTAGTATTTTTAGGACATTTTAAGGAAATCGACTTTAAAATGTGTTTTACCAGAACATGTGAACTCAAACGACTCTCGGTCTCAGTATTACACAATGTGGAAACGACCGACTTGTGTAAAAGTATAGTATTATAAGATAGTTTATCTTTTAAATACAAGTCCGATAAAAACTGTGCCAGTTGTGCTCCTGTTGGATTTTTTGGGTTTATATTTTTAGTACTTGACCACGAAATCCAACGTTGCCAAGCTGTTTTATAAGTTCTTAAGGTCGATTTTCTCCAAGAATTTTGAAGCAAGGTCTGTTGTTCAGTAGTCCATGATTCTATCGCCTCTGACCACCCCCACATTTCCAAACCTCGAGAGTGATGTCCTCGACTTTGGGAGGTGGTAGGCCTGTCGATGTGTCGACTAGATTCTTCTGCAGATTCCTCAAAGTTATTGGTGCTGCTAGCGCTCGGGCTCTGAGATCCGCGCGCCAGAATACCTTCTCCCAGCGGGGTACCACCATCAGAAATATTCCAGTCGACTGGTTCAAATGGGACAGAACTCTGGGAACCAGAAATGGTGGTGGGAATACCCACGCTAGTGGGTAATTCCACGGAGTGCTGAATGCATCGTGGTACAGGGCTTGAGGATCTTTCAGGTCTCGAGACACATAATTGTGCACTACGTGGGCTGTTGCCGAGGCAAACAGGTCGATTACCGGCGTCCCCCACTTCGCAAACACTATCTCCAGGCACGCCGGTAGTAAGTGCCACTCTGAAGGTTGACGGTGACGTGACAAGTTGTCGGCTTGACAATTGTACTTGCCTGGTAGATAGTGTATGCTGAGGTGTATTTGATTTCGGTCTAAGAGATCCAAAATCTGATGGGTTATGTTCATCAGGGCCAGTGATTTCGAGCCCCCTTCTTTTCTTAGGTGAGCTACAGCCGTCCGGCTGTCGCACTGTATTAGAATCGAACTGTGACACAACAGTTGGGCATGGTCTTGGAGAGCGTGAAGAATGGCTAGCATTTCCTTCTGATTGCAATGAAGGTTCTGCTCTTCTCGATTCCATAAGCCCGAGAGAGCTAGATCGTTCAGCTGTGCCCCCCAAGCTAGGTCCGATGCATCGGTCGTTAGGAAGTTGGCAGGGGGAGGGTGATGCAGGATTGTTGACGCCTGACAATTCTGAATCCACCAACTCAATTCGTTCAACACGTCTTTCGGTATCAGGAACGCCTTGCTCGAAGGATTTGGCAAGGTGTTTAAAAACATCAAAAGTCGCCGATGATTGAGCCGTCCCCTTGGGACTACAAAACTTGCGAAATTTAGAGATCCTACGATCCTTTGAGTATCTTTCAACGTAATTTTTCCTTGTGTGAGGACTTGATTTATTTTTTGGCTTAGTGACATTACCTTGTCCTTTGGTAGGGATTTTAGATTGTCCCAAGTTCGCCAAAGTATTCCTAAGTATACTATGCTTTTTTGTGGGTGGAGGATTGACTTGTCGAAATTTATTTTCCAGCCGAGACGTTGAAGTGTTTGAACTGTGATTTTGACATGGTCGTGTAGTATGCGAGCATTTTGATGGACAATTAAGTAATCGTCTAAGTATACTATAATTCGTACATTCCATTGCTGTGGCAACGTTTGAGCTACCCAATTTGTGAGTATCGAAAACGTCTTTGGGGCTGTGCTCAAACCGAATGGAAGGCATGTCATTTCTAGCAATTCCTTGTCGTAAATGAGGCGTAAGAAGCGCCTGTGTGCCTCGGATACTTTCACGTGAAAGTATGCTTGGGATATGTCCACTTTGCACATCCAATCGTTTGGTTGGAGAAAGTCGGGAACACGATGCATGTTTATGAGATGAAAAGGTTCGGTCATTACATAGTTGTTTAGCGCTCTTAAGTTGAATATTGGTCGTACTGACCTGTCTGGCTTTGGAACCAGGAATAGAGGGGAAATGAAACTCGGTGACGGGCGCGCCACCTTTAATACACCTTGGGCTTTCATTTTTTCTACAACAGCAGACATTTGTTCTGATACAGGGGTGTGAACAAGGGGTGTGAATGTGTTTACATTGGGATACACTAATGGGGGCTTTGCAAAGAAGGGTATGCGATACCCTTGAATTAAGTTTAATGCAATTTCTGGTGCTCCCATTTTCTTCCACTGTGTATGAAAGAGTGCTAACTGACCTGCTCGGAACGGTTCCGAGTCATTGTTTCTGCCTTTTTTGGTTGCCTCTATATCCTCTACCGGAATTTGCTCGTCCTCTGCTACCTCCGCGATCGGGCCGCGAGCCTCGATTCTGAAATGTACCTCTTCCACTTGTGTGGTGGTAAGTGGTTTGATTATTTGGAGGTTGAGTTACCCACGGGTAAGTTGGTTGCTGACAACTTTGGCAATTGCATACACCCCGCGAGGGTGTATTGTTACAAACCTGTGTATGCGTATTTTGCAAGGGAAAATACCCTGTGTTAGCATTACCTTGAATTCCACGCGATGGAATTCCATGCTTTCTAATGCCTTGCCCCCGCGAGGGGCGGCTATTATTTGAGTTAGTAGCCTTGCCTGTATTTGGTTTTAGAGGCCAAAAGGCTTTTCGAACTCCCCCTGCCTTTTCAAGAGTTGATGTAAAGGGTTCTGCATCAAATATGTTAGATGTTGAAGGGGGAATCTTATTTACCATAGTTTTAACCAATGGGTCTCTGATCTGGTTCGTAATGGCATCTCGGCGCATTTCGATCGCCTCGGCGCGGTGGCCACAAACTAATTGCAAAAGGTCAGAAGAAATCTTTTGCAAATCTCCTTTGTGGAAAAGATCGTCCACTTTTGTGTTGAGATCCTCAAAAGTAAAATTCATACCTTTTGCCCACGATAGAAGGTTACGAATACTATCCTGCACAGCCTGTTTTTGCTTTAAGATACAATAGGTTATGGCTGCATATGATTTATCAGCATAAGCTAGATGACGTAAGGTATCATACATTTTTACCTCTTCGTTTGTTTCCAAGTCTATGAAACCTGGAGTATGGTTGTAAAGTTTTTGTGTGTCAGAGTATCTAACTTCAGACCAGGCTGCGCTTCCTAATTGCTGAACGTCAAGAAGGAGTTTTAGAAAAAGATTCGGAGTCTTGGGAACAGTCGGTTCCTTTAATTTAGTTTCGATATCGAAAGTGAACGACAAACCTGCATCTTGACTTTCAGCATTAGGGCACGGCTCATCATTAACACTATTATTATCATACAGATCGCCACTCACTGCTGATAAAATTGACATATTATCTGCATTTTCGTTGTGGACAAAATTTTCATGGTGAGTTCTAAATTCATTGCAACTATTATTATCATGGCAAATTACATCATGACCAGATGTAATTTGTTTGCGGAGCTCACCGATTTCCTTAAACAGCTTATTCATCAAACGCGAAGAATGCTGAGAGCGCTTACTTTTCTTATTACGGTTGCGTCGTGACCGCTTCCTCCCGCTCGAGGATGATGAGCTTGATGAGCTGCTACTGTCCGAGCTGTTGCTAGACGAACTTGCACTTCTATTCCGCTTTCGCGCTAACCCACTTGGCCCAGCCGGCGGCTGTGCCAAGTCCTTTTGTTCGTTATCCATTTCTGTAAAAGAAATAGGATTAAATTCTATTCAAAACTGTAACCGATTGTAAAGGTACCTGCAATCGCAAATACAATCAGTCCGAGCTGCAAATAAAACACTTCATTAACTGGTACTGTTAATTTAAAATCATTATTACGCAGTGGTCCGAACAGAAAATCTGTTAAATGCAAATGGCCACGTGCTTTTTATAAAAATTTGTAACCGGGTACTTACATGAGCACCTACTATTATATTAAAATTCCTTGAACGTTGTTCAGTTGAATACTATTTCAAATTTATTTTCAACGTATATCAGTCGCATTCGTTGCGAACGTGTTGCTTCGACGGGAAACTTAACGCCAATGAAATAAAACTCACCGGACATCTACTAACTTGGTAAAAAATGGCGCGGTCCGCCAGGTGTCGCCACTATCGCCGGAAATAAAGTCAAATAATGCACTGAAACTGGTGATAATTCGACGGAAACAGATATGCTATCTCAATTATAAAGCTTCCAGTGACGGTCAAGTAGTTTAATATAAAGATTATTTTGTTTGTCTCATTTGCTTCCTTTATGTGATCGACTAGTGAAATATCAAGAAGTGGCATTTACGCTATATGACACTTCAAGATCGAACATTATTTACCTAATCTCAAATTATTTACAATAGCGAGTTACATCCAAATAATGATTACTAAGTCAATAGCTGTACATCTTTGCCTCGATTCGATAAATATAAAATAAAGTTTTTAGTATTACGTACCCGTAATATTTGCAGTTCGTTTGTAAACTTCTTCTAAATCTAGCAATAACTTTCCAGCTTGAAATTCGGAAAATCACGTCAAAAGCACCTGATATTTTACTTCCCGTGCTTCACTATGAATTGTTTTATTCATTTTCACTTTATTTAGATATTTTCGTCGAACAAAAACTGGGTAAACAACGATAATACTTACCAGCAGCAATTCAATGTTTATTTACGGGCCAATATTTGACAACTTTGACATGACACCCCGTGCTGCCATGTAACGTTCTATGTTAGTTCCATTTTATTTAATTTCTACTCTTTATTGTCAGACTATACATGTACCAATTTTTTTTTTATGTTTCATAGATTTGGAGTTATTGGGGGGTCAAAAGTGGCTCCAAACGGTTCGTGTAATATAACACACGGCTGCTGTTCGCCAGTTCCTGGGGTGAACTTGGCTGGACACGCTGCCGCGTGTCTAGATCAGCTCTAAAAGTATTGGCATCTAATTTGGAAGCACCTTATAAGTATATATGCACATGTTTTCGGACTACTGTACCAGGGGCAACAAAGTAACAACTTTGGTGGTGGGAATAGCCCATAAGAGGAGGTCGCAGGTTTGGGTTCGAGCCAATGAGGTCTTCTTCGCGGAATTTGAGTTCCTAAATGTCATCGATGATTCCCACTAGATTAGCGAAAATCTGTGTTTTTTTTAATTCAATGGTTCTCAATATGCACTAGGCTACCGTGGTGACTTTAGACTCAAATAGTGCATTTCAAAATTCTTGGGTAGTGATTTGTTATCCTACTGCAATTTATAACCTTAAAACGTAAATGAGGTTTCGGTAAAGGAGACATTGTCTCCTATATCGTGCTGCGTTTTTGACAAGTGTCACTGCCACCGTGGAAAAACCATTGGGCCTCGTGTTAATTTTTTACACAGGGTGTCACTATCCATACTAATATTATAAATGCGAAAGTTACTTTCTGTCCGTCTGTCTGTTACCTCTTCACGCTTAAACCGATTTAGATGAAAATTGGTATTGAGATAGTTTGAGTTCTGGGAAAGGACATAGGATATTCCTTAGGGGGTGAATAGGGGGGTAGAAGTTTGTATGAACGAGCGATATTTAAGCCTTTGCCTACTACCTACATTTTCATAGCAATTATTTCTATAATATAACGAGTTGCACGCGGGCGGAGTCGTGGGCAAAAGCTAGTAGTATAATAGTAAATTAGTAAACCATTGTTTAATCACGAATTATAAACCGCCCCCGCCCCCGCCCCCGTGAATATGGGGGAGGCCTATGTCCAGCAGTGGACGTTCTCTGGCTGAAATGGTGGTGGTGGTGGCAATTATAAACTGGTATGTGACTTAAATATTAGAAAAAATATATTTTCTTTTATATCGTCCATGACTAAATTTTACCCTTAGTTTTGTTTTGCCCTTTGTTGAATTCTAATTTTATTTCGTCCCATAGAGTAGAGAACATTTGGTTCTCTCTAAAAATTGGTTCAACTGGCATCATAAAACCGTCTTTACGTTCAATGGTATGAAATGGAAAGCACATAATATTGGTAACTAATAAAAGCACCTATTGAAGAGAGTAATATCGAGAAAAGGCCACTCCACTCCATAAATTAAAAAGCAATTAAAAATAAAAGTACAACACTTAACAGGTCGCCGACACAGCCTACCTGCGGCCGGCAATAACAATTTTCTTTCGACAATTTCGCTTCATTAATAGCCGTTTTATGGACTAATTAACGTTTGTTACTTTGCAACAAATTACTTTTCCACACTCCTATCTCGCCCGTAAAAAAAGATTAAAACCAACTTTATTTCAAATGCCGAAAGTTTGAAATTAGAACGCATTCAGAATGTGATGGGAACGTGTGAAGATTGCCCCTCGATTTGTTACTTCGCGTAGACAAAAATGTCGGAAGTTTTTTTTTAAGCATAAAGGAAGGAAGACGAAGGCTTCCTCTAGTGTGTTTAGGTGCTTTTTATGGTAATCGCGGAGATTTGCAGTCGACTCTTAGCGCGATTATTCATGGCTGGAAATTAGGAGGAATAACATTGTCGCCAAAAAGACCCACGAATTTGGCAGCTCTTTTGTTTACCATCTATATCTAGAACATATACATATAATTTTATTTATTATGGTTACGTTTTTAAATCTTGAAATTCTTACGTAGGTGTACATACCTATTTATAATTTTGTATTTCTTCATTTGAAGGTTACAATTTTGTTGACATTTTGATAGTTTAGTAGGTAGGTACTAACCACTTTACAAGTTTTTAATACCTACGGAATATGCCAGTTTTTCATTATCTTAAATTCAAACAAGGTATACTTCTCACAATTGCGAGATCTTCAAATATCCCTATTCATTCGGAGCAAGAGTTAAGAATTGCCAGTATTATAATATTTCGTTGCAATTTCATCTGCGTGTAACGGAACGTTACAGACAGAAGGGTTCCGTAATTTTGACCATTCAACGGAATTAATTTCGGTGCTGAAAAAAAGCAGACATGGAGTGTTTTCGACGTAAATAATACAAGAAATTTAAGTTTATGAATATCTGCGGTTCACAGTTGATCTATAATGTCTGTTTAGCTTATCAGTATATTTTACATGCGGACTAGGTATTAATTATTAAATTTTCCATGTAGAGTTCAAGTAAAAGAGCAACTGCACTTTGTTTGAGAGAGATGTTGTAATACATGTATCTAATGTATAAGGTATACCTCTACCTTATCGATCAGTTAATATTAAACATGAATTTGTCGTATTTTTTTAAATTCCTATCTAAATTCTTTTCAAATTCAATCGTCAAAAACCGTACCAGCCGAAACGCTATTGCTGCCAAACGTTTAATTAGGTTTTTTATCGAGCATTCGTCAAACATTCCATTTCGTCGTTGGCTCAAAAGTCGTTCCGTACCACGCAACATTGGCACCCTCGAATGCATAACAGACAACAGGCAACAGCTAATCCGAACGTTATCGTAAATTGTCAGTTTATGACGTGCGGAACGGCCGCGGGGAGGAGGGGGCGAGTTTTCTAATTTGGCCCCCTCCGCCATTTTGACGCGCTAATTCGTGTAAGCAGTTTCTGAACGCGCTTGTTTTGAGCTCTTCAAATTTACACAGGCATCACTGCAGTTGAAGGAAATTTTGTGTGTATTATAATAAGGGTGATTTTTGAACGGTTGGCAATTTCGATACGTTGGCAAGGGCGTCCTCGGCTTTTACCTACAGTGCAATTTACATACATTCTGTTTGTTCGGTTTTTAAATTGGGAATTAGCTGTGTTAATTGCGATACGTTGTTTTGGTACGTCATTGTAATTATTGTTTATTTGGACGTGAAAGATGTTTGTTTAATCCGATATCAGGGAAGTCTCTGAATGTGTTTCGTGCGATATAAGTACCTACACATATTATTCACACATTGCATAAACCAACGCGTGTAGTAGAATTGCTTAGGAAATGTCCTGTAGCATTTTTAACAGACCATAGACTATATTAATTACTTTTTTTTTCAAAACTGCGTAATACCGCTTACTAAGTACCGCATGCTTTTAGCACATCATAATTATCTCTGAGATCAATACAATCTAGGGTATACACATAACAATGTAAGTATGTAAAACAAATCCACTACAACTTAATTTTGCCTTCCAAACGTATGATTGACATACTTCATCGCTTGCTTTGAGGCGTCAGAAAAAGATGGGATAAGTTTCTAAAGGCAGGATGGCCTATCTGATAATTTGACGCGTGGTACGTTTAATTAGCAATACAAACAGTATAGTTTCCTGGCAGCTAAACCTATCTCAAACTGAAGACTAGATATAGGAAACATCGATAAGTGCAGCACATAGCAACAAGTACCTACCTGCAACTAATGTCTAGATGCAAATATGTTATTACCGGGTAATCATTTGTAGCTCGTTTTATTTTAACAGGCGGACGGACGGACGGACATCTAATATCCCACGGACATGAAACTGATCTGCGGCCGTATTCCGATATAACTGCAACGGAACTTTACCACCACTTATTAAGCAGTATTAGATTTTGCTCGCGACTATTTATCTTATATCGGTGGCAAACAAGCGGACGGCCGGCCTGATGGTAAGCGGTAACCGCGGTCTATGGACGCCTGCAACTGCAGGGGTGTCACATGAGCGTTGCCGACCCTTTAAGAATTTGTACACCCCTTTGAAGGACCCCATATTGTAGTCCCTCAGGAAAAACCTCGGCAGATAGCTCATTTCACAACCGGAGCGTCCAAGGAAGGAAATTCCTCTGAAACCGTACCGTACGTGACCATCTAGGTTCTAGGGTCTGAGGATGAATGCTCTGCTGACAGCGAGCGGTGCGATGGTAGGAAAGCGGCCGTGGGCATTATGTCGAACAGTTCTTCGCCAATTGACACCGCTTCCATTCTCAGAATTATATCTCTAGATTGATTACACATAAAATGGCTTTGCAAATCTCGTATTACTTAAATAGAACATTTAGGCCACAAGTACTCTTTACGAAGTCGAAATCAATAATATATACCTAAATTAGAAATAATACAATGTACAAAACAAAATTAATTTGATTTGTTACAGACGTATAAGGTCTCTAAGTGTCTTATTAAAATAATAATAAAAAAGTACCTACCCTAATCAGAGAAATCAGACCAACATCCTGAATGATATATAAGGCTATCCAAGCGTCAACATTAAAATAATAAAATTATATTTTTTGTGTACTACTAGGTAAATAATAATAATCGTATGGCATTTATTTTCGAACCGTGAGATCTTCGAGAAGACAAGTACGGTTGCCAGTTTTGTTGCACTTTTAGCACCACCCAGGGGTCACGTGTAGGGTAACGGTGGGTACTCCCTACGGACGTGGTGCAACTTCGACCCCCCTTTGTCAAGTGAGTGGGCAACTTGACTGTTAGAAGTTCTCAAGCCGCCCGAAGGCCTCTAACTTGTCTTAACGACTGCTGTCATAGACAACAGCCGGGATCAACGGCTTGACGTGCCTTCCAAAGCACGGGAGCGCTCAGTTAGTAACCACTCAAAGCGGTCACCCATCCAAGAACTGACCTGCGCCCACATTGCTTAACCTCGCTTACCGCACGCGGTTCGCCGGCACCGCTGGGCCACGAGCGCTCCACTACTACATTACTAGGTTAAGAGAATTGTTACTAACAGATATGGACTTGGGTCTGAAATAAAATATTTCATTCATTCATTCATTAAAATTCCTGGGAGTCGAAGTTGTCAGAATCAGATCCCCAGTCTGCGCTCGCGCATCAACAATTAATACTCTTCATTTAATCGATTCCTTCAATTATTCCACTTTGATATATGTTAATCCCCTCGGTTATTGTTGCCTATAATTACGTGGGAGTTCCACCAATGACAGGTATTGATGTTTTTAATCTGATGTTAGGATAAGACATTAGTATGCGCGTACGACTGATTTGTGGTGGTGCGGGTAATTATTGGATTTGGGGTTATTTATAGGGGTAACCTTGACGGTCAGACTCGGGTATGATATGACGAGTGGCAGCCATTTTGGTTTCCGAAGTGGGATGTAAAAAGAAAATGACGATAAGCAGAATGACATTATTTTATTGGATATTGCCAAGGATGCTTTAAGCTGAATACATTTAAAAGCAGAGATCCGAAAATATCAAGCTTTACCAATTTTAATAGAAAACAACAACTTATTAACCTTTGGCTCAATTGGCGTAAGCTCTAGTTTTTCAGGAAGCTACTGCCAGTTCCAACTGACCTTCCGTAAACTACCATGTGTTTGATAAGGAGAGGTACATGTTTTCAGCTACATTAAACTACATAATATCATTACCAAAAACCTAATTAAAGCTAATTTATCTCACCACCTCACATCCGTCATTCCATAATCGAAATGTTTTTTTGCTTATCGATGTCTCCCCGGGTTACAATACGTCATGTCGCACATCCACATGATCACCTCCCGACGGATTAGAAACAGCAAACACCAAAACAGCTTAAGCGCCAAAGAAACAACAGGCTTTCAGTCCCTTTTGGAACTCGGTAAGACGTCAATGCGAAGTAATGAGCGAGTATTGGAACGACAGAGGTGCGAAATAAAAGGGGAAAACTGCCGTCAGAAAAGCATGTCACTTACGCCCTCTTTTGTGACGGTTTAGTAATAATGGTAGCATCTGCCACCAGGGGCGCTGGCGTCGCGAAATTTGTCAATTATGTTTTTTTTATGATTTTCTTTTTACGTCTTATGTTAATCTTCTGTTATCAGGGTGACGTGTGAATGTGTTCCCAAATGGGATCGAAAATGCGGCTGATTGGTCGGCTTTGCGTGAGTTTTGGCATTTTAGGTTTACCTTTTTAGAAGGTGTACAGTTCTGTACAGTTTGTCAGTCTTCACATTTATAATTATGTACTTAATTTCACAAAAAATAGGGCTAAAGCTAGTTCTCAGCATGGATTCTATTCTAATAGTATTACCTATAAATGCGAGAGTATGTTTGCCTATTTTTCTTTCTCGTCTACATTTCACCATATCACTTTTTGTTGTTAGATTACAATTTCGATAGTTTTTTGTTTATCCTACTCAGAAGCATGATGTATAGTTACTATTAATTTTGGTATAGAGCACGAATGTCCCCAATTTTCAATACATTTCTTAGGTTTCCACTATGTTGCCGTCTAATATAAAATGCATGAAAAAAAACTTAGCATAGGAAACGGAATTGAAAAAGGGTTATTTTTATATTATTCTGAGCAGGATAAACCAAAAAATTCCAATATAGTACATATACTACATATGTATAACACAAGCCTTACTCATTGAGCTTACTATGGGACTAGTTCGGTTTGTGAAAAAAAATGTCTCCTAATATTATTTTAATATATTGTTATTACTACATTATTATTTAATGCCCTTAAATCTCTGAACAGATTCAGATAACATTTATTTTAGAAATGCCTAAGTAGAATGAATAATAAATAGCGGTACAAGTAGTTTCAATTCTGGAGGAGGGCATGGTGACTTCTTTTATAGAAAATAATTTCAGTAGGCCTCATTTGGTTTTCGAACTTTTTTCGAACAAAATAGACGCTGTTCCACTCGAAATCGTGCGTGAAAGCTAGCAATGTGATATCACCCAGTTATATCACATTGCTAGCTTTCACGCAGGATCAAGTAGTCAGCAGCAGAAGTAAATGAGCAGTATAACACGTTCACAATTATCTACACAGAGGCTTATTCTCTTGATGTTAGAGTCTGTGTGGAGCTCATTTTGAGCACTAGGCCCGCGTAGATACTTCTGCTGCTGACTCTACGGGTACACCTCATCGGAAATATCTGGGAACGATTTGTTCCCAGCCAGGTTCGCAAAAATATCCGACGGGTTGAAAGTATTATATGTCGATTAATTACGAGTACCTCGTCATGTTCTGGATTTTTATTTTATTTTATTGCCAAGTGCATTTTTCATTGCACAATTTAATATCGTGATGTATGTTCAATTGACAGAAACATGTG
Source organism: Notocelia uddmanniana (assembly GCA_905163555.1). NCBI lineage: Eukaryota > Metazoa > Arthropoda > Insecta > Lepidoptera > Tortricidae > Notocelia > Notocelia uddmanniana. The sequence continues at coordinate 27,229,594 of LR991060.1, forward strand.
CAGCCAACAGCTGTCAAAAAGTTATTTAAATTTATTATTGAGAATTCTTAAGTGTTTGTTAGTATGGCAAATTTTAAAAAGAATATATTATGGACACAAAAAGGCACTAATATAATACAAAATTTTACTATAAAAATTAATGAATATATGTCTTATCATATCATCGACATTTATTTATTTTATATATTTATTTATTGATTATATTATATTGCTTTAGAACAAATGCAATTAAAATGAAACATGAATCCTGAAGTACTAGTGGCGCCATCTAGTTTTTCCGTTTGGTACTAGAATCTAGAACATTATCTATCTCTCTCTATATCTGAACTTGATATCAGTTATTTTTAATGCATTAGGTACTTACTCTTCAATATATTAAGCCTATGAGGGTTCCGCTGGTGAAATAATCTATCATTTTGTGTCATAGTCATAGATTTTTTCCTATAAATAAAGTACTTACTAATATTTTAATTATTATTTATAATAATATTTTAATATTATTTTATTTTAGTACCTACTTATAAGAACTAACGTAAGTATAAAGTAAAATTAACATTTACATATCCCGAATGTATTAAATTATTGTTTCCACAAGAATGTAGGGTAGGGAGGACAATTTCATTAGGTACTAATACATAGTTTAAAAAATTGCCCAGTTAATTTTACTGACTCTCTTGCTTTTGATTAAACCGTCTATTCCATATAATTGAATTCTTCATCAAAATCGATTCAACGTTTCGATTAGGTATTGAAATAAAATAATACCTATTAAGTTTTTTGCATTCACAATAAATTCCATCGATAAACTCAAAACTAAAAAGCTGACGTAGGTGTTTATTATTAAACTGAATTTATTATCACAGAAACACCTCATATTGCTAAGATGTCATTAAAATACCTCATTTTCCCGCGCAAAACACCATGATGGATTAACGTCACACGTTTTCTTTTTAAAAGGCAAACAAACGCTGCATACAGCCAGCCAGAGCCAGCTAATATCCGTTAATACCTTGCCAATCATGTCACGAGTCAATTTTCAATTTTCCCGCTTAATAAGAACGTCAACGGCGAACAAAACGCGGTTATTGCGTTTGGTTATGATAAAAGTTAGCAAAAGCTTTATTTTTAAAATGGAAAGTTATTTTCGCTATTATAACGTCAACTACGTGTATGAAATTGCTGTTGTAATTTTGGGATTGATTTCTGTAGTTGATGAAGATAATTTATTTAAGGCCCTCTAGTCCTGCGAGAGTAGGTATTTAGCGCTGTCCTGGCGGTGCGTGAACAAGCCCGCGCGGACGAAGCGACTGTGAACTCGGATGACCCCGCTAGCTTCATACTGGTCACAGTATAGAAATATAACTGTATTTTGACTTAAGAAATGCATTAATTATGATTAAACTTTAGTATGTCATTGATATCATTTTTTAATAAATAGGTAGTAAATAAATAATTGAAAGTCGAACTTACGGTAGGATCCATTATAATGAAAAAAAACAGAATTCATAGTACAACCCTGAAACCCTGGTCCCGCGCACGCTCGACTGAACTCGATTCTCCATACAAACGTAGTTTCGTTCTCATTTTACAATGCCGGACTGAAATAACATGACACATTGTATACATAATGGAATCCGGCATATACGAGTATAGATCGGAAATTAGTTTACCTATGTTGCTAAAAATTGTAATAAAAGAAAATACAGCGAGTTTTTGAGATTTTTAAGTCTTGTATGAAAAATTTAAGAATCGCTGTATTTTTTTCTCTATTAGTATATAATTTCGAGCACAGAAACCAATTCCCGACCTAGATATGCTGGATCCCATTGTATATACAAAGTTTCATGTTAATCCACGAAACTACGTTTGTATGGATAATTGGATATCAGAGATTACTGCGGACTCGTGAAAAAAATGTCGTCAGACTTTTTTAAAAAGAAACTGTTGTATGATACATTTACTATTTTGCACCGTATTCCATTGTAGTAAGCCGAAAAATGTAAACATACTGTTTCATCTACGAATCGTTATCAATGAGTGTAATGTATGACGTAGTTTGAGCATTACGAAATCTGTGCCAAAGCGTGTTAAAGAAGCTGATAGATAATTTCGTCCGTTCAGCAACGAGCAGAGTGGCGCAGTGGAAGCGTGCTGGGCCCATAACCCAGAGGTCCGTGGATCGAAACCACGCTCTGCTAGGCATCCGCCAATTCTTTTTGCTTTTTTTTCTTATAGATTTTGATATGATTTTGTCTCCTTTTGTTGTGATTTTATTAAAGATGTAAATAAATTGTAAACTTAAACATTTTAAGTCATTTTTTGTGCCGTTATTATAATGTTACGGGACTTAATTTAATATTATTTTCATTGTTTGTATCAAAGTTATTTTTTTAAATACTAAGTTGTAATTAAACACGTTCACTTTAAAGTTAATTTCAAATACATATATATGTGCATAAATATACTATGTACGGTTTGTTTTAATTGATTAGTTTGATCACAAGTCCACTGTAAATTATTTTTATTATCGAATTTAATATCGAAGTTATTAATAATAATAAATATTAAGAGAGACAATTTATACAAATAGAACTAGTCCCATGCCCTCACTGGGTATGGGACTAGTAAGGCTTGCCCTACGGGTAGTCGGGTACTAGACGAAAATACTTAAGTATAGGTATTTAATAGATATAAAGAAAACATCCAAGACTCACAAACAATATTCATGCTTAACAAAGCATGCGCAAAGTTTACATTTTATATTAAAATATAAAAGGAAACATAGGTACTTTTGTACAATACGGTTACCAAGGTAGGTAGGTACTATTATACAGGGTGGCCCATTCAAATCGGTCAGTATGGGAAAGTCTAAAACTATAAGACATACGAAGATTTGTTCTTAGGAACCATGTCACCGATTTTACAAGTAGAGAGGTACAAACAACCATAGAGACAATTTTACATGCCTGAACTTGTTGAATATTGTAACGGTGGTCACTTTGAACACCTACTATGATAAATTAAAGTATGTGAAAAAAATGCATTTTATTCATTTTAGACCTTATGTTTCTTAGAGACATTTACTGCTTAAGACCTACACAAACGATATCTGAATAGAAATAGTGTAAGTTTATTTTTTCAAAACAACCGGGTTCGATTCCCTAGCTGGGTACAGTGTTTTTTTTCAAATGTATGAATGCAGTTTTTCTTTTTATCAAAATCGGTGACATGGTTCCTAAGAACAAATCTTCGTATGTCTTATAGTTTCAGACTTTCCCATACTGACCGATTTGAATGGGCCATCCTGTATAAAAGTACAAGCTGTAAATCGTAAAATCCATAAAATAATTCGGTAAGCCTAGGTAAAATTTAACAACACTCATTAAAGATTTATAAGCACTAACATAACATGAGGATATTGAAGTGTTATTGCTCTAAGTAATTCACATGCGATATAATATTCATTTTTGACCCCCCACAACACAATGGACATTGTGCTGATCGCCACGAGCAAGCGCGAGCTGTCATTACGGCAGCTAAATCAAAATGGCCGCCATTTCAATTAAACATAAATCAGCGCGGACATAAACTAATGGTTTCGATTCACTTTGATTCGTGTTACTTTTTTAGACGTTACCTTTATTTGTTTCATTTACTTATGGAGATCATCATATAAGTATCTGCAGCAAGAAAGTGCCTACAGTGCTTTTCAAGTGGCTACGTTGACATTCATTTGTCATTTTCATTTAGCTGTAATCCTATTATTTTCAATTTAACCACAGTAAAAGGTGATGTGGGTTAATATAAAACACTGTAAAAAAAACAGAATATACAATTCCAGCTCTTTCATATCATAGTTCATAGCTACCTTCCCCACTTCCCCTAGCAAATACTTTTTTGAGATATACGATTGTGACAGACTGACAGGCAGACTCGCAACATACCTTCCTAATGGTTCCTTTTTACTTTTTTAATATGGAATTCTAGTAAAAACGATAGTTTTAATGGAGGTCATGGTAATGAAATATGATTTGCTCACACAAAACGTTGTTGTTATCGGCAATCCAAAACACCACCACCACCACCATATCAGCCAAAGGACGTCCACTGCTGGACATAGGCCTCCCCCATATTCACGGGGGGTATATGCCATAATCGCCACGCTTGGCATGCGGGTTGGCGATCGCAGTATCTCCACCGCACGCCAAAACACGCCATCACTATAATCACTGTCTTAAAAATGTTAAAAAAAATAGTTACTAGCACTTTAGAAGCACGCTATCACTATAATAATAACTATCATAGAAATCTTTTATTTTAACACTTTACATTAAGCTGTTAAAATATGATATATCTCATATTAAACATAAATATTTCGACTTGACAAAACCATGAATATAAATGTTTCCCGTTAACTAATCCACAGACGATCCTTACATTGATTTATAAGGATATTGGTACATCATTTTCATTACCAACCGGTCATTACGACCCTCAGTCATGCGATCAAGACGTCTCAATAAAATAACGTTTAATGCCATCGCAATAAGGAATAGTTAACATCATCGAAAATCTTATATTTATTTATCGCCCGCTTTAACGATGACGAATAAGAGATACGTTTGTAAAAACCCTTTTGAGTTGACGCGTGATATATTCGTGCGCGCGAGTGTTATAAAGAACACGGCGGGGTGCGCAAGCGCAGCGCTGTGATTGGTCGGTATAATGACCGCGAGCGCAGCGCTCGATCTTCCCCGCAACACTGACGTGGAGTAATGGTGTTGGCGTGGTAAGCCAATGACTGATAGGCACCTTTGAACCCATTGTGTCTGTAATATATAAGCTGATGATCGCAGGCTTTGGAATGTGTATATTTCTGCTTGATGGTACAGGATGCGTCTAGTAAATCAGGAGCTAACTGACACTGATTGTGCATCGGCAATTGTTGAAAACAGCGAAATGAGCGAAAGATGGCGTTATGTGGTTCTTTTGGTGTGTCTATCGACAATACGGTATAAATTTCTAATCGGCAACTTTTGCGAAACGTCAAAAACGCTCGGTCACATGGCAGGCACGCTCACAATTTGCTATGGTCTATCTGCGTCCTTTTTTCATGCTTATGTATTTAAAAATCTTTAAAATTGTATAAAGAAGCTTAAGTTTGATTTGTTTATTACGGTAACGTAAAAATATTTTTTAGTGCTGTGAGATACCCTATTGAGAACCCATGTGTGTCTGCCCACAGGATTAAGACAAAATTATCACAGTCATCCGATACTAACCAATAGAATGATCGCAACACAAGTGATCTAGCCGAAACAGCATACTATTACTGCCAGTCAACGATGAACAGGTGCAGTGACGCCCAAAAAAAAGCTATATATTCTTCTAGTGAACTAGGTACGCCGGCCGTTGCGTTTGCTGTCATGGAAAACGGGCCGGCCCGGACACAGAACGGTCTACTGTGAATCATCCTTTACTGTCATACAAGCCCCTTACATTTTAGGAGAAGACAACCATGAATATTATACGTACTTATTGATTTAAACTTGCACGATTTTCACACATGCTCACGATAATAAAGGATGAAGGTTCGGGTGTCGAAGATTTTTGGTGAGACTAATGTTGTGATGCATCCAATACGTTGGGTGAGAAATAAATGAGATGAAAAATATTTATTATGTCGACCATAAAGCATACGTTGAGTATATGTATGTACAGAAAGTTATCTAAGCTAAATACAATATAAATTAACCATGTAACTTGTGCGGTGGAGACTGGTGTCTAATCTAGGAGAAACCTATATCAGGTCACCAGGTCTCCAATCCTCGGATTTCCATAGCAACAAAATCATATGTATGGTGCAGTCTTAGTTGTTATGATATAATTTGAAATGGAGTTGGATAAATGTAATTGAACGTGATTAGCCGAAGTCCAGTTTCTCTTCTTCTTAGTCGACATCTTCATTGCTGAAGATGTGTTTAGCTAGAAATGCTCATCACTTGATGCACAATCATTCATCATTTACCAATTTTTTTTTATGAAAACAACATACATTCATATATTGTGGTTTAAAAGCAGTAGAAAATTTTAAATGTAAGTTTTTTTCGATATTGTATTGAATATTTCACAAGAATTTTAAACGTGCAGATTATCAATATATCTTTTTTTTTTTCTGAAAACTCGCTAGCTTATTTATTCATTTATTTTTGGCCTTAGCGTTTCAAAACGATAATCTGGCGTCACTCGATCCTTATAATTTCTCAAAGCCAATGCCCAGACGCTGGCAATCAAAATGTCCCGTTTGTCATATTCCAGTCTCAATAAAGGACTTTCTCGCCATAAACCTAATGACACAAATATGGCGCCGCGTGCACAGCGGGAGGATTGAGATGCGCGTGAGTGCGAAACTTCACGAAACTTTTATCTTTATTGGGTTAAAATGATGGGTTGATTGTTACCGGATTTGGTTTTGATTGAGCATTTCCTTTGTTCGAAAGTTGGAATTTTATGTCATTATTAATGCAACTGGTGATACATTTAGTTTCTTTTGTGCTGGTGAATTGTAGGTGTAGTGAAATTAGAAATGAATCCTTATGAGGTACCACTAGGTACTTTGAGTTTACCGTCATTCTAGAGTTTAGCTGTCAACACTACGAAATCCTCAAGCTCAAGGGTGCTTACCATTTACCATCTAGCAGGCCGGCTGTTTTTTTACATTTATTCGTGATATAAAACAAACAAAAGAAAAATAAAAATCAAACAACAGCAACAAATTACACGAGCCCCAACTCAGCATGAAGCTGGCGTTCCAACCAGCGCTGGTCTTCCGTTGGGACCAGAGATTGTATGTAAACCTACTTATTCATAATTAGAGCATACTGTATTATGTGGTCGAATCCGACTCGGCTGGGCAGCGTTCAGGAAGCTACCGCACATCTTTTTGTCCAATATTCCGCAGTGTCTCAAGACGAGTCTTTGACCAGCAGTGTGTATTTCCAGTGATGATATATGGCACTGAAACGTTGGTCGCTTACTATAGGCCTCATTAGAAGGCTCAAAGTCACCCAAAGAGCAGTGGAGAGGGCTATGTTAGGAGTATCTCTGCGCAATCACATCAAAAATGAAGCCAACCGCAGTAGAAGCAAAGTGACCGATATACCCCTCCGAATTGCTAAACTTAAGTGGCAGTCGGCGGGGCACATAACTCGTAGAACCGACGGTCGTTGGGGCGGAAAGGTTCTCGAGTGGCGACCACGTACTAGAAGGCGCAGCGTGGGTAAGCCCCCGACATGGTGGACTGATGACCTGGTAAAGGTCACGGCAGTCCGCTGGATGCGGGTGGCGCAGGACCGGTCATTGTGGCACTGTTTAGGGGAGGCCTTTGGACAGCAGTGGACGTCTTTCGGCTGATATGATGATGGTTTACATAATTTAATTCAGATGGGCGAGCAATGAGAATTATCGCATTTTTTAAGTGCCGTTCAGACCATTAGATTGGGAGACAATAAAGACTAATTTTCATTTCAGTTCACGGCCGTTTTTGTTAATTCTGTTTGTCATGAATAAATGTTTGAATCTTGATTTTCAGAAATATGATTCTCGACTTTGTTTCTCTGAGTATAGCCTAAGCATGATTGCTTAATTTTTTGTCCAAAAATTTTAAAGTTGAGTCTTTGTTTCCCTATTTTCCCTCACACGTTTTAGGCAAGTCTTGAAGCTTTCCCTATCTAGTGCGGTAAACAACGTCACAGTTGAAGGTAATGAATCGGGTCTCAGCGGGCGCATCCGTCCGGCAACTTTTGATCAGGGAAATTTGGATTTTAAATGATTAGTCCGGTCCGGGGCCGGGTCGCCGGACGGGGGAACTAGTGTTAACGTTGATACGGGACACATGATGGATGGTAGCCGCTGCAGTCGAGCGGTTAGGCAGGTGACTGTCAAGGAGGTTGCGGGTTCGAACAAAAAATTCATTTGACTCTTGCTAAAACGCAAATTCATAGGAGAAATGCATTATGTATGTCCATACTAATTTATAATAAGTTGCCTAAGGATATCAAAACCTGCCCACATGGTTAATTTAAAAATAAACTGGCTATTAAAGGAATGCTTTTACTCTATAAATGACTTTTTAAATAAATGTATAGAATAATTAAATTAGGATTAATTAACAAAATTTGACATAAATCACAACAATGAATAACTAGTCAGTATGATAATCAAATGTATCTAATAATTGAAATGAATCACAATATAAATAATGAATTAAAATAGAAAAAGTCGCATCACTCTGGCAATTCATACCGTGCTTGAAACCCACGACACAGGCTTTGCCTAGTGTGGGTGTCATTGCAAATTCTGTGCATAGTCTTTTTAATTTCTGGTAAATAAATGATTTTGATTATTTTTGATTTTTTTGAATGTTCATAATGATAGTAATGTATTTTTAGTCAATGAATAATAAAACGTAAACGTAATGTAATATTGCAAACCTTTTTTTTTAATCTAGTACAGGTATAATTAAAAAGACATGTTCATAAATTAAATTAAAACTAAATATAAGTAAACTTATATTTAAAATAAATTTCTTGAAATAATAAATAGATAAAGAAACGAAAAAAAAAAGGAAACCTATATTCGCGGCTACCCAAGGTCACTCATTGGCGGAAAAGAACCCAAGATGCTGGCGGCGTTTCCCCGTTGCACAGCAATACTGAGCCTTTGTCCGAGAAACGCCCCAGCTCTTGGATCATAAGTAAATCTAATAAGTTTTTTTTGCCTGAAATTGGTAGAACATAAGCACATTATTTGTACACTAACCTCTGTTTTGTAACTATGTTCTGGCAATAAACGGTTTGAATCTTTGAACCCAGGTTCTTACTACTGGGTTTTAACTAAAACTTATGTACGAAGTATCAATTGTTATTTCATAGTACTTTTTCCGGTGAAGGAAAACATCGCAAGGAAACCGGTCTAAATCCAACAAGGTCTATAGGTAGTTTCACCTCTGGGTTGGATGGTCAGATTGGTCAGATGCCAGTCGCTTTCGAAAAACTAGTGCCTACGCAAATTTTTTATACTACGATGGTGGCAAACAAGCGTAAAGTTTGCTTGATGGTAAGCAGACACCGTCTACTACTGCTACTAAAAAAATAGCAAAAGTAAAAGTTATGTATTCTTCAATTTAGGCACGCATAGGGTCGGCAACGCGCGCGCATGTGACACCCCTGGAGTTGCAGGCGTCCATAGGCTGCAGTGACCGCTTATCATCAGGCGGGCTGTACGCTTGTTTGCCACCATCGTAGTGTAAGAAATGATTGTACGGTTGTAACAAAGTAAACAAATCTTTTCGTTTCACTGAAATTTAAGAATTTACCGTCAAAGTACGTCTATAGTACTAATGTTGTTAATTTAAGAATTTTCGTGTATACGAGTAGGACTAATTATGTCTGTAACAAATGTCGCCTATTTTTTTTTAAAACAAAAAAACAATCGTATCAATTGGACACTTGTGATATGTAACTAAGTACTTACAATTTTTTTATTGCACTGAAATTGAAGAAATAACGTCGATATGGGACTAAATATAAATGATGGGTGGCATATTCATATGCCTAAATCATCTCCAACAAGAAATATTCGTTACAAAATGGCCTAACGTGCAATATTATTGTCGTTACACTGAAATTGTCCACATTGTTACACCGAAAATCGGGGAAAAACCCGATAGAAATTCTAATTGCATTTCTAAATTGTAATTGAATTGTGAAGAAAAGTGTAAACAAAAACAAAACTTTCATAAGGTTGGCGAAAGGCGGTAAAAAATCTAGACCAGACACAGTCCTTAAGATCACTATGCACAAGTCTCCGAAACCATAAAACGCTATGAAAACATATTAAAGAACAATTAAAAGGCTGCAGGCGCAGAATCAATTATAATTCCCATTAGAAGGGGGCGGTCTGCTTGATTTACGGAGCTGCACCTTGCTTGCAGCTGGCTGCAGGGAACCCTGACCTCTACTGATACTACGAAGTTGCACCAATTGGGTGCTTTATTTAACACTCGTACATATATACCCTTCTTAAGGGACGTCTCATAAGAGACGTCTTGAAACCAAACACATTCCCCAGTTGAAATATAATGAAACGGGTCGCTTACGTCTTAAGAGGGCGCAGTACGCTCGGTCTGGCTCGGTTCTCCATACAAACGTATTTACCCTCTCATTTTAAAACGCCATGCTAGAATAACATGAAAATTTGTATACACAATTGGATCCGGCATATCTAGGTCGGACCATAGTTGCTGTTGCTAGAAATTGTAAAAGAAAAAAAATACAGCGGCTTTTTGAGTTTTCTACGGCTTGTATGAAAACCTTAATAATCGCTGTATTTTTTCTCCATTATAATTTCAAGCAACAGAAACTATAGTCCGACCTAGATATGCCGGATCCCATTGTGTATACAAAGTTTCATGTTATTCTAGCCTGGCGTTTTAAAATGAGAGCATAAATACGTTTGTATGGAGAACCGAACGTACTGCGCACTCTTAAAGGTCGAATAAAAAACGGCGATGTGCATGAGCACATCACACATGTGTTAAGCATGACCTTAACACTTTGATGGACACCATTCCAGACACAATAGAAATAACAATAGAATTACGCCTAATAGGCGTCTACTGTCCATCAATGCATTAAGAACCGCGAACCAGTCTGAAACATGTCGAGCGATATTCGACCTTTAAGACGTGAAGTGACCAGTTTCATTATATTTTAATGTGTTTCAAACTCACGGAGTCAGTTACTAATAGGTTTGTTCCACTGTTATTCTGAACACATCCTATAAAATTTTGTTTTCAGTTCCTCAGTGGCTAACTTAAATCAATTGTCGTAGAAAACGTTTATGATTGATGGTGACGGAAGAAACGAAATTGATTGTCATTCATTTGAAATTAAATAATTCTGGCTTCAATCAACAACGGATTTATCATTTATAAATATTATTTTTAATTTTTTTAACATGATAAGTAAGTAATGTAATCTGATTTCAACTCAAAGTATGTGGCATGGCCATTTCGTTACTACTAAATACTTAGAGCTAGATTTATTCAATACGAAATTTGGTAAATTCGTTTCGTCACTGAATAAATACCCGGTAAAAAATAATAGTTTTTAGGTTGATTTAAGGTGTTTAGCGGTAGTCTAAACTGACATTGTATATACAACTTTCTTTTGTCGTTCTTTTGTTTTTTAACTTCAGTCATTTTTTAATTTATTTTTCTTCATTTTACTTTTATGTTTGTTTTTCCTCATTTGCATTTTTATTAATAGTTCCCTTTGAGCATTTTTTGTTCTAATTCCATTAGTGGAAACTGTTTTGGCTCGTGTATTAGTTCATTAAGTTTATATTATGTATAATTTTTAAGCTGTTTGTTTCCCTTTACAATAAATAAAATAAAATAAAGAACGATTGTATTACAGAAAAGTAATGAACAGTGAATAAATTCACATTACGCCCATGTGTTGGTAGCCACATATTTTGACTAAGGTGTAGAGTTTGAGGGCTTGTTGAGGTAGGGCGTGTAGAGTAAGAAGCTTGGCTCTACATGAGATACAAATACAAAAATACAAAATATTTTATTTCATAAAATGTACAGTTGTTACGAGTATGATCTCTAAGGGATAGTGCCTCCCGGTAAGCAAATATTTGCCTGTGTTGGGAGACACCGCTCTTCCTTAAGCTATTTAAAGTATTAAGTACAAGATTTACATCAAATTCGAAATAACTTATATAATATTCAAAAAGAAAAAGAAGATTTGGTACAAAGAAGAAAAAACACTTATAATGCAAATAATTAATAATAAAATAAAATAAAGAGATATGATCACTTTGACAGTGCGAGCCATATGGTCTCGTCTTGGCAACATTTTACATGAAACGGTTTTTGGTTTGATGTGATATTTATGTCTAATAAAAATATAAGTACCATTTCATTAGCGGTAAAAATATACGTGGCGTACTTAATTACTTTTTTAGTTCGCATACTATTCGTCCTTGATTCATTCATTTGTATGTATTAGATTTTCGTTAATCTAATTAAGATGAAAAAATATAATTTTAATGTACATGTTGTTTTTTTTTTTTTTTTTTTTTGAATTAGGTCGATAATGTTTTTGTGTTTATTATGTGTTTTTATTTTATATTTAGGTTTAAGTTACTCATGTTGCTACGCCCTAGTAGGGTCCATGTTCGTACTGGTTGGATTAAGAACATCTTGTAAACACCATGGTTGCAACGAATAAATGATTATGATTATGATTATGATTATGTATTTTGATTGAGCAATGCCAATATTTTTACTTGTATGGGTGTAGAAATTCGGTTCTTAGCTTCTCAGGATACGACGAATATTAGTATTTTAGCGTGTCTATGTCCCCGGTCTAGAATCCATTAATTTAGAAAATATGTAGGTACAGTTACCAGTAACAATATCTGCCTAAATATTATCTGATATGTTCGCCGCCTTTGTTTTGGCAGATATTAATGCTGGTGACTGTACTAATAACAGATGGTCACGTGGTCGTCACATGTCTGGGGGTCTACTCCGAAATTCGAAATCCGTACTTCGTATGGTGCCGTCCCTTTTATTCTCCTGTCATACACTATATGAGTGAAAGAGACGGCACTATACGAAGTTCGGATTTCGAATTTCGGAGTAGATCCCCTGAACGTTAATGTCAGACGCATACATTTCGTCACACATACTGACAGGTTAGATATGAATTCAACATCATTTCAATTACCCTTAACCATACAACTTTAATGCCCGATAGCTTGACCAAGATATAGTAATAGCTTAACCGTTACAGCTTTATAAGAACATCATACCAATTACAATGAGTTTTATAAATTTTCACCCTTGGCGTCGAGTGAAGTCGAACGTTCATTTAGTATACATAAATGGCTTTATACTGATAAACGAAACCGTCTTCTCCTAGAGAATGTTGAAAAATTAATGATTAAAATCAAAATCAAATATTTATTCTGCAAATAGGCCACAAGGGCACTTTTACATGTCAAAACGTAAATTTATACAATTTAAAAAACTGACAAACTTACTTAATAATAATGATTAAAAAATATACTGATTAACAATTCAATGAAAATAAAAAATATACTGATTAATAATTTACAAATATTGAGGACGTATTGAATACGTCCTATCACTATAACAAACCCAATAAGATGTCATGTGCTGCTGTGTGTACTGACGTGGATTTCGAGCAAGAAATTTCATCTGTACCTGTATAATTATACAAACCTATGTGAAATTTTGTATTAAATTATTTTTTTCATTTGGTGGGCTGTTTTTTCTCATATTACATAACTATCGATATCGATAAAAAATGTTACTAACACTAGTTTGATTGCGACTTTTTGTTTTGCTATGGATTTTCCGGGCTCTGTTTATAAGCTACAGTAATAGTAAATGAGCGTTGCAGAGGTGTTATGAAGGAGCGTTCTTACGGCGGCCGATCGATCCCGACGTCGTTATTCGGACGACAGCCTTTGACGGCGCGTTCGGATTCATGCCACAGAGACTTTCGAGTACCTTTTTTTTCCAAAAAAAAAGTCACTTTTTACATGCTAAATATACTCTTGCCTAATAAACGTTTGATGGCGAGACGCGCTCAGTTTCTAGAACAAAATGAACTTAACTTTAATGCGAGATATTTTCTTTTAATTTTTTCTCGCCTCATCACTGCTAATAATAAGTTCATAAAATACTTCCTCATACACAGTATTGCGTCACAATAACGTCCAAAAGTGTATACATCTCTTCGTATTCGACTGTACAAAGTGTTGCTGTTTAAAAAAAAAACTGCTAGACTCTACTAAATATAACTACTGGTGGCTAAACGACTATAGATACATACATACATACCCTCGATAAACAATAACCGTCCTTCTGGCGCAGTCGGGTAAAAAAAAACATTGTTTCGTGACATAAAAAAACAAACGTACTCGTAAAAGAATAAAAGAAAAATAAACCAACAACAAAAATTACACGAAAAGGTCCCAACACACTATCCTACTCCTCGCTTTTGGGATTCTGAAGAATCACTCTTTTAAATGTAACCATTTCGGCCCGGCCACGACTTCGAGCGGTGGCGGTAGCGGTTTTCGTAATACATTGCGTGTGATCCCAACTAACTGCGGTGCGTTGCGCGTCTCGACCCTGCAATGAACAGATAAAACGCTTTCCTCGCAAAATTCACGCAAAGTCGTAGCCGGGCACTTACAAATATTGGCTAATAGTCAAAACAGCAACATTTTATGAAACGCTCTGTTCAGTATGAATTTTGTAGGGAAATAGCAACGTGTGACGACTTTTTTATGGTCAATAGCGTCCATTTTTGGATCTTTATGTATTTAATAAACTTTACAATCGCAAAACGAAGTGCGTCACATTTCCCGAGTACCTATTATCGTCATTTTTTTCATTGGTATTTAAAGAATAATTTATTTTCATCACTGTTGTCATTGTCAACTACGGTATTATGCCAATTAACATTTTCCTATGCTTTACACTCCAAACTGCCTGCGTTTAAATAAATAAACACTCGAGGCGATAATTTCATGTTGGTAGCTTCGACAGACTAACTATTACTGCCACCCTTGACGAGTTGGCGACAGTTTGGAAAACCCACCGCTCGATAATTTCCAAGGTTTGGACGGCCGGACTGATATTACAAGCTTTTATTTAACTAGCTCAGGGGGCCAATTCTCGGTCCGATCGAGATGCGTGTCTATCGTGACATTGTATAGAATGGTAGAGTCACTTGTATAGAATCTCGAATAGATCATATCGATCGAACCCGAGAATTGGCCCCCTGTTACTGTTAGTATGTCCCTGTGGGTTAAATCTTCAAACTGTAATTGTTATCATTTATTTATGACATAGGAGGCAAACTAGCAGACGAATCGCCTGATAGTAAGCGATTAGTGCCGCCCATGGACACTTGCAACACCAGAGGTTGGAGTACGCTTATATCTTGAAAGTTTGAAGTTCGTATCGGTCCGGAAATACCGCGACAGTTCATTTCACAGTTTAGCTGTGCGAGGCAGGAAATCAACCACCGATTCACCTGATATTTGGCATACTTTAATGTAAATTCGATGACAATAAAGTGAACTTGGTCTAGCAATTAAACAAAATATGCACTTTGTATTGAATTTCCATATAAAGGTCAATTTTAGCCATTAGAGCCATGGTACATATTTTTGAGTGTTGGACGCATCCATAATTTTTACACGTTACCCGCTATTTTGCTATTGAGCGTAGTTTTTTTGCCATTTTAATCAGTGACATGATATGACACTTAAAACAGATTAGCAATGTATGAGCTATTTGTGAAAAAATCATCTCCAACTGTACAGAGCTACAAGAGCTTTATTATCGTGGAAACTTACTTCTAGCTCGCTCTATCTCTCTTCTATGCTCTTATAATAAATGTTACTGATTTTCATTGAACTTTTAAAATAGTTCTGCAGCATGCTGCTTTGCATACTTCTAAAATGAACTCTATGGGTGTCGTTGAATAAAATCGTGGGCAGGTATCTGAACGCGCTGGGTCCGCCTCTGACTGACGGAATGCACACAGACGCAGCGCACACGAATGCAGGATAAGGTGACATGGCAGTTAAGAAAATATATATTGAGCGAGCTAGGGCACACCGGATTGCCATTTCACTTGAAAGAAAGAAAGAAAGAAAATAAACTTTATTGCCATATCCTTGAACAATACAAAAAAGAAAAAATACATATACATTACAATTATATAGGCAACGGGTCCCATTCTCAGCATGTGCTGGCCATAACCATAAATGACCAGCGCTGGTTTTCAGAATGGTCCCAAGAACTAATTCTTACTAACTACTTAATCACTAACTAAAACTACCTAACAGGACGGTCGCATTTGTGTATACAATTCAAAAATTAGACAACGGTTTGCGCCTGTGCTCTGGGTGTAGCTGCCATTATTGCCATTGCCACTAATGTTGCAGCCCAACAGAGGAGGTACAGTCACGCTCGTTAATTTGTGACCCATTTCGCAAATAAATCCTTTAACTTTCTATATAGTTGTATAGGGCTGTCAACCTTAAGGGGATTCCAAATTAAAGTTTCGTGACTGTTGGTGTACAGAAAACAGCAGCTATAATAATATCACTACTTGATCTGTAGGTACGATTAACGAATTTTATTTCTCGGCCACTTCGGCCCTTGTCACGGTGAAGAACAATATGAAAGCTGCTAGAGATCTCATATTATTGTCACTGTGACAAGGTACGAAGTGGCCCTGAAATTAAATTCGTTGGCTACATGGTGTTGTGTTCCTGGTGGTGAGTAAAGGCGCCAGAGTTCCCGAGGACGCGCTGTGTTGAGAGTGAGGGACCTGCATTGTCTCTAACTGTCAATACAACGAATCCTCAAATCGAAAAAGGGTCGGCAGCGCGCTTGTAATTGTTCTGCAGTCGCAAGCAGCCAAAGGCAATGTCTGCTTACCATCAGGCCGGTCGTATGGTTCTTTGCCACCGTCATAGTATAAAAATGTAGCTATTTATTTATTATAGGAGTTTCAACAGCTATATAAACATTTTGACATTTTAAATAGAGATAAAATTAAAAAGATATATAAATATAAGTATACACTTCCATGACTATGTTATTACGAGCACAATATTGGTGCTCATGGAATTGCGAGAAATACCGCCGTATTCAATTGATTCCATAGTTCCATACTAATATGAGTAAACCTACATAAAAATTGCGTAAAGATTCATGTAAGTATGTATATTTTCATTGTGTCACGTCTAGGAAATTAGTTCGACACAGTTCTTGCAAGAAAGCATATCAAACGATTTAATTTACTATAGTCTAATCACTGTAATCACCTAGGGCAAGTGATATCTCTGTCTATTTCCATTATTGCTTATCTCGAATTCTCGCCAACCCGCATGCCAAGCGTTGCGATTATGGCATTTACCCCCCATGAAATTGGGGGAGGCCTATGTCCAGCAGTGGACGTCCTAGGGCTGATATGGTGGTGGTGGGCTATCTCGAATTTGTAAAACCTACGGTTTCGACATATTGTTCGCCATTGTAAAGACAAAGGCGTAATGGCGATTATGGCATTTACCCCCCATGGAATAACTGGGGAAGGCCTATGACCAGCAGGAACGCATATAGTGGTGGTGGTGGTGGTGGAATTAAAGAACGTAAAGCGCCGAACATATTTTGGCGCACTTTCATTCAGCCGTATTCATAACGTAATATAGCGAATTATACAATCCGGCTGCGTCATAATGCAACTCATCTTTAAAACGAAAGGTCACCCTTTCCATCACGTCATTGGGTTACTAGGCTACGCTAGGGTGACACGGCGCCGGGACAGTCCCGAGCCGCGTCCCATTAATAATCCA
The DNA here is from genome assembly GCA_905163555.1 of Notocelia uddmanniana. Classification (NCBI taxonomy): domain Eukaryota; kingdom Metazoa; phylum Arthropoda; class Insecta; order Lepidoptera; family Tortricidae; genus Notocelia; species Notocelia uddmanniana. The sequence goes on from LR991060.1 coordinate 27,247,078, forward strand.
CCTGTCCGCGACCCGGCGCGGTACGTACTACGGTGTCTCGATAGGAATTTTGAGGATAAATTTCCGTGAAGACTTTTTTTATTACAGTTGTAGTTTCGATTAAGATTTTATGCATTCATTCAAATTTTATTCACTTACTAGTAACAATAGAACAATACAAATAATACATAGGTCGCTAGACCTCCCGAAGATGCGCTTTGTTGAAACTAAGCGACCTACAGGGAATAGTTATTATTGTTCAAGGTCGGCAATGCGCTTATGGTTATTCGAGTATCATAAACGTCCATAGGCTGCGGTGTCTATTTACCATCAGGCAGGCCGTAAGCTTGTTTGTCACCGTCGTTATATAAAAAGAAATAAAATGGAAAACTAAACAAGGGAACTAAAATTAAAATAACACTTAGGACAATTGATAAAATAAATTAATAAATTGATATTGCCTCATGGCATTAAGTCCGCCTTTTGTACGTTAAGATTTCTTATTGTACAATAAAGATTAAATAAATAAATAAAATATGCCAGACTGATTCTTCGTTCGTTGGGTTTTTAGGGTATGTATTTTCAATAAGCCATTAATTAATTCGCCACTCGAGAACCTTTCCGCCCCAACGGCCATCGGTTCTACGTGCCGTGCTGGTCGCGGGTGTCCGCTGGATGCGGGTGGCGCAGGACCGGTCATTGTGGAAGTCTTTAGGGGAGGCCTATGTCCAGCAGTGGACGTCATTCGGCTGACATGATGATGATGATTAATTAATTAGTGGTTCTGTGAGCTGTGTAGACCGAGCAAAAAATACTTTTTAAATTTTAAGAATTTCCAAAAAACAAAAAAATCCATAAAGATATCGAAACTACTCACAAAATTTCAGCAAACAGCGGTTTGAGAAATGCGACTTGTAGAGAACAACCAGAAATTCGGGCATCTGGACATCCGGACATACGAAATCATATTTGTGGAAGCTGAAACGGAGACGTTCGTTTCACTCGGTCGGACAGTGTGGACGGATTTCAGTACAGTCAAGGACTTTATTTCGGACCCCTTAAGAGGGCGCAGTACGTGGCAGTACGCTCGGTTCTCCATACAAACGTATTTATGCTCTCATTTTAAAACGCCATGCTAGAATAACATGAAACTTTGTATACACAATGAGATCCGGCATATCTAGGCCGGAAATTAGCTTCCGTTGCTAGAAAATGTAAAAAAAAAATACAGCGGATTTTTCAGTTTTTTACGGCTTGTATGAAAACCTTAATAATCGTTGTATGTTTTCTCCATTATAATTTCAAGCAACAGAAACTAATTTCCGACCTAGATATGCCGGATCCCATTGTGTATACAAAGTTTCATGTTATTCTAGCCTGGCGTTTTAAAATGAGAGCATAAATACGTTTGTATGGAGAACCGAACGTACTGCGCACTCTTAAGCTTGAAACGCACAGAGCGCGGCGCAGCGTCGTTGCGGTGCGGAGCCGGTCTTTCGGTAAAGCAAATACGGGCACGTCGCACCAAAAAACCGCGCGGTATTCGGTAGCGCGGTAGAGCGGAGGCGGTGTGTGTGACATATGAAGCAGTAATCGACAGTCGACAGTTTCGGAAAGATCAAAAACGCAAAACCGCCTCCGCCCCGCACCGCGCCGCGCCCGCTCTGTACGATTCAGCTTTAAGGTCGACAGTCCTGTCAAACTGTATAGAAATTAAGCTTTGCTTAGTTTGCGACTAGGTCGATTTGTGTAAGATTGTCCCCAATATTTACTTATTTTATTTTTATAGAAATCGTAAGTAACACCTGACGAAATGGGTACCAAGTTAAGAACGCAACTACACAACATAAGATGGGCTTGATAACACAAGCAAAATGAAAATGGGTCTTAAACTAAACCTTGAAATAAAGGTTACCTTCGAATACCCGTAGTAATCGTTGTCACGCGTCAATCCTTCGGCGCCTGACACCATTGTCACCCGACAAATCGCTGTCATTACCGTCATTATACTCCTAGTTTTAATTCGCTGTTTATTTTACGTTGATATATCGACTTTTCCCATTGTTGGGCTGACAGATCATTTGTCTTTCTTTTCAGTGGTTTCTTGATTCAGGTTGCTTATAGCAAACTGGGGCAATAACCTGTACATACATTAGTTAGGTTTAATTTCACTCAACCTCAATTCGGCCATTGATTTCCCAATAGCCTAATATCATATAAATATGACATTTTCACGAGCAGTGTCCAGGCGAAGCGAGAGCCGAAAACTTCGTACTATCGACGATAAAATCAGAAAACAGTCATTTGTTTTATTTCAATTCGTCGATAATGGGCAGCCGTTTTTAACTCCCGTCGAAAAAAGAGGGTTTGACCGCTATGTGTTTTATTATTACCCGACTGCGCGACGCAAAGGAGGGTAATGTGTTTAACAGTCTATGTATGTATGTTTGTTCTTTTGTGGCACTCGAGACCAAACGCCTCAGCCGATTTTGATTATTCTTACGTCAATCGATTCGTCTTAATTGTCCAAATGTCACAAAAGACATTTTTTACGCAATCAGAACTTTTAAATTTTTCTTGTCTAAAAGCAGGTTTTGTATTAATGGTTCTTAAATATATTTTTAACTCCCAACGCACAACGCAAAAAGGGTGTTAAAAGTTTAAAATGTGTGTATGTGTGTCTGTCTGTGGCATCGTATTTTTTAAACGGGTGAACCGAAGTGAATGCATTTTTTATTCGAAAGCAAGTTATCTAGCGGTGGTTCTTAGACCATGTTTTATCAAAAAAGGTACAACTATTTTTGAGATATTGAACTTTAAAATGAAAATGCATGGGGTTTTCCTACTTTTCTAAGTTGGTTAGTTATATATTGCCAAAAGTGTGCGTGCTTCATTATATAAATGGATTCAATCGGATTGACCGTATCCATTTCAACTTTCAAAGACTTTTAGCATCCCACTATTGATAATTAAAGTCAGTAACAGATTCATAAATTCTTCGGCGCTTTGCCGTGATCGGTACAGAACTGACTGAATGCCCATAATTCATTTAAAACCGAAAGATGACTATGCAAATGCACCCGCAAAGTCCGCAGTAATTACTCGCATACATTATCGATTGAAACAACTGGAATAATTCCCAAAGCATTCCATGCTGCAATGTCGTAAGGGCGTCTGAACTTATACAGAGACACGACATTTCGGTTTGAGAAGTTAAACGAGTTTATTACCTAGACTTCGTGTTAATACACGCGAAGGACTGAGGAATCTAAACTGTCAAGCGATTATATAGCTTATACCAATGTTGTAAAGCTTATAACGCATGCATACCCAGTCGCTTGGTTCCAAAGAAACTTATTTGAAACGGTGACATCGGCGGAGTCAAAGGTTGCTTACATACATAAGCTGGCCGTTCTGTTTCTTTTATTAGCACGAAAGAAGCAACTAAAGCCATTACAGTTATAATGTTGTAAAGATATAACGGAGAATAAGCTTTGCAAAATTATGTCAGGAATAGCTTTTGAAATTTAAAAGGTGTATGTGATGTCCCCCGAACCCACACTGGGTAAGCGCAATTATGAAAAAAGGCCTGTGCCCAGCAGTGGGACGTATGTAGGTCGGTGATGACGATGATGAAAGACGTAACATTTACTATGTCATAGTTGAAGACTTAATTTTAAATTTTAACTGTTTTTTTTTTTCAGATGCTATCACCGCAAGACGATGAAGATGACGATAACCATCTTTGCATAAAATGCAACACGACCATCATCGGTCTTGACAACTACGTCAAACATAGAAAAGAACGGTGCACCAAATCCAAACCTCAACAAAAAGTAGACATACCTATAGATTCCTTAGAACCTACCTATAATCTTGGAGCTGATGTGTTCTTCCAATCTTTAGAACTCCAAAGCAGTGTCAAGAAAACTTCTTTGTCGCGATTAACTCCACCAATACCAATTTCTAAAGCCAGCTTAGATAGGAAGAATGTTCTTGTAGTTGCATCAACTTCTAGCGACATGCGAACAATGAGTCCAGTGGAAAGTAACTTCAGAGGCGGGGATTGGATTGGCGGACACAGTTTGAGAATAGGTAGTAATGAGGACAACCAGACTAAATTGATAAATGCCGTTGCCAGTATAAGTGGCGTCGTAAAAAAAGATATACCAACATCCTCTTACAGTATTGGACCTTTTAACGATTTCAAGCCTGACGATGAATCTGATGAATCAGAGGACTCGGAAGATGATGAGGAAGAGGAGCCACCAATGAGCGGCAAATGGAAACCCCCTCCAAATTATACTGGAGGTAAGTGGAGGCCAGCATCACCAGAGCATGAGCACTGGGTGATTAAAGAAGAACCGGAACATACGGGCGGGAAATGGAGGCCGATTTTGGCTGATGCTAATGATAGAGATGATGATTATGATGCTCCTCCACCAGGACATACTAAAGGAAAATGGGTACCAGGAGCCCATGAAAAGTCACAGATCATGCGAACTACTATACAGACAAAGGGCTCGGTTCAATATTGGTGTGGACCTTGCAATAGGAGATTAGGTTCCAGGGCGATTTATGAAAAACACCTAATGTCCAAGTTACATATGAAGAAGGTACTACCTGAAAATGAGTTAGAGTTTTCTGGACATTTGCAGCCTTTGCGAACTGCCGTAGAACAAAGCAGCCGTAAGTTACGATCGATTGCTAAACCTTCTTCATCGCAGGACCTAAATTTACTCAACACAGATATTGGAAAGAAGAAAAAGAGAAAACGGAAATTACGTTTTGTCAACTGCCCTGGCTGCAAATCAAGGGTACGGCAACACTTGATGGGCAAACATTTAATATCCCACTATCATTTTAGAAAAGCCTCCACGGTTCAAACCCAGGTATATCGTCAATTGATATTAAACAATATTGATGTCATCGTGCATCAATCCCCTTTTCAATGCAGCCCTTGCAAATTCTACACCAATTGGCTGCCAAATTTTATGCAGCACTGGTCTTCGGAGGAACATAGCCAGAAAACATCATCCATGGACGGTAGACATTGGTGTTCCTTCTGCAAATTTGAATGCGAAACATCAATGGATATGCTTCTCCATCTGTCCAGTGCAGACCACAGTGAAGTTGTAGCTGTCATTAATCGATCCATGCCGATAATCGTCAGAAAGAAAAGCATTCTAAAATGTGAAACTTGCTACCGAGAGTTTCGCTATAACGTAGAAATTAGACGACACTGTCAACTAACAGGCCATCAGTTGACGTATACGGCTACAGATGATTATCAGGAGTTACACAATTGCCAGCAATGTGCAATGAAGTTCAAATCCTCACTGACGTTGGCCGCTCATCTGAAGTCCGTTCACAAGCAAAAAACGCACATGTGCTTGGTGTGTTCTAGAACCTTCTGTTCAGCAGACGAAGCGAAGCAACACAGAAATACCTCAGAGCATAGACTGAGAAGGAGGGCGAATATGAAAGCGCGTGGTTTGCCTGTTAAGGAAGTAAGCAAGAAATGCCCGTATTGCATCGAGAAGAAAGTAGTTTTGGCCAATATTTTGGAGCTCAAAGACCATATTAGGAGGATCCATCCTAACAACAAGAACAGGTAAAGGATGATTAGTAGTAGTTCCGTGTCCGGGCCGGCCCGTTTTCTTCTAGAGAAATGCGCCGGCCGTTGCGTTTTCTGTCATAGAAAGCGGGCCCGGACACGGAATGGTCTACTGTGAATCATCCTTGAGAGATATACATATCAATTCCATGTATAACTACACAGTTGAGTCAGGTTTTTTGATTTTATTTGTTTAGTACCCAAGTGCCGGAGTCTAAAATCTATATTTTGCAGGAAATATGAAATTAAATGTTCTCACTGATGCTTAAGCGACAGTTGATGGTAGTCTTTCAATAAATACTAAAGGAAACGATGCGCTATCTACATTTAAAAAAAACGGAAACCTACACTTTATATGATAATTCAAAACAAAGCGTACCCGTTTTTTGCTTTTTTTTATATACGTAGGTACACTTGAACGCTACAATAAAAATAAAATTTTAGAAGAACAACATGCAATCTAAACCACACAAGAAAACTGCTATAAACAAGAGATTTTTTCTACACGTTTAGTGTTTCAACATCATGTTTTCCAGGTGTCCAAAATGCGGCATGTCATTCATTCTCCACCAAGAGGTAACCCGACACATCCGCTCCAACGCCTGTCAAGTCCGCAACTGGCTCGCCCCTGGCTCCTCCTACAACCAGCTCTGGAACTGCAGCCAATGTCTCTTTACTACAGACTCCCAAGCCGAGTGCTTCTTCCACGAGGTTCTGCATATGACACCTGTTAAGGAAATAAGAAGGATCGATGACAAAGAGAAAATTATACTGAAATATAGGTAAGTTTATTGATGGTTGCTTCCATGTGATAAGCCAGTTACAGTATTATATTTCAATGCACAACAGAAATAGAAGATGTCTATGACAGCAGTCGTACGGGTCGTACCGTATGGCCGAATCATATTCCTTTAGGTGACTTAACAGCTGTAAAAACAGTCTAGATATCCAAACGCCCACTAAAATTTTGCCTCTTGAGGCGTATGATGGTTGCCATTTTATCACTTATCGTTGAGGATAATTCGTCACGTTCTGACAAGTATGTGAGTGCGAGAGTAACGGGTGACCATACTGACCATCATACGTCCGTTGGGTTAGAAGAAAATTTGTATCCACCTATACCTTGGGACTACGTGACAGCCGCACTCCGAGCTCTTACTACCGGAATGCATTCGGCATAAAGACGAGGAGTGAACATAAATAGACCTTGTCTTAACTTGTATTAATCGAAGCAGAAATATGAGAGCATTCACTACGTCATCGTCATGGTCTACGTCGTCTAAGGCTGGGTTGCACCAAACCACCTGTAATCGTAAGCGGTGTTCGTTAAAATCTGAATGAATGGAAAGTTTGACAGGTTTCTATGAAATGACGAAAAAAAATTGCATGCAACTCAGCCTAAGACACTTGTTAGTGTTTCCTTATGCGACACGACTTCTCTTTGTTCCTTTATTTGCTTCATGTAGCCTCACCTTGGTCTTCTCCTTCCTCGCTTGGCTTCAATATCACCTTCTATGATGTTCTTTATAAAATCGTCATGTCGTGTAAGGTCAATCATTTTTCCTCTTCTATTCTCTTTCATTTTTAAAAGAATTCACCATGTTGAAATCGAATGAAATAGGTTACTCAAACTTTATTTCAAACCGATACGCGGTTATTAATCGTGAGGGCTCCGGGTGCAAAACGCGCATTAGGTGCGAGTGCTCATGATTCATTAATATTTTGAACTCATGGAAGTTCATAAATTTATACTAACGTGAGACATATTAACACTAATACACTAAGAGAAAGAAATACGGCTGGAACTCACTTACGCCAGTACGGTGCGGTCGGCAACCGTGCCAACACTCATCCTGATGAAGGACTCCAATTGTAGTCCGAAACATGTCACAAATAGTGACTTTAAAAGTGAGTTTCAAACGTATTTCTTTCTTTAAGTCTCATGGGAGTATTTTATACAAGTAGATAGACTTCACCATGTATTGATTTCTTTCAAAAATACGATATTCATGATTATTTGTCTTGTAGGTGTCCGCTATGTCCAAAGAGTTTTCGGAAGTCGTCTCTGCGGCTACACCTCAGGCAGCATACGTGTGAACGGCCCTTTATTTGCAAAGTGTGTGGAGCAAACTTTACAAGGAAAAGCAGCCTTGTCAACCATGTACAGAAAGAGCATGAGACACCTAAAGTGGTCAAAGAGGAGAACCAATGCGGGAGATGTAAGAAGAAGTTTTCAAGCGCGTGAGTAAGCTTAATTTACCTATGATAGTGCCGTGGGCAAATGCAATTGAATTCAAAATGGTTCAATCTAAACATATGTCAAACTTTAAGTAGGGTCACGCGAAAGTAGCTCCCGTCTGTATTTCTGTCTGCTTGTTGCCTTTTTACGTTCAAAACGCTGAACCGATTCATAAGAAAAAAATATTAAGTCACAAGACTCACAAGTGGATACTTCAGATACTTATGTACCCCGGAAATTGGGATTACTAATGGAATCCATAATTTTATTTGCCATAAATGTAACGTTTGCCATAATCATGATATGCCTTAATTCATTTTTCTCAGAAATTTTTAATATTTCACGATTGTTACAAAACAAATCTGACCTACCTTCCAGGGCTCTATACAAAGTTTATTTAAATTATCGTAAAAGTTTTACGGTCTCAGAGAATATCAATTTTATGGCAAATGACGATTATGGCGAACACTAGTATTATAGAATAGTTATTTGTTATACAAGGGTGCAAAGTTGTATTTTACCCGCGAGTGCGGAATTGAAACACGAGCCAGCGAAAGGATTCTATAGTTGAACCACGAGCGAAGCGAGTGGTTCTAAAATAGAATCCTGAGCGTAGCGAGTGTTTCAACACACGAAAAGTAAAATACAACTTTCCACCCGTGTGTAACACAAAACTTTTCTCCTCACTATAGCGAGGAAAGTGCAACATGCAAAAGAACACAGTTCCACAGGCATGATTTTCATCACTGGAATCACTGATTTTTTTACGATATTAATAACAGAAAACTCTGAAAGTTGTGTATAATATTTACGCGAGTCGGAGTCGGTGACAAGTTTTGTATATTTTAGTTGACATTGACAAGATGACATTTCTGACGATGCGTTTTGAAATTGCATCGACTCAACTTGTCCGTTTACAAGTATACTGAAAGTCATTATAAAAAAAATGTTACTTATAGAATTTTAAGGTTTACGACTTAAATCATTAAATAAAGCTAAATTTGGTATTTTTTATTAAATTCTCAAACCATTTATTCAATGATAATTGATATCAAACGAACCATTAATATGAGCGTTTTACGTTTTGCTACTCAAACACGCTCCAAGGTCAAATTACTTTCCCCACTTGTGGATAAAATGCGTTTTTACCCGCTTGTTTCAAAGGATAAAAGACGGCTTTCCGAGATAGTGAGGGGAAAAATAAAATAATGGGTACCGAGGGGCTCCGTGGAAATTGTCCCAGTGAAAAATTGAGCAAGCTTGTATGAGAGTATGCTTAAAGAATTTTGTAGTATGCAGTAAAGCTGCTAACAAAAATTCTTAATCTCCAATTAAAGGGAACAAAAAAAAAAAGTGCTCCGAGCCGGATTTGAACCTGCGACATCTGGCATACGCGGCCAATCGCTCTGAGCTATCGGAACCAATCAAGCCTTCATATTCACAAAACATACCGACTCGTCCTCACCTGTCACCTCACACCTCACCCGTTTTTATATGGAAACTGTCAAATGTTATTTGTCAAAATTTTACAGTTTACAGTTCCCAAACTCAGGCACGAAATCCTTCACTATACGTAGTTACCTCTTGCAACGCCTTAGGAATGCGTACAGCGACATCTACCTTAGAAGTCTTAGGCTTCTTTTAAAGGCACCAACGTCTCAAAACGTAACCCATACTAAACTAAAACGAAACCTAAACTTAAAGAACGACATAAGCCTCTTCCTCAATGAATGAGACAGATTGGGTTGTATTCCCCACGTAGAGTACAATGCGGGTTGGAACTTTACATATAAAGTCTAAGTTGTATGCAGGATTCCCCTCCATGATTCACCGCATGATAGTCGTAGGCAAATGAGTTTTCCTTTGCTTTTTTATTTTTTCCTCCTTAATAAGTAATCTAGTAATATCAAATAACCCAACTAACTTTTCACAAACCCATATAATCTTCAAACAAATTCCAACGTGAGCCGAACTCCCAGTTTAGATAAGTATGACAATATTTTCGTCACTGGACTTCATAACATGTGTTGAACTCACAAATCCCGTTGTCACGAACAAAGTAAAGGAAATATATGAAACACCGCCGATTTGCGATATCCAGACCATGAATAAAAAAGTTCTAAATGACCAGCCACCGCATTTAAACTCCAACCGTAACTTAATTTGAAATAGGGTTTAGATTAGCTTGTCTCGAGTTTAACACATGTTGTTTAGTAATCGGTGCGTGCGCAGGATGCGCCGTGTCACACGTCACACAACTTCTTCGCACATATCGGGAAACATCATAATTCGATGCTTGATCAGTCTTGGGGCGACATATGGGTAAGGCAGATACAGTAGGTCCACCATATCAGCCAAAGGACGTCCACTGCTGGACATAGGCCTCCCCCAAATTCACGGGGGGTATTTGCCATAATCGCCACGCTTGGCATGCGGGTTGGCGATCGCAGTATCTCCACCGTACTCCAGGGATGCTGCTACCCATCCCCTGGTGGTCTTGGTCGTAATTTTAGGACATACCCGGGTCCCGGGCCCCGGGGGATACAGTAGGTCGGTTTGGAAGTATTAGGGATACGTGGAAACTAAATTTCGATTCAGAGTATATGGTGCTGGGGACTATCTACGCATGTTATATATTATTTTCGTTTTCGAGAGTGCCTAAGGTAGATCTAAATTTAATTATCCTTAGTAAAAATGACAGTTAGATTTACTGCAGTTTTCCTGTAATATTTTGAAAGTAGTTTCTTATGCTCTTTCCCCTTCTTTTACCTACTTCATAAGAAATCAAACAGAAGAAATTAAACTGTATAGTAGAAAATAATTATGATTTTAAAGTTGTTGATGTCCAACGCGATATAACTTAATTTTACAAAATAAATAAAATTAATATATATGTATGTAAGTCTTTAAGTAATTAATCTTCTCATTAGCCTAGTATTTAAGGTATTTGGAAAATGGGCCTCAGATGCCTGAAATAAATAATTATTATTTATGCAGTTCAAACTGTTTTGTTTTCTTTTTATATAGCGCAAACACTTTCACACGTTCAGAACACATAACAAAGAACACCGAGGGTTTACTAGTTCTTTTACCCTCCATCGATCTCCTACATCGTTTTATCTTTCGCAATTAGTATAGAATTAAAAAAAAACTCGGTAAATTTAAAAGTCAGGTGATTTCTTGCCCTATTATTTATTGCCTATGGATTACTCCTATTGTCGTTTTCTAAAATATAGGCAACATAGGTCAGTGATATTGTGGTCAAGAATAAACAGGGGGACACATCATTTTGCGAGGTCATTGTGGTAAGAAAGTCTAGTTTTCTCTCTGGGTTGGAAGGCCAGATCAGTCGTTTTCCTATAACTATCTTGTGATTAGGTGCCAAAGCGGCCCCGGGCTCCTCTAGGATGCCACCGGGAAAACGGTAGAAATATGAGGACGTCATTTTGGGTCTAACCTATTAAAGTCTATTCTCACAACCACCATTTTGTTTTGAATTATGTAGACGTACCTACTGTCTCTTTCTTCCTTAGATTATTCTCTTTGAGTATGATTCGCTGACGTGTTAACACAATACGGAAATAAATTCCTTCCTGCGTCCATCAAAGTATTTCGAGAAGATATTTTATTGTTCACACGTGGTGTGTTGCTTGTTTGTTTTGTGGTTTAAGCAATTGGCTCGCATATTGGATTAGATCGGGATGCAATTTTTGATTTATTCGTTGTTTCGTTTTAATATCATATTTGAGAATTATTTCTTCCTACAATATTTAAGGACAAGTGGATATTCTAATTATAGGTGGGTTGCACCAAACCGTCTCGCGTCTGTAATCGTCGTAAGCGGTTTGTTAAAATCAGGTTGTAGGAAGGTTTGACAAGTTTCTATGGGATGACAGTTGACGGCACGGCGCCATATTTAAAGTTGATTGGTCTGTAATTGTAATTTGGTGCAAACTGCGCTCAGAAGGTGAGTAAGTAATACCTAAACAAAGCATTACATGCACAGCAGCATTTCCTTAAATTACTTTTAAAATAAACTGTAAAGAAATTAAGAGAAACAGTGTACCTAGTGCCAGACCAAACAATGATACTTAGTACTTAAGAGTGGTATTCCACTCGTCCAATATCTTTGTCAAATCTTTCAACAAAGTTCTTTGACGTAGGCCCATTCCACTCATCCAATATCTTTGTCCAAGTTTTTTTTTTCATGCGTAGCTATATTGATTTAACTGTCATCGGAATCTTTGATCAAATGTCGGTGTCCCATCCAAGTTTGATAAAATCATCCAATTTTTTTGATCAAAGATATTGGATGAGTTTAATACGGGATGTTATTCTACTCATCCAATATCTTTGTCCAATTTCTTTGTCAAATCTTTGATCAAAGTTCTTTGACGGAAGCCCATTCCAATCATCCAATATCTTTGTCCAAGTTTAATTTTTTTTTTTTGCGTAGCCATATTGATTTAACTGTCATCGGAATCTTTGATCAAATGTCGGGATCCCATCCAAGTTGGATGAAATCATCCAATTTATTTGATCAAATGTATATTGGACAAAGATATTGGATGAGTGGAATACCTCCCTAAGGCCCTGGTCCCCTATTTTATCCTATACGCGACGTCTGACTTCAGCGTCATCATTTCTATGGACGCAAGACGTTGACGTCGAAGTTTGAAAGAGACCAATACAGTACATTTCTATAGTAAGCATTGTGATGCTTTGCTTAGTCTGAGACTAGGTTGATTTTTTTTTTTTTATCGTATGGCATTTATTTACGAACCGTGAGATCTTCGAGAAGACAAGTACGGGTGCCAGTTTTTTGTTGCACTTTTAGCACCACCCAGGGGTCACGTGTAGGGTAACGGTGGGTACTCCCTACGGATGTGGTGCTACTTCGACCCCCCTTTGTCAAGTGAGTGGGCAACTTGACTGTTAGAAGTTCTCAAGCCGCCTTAAGGCCGCCGCCATCCAAGAACTGACCTGCGCCCACATTGCTTAACCTCGCATACCGCACGCGGTAGGCGGGTGCCGTGCCGCTGGGCCACGAGCGCTCTAAAAAAAATTTATTATTGGAATTAATGTCTCAAATATATAACCGTTTACCATGTGTTCGCTCTACAAAACCTACCAAGACTCCCAATAACATAAGAAATTCCTGGCAACACAGGACTCCATCTAACAAACACAATTAAAACCGTCATCACAATTATCCGGCTCAATCACAACCGCGGCGCAGTTTCAACTGCGCTTAACTGCGTCCAACTGCACTAATGCACAATAACACTAAGATACGGGGCAAGTTTGATCATCAGTGGTCGTGTGAGTTGATCGCTCCAGTTGTAATAGGGTGGTGGACTTAAAGACTTAGGGATTGTAATCTAATAGTCAGCCAAGAAACTGGTCTATCAATTTTATACCTTAATTTACAGGTAATAGAGCCGATAAGAGAAAGACAACTTAGAAGACTGTACGTGTGCACGTGCAGTTAAGAGTGTGCGTAAATTACGCGACTTTTATGTCTGCAGGAAGCTCAGTTTTCCATACAAACGTAGTTTCGCTCTCTTTTTAAAACGCCATGCTGGAATAACATGAAACTTTGTATACACAATGGGATCCGGGATATATTTAGGCTGAAAATTAGTTTCTGTTGCTTGAAATTGTAATAGAAAAAAAATACAGGGAGTTTTTGAGTTTTTTACGGCTTGTATGAAAACCTTAATAATCGCTGTATATTTTCTCCTTTACAATTTCAAGCAACAGAAACTAATTCCCGACCTAGATATGCCGGATCCCATTGTGTATACAAAGTTTAATGTTATTCTAGCATGGCGTTTTAAAATGAGAGTGTAACTACGTTTGTATGGAGAAAAGAGCTTACTGAGGACTCTTAAAACGCTGTACTGTATCCCAAACCTACTCGTCCTCGGCTGTCTTCCACATCTCACCTGTTTTTGTACGGAAACTGTCAAAATTTGGCAAATGACATTTGACTGTTTCGATATAAAAACAGGTGAGGACGAGTCGGTCTGTGAATAAGAGAGCTGCAGTGTAATCAGTTTTCGAACGTACGATAGATAAATCTAACTGTCATTTTTAATCCCTGACGCGGAACGCAAAAGAAGGTGTTATAAGTTTAATATGTGTATCTGTGTTTCTGTATAAGTGTATGTGTGTCTGTCTGTGGCATCGTAGCTCTTGAACCGATTTGAATGCGGCTTTTTTTATTTGAAAGCGAGTATTCCAGCAATGGTTCTTGAATGAAGTCACCAGCCGAGTCTGTATGTCTGTCCGTATTTCGTGTTACATTTCCTATACAGGATGTTTCTACTATAGTTAGTGTCGTGTTACCAATCTTCTGTGCTCGTCAGTGTGGATTCCAGCATTTCTAGCCGCATTTCTTGGCCGGAGTCCACCGGTTAACAGATGTTACAGCCATGTTTAATGGCCCGCTTTGTTTCTGGTAAACTGAGATGTAAAAAAAAGTGTTAGCTACATTTGTCTTTCGAAATATATAGCATATATATATATATATATACATATATATGTCTAACTGCTAATCACAGGCCCTTCCTAGATGACAGCATATGAGAAAGAACGAGCATAACGGATAACTTCGAAAAATCCATTAGTATGGTCGTTGGGTTTTATTTTGTCCAATCCACTTCTTGACGACCTGTTTAGCCTAGTTGGTAGTGACACTGCCTCCGAAGCTATAGGTCCCGGGTTCGAATCCCGGCCAGGGCATTATTTTGTGCATTTAGCACGGATTTTGTTCTTGGGTCTTGGATGTTCTCTATGTATTTAAGTATGTATTTATCTATATAAGTATGTATATTACGAGTGCACTAATAGAAAAATGGCGGTCCTGAGATCCTTTGCACTTTGACCATTGTCAGGTGTTCAGGTAAATGGCGGCCATAAAATGCAGACTGTGTCTGTCACATTTCTCACATAATATAACATAACATCAACTCACGCCTATATATTCTCAAAAGGGTTAGGCAGAGCACACGAAATTAATTTCAGTGCGACTTTTAGCAATTGTAGGTTTATAGATGGAGAAAATGTGATATTGCAGTGACAGGTTGCTAGCCCATCGCCCACAACACACTTCAACCTGGTTCCCATGGTCGACTCTTACGACACCCAAGGGAAATAACGGGGTGGTGCTATTCTAACCCGACACCAAACGGAGTAAAGTAAAGCAATTTCAACTGTTGACTAATGATAATCCGGTAAAATGTCAATGCATGTAGTCTTTATCTAAGAAGTATGCTTATCGTTTATGACAGACTACAATGAGGTAGCAAAACCGCACAATAGGACAATGGATTGGACACAACCAGAACCTTTACTATACGGGCCGGGATTCACACCCACGATCGCCGCTTGACAGCCGCGTCCACTAGCCCACTGCAGCTAACATATTACCTATTGATGGTAGCATCGTCTACGCTAAAGTTTTTGCTTACCAACGTTTGCCACCGTCTTTGTGTAAAAAAAAGCTTCTTACATTCATATAGTGACTACGGAATCTGAAAAGATACGTGATTTTATTCAGTCTCAGAACTCCCCTCTTTGAAATAAGGAAATCGAAGTTCTTGGGTTGTTTGTACTAACTTGGCCTAATATACATAAGTAACCTTTGCTATATATATAACATTAAACATATCATCATCCTCCTAGCGTTATTCCCAGTACAGTTGCATCCTGAAGGATGCCTGGGGTCCGCTACCTAATCCCAAGAATTGGCGTAGGCACAAATTTTTACGGAAGCGACTGCCATCTGACCTTCCAACCCGAGGGGAAAACTAGACCTTATTGGGATTAGGCTTGTCAAGTGAGTGGGCAACTTGACTGTTAGAAGTTCTCAAGCCGCCCGGCGGAGGCCTCTAACTTGGCTTAACGACTGCTATCATAGACAGCAACCGGGATCAACGGCTTAACGTGCCTTCCAAAGCACGGGAGCGCTCAGTTAGTAACCACTCAAAGCGGTCACCCATCCAAGGACTGACCTCGCCCGACATTGCTTAACCTCGCATACCGCACGCGGTACGCGGGCGCCGCTGGGCCACGAACGCGATCATTAAACATATATAAGTTGCAATTGTATATGTGTCCTTCTAAAGCAGATCTTTGCAGATATCATTAAGAATTTATATCTAGTTAGAAAGGAAATGCGCTTTATCGTAAACACTAACGCTGGGTTGCACCAAACCGTCTGTAATCGTAACCTGTGTTCGTAAAAATTTGAATGTATGGTAAGCTTGACAAGTTTCTATGGAATGACAGCTGCCGACGCCATATTTAAGAGGGCGCAGTACGTGGCAGTACGCTCGGTTCTCCATACAAACGTATTTACGCTCTCATTTTAAAACGCCATGCTAGAATAACATGAAACTTTGTATACACAATGAGATCCGACATATCTAGGTCGGAAATTAGTTTCTGTTGCTAGAAAATGTAAAAGAAAAAAAATACAGCAGTTTTTTCAGTTTTTTACGGCTTGTATGAAAACCTTAATAATCGTTGTATTTTTTCTCCATTGTAATTTCAAGCAACAGAAACTAATTTCCGACCTAGATATGCCGGATCCCATTGTGTATACAAAGTATTATGTTATTTTGGCACGGCGTTTTGAAATGAGAGCGTAAATACGTTTGTATGGAGAACCGAACATACTGCGCACTCTTAACGTTGATCAGTCTGTGATCGTAAGTCGGTGCAACCCAACCTTAAAGGTACACTTTTGCATTAGAAAAACTCATAATTATGTATTTCGATATAGCAACATGTTTTTTACAATTTAAATAGTGGAACATATTTAGTCTACATTATTAATTTGTTATTTTTCCTAATTTGTAGGTACGCGATGATGTGTTTTAGTATGCATTCTTTTTCTAAGATTTGTAAATAAAAGTATTTTATACTAATTAAGGTATTTAAATAGAACTTTGTTTTCACTTTCAGACACGAGCTTTCTATACATTCTTGCCAGACGACGACAGAACTCCTATGTCCCCAGGAGCATTGCGGATACGTCGCTTCAACTCCTAAACAATTCTCCAAGTACGAATCAATTGTAATATTATTACCATTTACCATCAATAATTACTTAGACACACTTTCGCCGCAAAATAAATAATAGTATGTTTCGCTTTGCATATAATGCAATAGTTAAATGTTTTTAGCGCCATCTAGCGACGTTTCACTGAAGCTGTTGATATGAGAACTCTTTACAAGCTGTATAAGACCTCTTTGCAAACGAATCTTGGCGCCCTCATAACCTATGCATAGATGGCGCTGTTATTAATTGTGTCGCTATCGCTCACTAGATGACGCTTTTATCAAAACGTACTTTCTTTTTCAGACATTACGCGACTCATGGCGAGCGTCGGAAACACCTGAGCTGTCCTAAGTGCTCGTTCAGGACGGACCAGAACAGCCATCTGAAGAGGCACCTGATATGCCACGAGGCTCGGAAGCCGTATAAATGTCCACATTGCGAATTTACTTGCGCAAGCTTGGTAAGTTTTTTTTCTTTTTTTTAACAAAAACATCACTTTATTTGCAAGAAAAGACTTATATAACTACTTACACTTTTTCACACTTTTTGTAAGGTATTATAGTAAACTTAAACTTAATTAGGCTTATGATTTAGATTTAGATTAGATTAGATTCATTTTTGAAGCCTAATGTTGTATATTATACAATTACGTAGCGTAGGTACGTACAATCAGTTTATTAAATTAAATTATAACACTTTGAGTAAGCTTCCTCTGTTCCCCGTACTAGTAGTTTAGATTATGTGATTAATATCCCTTGGTATTATTTAAGTCCCGAGAGACTACAGAATGAGAGAACGGCGAACTTACAATCGAGTCCCCAGCATAAGTACATCTAAATCTAGCATACACCCTTGGAGTTGAGGAGTTGCATGTCTATCGGTCGATAGGCGTGCACTGCGCAGTAACCCCTTTCAAGCGGCCTTTACGCTTGTTCGCCACCTATATAAATAGTAGGGTTTGCATTCTAGGGACTGGCTTGTAAGGAAAAACCCGAAAATCTCTGTATTTTCACAATAAATAAATGAAAATAAATATTTGTGGTTAATATTGCACAAATCGAGCTAGTCCCAAACTAAGCAAAGCTTGTACTATGGGTACTAGGCGACGATATACATACATACTTATATGGATAGACAAATACTTAAAGACATAAAAAGCATCCAAGACTCAGGCATTCGACTCCCACTTGGACCGCGGACTCGGAGGACTCGGGATTTTTTCGTCACAATAAATCCCGATCAGAATCGAACCCGGGACCATCAACTACGTAGGCAAGGTCAGTAGCATACAGTCTGTCTGATTGTAATGTAAGCAGACACCGTAGCCTTTATATAGGTAATGGCATTATTATCTGCTGATCAAATCTGATTAGTTTAAGATTTAAATTAATCGTACGGGAGGTAGACGCGTGCATGTCTGACACCATCATATTTAAATATATATATATATATAATCAGAACCTCTAGTATTCGTATGGCAACGCGAACAGCGCCCCTGGCGGCCTGTGGTAGTAACTCTTTGTTGCCATACAATATTGAGTCTAAACGCAAACGCGTTCTTTTGTGTTTAAGTTTGAAAAATAAAAAACTAGACGTACTGTAATCTATATATATTATAGTCGTTCCCCATTTGGGTTGTCATCGCTAGGAATATCAGCTCGCTAATATTTGGAGCAACCCATCTGGCGAAGCTCTCACAGAAGACCGCATATAGCAGCAGTACTACACTGCAGCTGAAACTGTGTGTTCCTGTTGATCATCCGAGCTCCCGGGCCCGGGGATGCACTGCGTTGGAAGTACTTTCCATCTGTCTCTAGCTGACAGCACAATGAATCCTCAAATCAATAAAATTGACAACACACTTGTGATTTTTCTGGATCCGCAAGCGTCCATAGGCTGCGGTGTCTGCTTACCATCATCAAACGGGCCGTATATTCTTCTACCACCGTCTTAGTACAAAACAATTTGTCTTACAGGAAAATCTCCGCAAGCATGCCCTAAAACGCGCTCACCGCGGCCTGCCTCTCTACATGTGCGCCTGCGCAGACTGCACTTTTGGCGCCGACACCGCTACAGCCCTGCGCGCGCACCTTGTCGCCGCACACGCCGACCAGTACGACGCGCGGTCCGCTGTTGAAGCTGTTAAAAGACATCTAATGATTGAATAATTTGGAAACTGTGCATTATTCGAAATAAAAAAGTACTTAATTGACTACCGTTATTTTCTTATTTAATTACTGTTAGTTAATTTTGTTTTGCTGAACAATAAAGAATCTTTGTATTGCATTACATTGTATTGATATAACTCTCTGCCTCATATAGACTTTTGCTACTCAAAAATTACACCAATCAGTAGCACTATTTCGTGATGTGCGTAAAAAGAAAGGCTTGCCTCTCGCTATAGAACACATAAAGTATTCTGAGAAACAGTGATTTTCCGAAAAAGAGAAATGACACAAAAGACAGAGAAACATCAGAGGGCGCCACTGTCGCTAATTTTAGCCACTCACATGCTTTCTGCGACTGTAGTTGCGAGGCGTCACGTTTATGTAAAGACATAGTCAAAGCACTGAAGTGGGTATACTGCAAACTTAGTGTTATTTATTCTTTTCTTTTACTTATCCTTCGACTTTGTACTACGATTACCTACGATCTTTAGAGTTAAAAAGTTAAATAAAATAAATAATAACTACGCATTCATTAAGAAATAATATAAAGGTATATGTTCTTCTTTCTACTTAGACCTTAGCAAGCATTACCCGCCTGTTTTGTTTCTATATATATTTAACCTATTATTACGTACATTTTATTGGGTAAGTTAACACCAAGTGTGCGTGTAAGATATAAATAATAAATGATAATAAACAAACATTTAAGCGGCGCCACTATCAATGTAAAAGGAAAAGGTTATGAATCCGTAATTGAATCCAACGCAAAATTATTTTTATTTTATTCAAGAGGTTAAGTTAAAAAAAAATATGATTTTAAATCACCCGAAAGACGCATCACGGCAGTGTGTCAGCCAAGTTTGAAAAGCAAAAAAGGTGACACACCGGCCGTGGGTTACACTTAAATTATAAATATTATGTACACATTAATGATTCTTTACCAAAATTACTAAAGCTAGTGGTGATTTCAACGATGGAGACACCTAGCGACAGACTACAGAACTACAAAAACCATATTGTTGCATTACAAGCTGAACCTTTACCGCTAGATGGCAGGTAATGTATCAAATGTATTAAAAATATATTGAGTATATTCCAATTTATATAGGAATTAAACTCCTACAATATAAGCTTTTACCAAACTAATTTTCATCTTACTGTATATTATTATTATTCGCAATTATTTTCTAAACTAGCAACATTCAGCATCACACATTCACATCAAACCATTAATACATGTGGCAGAATTTGGAACTAATTTAACGCCCACATTTACAACTTATCGCGTAGACGCTAGCGCCACAGTTAATTGCAATGAATGAATCGACAACAGAGCTGAAAGCATGAACGAGGGAAAATAATCACTTGTGAGATGTCATTGGTTAGTGACGTACGTCGCGTTTAAAACCAATATAATTCAAACTCGTAAACATTGTTGACTAAAAAATAACCTATTTCGTCAGTGTTTTTGTATTACAGTGCTATTAAAGATCATTACATAATTCTATTGATTATTCTGTGTGCAAAATTTTGTGCGTACTGTGGATTTGTTTTTAATAATGACTGTTTGCTGAAAAATCGATTGAGAAAATGTCTTTGAAGGTATGTAGCTAACGTAATTTGTTTTGCTGATTTTAGATGACCTTGTGTATCGTTTTCGAATAGGTATTTCGATGTTTCGTGAATAAAAACCTCGTGTTTTGATTATATATTGTTTAACCAGATGATGGGTAGATTCTTCTTAATATTTATTCAAGCTAAGATGTTGAGTATTTTTATCACTATTCGTTTTTTGATATGTTATAGTTTACCTGCTTTTATTTACTAAGTTTATTTACATATAGGTGCATATTTATGTTCCAAAACTTCCAAATAACGGACCATAATTATTATATTTAGGGGTAAGTAATACTTACCCCTTTTTGGAATGTTACCAAATAATGATTGGATTTTTGTTATTTTGTTATGATTTATGAAAAACCATACATTAGGTACCTAATATTTAGTATATTTTTCCTATGGTGACGTTATTTATTTTTAACGGATTTACCATACCTAGTAGTGTTGATATGTCATACCGTTTGACCTGTGTATCTCTAGAACGGTACCCCTATGCCAGTGGTTCCCAACTTTTCCATACCGTTACCCCCGTTTAGGGCTGCCATCCGTCCGGGTTTCCCCGGATTTGTCCTAGTTTGGAGGCCGTCCGGGGGGGTTTTCACAAAGTGTCCGTCGAAAACCCGGACACTTTTACTTAATGGGTAAAGTGCGTAACTACTCACCATTTATCGAGTTATTTTTAACTCTCTAAATTTTTTTAATAATATTATTTTCGGACACGTCCGGGGAAAAAAAACGATTTACGCCAAATGTCCGAGTTTTTTTAAGTTTTTGTCCGGGTTTGGCGAATTTAGAGATGGCAGCCCTACCCCCGTTACATATTAAGGAAACGGATTTTACTACCCATAACTCTATAACGCACTTTACGGTAGCGAGACGTGGACATTAACAAAGAGGGACAGGGGTATACTTGAGGCGTTTGAAATGTGGTGTTGGAGGCGGATGGAGAGGATTAGCTGGACTGAGAGAGTGATTAACGAAGAAGTGCTGAAAAGAGTAGAGGAAAAGAGGCAGTTGGTGGATAGCATAGAGTCAAGAAGAGGGAAGATGATGGGCCACCTCATACGACAAGACAACTTCATAAGGAAGATAGTTGAAGGAAAAATAGAGGGAAGGCGAGGAAGGGGAAGACCTAGAATTAATTATTATGGAACAGATTAAAAATAATGTTAATGTCGGGTCCTATCAAAAAATCAAGGAAGAGGCCTGGGACCGAACCAAATGGAGAGCCCACTTTGATTTGCACCGACAAGAGCATAGAAATCTATAACCGCTAATAGCCCTATATACCCCCCGGATTTCCTGTCTCGGACGCTGCGGTTGTGGAATGAGCTCCCTGCCGAGGTTTTCCCGATGGCCTACAGTATGGGTTTTTCCATAAAGGAGCGTATACATTTTAAAGTGTCGGTAATAAGCATGTGACACCCCTGCAGTTGCAGGTGCCCATAGGCTGTGGTGATCGCTGCGGAGGCAAACAAGCGCACGGCCCTCCTGGTGGGTACGCTGGTTTACCACCGACGTGATATATAAAAATACCCCCAGTTTCGGCAGAGGAACCGATGCCCTGTGGTTGATAGCGGGGACACGTTCTTGAGCGAGATATGTTACTCTCAACCAAATGGTCCCTCATTGCATTGTATCAATAAGGATGATTTCTACGAAGGACACATGAGCAAAAATTTGTACCTACTTATCTCACTGAGTCAGCGTTAATTTAGCACTCTCTTACTAGAAAAATCTTTGAAATTAACAGATGTCAGTGTGAATATTTCGTTGTTTAGACATTATATCATATTAATTTTGTACTAAAGCAGTAACGCTGCTAACGAAAATTTCAAATTAAAGGGAAAAAATTGAAAAATTTTATGCTCCGAGCAGGATTCGAACCTGCGACATCAGGCATACGCGGCCAATCGGAACAACCAAGCACGTCCATGAAATCCTTCAATAGATCCCGCTTACAACGCCTTAAGGAGGCGTACAGCGACATCTACCGTAGAAGACTTAGGCTTACGGCAACGTCTCAAATTACATTGAGAAATCGTCAGTAACGATATTCCATACTAAATTAATTTTGTACTAAAGCAGTTGGCCGCGTATGCCAGATGTCGCAGGTTCGAATCCTGCTCGGAGCATTATTTTTTTAAATGTTTCTTTTAATTTGTAATTTGATTTTATCATATGATTCTCTCTGCCATTTTGGCGACAGTCACATCAATTTTTTTTTTGGGTAAATGGTTTACTTCATCATTTCGTGCTTAATTTATCCCTTCATTGACTGTGGCAAAGCTCCTCGAGGCTTCCATTTCTCTTTTGTAATAATAGCTATTGTATAATAATACAACCGAAGATATAAAGGTAAATTAAAATCATAAAAGGTACTCTACTTTAATCACTAAAGGATCGCCCGTAAACATGAGTTTAAGTACATAATATAATCAAATATCTTTGCAGTATGAATGGGTTTTTAGATTACTTATTTGTTTTTTAATCAAACATTAGAATTGAATCGAGAGATGAGTAATTCAAAAGTATCGTATGCAAAACGTACCCCGTAGTGCATCCGCCAAGTTTAAGTGGTGGCGAAATGGTTAATGAATAATCTTCATTCGGATATCTGAATTATTCAGTTGTCAAATGACTACATCGTCTTTTGCCTTGTATTCTGGTTATATAGATAGATACATATTATACGAATGAACAATACTAGTCAAGCTCCGTTCCCGATTTTAGGATGATTCACAGTAGACCGTTCCGTGTCCGGGCCGGCTCGTTTTCTGTGACAGCAAACGCAACGGCTGGCGTATTTCTCTAAAAGAAAACGAGCCGGCCCGGACACGGAACGTCCTACTGTGAATCATCCTTTTATTTACAATTTGTGTGTATGTGCAACAGTCCCAACTCGGGCATATCCGGAAACAGAATATCATAACTATTCACACATTTTATATCAATCTAAATATTTGCAAAAAGCCACTTATTGCCGCAAAGTCAAACCAGTTTGTCAATACTCGTTTAACCTGATGCAATCTTCTAATGAATCACAATTTGAAACGTAAATAATATTGTTTTGCCATCACAGCCTTGCTTGGATACCTAATTATTCAATGTATGCCTAAGTAGGTATGATACGAAACCATATCCCTAAGATTTCAGATTAGCATCATTTACAGAAAAGCCTACGTTATGTCTATAAAATAACTTTGAGTTCAAGGTCCAACTCGATTAATTCTTTCACCAATAGGTCCCATTATGCGAGTTAGACATTTTGTGAACAGGCATTCTCTTGGCTTATTTTAAAATCTTTGAGATCCAACGTATCGTACAATCAAACTCACGAAATTGCTTTTTAACCAACCGTCAAAATCTAAATGTGACTGTGGAAAAAAACATCAAATTGTAATCCATTTTTTCCCAATAAATACCTACACGAATATTATTAAAATAAGAGCACAGAATGCCTACAGCTCATGTCCTCGTGTCCTGTTAATTTCTTTTTTCTGAAAAAGCTGCCAGTTCTTATGAACAAAGATGACCTTTACAAAATTCCATCTATATTTATATCCACGATAGCCTGCGATGAAGCCACGATGTCCCCAATCCTTTATTAAAGGCATAGCGAAAACCGGTCGGGGGTGGCTCCGTAAATAGCTTACCCGCTGACCTGACTCAATCAAGTCCCTGTAAAACTGTACGCGATTATAGGATTCAAGGAGCTAGCTATTAGCAATATAATGGAGTGTAAATCAAAATAAACTTACTGCGTATTTGACTCGGACACTTTGACCTGACGCTTTTCCAAGCCGTTGGAGCGATCTATTTTGCGCCCCGTCAACTTTCATAATATGTTTGTCGATAATCGAGATAAATTATTGTTTGGCAGTTATGATGAAAACAAGCTTTTCAACTGGGAAAAAATAAGTTTACATTTATTTGGGTGTTTTGAACAATTTTTCCACTATAGACAAAGACATGGCTAAAAGTACTTAGTATTTTGACGGAAAAATACTGCTGATTTAAGTATGTGTAGGAAAGTAGATCTAATAGCGCCAATCTAAACTTTCAATGGCTCAAAAACAAATAAATTGTAATAAAAAATTATCGTTTTTCCGCAAAGACTTCAAAATTTTGGTTTCTGCATGTCAACTGCACTTTAACCACTAATCTAATTAGAATAAATCACAATCACGAAGGCGAAGTTCTTGTATTCTCGCTCAATTTTTAAAACAGCTTACCAACTATATTTATATCCGAACATATGTCTAAATCCACGCCAGACATAGTAGGTCGTCTATAAATAAGATTGCCATTCACGTGCGAAATGCCAGACATGTGCTGGATCACTGGACATATAGCATGCATGTCCTGTTTTATATTCGCGTTCAGATTTATTGCTTTGACTGGTTTGATGGGTTGGTTATATAAATAAAACGATCTGGTATTTTATGCTGTCAGCGTGACTTCGTATAGAAAATTTTATTCATCATACCTATTATCAGGAATATTTTATTTTTTCTTTTAAATAATCTTTGGTTTTAAAGTCCGGTCATTTGATGAGAGACGTAAGTCTATAGCCAACACATAGAGGCCCTTTGGAGAAGAAGTTTACAGTGATATAGTGCACCTGCTAGAACCCATTCACGGGTACAACGTTGCAGCCAAGCAGGCGTTTGGGGCTATTGACAGTGATGTAGAAAGAATACTAGGCGAATTGGATAGTAGAATTGGACTGCTATTGTTTTTATTATTATTATACAAATATTGTATTGGTAAACTATTGACTCACTCATATCCGATGTGTCGGGTGACGAGGATGAAACAAGACAGATCCATCTTTTCTGAATTTTGATATAAATCTAGCGATTTATATCATTCTGCAATTCATCGCGGCTTTCAATATGCCCTCTGTAGGTTAGGACACTAAACTTTAACCTTAAAACCGCCTATGTAAATAAAGTAATCTCTCTCAATTCGTCTAAATCTGAAATTTAAAAATAATATTTCTCAGAAACCAAATCTCTCAGATTATTTAACTTCTAAACCCAAGTACTTATACTGTTTTTCACGTAAGAAGAGTCAGGTGACAGCTGTCAACCCAGTACAAATTATGTCATTTTTGACGTATAATGACATAATTTGTACTGGGTTGACAGCTGTCACCGGACTCTTCTTACGTGAAAAACAGTATAAAAGCGCATTATTAATCACTTGAATAAAGGTATGCCTTGCCGTATGACATTAACGAATTTTAAGAAACCATTTTCTTTGTCGTCCATAAGTACATGTAAGAATATTTTCGAAGTTCTTCCAAACTTGGAATTCGCAGCAGCTGGTGAAAACGACTTTTACAACCTGGACATTTAATACGGGTATAGAATCGGTTCCTTTTTTTTATCGTTGTGGGATACTTACACATGTTTCGAAATAATGTAGGTATATTTTAATTACATGTTTCATATATGGGACTCACAGTAGGCATATTATTTTATTTCTGGACTAATTTACGATACAAATATATGGCATTCATTGAATTCAAGCTAAGTTAAAACAAAGGATAAATATTAGTTTGTTCTTTTTGTTTTCTTTTTAATTTATCCTTGTTTATATTGTAAATAAATAATCAGTTAACAGACAGTACAAAAATTGTTCAGGTCAGGATCTCGGAGCCATCTGATGCGGGTGATGCAACACTGATGGTCATTGTGGAGATCATCGAATTCCAGTAGTGGAATTCTTTTGGCTGATATAAATTAAAAATATTGATATATAATGCACGGCAATGGTATTAGAAGGTGTCTGATAGTCTCGCAGTGGATAAAACCTTCCTTTTACCCTTGCGTACATATTTGTTAAGAATAATCATAAAAGATCGAAGCTATCATGACTCCTTGGGAAAACAAACTTTTACTTGACTAAAAATTCACGGTCTACTGAAAGCAGGAAATACGTGTTGCAAAAGTTACAAGTAAAATCCATCAACGGCGCGTGAGAATTTACATGTAGCAAGGAATATGTCGAAAACTGCCTGTCGTCGCAGCATAATACCTAAACTAATTTTCTATTGAGCAGTAACGCTGCTAAAGAAAATTATAAATTTATATATTTTTTCAAATTTTTCCCTTTAATTTGAAATTTATAATACTTAAAGTCTAGAATTTAACGTGCTTGGAATTTCTTAGAAACGCATTAAACAACGAAGTGTCTAGAGAATGTCTGTGCCACCTCTAATGACATTAAAGGGTGTTGCGACTGTCTCCAGAGCTAGGGTTGTCTCTCGAATTGAAATAGAGAAAATGTAAAAAAAAATATATTACCGATAATAGTATAGAAACACCAATCTTTAAATGAACGTCCCTCATCTAGTAGACATTTTTTCAATGTGTGAGTTTCTGTGTTTTGCGCTTAAATGCTTTGAGCGTGAACACGCTAGTTGGTGGAGTGAGGTTTTACTCTACCTTTCGATTTAATCGTTATAGAGCCCAAATTCTCAAAACGTTTGTTTCCTGGCAAAGACGTGAAACTGCAATACGCTTCGCCAAAACTACATTTTATAATTCAATAACGGCCTAATTTCGAATCTTTTTCTACAGTCATTGGTCCCCTTTCAATGGCGTTTGACGAGTTTGAAGATCATAACACTTGTTGTGAAAATCAACTAGAACCTACTTCGGTTAGATCGTTTCTCTCTACAGCTGAAGGTAGAACAAAATTATGTATAGCATCTATTCCCATTCCAGTCTTCCTGCTTCGCCTCCTGAAATGTACACTACTTCATCATCATATTTTTAGCCTGTAATCACCCACTGTTGAGCATAGACCTCTCTTCGAGTACGACACTCACCCCTGTCTCGTACTAGTCTCATCCAGGTGTGACCCGCGGTCTTTTTAATGTCATCAACCCATCAAGCTGGTGGACGACCGACGCTGCTACCTACAATTAATAGCTCTATTATTGTAGGCAACCCTAGCATCCCAGGCATGGCGACTGTTTCATAACTCCCGACTGGTCTCGTCTGGTCTAGACTCCCTTATCTAGAGAGAGATCTGATTCGCAGAACCAGTTGCAGATGGCAGTGTGTCAGTGCAGGCAGTGATTTACTGCTGCATAAGGGCGTGACACGTAACCAGTACTTGTAAGACTGGCTTCAGATATCGCCTGGTTTATTAAAAAATATAGTACAGCCTGCCTTGGTTTGATCAAACAAATCTAGGTAACTGAGGATTAAATAAATATGAGTAAATATCAATGATTGCCTCTGTGTGGTATCTTTAGAGTTTAAAATAAGAATTGGTTTTCATTCTCAAAACGAAGTTTTTTATACCGGTGGCAAACAGGCTTATGGCCCGCCTATTGATCAACGGTTACCGTGGCCTATAAACGCTTAAAACTCTAGGAGTGTGACACAATGCCCGTTGCCGACTATAAAAATACACACTCCTTTCTCAGTCTTAGTTATGGCATATAGTAAAAATAAATATTTTTTCTCAAACATGCAATGAAATATTGATGTTATGTTCCTTATAATAGGCTGCGAAGTATGATGTTTCAGGTGCGGCTAGGACAAGAGGTCGTTAATGGAATTTCATATAAATCTTGCAGGCGTAGGCCGGTAAAGTCCTCTTTTTTAATTTCCATTGCACATAAATTTGAGGCACAGGCATCATGACATTCTGCCACTATGCGTATTAAAAATAAAACTTTGATTATTTTGTTGTTTATTTCATTGCATGTTTGAGAAAAGCACTATACATACCTTGGCGGGAAATATGGGGTTGCCCGCCTCAGACCTATCCGACCTCGCTGCGCTCGGCCGTCTTATGGCTATATGTCTTCGGCCGGCAACCCCTTTCGTCCCGGCCTCTGTAGTAAAGTACTAATAAAAAACAACGCAGATGACTCAGAAAGTAGGTGTAAAAATCCTCCCTTGGGGCATATTGTGCAGAACTTGATGTTACGCTACCTTGTACGTCATCGGTCTGTTATAGCATTCGATATATTTTGATGTTTTTGTTTAGATTTTCATTTTTCTGCGCGATGTTGAAACCTTCGAGCCAAGGTAACGAGCCGCGAAGTTTGCTGTAAAATATACGAGCACGTCATTAACACAGTTTTTAACTTTAAAACTAGAAACGGCCTAAAAAGTACAGTCAGCAGGCAACTCTCTACCAGAGACTGTTGTTAGTGCACCGTGGGTGAACTCTTTCAAAAATAGACTGGATACATATTTCAATACTTTATCAAGTGCAAAATAAACACAAGTGCATTGATATACACGCATCAGCTCCAAGAGCTGCTAGTGTATGAACAAATAATAATAATAAACATCACATTTTTTATAAAACCACAGAAACCATTTACATCATTGATATAGCTATTCGAAATACGCACAATATCCAATCTACAGTAACAGAAAAATTGTCGAAGTACAAAGATCTCAAAATCAAAATCAAATCAAAATCAAATATTTATTCTGCAAATAGGCCACAAGGGCACTTTTACAAGTCAAAGCGTGAATTTATACAATAAAAAAAAAACTGACAATCTCACTTAATAATAATGATTAAAAAATATACTGATTAACAATTATATAAAAATAAATTTACAAATATTAAGGACGTATTGAATACGATCTGTCCGAATAAACAAAAAGTACATAAAATTAATTTAATATCTCAGAGATGTATAGATCTAGCCATCGAACTTAGACGCCAATGGAAAGCCAAGACAGTACACATAGTTCCCATAGTCATATCCACAACAGGAGGAGTCCCTAAAACACTGTGCAGCAGTCTACAAACACTGCAAATTCCAGCTTACATGATAGAAACCCTACAAAAAGTCTTGAATACCTGCCGTATAACTAGGAAATTCTTATCGTCATCTACTAGGTATATCTAGCAATGCACCGAGGAGAAGTTTCATAAGTTGCGAAACTTCTATGGAGAATATTCTCTGGAACTTAAATTTAATAAACAATCTTATCGTGTCAGGACCGACGTAGACATATTCACCTGAATATTGTGAGCAGCCAAGTGCATCAAGCGTGTTAGATGATAACTCAAATAAATTTGAGTTTATTCCTTCTAAACGAGGAGGTGAAATACTGGTGATCAATGGTCGCAAATATCACCGCAAAAAAGTGTACAAAGACTCCCAATCTTTGTGGATCTGTGCTACTACACCAGCGTGTAAGGGAAATGTTACACTGGACCCCGGACGAAAAGGTATTATAAAATGCAAAGACCATTTAACGGAATGCACTACAAATTTAGCGAAACAAGTGATAATTAAAGAGGTTTCTTCTTTTAAACAAAGATGTGCAAAAAATTATGACCCTATACAGAAGCAGTATACGGAAATGATTTGTAATCTTAAAAAAAAAAACATTCATTTGCACCACCAACTTCCGCGATTTAGTAATGTCAAATCTGCGGCATATCGGCAGAGAAAAAAATATTTAGAAGTATTAAAATTAAGGTGTCACACACCTGAAGAATGCCAAATACCAAAGCAGTTTACCGATTTCTTGCTCGCGGACTACAACTGCGATGGAATAAGGATATTCGTGTTCGCTAATGCGGATGTGAAAAGCGAGATAAGCAAATACCGACACTTCTTTGCGGATGGTATGGTATGGTTCTTTGCGGTGTGCTTCAAGGCTTGTCCACCCCCATTTTCCCAAATTTACAGTGTACATGGCTTAAATGAACAAACACAATGTATAACCCCATTGATTTATGCGTTTTTGCATAATAAGGACGTTGAAACATATGAAATTTTACTGCGTTTAATAAAGTCTCAAATTCCGGATTGGAATCCCAATAAAATAACTTTAGACTTCGAAAGCTCTGCCATGAAAGCTTTTACTAATATCTTTCCCGATATTGTAGTTAAAGGCTGTTGGTATCACCTAAATAAAAGTCTTTGGAAAAAAGCAAGGCAGTTAAAACTTAAATCGAGGGTATCCCGAAGACATGTAGCACGATGTGCTTCACTGGCCTTACTACCCTTGGGCAAAATCTATGAAGGATTCCAATACATATTAAAGAGAACAAAAGCAACAACGGAAATAAACAAATTTAACCTGTATTTCTATAAACAATGGCTGAAAGATGACAAATTTATGGAGATATGGTCCTGTGACGGAGAAAAAATAAGAACAAACAATAGCTTAGAAGGCTGGCATTCCAAAATTAATCGCTTTGTTGCTAGGAAAGATCCTACCTTTCCGGAAATTCTGAAGATATTACAAAATGAATCTACATTTTACGATGTAGCTAATGCTGATATAAATAAAAAGTTTATTGAAAATAAGAAAACAAAACAGTATGAAGAACTTGACGAAGAAATTGATATGGCTATTAATGATTTGAATAACGGTGTGATAACGACTGGTCATTGTATAGAAATTATAAGTCCCTTTGCATTTTAGTTTTAATTTTAATGTAGAAGAAATATATTATAACACATTAAATAATATTTTAAGCTTTCACGAGTTTTCTTGATAATCATATAGGAAAATGCAAAGGGTTATCTCCCTTCGGTACCATTCGAAATCAGAGCTTCGTAACCAGATGCGATCGAAAACTATTTCTGCCTTGTACGAAACTAGTTGCGATCAAAAATATATTTTTTTTACTCGTAGTTTTCTTACTCTCAGAGGATTTTAATCTGGCTCCGAAATGATAAAAAAAAGGCCCATTTTGTATCCAGCTCCCAAACGGGACTATAAACTATACGGTACCTGGCTCTGAAAGTCAGCTACGAAATGGTAAAAGAGAGTCTCATTTCGGAGCCAGCTCCCAAACGGGATTATAAATTCCCATACGGTAGCTGGCTCCGAAAGTCAGCTACGAAATGGCAAAAGAGAGTCTCATTTCGGAGCCAGCTCTCAAACGGGATTTTAAATTCCCATACGGTAGCTGGCTCCGAAAGCTAGCTCCGAAAGGGTCCGAAGGGGAATGTTTCATTACGCTTGGCTCCGGTCCGCATAATGAACATATTACCCTTTTACAAAAGAGAAAAATTAAATAAACACACAATAATAATAATAAAGTGAGTTAAGTTTTCCCTCTCAATCTTTAAAGCATTGACGGAAGCTTGAATTTCGTCTTCCCGGAAGTTTTTTATTTATTACAATAATTATCTTTACTTGCTTAGCTTACGTTAATGAATTCATGCTACACTTCTACCTTCTACTACATATTTTTCTGAAACAAAAAGAATTAATATGCCCATTGTATGAATGAATACATATTTCTTCATCATCACCATCATCCCACTTACGTCCACTGCTGGACATTATCGAAATTTTTTATTTATTTATTTATTTACAAAATATATATATCACTTACAGATGTACCAAAACGTGATATATATTACAAAAAACAAAAATATTTACAAAAATAACACAAACAAACACAACAACATACAAACAAAATACTTACGAACTACATAATAATAATTACGAGAAACTTAAATGCTTACATGCGACATCTGTGAATTCAGTCAGAGTGCAGTTAAATAGGTCAGTTTTGGTAGAAATTTCATTGAGCATGTTTATAACAAGGGGTGCATTGGCGAGTAAGTTGGTACGCGCGGTCGGGCGCGCGAGCAGGCGCGGCGCGCGCCGCCGCGGCCCGCTCGGCACCGCCAGCCCAAGCAACTCCAGCACTCTAGGGTTATGCAGCTTTCCCCGTAATACCCTAAATATATATGTGGCCAGCGCTACATTTCTTCTTACTTCTAACTTGACATACCCTACCATACCTAATACGAAAAGTGTTGGGTACATTAGAGCTTTTGGGAGCATGTTTCAATAAATTATACTAATAGTGAGTATTTTTTTTTTTTTTTCAAAATATATTTATTTGTTTTGACGGAGGAATATCAACATAAAACTTGTCAAAAATGGATGATTAGCACGTTAATATTGTTTCTTTTTAAGTAGGCTTCCGTACCTCGAAAGGAAAAAACGGAACCCTTATCCGTCTGTCAAGACCCTTTTTCTCAGGAAGGCGTGGAGGTATCAAGCTGGAATTTAAACCAAATACTCAGGTCTACTCTCCCTTGGAGTTGTAAAAAAATCAAACTTCTAAGCCAACGCAATGAAGAGATACAGCCGTTTATGCCGCAAATTTTTGACACTCGCAACGGAATCAAACCTGCAGGGTACTTCCCGTGAACTCGGAATCTTGAAATTTGGCACGAAGCAACGTCTTATAGCACAGATAAGGGTAGAATTGCGAAAACCGTATTTTTATTTGTTGCATCATATAATAAAAATATTTTTACGGGACCCTCGGTGCGTGAGTCCGACTCGCACTTGGCCGGTTTTTTGTACACTGTAGCGATTTGCCTCTAGCCTTACACAATCACCATTTTGTCAAATTACGGTCAACATCGTTACTTTAATAACCTTAATAGAGTAAAACGACCGTCACTTCTTCCTTATGAAAACATCAACTGTCACATCACGGTCCACTGCTCATGAAAACGAGAGCTAATTTGACAGGACAGTCAGGACAGTCTGTCAACTGTCAATTAGGTGTAAGCATCGGCAATTACAGTAATTGTTTTAATGGTTGCTTACAGTAATGGCGGAAATTCAAGACTTCCTTGTGTGTGGCGTGACAGATAAAAACGTGTCGTAACTGACTGAGTGGAATTAATTTTCTTTTTAATTTTTTTAAATTGAAACTGTATTACCGTTCATTTGTCTACCTACTACTACTACTAGCCGGAGGACGTCCACTGCTGGGCATAGACCTCCCGCATTTTCATGGGGGGTAAATGCCTTAATCGCCACGCTTGGCATGCGGGGTTGCGATCGCAGTAACCCTAAGGGATGCTTCTGCCCATCCCCCGGTGGTCTTGGTCGTAGTTTTAGGACATACCCGGGTCCGTTATTTGTCTACCTAACCTACGTTTGTTTTTGATTAGAAATGGATTGTGAAATAATCACGTGTCTTTACTTGAATTGCTTTACATGGCAGTGGCACATTATAAGATAGGAACTGCACGTTTCTGCAGGGTCGGCAACGCGCGTGTGACACCTCTGGAGTTACAAGCGTCTATAGGCTACAGTCACCGCTCACCACCATCATGCCGTACAGTCGTTTTCTCCTACGTGATATAAAAAGCATGCTTCAAATGCTACGCTTTATTTTGACTAATTTAGTACCGAAACTTAAGGAAAAGATCATGTCTTAGCAGCTGCCCCAAGAGGGGAAAGAAGGGAAGGACATCCAGGAAGAAACTTCTTAAAAGACAAGGTTTTAAGGTCGTGTGAAGGACAAAGCAGAGGGCAGAAACCGTAGGTGATTTGCTCAACCGACAATTAAAGTATTTAGCTCTTAAATTGCCCCAAGAGGGGAAAGAAGAGAAGGAAATCCAAGAAGAAACTTCTTAAAAAACAAGGTTTTAAGGTCGTGTGAAGGACAAAGCAGAGGGCAGAAACCGTTGGTGATTTGCTCAACCGACAATTAAAGTATTTAGCTATTAAATAAAAGAAGAAATTCCAAAACTGAAAAACATATCGGAGTTTAAACGCGAACATTGTGTGAAGATTATTTTCTATCCTTGCTGTCGGTACTAAAACTACTTCGCCTCGTTTACCAAACTTTGCGTAACTAATTAGTTAATGTTAAATTCTTGGTTAACTGACTTGATTTTACATGTCTAAGCCAAAATGGCTCATATAATTCTACGGACCTACATAACAAAAGTCTTTATAATTGACATAACTATGTATTTTACGGCTAGTTAGACGCAGCATGCATTTGTGTAGAGAACTGAGTCATTAAAGTGCGATTATAATGGCTAATGTGTATATTTATATTATAAATGGCTGTTAATGCACTTTCATATTTTATGCGAAGTATTAAATCTACATTTTCGATGCGTGGTTACCTTCGAACCCGACCCGGGTATGTGGACCTGGGTATGTCCTTAAACTACGACCAAGACCACCGGGGAATGGGCAGCAGCATTCCTAGAGTGCAGTGGAGATACTGCGATCGCCAACCCGCATGCCAAGCGTGGCGATTATGGCATTTACCTCCCATGAAATTTGGGGAGGCCTATGTCCAGCAGTGGACGACCTAGGGCTGATGTGGTGGTGGTGGTGGTGGTTACCTTCGAAAGTGGGTGAGCTTATTTGACAAGTGGAGATTGTTTGGCGTGTGGAGATGACGTGTTTTTCACAGCTGTGATAAGTATTTTTCAACGATCATCGTCATCATATCAGCCGAAAGACGACCACTGCTGGACAAAGGCCGTTGGACGATCATTATGAAAAAATCATAATGATCGTCCAACGGCTTCTCGCCATCTTGACCAGACGATAGGTAGGTACATGATGTCTACGGTCTTTTTCTACGATAATAGGCACCTAAATGTTCAGCGTGTAGGTGCTTAAATAGAATAGAATAGAATAGAAAAACATTTATTGAAATACCAACATACAGCACCAAAGAGAAAACAAAAAAAAAATGTTCGGAATGATCGTCGATCGAGTCGATCTCAATTCGTCAGTTTTTTGAAGTAGATACATCTTTATTACAACCCCTCTGGTGTTGCGAGTGTCCATGGGCGGCGCTAATCGCTTACCATCAGGCGATTCGTCTGCTCGTTTGCCACCTGTCATAAAAAAAACAGCTTAAGCTGCCCTATATACTCAACGTTTTCACTTTTAGTTGCCTTACTACTTTTAGATAGTATCGGTGATTATTGAAAATATGTATGTTTTGGACACTTAATTAATGCCGTAAAGATTGACAAAAAGTTGAATTGCAATAACGTTATGAACAAAATACTAAAGCATAATATTACTAGTGGCTCTATGAGCTGTAGACCCTGCAATTTATTTTAAAATTTCAAAATTTCCGAAAACTGACTAGCCAAAAAAAACTATATAAGTACGAACCTGCTCACAAAATTTCACGAGAATCTATTGTGAAATGCGACCTGTAGAGGAAAACATCCGGACAGACAGACAGACGTACGAAAGAATTTTTGTTGAAAGCAGAAACGGACGAACTTTTTATTAAGCTTTACTTTCATGATTTTTTCATATTTCTTGGACCCATAGTTCTAAAGTTAAGGAAACAATTTTTTTTTTCTTTTGGACCGAATATTTCCGGAAATACTCACTTTATCAAAAAGTGTTTGATGATGAATTCTATTCATTTTGAAAGACCTATCCAACAACACCCCACACCATAGGTATAGGGTTGAAGCAAAAAAAAAATGCATTCCACTTTACGTGTAGGGGAGGTACGTACCTTAAATTTTTTTTTTTGATTTTACTTATCAGCTTTGTCATTTTTTTGATTTCTATATCCATACCAATTTGCAGCTTTCTAGCACTAACAGTCACAGAGCAAAGCCTCGGACAGACAGACAGACGGACATGCCGAAACTATAAGAGTTCCTAGTTGACTACGGAACCCTAAAAAGCTCTACAAGATCAACGATACCTCCTATATTTAGTTGTAGATAATAACTGGAGATATATATAGGTATAACTGTTTCTCGGCTATCTCGTTTTGATAATTTGCGCCAATATTGTATTACACGCGATAAACGCTGACCTTGACATTACTCATATTATTATGTGAATATGTAAATTGAGACGGATGGCATATTAATAAACTTGTTTACTTGCATATTAACTACACATTAACTTGATTTCTTCCTTAATTAGTAAAATACGGCTAAGAAGTGCTTGTATAGCATTGAGTAGACTTAGTCGATCGAGCGAGCGACGCGTCTCCGTTTCAGCTTGAGCAATGCCTATTACCTATGCATACCTATGTCCACATTTTCGAACTTTTGGTTGAACATTTTTCAAGCAATTCTCGTTTATTTTGTGAGCAGTTTTGATAATTAAATATGTATATGGAATGTTTTCGCCGATTCAGTTTTTGGAAATTTTGAAGTATGAAAACAAAACTCGCAAGGTCTACAGCTTACTTGTAATGTTCGTTTTAGAGTAAAAATCTACAGTAAATAGATAAGGAAAAAAAGGAACTTTTCGCATTTCTGTCGCTCTCCGCCTGGGTCCGACATGCGTTGCCCACATCTCTGCCGTTGCGGTGACCCGGTCGATCAGCTCGGCCACCACGGTTTATCCTGCAGCAGAAGCGCAGGGCGCGCTTCTCGTCATGCCTGTCTTAATGACGTCATCCGTCGGGCACTTGCTAGCGCTGGCGCACCAGCTATTCTAGAGCCGACTGGACTTGCTCGCGACGACGGCAAGAGGCCCGGCGGCATGACCCTTGTGCCATGGAGGCTGGGACGGCCCCTTGTCTGGGACGCAACCTGTGCGGACACCCTGGCTCTATCTCATCTCTACGGCACCGCTACCATGGCTGGCTCTGCTGCCAATTCGGCCGAGCTTCTCAAGCGGCGCAAATACGCAGCTCTAAATAACCACCTTTTCGAGCCGTTTGGGGTCGAGACCCTGGGGCCCTGGGGTGAGAGTGCATTCAGAATCTTTTCTGAATGCGCTAAGCGTTTAGTAGACGTAACGCGTGGCCAGAGGGCTGGTTCATATCTGGCCCAGCGGCTCAGCGTTGCCATCCAGCGTGGCAACGCTGCTAGCGTTCTAGGCACACTCCCGGCTGGAATTGAATTAAGAGAAATCTTTTATTTATAATTTAGATTTAGGTTAGATTTTAATTATAAAGTTTAACTTTAGTTTTATTTATAGATATATTTAAGCATTGTACAAATTATAATATAAAGTATAATAAAAAGTTGCATACGTTCAAAAGCAAAAAAAAGATAAGGAAAAATATATAAAATATAAATGCAGAAATAGACGAGCTGGTGGCCAAACCAATATCTTGGATCGTCGTACCAGCCTAGTTAGTTAAATAACTGAGTTTCGTTTTGCCATCAAATATTTCACAGGCCCAGGTACGTACTATTTTCTATTCTATATGTAAGACTATTACTAAGAGTCCGCGCCGCTCCGCCCACGTATTACAAAGATTCCAGGCGAAGTCGCGAGATAACATATAACCTATGCAACTCCATCACTCCATTTTGAAATCAGATGAGTAGTTCCAGACGTTCCCATACAAACTTACTAAGTCAAAAAATGTTCCTACTTACGATTAGTGTTGGTAAAGACTTGAATCTTTGGAGTCTTCATTCCGAAGACTCGACTTAGTTTTTTAGACTAATCGAAGCTTGAGTGTTTTGTAGAGGCTCGTGGCCTCTAAAAAGACTCGAGTCTTCTATAGAGACTTAAGAGTTTTGTTTACTAAGTGTAAACAAAAGGTTTTTAACTCATTATGATTAGAACTCAACGTACTTGTAAAAACACGTAAGGTTTCGCGGTCTACTCAGTGAAGTAGGTACTGTAGAAATCAGTTCTTTGGATAGAAACTTCAAAAGTGAGTCTTTACTATTAGATTCAAGTATTTTGAGGCACGCCTAAAGTAATAAAAATACTACATATTAAAAATGCGATCGTTCGAGTCTTTTCTAAGGCTCGAGTTTCGATTTAGGACTCGATAAGACTCGAAAAAGTCTCGACTCATGACTCAAAAGACTCGGAAGTCTTTTAAGCTTGGAGTCCCTTAAGTATGAGTCGAGTTCTTGAAGTCGAGACTCCAAAAACTTGAGTCTTTACCAACACTACTTACGATACAATATTAACAATTATTATTATTATTTGCTTCTTCTTTCTTAATGCGAACAGCTAAGGACTGGAATTTACTGCCGCCGTCTGTATTTCCTGATACATACAATCTGGGTCTCTTCAAGACAAGAGTGAATAGGCTATTACTGAATCAGTGAGCAACATCTTAGGCCTTGTCATCGCTTTCCATCAGGTGAGACTAAGGCCAATCGCTGGTCAATCTATCATAAAAAAAAACATATATTTCGTTCTACGCATGCGCAACAAGCTAATCTTAGAAGCCAAAGGTTATCATATAAACAGTGGCAATAAAACAGTAAGCGCTTAAAG
This sequence comes from Notocelia uddmanniana, assembly GCA_905163555.1. Lineage (NCBI taxonomy): Eukaryota > Metazoa > Arthropoda > Insecta > Lepidoptera > Tortricidae > Notocelia > Notocelia uddmanniana. The sequence continues at coordinate 27,285,755 of LR991060.1, forward strand.
GTTAACTGCTGCTTTACCTTCATAAGTAGGTATTACAGTACAGTAGGTAGTACAGGAGACCTTTGAAGTGTGAGCGCGAAACTATGGGATTAACTAGTACGGTCACGGACTTTAATTGATGAGCCATTTAGAGCTCACTTTATACTGGACAGTTTATAGCTAACTATGTTGCCCAGTATGAAGTGAGCTCTAAATGGCTCATCAATTAAAGTCTGTAAGTGTACTTACGAGTACGTGCAGTGAGCATCAAAAGTAGCTCCTCATATAAAGGGGTAAAAGCTCTTATTCCTTATAAAAAAGACTTGAATTTTTCAAATGCTTACCCACTTTTGATGCTGACTGTACCGAAAAGGGCTTGACGTAAGTGTTATTGATATTGTATATTAAGGGCGATAACTAAGGAACTACAAAAAGAGCTATTGGGAGCCAAACACCAATTCGTTGATGACTCGAGATTATTATTTTAACTCGTGCTAAAATACATAAAAACGCTGTCACTAATTCTTATTAAAATAAGAAAATCGTGTCTATGTGCATGAGAAAATGTAATGAACTAATGAATAGTAGTCATGTTCAAGTCAACATGTGTATTTAATTTAATTATTACGTAGTTACTAGGTAGCTAATATAACATAATATAAATACGAAATTGATAAAATATTTTAGTTAAAATACGATAATTATAACTGGCAACTGTGTAGTGACTCCACAATCTCCACATTAAATGTTTAGCCATAAGTAATCGAGACATTAAAACTATTTTGGTTTGCTAATGTTATATTATAACTACGATACTTTTCTTGTTCTCGACTTGCCGGGACCACTACATTGTCCCCGATTCTATTCTACATGGTTGCCTTCGCATGTGAATGAGACTCGCTCATATCCACTATTATGATGTATATCTATCAATTGCCATGGTTATTCTCGCATATTATGTCAGCTGTGATGTCACCAACTCACCAGTAACTAGCTCAGTGTCATGTCACCACAAAACGACTAATTTTAATGTAAATAATATGACACATACGTCGTTTATATCGAATCTGTATTGTTGTACTTGTTCTCCTTCACTAAGCAGTGCTAAACGAGTAGACAAATACTTGTGTGAATATGAAGGGCTTGTAATGTTAAGCATCAGTGTTTACCACTAGTTAGTTATATTGGGGCTTTTTCAAACGTGCTTATTTTTACCCGGCTGCGCGATGCAAACGAGGGTAATGTGTTTAACAGTCTATGCATGTATGTTTGTTCCTTTATGGCACTCTGAGACCAAACGCGACGGCCAATTTTGATGATTCTTACGTCATTCGATTCTTCTTAATTGTCCAAATGTGACTAAAGACATTTTTTTACGCTGTCGGTTTTTTTTTTAAATTTTGCTTGTTATATTTTTGCTCGATCAAATGGGGTAGCACTAAACTAATCACCCATGGTCCGAAGTTTATTGCCTGGTCATTGCATACAGCTTCTATTTGCGCAGTGTTCGGAAACCGTTGGAACTTTTTCCTGTACTTATATATTTTTATCTGCTTGCAGTCCAGTAAAGATGTCTAGATGTCGCCTCCGCCTCGTCTGGAGTAATCGATTTTCTTAGAATGCTCCTTGTGAACGGATTATTTTTTACTTTAACACCTACTACGTAACCTTCCCACAAAGCCTGGATCAACTCAGCCGACCAAACGCCCTTGTGGGCGTCAATGGCGCCATACGGCTGTTTACAATAACTTTCATATTCAAAAGTTACATCAGTGAGGTGACCTTTTATCCCTTGTCACATAGGAATCGCTCAGAATCGCTGAATTTAAGTAGCAGTGGGCGGGGCACATTGCACCGATGGCCGTTGGGGCGGAAAGGTTCTCGAGTGGTGATCACGTACCGGAAGACGCAGCGTGGGTAGACCCCCGACAAGGTGGACTGATAACCTGGGAAAGGTCCAGGTTGTATGCTGAATGTGGGTGGCGCAGGACCGGTCATTGTGGTACTCTTTGAGGGAGGCCTATATCCAGCAGTGGACCTCCTTCGGCTGATACGATGATGACGCGGGACATAAGACTCGCAGAAGAGTTGTCCTTTGTCACGATCTTCTGTGGCTTTATGCAGCCCTCCCCAGCCGAGGCAAGTTGTTTTCAATTTCAATTTATTTATTTTCATAGTAGGATTTTACAATCTCTTTATGACGTCAATAATAATAAACAATTTAAATATTCGTTAATAAATTACTAAATATTAAAACATACAATATAATTCCACGGGTCGCGTTCATTGAGATAGTCAGATATTTTATAATATCCCTTTTTGCGTAATGTTTCTTTTATCTTAAATTTAAATTTATGTAGAGGCAATGGTTGAATGTCTAATGGAACCTTATTATAATAACGTATACATTGACCAATAAAGGAATTACTTATTTTATGGAGTCTGCTGTAATTGACCACAAGTTCATTTTTATTCCTAGTATTTCTAGTATGTACGTCACATTTCCTCTTAAAAAGATTTTGGTTTTTCTGTACGTACATTAGATTTTCAAAAATGTATTGAGACGCAAAGGTCAGGATACCAAATTTTGCAAATTTGTCTCTCAATGAAACTCTGGCCCCTAGGTTGTAAACAGCTCAGTTGTACACAGCAGCAGTTGTACACAGCAGCAGTTGTACACAGCAGCAGTTGTACACAGCAGCAGTTGTACACAGCAGCAGTTGTACACAGCAGCAGTTGAGCCAGCTTCTTTTAACAAGTTTTTATTTTACTTGCATTTTTCGTATGTAAGGCGCCTTCCTGATTTAAGGCCGAGCCACACCGAATGCGTGCGCAGCACGTGCGCGTGTGCGTGGCGTGCGCGTTGTATCGTATGAAATGTCATAGTAGATGACAAACCGCTTGCGTGCGCAGCACGCGTGCACGCCACGCAAGCGGTGTGTCATCTACTATGACATTTCATACGATACAACGCGCACGCCACGCACACGCGCACGTGCTGCGCACGCATTCGGTGTGGCTCGGCTTTTAGGTGGTACGATATGAGAAAACTGTCAGTTGTCAGTGTCAATCGTTACTAATGCAGTACTGCCCCGCTTCTGCGCATGGTATTACTACTGCGCAAACGTAATCCTGGCAAGTATTTCGTCAAGTGAGGAAATCACATCAGTAAACTCACGTCAAAGAACAAAATACCTATAACATATCGCACCCGCCCCGTCAAGTCAGGAAGTCAGTTGTAAGTTGTCATCAAGATTTGCTACCATTTTTTCACTCACTTGCCAATATCCTATTAAGCTGTAATTTGGCATACTTATGCAAGTTCGGTCACAATACAATATTTTGGTACCAGAGAGCTGATCTGATGATGGACACATCAGGTATAGCAACTCCTAAACTACACAAGATAAACTTCTCGTATTTGGGGTCATTCGTACCGTCTCAACGAGTAGTTGTTGATTGTGGAAAAGTACAGTCGGCAATAAAAGTTTGTAACAAAAATTAATTTTTGCAAGAAACTGATTTAACTGAACTTGAACGTCCTGGCCTTTTTCTGCCACTAGATTGCCAGCGAAGGCCCTGCTGGAACAATAAAATAGAAAAATATTATCTACAACTTTAATAAAAGCATTGTATTCTCTAATCAGTTTATTGGAATTATGAATGCTTTTGTCATAATTTGAGTAAAAAAAAATTAATTGAACTACCAGAAGACTAGAACTAGACTTCCTGCATAAGCATAAAGCCAAGCATCTACCTCACAATTCCTAAGTTTACTGCCCTGCCTTCGATAACTTTTAATACAGTACCCAACGTGCCCATTACGAGCTTTAGTTCTTTCGTTCCGCTGAGTTTAGCCATTAATATTACACGATCCATGAAACACTACAATAACTAGCGATATATAAGATTTACTGCCATTTCCTCGATCCTATGTAGTAAGATACTTAATTTTTTTTTAAGATCGTAATGTATGATTGTAAATTTCTTCCGGACGTTTATTTATGCAAACTAGTAGGCTGCAAAGAAAAGTACCTACCTCCCTATCTGCACGACAATAGCTATTTACAGCACATATGGTGCTATTCGCAACTCGTGTCGATTTAAAACACTCCCTTCGATCGTGTTTTAGTTTATCACCACTCGTTGCTAATTTCCTATTCTCTGGACTTGTATCGTAATGTACTATTACGATAAATAGGTAAAGAAAGGCCGATATCGCAGATGTTTGAGGCCCGAGCCGCAGGCGAGGGTCATAAATATGCGAGAGAGGGTTTTCGGTTTTACGATCCGTGTTTTGTACACAATTTTACGTCACCACTTGGCCAAAAAGTGTGTTTTTTCGGGCGCGCAGCGTGCGAAAAAACGCGCTGTTTGGCAAGGTGTGGTGTAAAGCAATATAGTTATCGGTTTGATCTCTGCTTGAGAAGCTTTATCGTCAAATGCAGGGGTAATAGGTCCAAGACCACCGTGGGATGGCCAGCAGCATCCCTGGAGTGCTGCGTTGGGGATACTGCAATCGCCAACCCGCATGCCAAGCGCAGCGATTATGGCATTTACCCCCCATGAAATTGAGGGAAACCGATGTCCAGCAGTGGAGGTCCTTGGGCTGATATGGTGTTTTATATTCACCGTGCCATTGTATCCGACCTCCTGTACCATGTCACAGTCAAAATCAAAGATATCTACACGGACTCAGTGACCAAATATGCAAACATGACCATTACTAGAGCGTCCAGCTATTTTTCTACTTTGGGAATGTTTACATTTTATGACTTTGACTGTACATTATAATTCACGACTGTGCTCACTACACGGGCCTTCAAAGAAGTAAAGAAAGGAACATTTGGATTCCCTGTAAAAATGTAGTCGAAATTTTATAATTATATATATATATGTATATTAATAACCTAAATAAATAGAATTAAATAAATACAAAAAAATACCTAAAAGCCCTACCCCTAGTTTTTTATTTTAGTTTTATATTGTTTTTTTTATTTCAGGCAGGCCGTAAGCTTGTTTGCCACCGTCGTAGTATAAAAAAAAATTTGGTTATAAACATACTTTAAAATAATCCACTTGAGGATACAACATTGAGTCTGTTTACATGCTATGAATAAGTACCAACATTTAAAGACCTTGTACGCCTCGTATATACATATTTAAACATGTACATAACTATCTTTCACTGCTCGGTTGCTGGTTTCTTGCCAAGACATTAGATTTACGATCCTTACTGTCAAGGTTTTGTTATTCGTTGAATTCATACAGTTAAAAATCGCACTAAAAGTGTTTAGCTTTATCTAACTAAAGTTGAAAATTACTATTATTAGTATTATTACCTAAAGAAGCTATTTAAAACTCTACCTGAGTACCATTTATGAATGTACGCAATCCCTATTCTTTAGTACTCAGGTATTCTTTTTTCATAAGAAACATGTTCCCATATGAAATCGAATACTTACGAAACAAAGAACAGACTAAATTTTGTTCTCGCATTGCCTTTCGTTTCACTCACGGTTCTTCTACTAAAGGGCTCTTCAATGGTTTCAGCCAAAGGGCGTTAAGAACAATAAGAAAAACCTTTTTCAAATGCCTCACGTATGTTCTTACATCTTAAAATCTCAGTCCCTAACGGTGTCAACAATGCCATCTATTTTCACTTAACGGTGCCAAGTCATTTAAAGTCATAATACGTGTCTCAAGGTCAGGCTTTTGTCATTCAAATCATTTGTCAACTCGGCTGCAATTAAGTCTTTTTGTAGACTGCACTGTCGGAATGTCATTGTGTTGTTAAGCGAAAGAAACATGAGGTAATTGCTTGGCTGAAGATTTAATTAGTAAAAAGCAGTTAAGAGCGAGTCCCTTTTGAAAGGATCTCTGAAAAAGACTATAAATTAAATAGTAATTGTGTATAGTATCTTGTAAAGATAGAGTTGGATTAGTTTCGTGTGCTGTAATTTTCCTGTAATAAGCTTAGGTAAGCAACTCGAATGAGATGAATTAGAAGTTTTACGAACTGCCTTATACTACTATTAAGTACATATCTTTAATAAGTAGGAACTTGCTTCCATATTACTTACTACTACGTACTGCTTACACTCTCATCTGTCCTCCTGTCCTAATCTGTATGTCCATCTAGCCTAGTATCTGGTGGATCTTTCCTAGTAGCTGGTTAAATGATGCATAATAGAAAACCCTCATTTTAAGATTAATCCAAAGGTGCGTAGTAACGTACTCCAATTCAGATTGTACTACTTAGGTAGGTGCAGGCACCGTCGCGCTCTTTGCTTTAGGACCTATTTAGCAAAAAAACTTTGAATTGATATACATTTTGATACGGCTGCAAACCTAATGTGGTCCATACACTTTATTGACTGAAGGTTAGAGCCAAACAAAAACTTACACAGAATAGATACATGAAAGAATAGGGAATAGTATTAATTCAAGCTCAAAGTAAATTAAGTTTCAAGCGCATGTTACGCAAGTATCTCTCTGATAAGCTCGCAGAATAATTGTTGTCATGATAGTTTTCATTAGGTACATATAGTAGGTTATGTATATGTGTGTGTGTGTATGTATATGTCTATATGTATTTTATAAATGTATTTGTAATAAGTTCTCTTGTAAAGTTAAATGCCTGCACCTGATGTTTCTGTTTAGCCCAATGGTTGACTGGTAGAGAATGCCTTATGGCATTAAGTCCGCCATTTGTACATATTTCTTGTATTGTGCAATAAAGTTTAAATAAATAAAAAAATAAAAAAAATAATAGGGCTTACATACGTCTATACTCCTATAACTATAGCATTGGGCAGCGCAGCCTCCAAGTCAACGACCGCGTGCCCTTAGTTTTTGTGCGCCTGCGCATTGCACAACTGAGTGATCAGTCTTTGATTACATGTAACTGGATGACTTGCAGCACTGCAGTTGTGCAACTTGTTGCTTGTTAAGTACGCGTGCGCGATGAATCAGCTGAGGATGGATATCAAGTTCTTTTAAAAAATTCGATGTCACGGGCACGGGCAGGTACCAACTTACGATTACGGATCAACGTTAAATATGGCGCAATAGCACTCAACGAATGCCGATTAAAATTACAGACGGTTTTTTTATCGAAAACATTATTTATTTAATCAAACACCGTGAACACTAAAAATGACATTGCAATAAAAAAACTAAAAACTAGGAGCTACCATAAATCCTTGGGGTCGAAGACGGTCACAGTTGGGGGCTGTGATCGCCTATGAAAGCAGATGGTGGGACCCACAGACTCTAGGGCGGCACTGGTGCGTTCCGAAGGAGATCCCACAGCCGCCCGAAATGAGTTGAGGAGGACAATCGGGGGGTTTTTAGTCGGTGCAAGTCCGACATAACCACCACACTATCCCCGCGGTACGGTGGTATCCATAATGGATTTTCCCCCCAGAGAAAAATAAGGAGCTATCATAAATAAAAAATATCTTTTAAATCAGTGTCGATGGGTAGTGTGCCCAGAAGGCCTAGATTTATTCTACACCTCTGAATCTCGTTTTCTCGCTATATCTATCCGGTACTTGGAGTTTATTTCTACTCCAAGTTCTATCAATATGGAATAGACTTACTTAAGACCATAGTTCATTGTATGATATAACATTTATAATGTTAGCAATAACACCCTACGCAATGTTATCTTTGTAATATTTTTATGCTGTCCTCTCCAGTTAGCACGTGTAGCTTGTCTGTAAAGTGTTAATTTTATGGAATAAATAAATAAAGAGTTTTTAAGGCTGACCGCATTGCTATGCTGTATAGTGACACTAACACGTTGTACAAAGTAAGTCTCGACCCCAAACGCGTCAAACAGACAGTTTGGTGCAACTCACCCACCTGAAGACTTTTTGTTTACCCACCAACAAACTAAGACATGTATAAGATATGTAGGGCATAGCGGAACATCATCACGCTCATATTTGAAGCAACCCAACTGGGGAAGTACATCCACCTTACAGAAGACCGCAGCCATAATAACACCACTACTTTCTTTAGGTATCTAATCTATAATCATCTAATCTATGAAAATCTGGCCAATGAAGAAAATTGATTTTCATCACACTTGCTCGTAAAGGGTCTTATTGTACGCAGGCTTATAGTTATAGCCGATTTAGCTCCCGCGGGAGTTATGGATTTTCATAATTCCCTAGGGAGTTATGCGTTTCTCTGTGATCTGATTGGTTTAAAAAAATCTAGTTGGCCGCGCTCCACAAGAATATTACTCTCTGATTGGTCGCAATATCGAAGGTGCGCCCGCAGAGCGCGCGCACTCCTCTCGGCATCCATGCATTGATACTGGAGATGAAGTGGTTGATTACTTCAATTTTGATAAGTTTTGGAGTTATTTATTTTCTCGCAAATGTGATGAAACCATTGTGATTACCTCGGGACGTAAGAAAATTGCAAACTCGAGTCATCAAAAGCACTCCGCCTTCGGCGTCGGGCTTCTGATTGCCTCTCGTTCGCATTTTCCCACTTACGCCCCTCGTTAAACAATGTACTATTCTAATAAAAAAAAACACAATATTTTCTTGGCTAGTGTTCTTATTCCAACATTATGTCGTCATACGGAATAGTAGGCCAGCATTGTTGACATACGCCAGGTGTGGAAAAAGTGTGTATTGTATCTATATGAGTGTAAATACATATTATTATTGCACAGGCCCGGAAAGTAGGGCATTGCCTGATGAGTTTTTCATTTTTTGATAAACTTTTTGTTTTTGTGTGAAACCAGGTAAAATAATTCAATTCAGGTATTATGTAGGCATACGTATACGTATACATACGGTGCGGTTATACCTGTGCATATATTCTTTGTGCAACAATCTTACTTCAAAATGAAATATAAGTAAGTTGAAGTATCAAATAATACATATTGCGTTGCGCTGCAAAAACTAGTATATTATACTTACATTTTGCAGCTGAAATTACGATTTTAATGAGACTATTCATTGTTTTATTTCGTATTCAATCGAGTGGTTCAGCAGTATGCACGCGATTGCATAATAATACAACAATACAATGTTCATCATCATCATCATATCAGCCGAAGGACGTCCACTGCTGGACATGGGCCTCCCCCAATTTCACAATTTTCAATACAATACAATACAAATACACTTTCCTTAAGCATACCTACATAAAAGTAAATAACGGTTTAAAACTACTACCTACTGCAGTGCTACTTTAATTTTCGTTTTTACATTTAGAACATATTCTCGGTGTAACCTATAACTAATACAGGTTGCCTAAAAACTACTCGTCATGTCATGATTGTCGCCACGAGTGGAAAGTAGGAGCCCCGCAAAGCGGGCCTCCTTTGACTCGCTTGTGGCCCTTGTGCGTCAGAATTGCTCAACGTGACAGTGGTTTTTCCCAGGTAAGTTCTTTCGTCATCCTCTCTGTCCTCATCGATGACACATTTTTTTAATATCCTGTCAAGTAATGTTATTCACAATCATGGCATGACGAGTAGTTTTAGACAGCCTGTACCAGGCTACACCCAGAAAATATTCTATATGTACAAACGATAATTAAAGTAGATAGTGGGTAGTTTTGAACCGTTTTATTTGTCAAGGATTCACAACATCGCGTCTAATGTAGGTAGGTATTACAATACAAAATACAATACGGTATTTCACGGATAGTCAAACTGGACGGATATCAGAGTAAAGCAGATTCGCTCATTTAAGTTGAACGATATAATTTATTCTCACAAATGCACAAATCAGTAAGTTTGAGCGAGACAGACAAGTGATATCCGACAGTGCTTCCGCTTTCATGACTGCAAATTGTGGGTGAGGACCAAATTTTTGGACCATCGTTAAGGCATTTAATACACCTCCAATTTAATTGATTCCATTGTGACACGAAAGTTACCCATATAAATTGTATAACAAATTCTCGTGTCACAGCGGAATCAATTAAATTGTAGGCGAATTAAATGCCTTAACGATGGTCCAAAAATTTGGTCCTCACTCTTGTACTGAACTGACGTTTGTGACGTTTTGGATTATATGGCATTTGACATTTTGGTGTGCTTGGAGACAATTCGTTAACAGCCAAAAATGATCGTAGGCACTATCTGTACCGTTCTAATCATCATTGTTAACCATAAGGATTCAAAGAGATAATAAAGATTCAAAGAGATAAAAATATAAAAAAACGGATCTGTTGGTATTATTAATCTAAGTTAAATTTAATGTGCTCTCGCAATTAACCGAATTGAATAAAAACACCCTGTAGAGTCAAATCAGCAACTTTTTACGAACCGTCAATAAAGTTCGGTTAGTATGAAATTCGACGTCACATTTTTAGGATTCCGTAGTCAACTAGGAACCCTTATAGTTTCACCATGTCTGTCCGTCCGTCTGTCCGTCCGTCTGTCCGTCCGTCTGTCCGTCCGTCCGCGGATAATCTCAGTGACCGTTAGCACTAGAAAGCTGAAATTTGGTACTAATATGTATATCAATTACGCCGACAAAGTGGTAAAATAAAAAGTGGAAAAAAATATTTTATTAGGGTACCTCCCCTATACGTAAAGTAGGGAGTGATTTTTTTTTTTCATTTTAACCCTAACGTGTGATATATTGTTAGATAGGTATTCAAAAATAAATAGGGGTTTACTAAAATCATTTTTTGATAATGTTAATATTTTCGGAAATAATCGCTCCAGAAGTAAAAAAAAATGTGTCCCCCCCCCCTCTAACTTTTGAACCATAAGTTTTAAAAATATGAAAAAAATCTCAAAAGTAGAACTTTATAAAAACTTTGTAGGAAAATTATTTTGAACTTGATAGGTTGAATAGTTTTTGAAAACATTACAAAAATAATTTCTGAACTAAGTTTATAATTTAACCGTATAAACAGGTGTTTATTGTACCTGTCATTTCTACAAAATCACAATGAAATGACGTGCTTTTTAGGGTTTTGTGTTTCTGTACTTAATTTGTCAACTTAATGTGACGGACGGAAAACTACGGAACCCTACACTGAGCGTGGCCCGACACGCTCTTGGCCGGTTTTTCTATGGTCAAACTGCTTCCTGTTTCATGTTTATGTATTTATAAATCTTTAACATTGTATACCTACATAAGGTGAAGTACGGTGTTCCCTTTCTCAATCGACGACTTATATAAACACAAGCTTTAATAATATTAGAAAGGATTAAATACTGATACTCTATAAATGTATGCATTTGGCGTGATTGTGCGCATCGCATTCGAACGATGCTCCCACTTTTACCCATGAGTCATATGACCTCGCGAACTACGTCCGGCGAAATGATACCATTAACTTTATGTTGCTTGAACAGAAGACCTTTTACAACACGTCTTCTAACCGTACGATTTGCCTTGTAAGCAGACAACAACCATTGCGTTGCCGAATTTAATTACTTACAATTAAGAAATATCGAAAACCCCCGACATTTTTATTTCAAAGTTCAATATCTCAATAACGGATAAACCGATTTTAATAAATTATACCTTAGAAACTGTTAATGAAGACCATAGTTGTCATATGGAACCCCTCAATCATATAGGCACTTCACAGATACCGATGGATTTTCGTTGACGTAGCAACTAATGCTGATAAAAATACACATTTTGAAGTGGAACTAGGATGAGGAACTGAATGTCAGTATGGGTTCCCTGAGGAATTGACGGAACTCCTCCAATGTCAAGTGGTCTGTAGAAACCATCTCATTTGCTATCGAAAAGCAGTACTTACAGGTCGTAAAATGGGAAGGATATGTAAAAATGACATGTGTGGTGGCATAGCGAAGTACAAAATTGGAGGCGGGTTTTTTTGTATAAACTATTGTTTTAATTACTTCCAACCTAACATAGCAATGATTTAAACAATGTTTGGATGTGAAAGAGATGAACCAGTTGGTTGTGAAAGAATTGTGGCCTTGCAGAGTCCGGCCAAATAGACCCATAGCTTTAATATTATTGACGCGTCCGTTTTACGACGCTTTTACTGCTTAAGCAATATTTGTGTTAGGTTTAATGACAGTTAATCTAGGGTCCAAGCCAAGCGTAGCGTGCCGAGTTAGAATTGAATAGGTAATAATAAAACTTGAATTTTACTAGCTGCCATAGCATTCTGGCTTCGCCATTATCGGACGAATCCAGAGGATGTTATGCAAACTATACTCCAACGTATTGTAGTAAATATCAAATAAACTAAAGTAATACTATTAACTTGATCTCACTTATGGGGGGTAGCGTAGTCACTGCGTGACAAAACTCCCTTTAAATTTGAATAAAGATTTAATAAAATAGCTGTCATCGAGGTTCAGCCCGCGTTTGCAAACTGGAGAGTGACAAGGGAAATTAATAGTACATTACTACAGAGGCCGGGACGAAAGGGGTTGCCGGCCGAAGACATATAGCGAGGCCGGATAGGTCTAAGGCTGGCAACCCCATATTTCCCGCCGAGGTATGTATAGTGCTTTTCTCAAACATGCAATGAAATAAACAACAAAAAAATCAATGTTTTATTTTTAGTGGCAGAATGTCATGGTGCCTGTGCCACAATTCATGTGGAATGGAAATTAAAAAAGAGGACTTTGCCGGCCTAGGCCTGCAAGATTTGTATGAAATTCCATTAACTACCTCTTGTCCTAGCCGCACCTGAAACGTCATACTTCGCAGCCTATTATAAGGAACATAACATCAATATTTCATTGCATGTTTGAGAAAAAAATATTTATTTATTTATTTATTTAACTTAAAACATAACAGTAATAGAATGATATCACCAAATCGTTGCAAAATGTTCTTCATACGTATTTATTTATTTTAATAGACCCGACTGGGTTTGGAGTTCCCTACCTATAAACTACCATCACACACACAATTACTTAATACGAATGTAACGACACATTTGAATCTAAAATCCATCAAGCCGTTCAGGCTGCAAAGCGTTCCAAACATTTGAATTTTGCGCCAAAAATCCGCCATTTTGTATTTTTTTTTTATGTACCCAGTGTCACTCTCACAGTAAATATGAATCTAACGACACCTCTCAAGCTCAGAATCCATCGAGCCGTTCAGGCCGTAGAGCGTGTCAAACAATTATACATATATACATACATACATACTCTCGAAAAACATAACCCTCCTTCTGGCGCAGTCGGGTAAAAAGACTGTAAGTAATATAGTTACAATGTAATTTCGATAATTCTCCCCGCATTAAAAACGAACTGGTTGAAGCATACAATATACATAGCTATCAAAGTTTAATGAAAATAGTAATGAGCACATTTTTGTTTTAATGGAAAAACCGTTTTTAGCTTGTAATTTATCGATTTGAATCATTAATAAAAAACCCAAAAAAAAAATACATGTAAAATCTATGCTTTCAGGCCGCAATGGGTACTTAAAAGATTGTAACGAAGTGAAAATGTCACGATACGTATTATTGAAACATTGTTATATATTGCAATTTTGAACGTGGAAAATGTACACCACAATTCATTGTACAATTTAATTGATACAAAGTTCAAAGCACAAAGAAAAATTTGGAACGCGTATAATACCGGGAATCGAACTCGGTGTCTCGGGATTTCGCGTCCATTGCGTGCGGCAGCCTGATTGCGTAACTTATTGTTCTAACGTTAGGCATATTTTAATGTCACTTTTGAAGTAAAAATCTATTAGCTTATGTCATATTTTTTCTACCTAACGTTAGGTAATATTTGAGCCGAACTGAATGAACGACTGAATGGAATTCCCATACTAAAATCAGAAAATGATGAAATTATTGGAAACGCGTAACTTTTTGACGGTTAGATTGGACGGTACAAAATGTCAATTACTGTGTGACAAAGTCATAATGTCTGTCATGTCAAAACATGAATTGAACAAAGATTATGGTTGTTGTTTATTCATTAAAATGGGAAAATTTTCCAACTATTTCATTGTCAAGTCGCTATAACACACGATAGAGTACAAAATATCAATATCACTTTGTAAAAAATCGAAAAGTAAGTAGGTAACAATAAATATTATGTTATGTCATAATCATAATATTCATTTAATTTTTACTATTGTGTGCTTCGTTTCAGGATGTAAACCGGAATATCCATCTCTGTGATGATGATGCCATGCTCTATTAAGATGATGTGATTGAGTAGCAAAATGAAATGGAGGAATGTAAAAAACATGTACCCAGCAAAAGAGATCTCTTCTGTGGTATACGTGCCATATTATTAAACAATACCCGGACCCGGACCCGGACCCGGGTATGTCCTTAAACTACGACCAAGACCACCGGGGAATGGGCAGCAGCATTCCTAGAGTGCGGTGGAGATACTGCGATCGCCAACCCGCATGCCAAGCGTGGCGATTATGGCATTTACCCCCCATGAAATTGGGGGAGGCCTATGTCCAACGTCCTAGGGCTGATATGGTGGTGGTGGTATTAAACAATACATGATGAAATATAGAAGTGTTCTCCTATAAGCATGTATTTTTTCATACACGCGCCCCACACGTTGATCTCAAGGGCGTTGTTCCTACATGCTTGTCGATTTATGGTAGGTACTAAGAATTGATGAAATGACGTGATGAATAAATATCATAATCACAGCATATCATTCTGAATGATTGACACTAGTGTCTACATTCATTTTCAATAACCGTGAATTTATTGATTCTACTTACTGGTGGGTCTGAATCCTTTCTTTTTACTAGTCTCTTAAAAGAAACCTGTGGTATGGATAATGGACATGAGCTATATTTTATCTCGCGGTTTTACCTTTATTACTAAGTAATAATACTTGGGCAGAGTCGCGCAGACAGCTAGTAAATACATAAAACTGCATACAACAGTTATATACTAATGTAAAATGTTTTAGGTGATACAAAGGAGATTGCGGAGACGTGGGTGGTGCCGCATGGATTTTCTGGCAAGAAAGGAGTCATCTTTGTACGGCGCCGAGATCACACACTACGGGCAATGGTCGCCTTGTTGATCTACATTATCTACAACAATCATTAAAGCTTGAAACGCACAGAGCGCGGCGCAGCGTCGTTGCGGGGCGGAGGCGTTTTTGCGGTAAAGCGAACGCAATCCTGGGTATGTCGCACCACAAAAACCGCGCGGAGGCAGCGTGTGTGATAAATGAAGCAGTAATTGACACTACCAAGTCTACCAACAGCCGACAGTTTCGAAACGACCGA
Source organism: Notocelia uddmanniana (assembly GCA_905163555.1). Taxonomy (NCBI): domain Eukaryota; kingdom Metazoa; phylum Arthropoda; class Insecta; order Lepidoptera; family Tortricidae; genus Notocelia; species Notocelia uddmanniana. The sequence continues at coordinate 27,300,958 of LR991060.1, forward strand.
CGATTGTGCGTGATGAGGCTTTTGTCAAGATTTTATTCAGTATCGACCGGTTTAAGACGTAAAATTACAAAAAATAAAATTATTAATTATACTATACTTTTATTTTATCTCTTTGAATATAATAAAACAGTAGCAAAGTACGGACAGATCTATGAACCATGAAGATATAGATACGAAGACTGTCAATGCGCATATATATCGCGCCCAAAGCGGACTCTACGCTACAAGCATAACTTTACTATATTATACCTACGTTTAAGCTTTGAAAAATCTTAGTAAGAACAAAAAGGTGCAACCATGCTGCTCGTCAATAACGATCATATAGTTGAGTTTAATGAATCATACATGAATCAAGATTTTATACCTAGAATTATATTGGTGGGGTGTAGTAATGTAATCCATTTATGATGAAAACCATAGTTAACTTTTCATAGGTACATTATATAGAATGTGTCGACCCAGGTTGGTCTAAATACAACAAATGGCAGCTGAGGGAATAAGGACAGCATTCTGGTCTTATGTTTTCAAGGGTACACATATCTACCGATTTTCTCATGTGTGGTTTAGCGTGTTGTGATACGAAAATATTATTATTGAACGTTTTAAAGTAAATATCCCACTGGGTTGATGCGAATCCAATAAGGGGTTTCTAACAAGAGAAATAATTCTCTTTACCTACATGTAAAGTAAGTACATTTTGATTTTACTTATTTACCATATTTCTTTGTCTCCTGCCAAAGGTGCCGATATAAAATAAAAGGACTAAAGTCAACAGCAAACGTAGATGATCATTTTAGTACTTTATCGCACTAACGTAACAATACTGCGACAGTTGGGATGCATCAATGTAGTGAAAGTGACAAGGTACTTGTAATAATACGTTAATTGTAATAACTTATTCTACTTGACACTAGATGTCTATTGCTGTAAACAACTGTGTACATTATCACTCTTGATTCCAATTTATTAACAACAGTCAGCTAAAATCCGGCAGTCTTTCTCTAGCACAAAGAGGCTGATGACTTAAAACCTCCTTGAAACATAAAATTCTGACACGTCATAACAATCAAAATGTAGGCCTCATGTAGGTGTCATTTTGAAATTAATGTCGTGTTGTCAAAGAATTAAAAGTAATTGTTATTGGGAAATTATAATCGCAACAATATGAGACGAGTAAAACATTAACAAGGAAGGTATTTTGGTATGGTATAAAGGATTTATATACACAAATATGCAAACAAGGTGTGTAATGTTTTTATAATTTCAAGTTGTACTCATATTGGCTTTCATGTTGTGCTTCTGATCTTTCACGCCGTGATCGGCGACGGCCATCCTAGTTAGTTGCAGACGTGCGCAGCTGAACTTACTCGGAATACTCAGCTGTTAAATGTATTAGTTGTATGAAGGCTTAGGGCGATTTCGTATATTCCTAACGTCGCATATCAAACTTGATGAGACGAGCATCTTTGAAAGCTTGAAGCTCATTTTAATACCACAACGCCATTTTGAGCCCAATTAGGCCCTCCCACTTATGCGTTGGTACCATTTTGCAGGCAGTTAGGTGACGCACGCGGTAAAACACACCCTTGTAACGAAAGAAGATAGTGCTCACCTCGAATCCGTTTGCTGGCTGATGAACGGGTTTTGGTAGTCTACAGTCATCCCGACGGCCTTAGCTAATCTTCCAATATCAAACCTTCCATGTCTGATGATATTTTACACCAACGCAGGTAGCAGAGCTACTGTGTACGGGGCGCAATCATAATCATGCCACTATAGTGGTGAGCTATAAGGATTTCTACATAAAATTATTTTCTGCCCCACAGCTTTGGCTACATTGTTTAAGTGCTAATCAGAAGAAGAAGAAGAAGAAGAAGAAATAGTTTATTAGTACAAACATAATACACAAGCTACGCTAAGCTACGTAATCACGTGCTACTACAATATTTTTTGACGGAGGCACGTTCTACGAGTACACTATCTTTTGACGGCGCTTCAATTGAAATGGCGCACTTAGTTAAGTACCCTTATATTTATTGAATTGCTTAAGATTTTTATTTAAGTAGTTTCTTTTTTTCGTGCTGAAACGATAACTTAAACATTCCGTTTTTAGGGTTCCGTAGTCAACTAGGAACCCTTATAGTTTCGCCATGTCTGTCTGTCTGTCTGTCTGTCCCAGGCTTTGCTCTGGGACTGTTAGTGCTAGAAAGCTGCAATTTGGTATGGATATACAGGGTGGCCCATTCAAATCGGTCAGTATGGGAAAGTCTCAAACTATAAGACATACGAAGATTTGTTCTTAGGAACCATGTCACCGATTTTGATAAAAAGAAAAACTGCATTCATACATTTGAAAAAAAACACTGTACCCAGCTAGGGAATCGAACCCGGTTGTTTTGAAAAAATAAACTTACACTATTTCTATTCAGATATCGTTTGTGTAGGTCTTAAGCAGTAAATGTCTCTAAGAAACATAATGTCTAAAATGAATAAAATGCATTTTTTTCACATACTTTAATTTATCATAGTAGGTGTTCAAAGTGACCACCGTTACAATATTCAACAAGTTCAGGCATGTAAAATTGTCTCTATGGTTGTTTGTACCTCTCTACTTGTAAAATCGGTGACATGGTTCCTAAGAACAAATCTTCGTATGTCTTATAGTTTTAGACTTTCCCATACTGACCGATTTGAATGGGCCACCCGTATAAATCAATAATTTTTGCTGTAACCCTTGTATTGTGTGGAGTGCTGTTGGTAAGGTTTTCAAAATGAATAGAAGTCTTTATCAAACAATTTTGATAAATTTAATATTTTCGGAAATATTCACTCAAAAATACAAAAAAAAATGTGTCCCTCTAACTTTTGAACTATGGGTCTAAAAATACTAAAAAAAAACACGAAAGTAAAGCTTAATAAAGAATTTCAACGAAAACTGTAGCGGCCATGATCAGTGAAGCTGTTTTTGAGTTATCGTAAAAAGTCTTCCCTTCGTAGTAAAAGACGTATGAAATACTGCGAAAGTATTCTCTTTTGCTTATGGATTTTTTAGAGTAAGTTCATTGAGCAACTACGGAACATTTACAGCCTACCTGATGGTAAGCAGACACCGTAGCTGGCAGGCGGACGGACAATACGTCCCACTGCTGGGCACGGGCTTTCTCACTAATGAGAGGGATAGAGCAATAATCCCCACGCTGGCCCATTGCGGGTTGGAGACTTCACATACTCCTTGGAATTTATTGGCAGATGTATGTAGTTTTCCCAAAGATGTTTTCCTTCACTAAAAAGCTAACGGTATCAAATGATATCCCGCTGGTACGAGTCGGGATTGGAACCCACGACCACTTTTTACCCGACTACGGCAAAGCCCAAAAGGAGTAGGGTTATGTGTTTGGTCTGTATGTATGTATGTCTGTTCCTATGTCCACTCGTAACTACTTAACAGCTTAACCGATTTTGATGAATGATACGTCATTAGATTCCTCTCAATGGCGCGAAATGGTGGATTTGAGAATCCTCTTTTCACTAACACGCGGTTATCTTCGCCATTTAGCAGGAGGGTGGAGCGTTATATTAATAACGCTGACTGGACTAATAATAGTTATTAGTTTTATTACTAACCACGTTAACTTTGCCAATGGTACCCGTAGGTGTCTCTCGACTCATCGCGCGCATACTCGGGAGCTCTGGTGTCTTTATGCTTTGAGGGTATCTTCAGGAATATAACACCACGTACTTACAGAGTTGAATAAGTTCTGTTATCCTCAGTTGCGTTGCTCCAAATATGAGTAAGACTACAATTTGCTGTGTTCTACCTCTCCAAGAAGTATAATACGTGCTGAGTGAATGACGCGATGTAGTGAAAATAATTGGGCAGAATTACGATTGTTTAAAAAAATGTTCACAATGAGAGCATAAATAGAATAGAAAACATATAGGTATATTTCCTATTACGTTAGTATATATCTTCTTTGGTGCTGGCGCGATTACCACCGCTGATCTGAATAAATGAAGAATAGACAAGGAAATTGGAAACAGAACTTTTGAACTTTTTTAGTTTGTTTTCATAATTTTCGTCAACTCGTAGTTTCTAGGGCTCCGTACCTCAAAAGGAAAAAAACGGCACTTCGGCATGCTTATAGGATCACTCGCGGGAAGCCGCTGGATGACACGAACTGTATTTAAAAAATAATCTATATTAATAATTTCGTGCAGGGGTACGGTAGACCCGAACGAGACCTGTCTCAAATTGAAGAACGTATAAAAATAACGATTTTTGAGTTGAAAATATGTATCCGCAAAATGCGGATTGTCGCGTATTTTGCATTTAAAAGTGTTAATTTGATGACAAAACGTCGGCCATATTGCCCACAGACTATATTGCTATATTAAATTTGTTGGTTGACAGTGTCGGCTACGTTCGAAAATCGTGAACTATTTTTGCGTCCGGTATGTTGGCCAGGTTGCTGGGCTGCGTTCTGGGTGATGGGCCATCATCGCGCATTGTGTGGATTCGGCTAGCCGCGTCTGCAGCGTTTTGTTTTTGTAGTTTTCAAGCGTTCTATACACCTATCAGCCTAGCTAGCACGATAACTTATACCGTCACGTTATATGGGCGAAATGTATTAAAACGTCACATAAAACGTAACGGTATAATCTATCGTGCTAGCTAGACTGATTGTCACAACAACCGCCTTCAAAGCGAATGTATGGGGCCTGTTACATGGATTCATATCACGATAAGTATCACGTGAATATTAAAGCAGAATCCATACAAATTTGAAAACTGCGATAATATTGACACCCCAGTATTATGATAATATTAATCGTGTAAAGGACACCACTTGAATGTTTGCTGAGTCTGTCCGCCATCTTAAAGCTGCGTCTCTATTTTGTTTGTGACAAACTACTAGGTGACTTATGGCTTTTAAACGTCTAGCAAAATTCTATCCCTATCTCGCTCTATCTTATAACTTAGTGGTACTGGGGGACTACTCCGAAATTCGAAATCCAAACTTCGTATGGTGCCGTCCCTTTCACTCATATAGTCTATGACAGGAGAGTGAAAGGGACGGCACTATACGAAGTTAGGATTTTGAATTTCGGAGTAGACCCTCAGCTCATGCCGTTCGCCGCGCTCGGACGTTAGAGGCGCTACTGCGAACCGAAAACGAAGTATCTGCCTCTCTCGCACATGTATATTCGAACGACAGAGAGGAAGATAGTTCGTTTTTGGTTCGCGGTTGGCCCTCAGGCGTCAACTTTAAAACGAATAGGGTATTTTACTATAAGAGAAATAAAATTCAAAATGTAATAAAAACCAGCCAAGTGCGTCGGAGTCGCACACTGAGGGTTCCGTACAACTAAAAAACAAATGTGATTTATCAATATATTGATATTTTTGGTAAAATATACTTCATAATAAACATTATCACTTAATTTCAAGTTCATAGGTCGATGGGAAGCTAAAAAATTATATGTGTGACAGACAACACACGGAATGTTCTTTGACTTTCTTCGACCGTCCGCCACGCTCGGACTAAGGTGCTACCAACCGAAAACTAAATATATATGCCTCTCTGTCGCACTTGCATATTCGAGCGCGGAGAGGGAAATACTTCGTTTTCAGATCGTGGTAGGCCCTCTGGTCTGACGGCTCCTATTCCTGGATGGTGCGCGTATCGGAATGTGAAATACCTTTGGCAAAACGGAACAAGTTGTTAAATAGCTTCCATTAATTGGAGAAAATATTACCAACTGTTATTATTATCACGTGAAACACTGAATATTGAAGCAACATTCATAGGGGCCTGTTACATGGTTATTATTATCACGCGATATACTCATATCACGATCCGTATCACGTGCAATGAATATGAAGAAAAATCCATACGATTTTGAAAACCACGATAATATTGACACATCAGTATTGTGATAGTATAAAGCGTTTAACAGACCCCATACAATTTAAAAAATCGCGATAATATTGAGTGTAAAGGGCCCCACTGAATAGAATTTGGCGGAGAATAGAGAGCTTCTATCGCGAAACGAAAACGAACGAACATCGTGTATTTCCCTCTGTGTCGCTCGAATTTGCAAGTGCGACAGAGAGGGAGATACACGAACTTCATTTGTTTTTCGCGTTAGCAGCTCGGACTTCGCACCAAAAATACTGACTGGCACATCAATATTTAACAATGCACATCTGAATTGAATTTTAATGAACGATTAGTATTTTAGCTATACAAATCAGTACTGATTACGTTGTCAAATTTTTTATGTGCCTTTAAATACTACCCTTATAAAAATGCTTAGGATTAACTTGCAAAGATACTAGCCTTTACCCGTGACGTCGTTTGCGTAATCTTTTACTCCCAATTCCATACTTTTATTCCTAATCCAGACTACAGACTATATTTCTATACGATTCGAAGTTTCATCATAATCCGTTGTTGTAATGTTTTTATTTTATACATTTTTGTACACTATTTCTTTCGTCGTTTGCATAACTGTCACGAATAAATGTTTTGTTTATTTCTTTCTTATTTATTTCACCCGAGCGAAGCCGGGCTTTCATCTAGTCTATATTAATAATTTCGTGCAGGGGTACGGTAGACCCGAACGAGACCTGTCTCAAATTGAAGAACGTATAAAAATAACGATTTTTGAGTTGAACATATGTATCCGCAAAATTCGGATTGTCGCGTATTTTGCATTTAAAAGTGTTAATTTTATGACGAAAGGTCGGCCATATTAAATTCGTTGGTTGACAGCGTCGGGTTGGGTACGTTCGGAAATTGTAAACTATGTTTGCGTCCGGTGTGTTGGCCAGGTTGCTGGGCTGCGTTCTGGGTGATGGGCCATCATCGCGCATTGTGTGGATTCGGCTAGCCGCGTCTGCAGCGTTTTGTTTTTGTAGTTTTCAAGCGTTCTATACACCTATCAGCCTAGCTAGGACGATAACTTATACCGTCACGTTATATGGGCGAAATGTATTAAAACGTCACACAAAACGTAACGGTATAATCTTCAAAGCGAATGTATGGGGCCTGTTACATGGTTATTATTATCACGTGATACATCATATCACGATAAGTATCACGTGAATATTGAAGCAGAATCCATACAAATTTGAAAACTGCGATAATATTAACACCCCATTGTGATAATATTAATCGTGTAAAGGACACCACTTGAATGTTTGCTGAGTCTGTCCGCCATCTTAAAGCTGCGTCTCTATTTTGTTGTGACAAACTACTAGGTGACTTATGGCTTTTAAACGTCTAGCAAAATTCTATCCCTATCTCGCTCTATCTTATAACTTAGTGGAACTGGGGGTCTACTCCCAAATTCGAAATCCGAACTTCGTATGGTGCAGTCCTTTTCACTCATATAGTCTATGACAGGTGAGTGAAAGGGACGGCACCATAGGAAGTTAGGATTTTGAATTTCGGAGTAGACCCCCAGCTCATGCCGTTCGCTGCGCTCGGACGTTAGAGGCGCTACCGCGAACCGAGAACGAACTATCTGCCTCTCTCTCGCACATGTATATTCAAACGACAGAGAGGAAGATAGTTCGTTTTTGGTTCGCGGTAGGCCCTCAGGCGTCAAGTTTAAAACGAATAGGGTATTTTACTATAAGAGAAATAAAATTCAAAATGTAATAAAAACCAGCCAAGTGCGTCGGAGTCGCACACTGACGGTTCCTATACTTCATGTTAAACATTATCAACTAATTTCGAGTTCATAGGTCGATGGGAAGTTAAAAAATTATATGCGTGACAGACAACAAACGGAATGTTCTTTGACTTTCTTTGACCGTCCGCCGTGTTCGGACTAAAGTGCTACCAACCGAAAACCAAATATATATGCCTCTCTATCGCACTTGCATATTCGAGCGCGGAGAGGGAAATACTTTGTTTTCAGATCGCGGTAGGCCCTCTGGTCTGACGGCTCCTATTCCTGGATGGTGCGCGTATCGGAATGTGAAATACCTTTGGCAAAACGGAACAAGTTGTTAAATAGCTTCCATTAATTGGAGAAAATATTACCAACTGTTATTATTATCGAGCGAAACACTGAATATTGAAGCAACATCTATAAAACCACGATAATATTGACACACCAGTATTGTGATAATATTAAGCGTTTAACAGACCCCATACAATTTTAAAAATCACGATAATATTGACACATAATATTGAGTGTAAAGGGCCCCACTTAATAGAATTTGGCGGAGAATAGAGAGCTGCTACCGCGAAACAAAAACGAACGAATATCGTGTATTTCCCTCTGTGTCGCTCGATTTTGCAAGTTCGACAGAGAGGGAGATACACGAACTTCATTTGTTTTCGTTCGCGCTAGCAGCTCCGACTTCGCACCAAAAATACTGACTGGCACATCAATCATTGCACATCTGAACTGAATTTTAATGTACAAATCAGTACTGATTACAGTGTCAAAATTTTTATGTGCCTTTAAATACTACCCTTATAAAAATGCTTAGGATAAACTTGCAAAGATTTTTGCTTTGCCCGTGACGTCGTCAGCGTAATCTTTTATTCCCTATTTCATATGTTAATCCAGACTACAGACTATATTTCTATACGAAGTTTCATCATAATCCGTTGCTGTAATGTTATTATTTTATACATTTTTGTACACTATTTCTTTCGTCGTTTGCATAACTGTCACGAATAAATGTTTACTTTATTTCTTACTTATTTATTTCAGCCGAGCGAAGCCGGGCTTTCTTCTAGTGTTTAAAATAAAATTGCGTACGTTAACCAATATTATTTATTATTTTTCTCAAACATGCAATGAAAATTAATGTATCATGTTGCAGGCGAAACAACTCGGGAGAACTGTCAAGGAATTTCATACAAAATTGAAGGCCTAGTACAGGAAGTATCTTTTTTTATTTTAATATCAAAAATGGCATTTGTAAAACTTGGTTTTTGAGTGGTGTATTTTTTTATTTCATGCATATGTTTAAGAAAAGCACTACACAAATCTCGGCGAGAAACGTTGGGCTGCAAGCCGCGTATCCCTATCCTCGCTACGCTCGGCCGTCTATATCTACTTGGCCTGCAATTTTTCGTTTCCCGGCCCTTATAGTAATGTACTATTGTCTATTACAATAAACACGACCCACCGACCACTGAAATCCAGCACTAGCTGAATTAGGGTAGGGTAAAGTGGTCGTATGTTGTCGTGCCCACCACGCCAAAGCACTAAAAAGGTCGGAGTGAAGGCGTACTTTTATCATGAAAAAAATCAATTATGAATGTTTTGATTTGATTTTAACCGACTTCAAGATTTCAGAAGAGGAGGTTATCAATTCGGTTGTATGTTTTTTTTTTAATGTTTGTTACTCCATAAATCCGTCATTTCTTAACCGATTTTAAAAATTCTTTTTTTGATTGTAAGTATATATACCCAAGTTGGTCCAGTTTTTGTCAAAAAAGTTCTGATGATGGGATCCATGAGGAATTGAGGGATCTCCTCATATCTTAAAGGTAAACATATTGTGATTTTTGTGTTTTTTATCCACAAATCGAGCATTATCATACAAAAATGGGAATTTTGATGAAGTGGAACTGCTGATGATGATCAGAACAGAACTCTTCAACGACGAAAAGTTCACGTTTGGCGATTTGTTCGTCTAGCTGTGTTTGTTAAGCAAGTTCTATTTTCACGATTAATTTTTATCATGCTCGAGTTCTGATGATGGGATCCATTAGGAATTGAGAGAACTCCTCAAACGTGAAAGGCAGAAATTAATGATTTTAGTATTTTGATGAACTAATCAAGCATTTTCATTCAAAAAAGTGACATTTGATGAAGTGGAACTGCTGATGATGATCAGAACGGAGCTCTCCAACGACGCGTAGTTCACGTTTGGCGATTTGTTCTCTTCGTTTTGTTTGTCTAGCAAGCTAGGTTTTCAAGACACATTTTTGTCAAGCTTGAGTTCTGATGGAGGATTCCATGAGGAATTGAGGGTACTTAGTCTTCTACCATTATAAACATACTTATAGCCATTTTTATTTTATTATATGGAATCTAAGAGTGCACCATCTAAGTATAATAATCTCTCACCGGCCTCCCCCATTGAAGTCGGTTTTTTTTTCTTAAAAAATATATTGGTTTAAACGTTACATCAATTTTTGATACCTTGGCGTCTGAGTGATCACTTCATTCAAATATGCAAGGGTTAACCACGTACGTTATAAGCAGCCAGTGGTCACCTACTCAGCCATCCTGCATTTGTAGTAAGTAGTGGAATTTTGAAAAGAATGAAAGATTGTCTATTTGTCATCTCCATCTAGACACGCGGCAGCGTGTCCAGCCAAGTTCATCCCAGGAACTGGCGGACAACAGCCGTGTATTCACCCCAGGAACTGGCGGATAGCAGCCGTGTGTTATTTTACACGAACCGTTTGGAGCCACTTTTGACCCCACAATAACTCCAAATCTAACTAACATAAAAGAATGAAATTTGGTACATGTATTCAGATCTTTTAATACAACTAGAACCTTAAATTTCATAAATATAGGTCTAATGGTTATAGAGATATTAAATTCAAAAAACGGCATTTTTACCACTGACTGACTGACTGACTGACTGACTAGTAATCAAAAACCTAACTCACTTCCAGGTAACCTAGGAAGCTGAAATTTGGCATACAGCTTGGTAATTGTGTTTGTACACCAGAAAAAATCAGAAAACAGTGACTTTTTTATTAGTTTTAATATTATTATTATTTATGCTAGTTACCTCAGAACTCCGTCATTTATTAACCGATTTAGAATTTTTTTTTGTTTAAAACGGTATACTTTAGGGGTGGCCCCGTAGTTATCAAGTAAGAATCTGATCATAGGGTCCTGGAGAAATCGAGGGAACTCTTCAAATATTTGAGGTGCACCTATAGCGATTTGGGTATTTTGTATAGTAAGTCGTGCATTTGCTCTTAAAAAGCACCATTCGGCGAAGATTGATAAAAAGTAACCATATCCCATCAAAAACATAAATGTGAAAATGGGAGCCAAATTCAATATTAAGAATATGCGATCTTAATATTGAACTTGGCTCCCATTCTTTGGTTGTCGTCTTCACCGACAAAATAATTGAGATCTAAATGGGTTCCAAGTTCCGTAGATTCTCTGAAATGGTGCCAAGTCCGGCACTACATTGTTTACAGTAAAACTAATTTACTGCGGCTTAATGCATTTTGAGCCTTAACTTGGCACTGCAATGTAGTGCCGTACTTGGCACCATTTCAGAGAATCTACGGAACTTGGCACCCATTTAGATCTCAATTCTTTTGTCTGTGAAGACGACAACCAAGCATCGCATATTTTTAATATTGAACTTGGCTCCTATTTTCACATTTATGTTTTTGATGGGATCTGCTTTACTCCAAACGTACGACATACATAATGCTACGAATATAAATAACCCCTTCTCCACGCCAATTCACCACCCAATATTAAGGTGCAGTCGGTGCGTGCTGTCTGTGGGTAAGTTTTACCCGTCTATCCACTAGTCCCATTGAGTTATTCCATCATGGGACAAGTGAGACGATTCCGCCCCAGTAATCCCATGGGACACGTGGAACTAATATTTTTATTTCATAAGTCCTATTTCCGAAATCACACAGTGTTGTTCACAAAGTTGGTAGCCGTTATCCGTAGTAACAGAAACATTACGAAATTAAAATCCTTTTGGCGATTTAGGTCTATCTGAAAAAATTACTAGGTATAAAAATGTCTAAATACGCTTTGATATGGAAAAAAGACAAAGTATTATAGGGTCGAGGAATAATAATAATAATAATCCCCTTGTTCTTCGTACATAACTGAGATACATTACTAGCTATGTATAAAGAAAAAATATTCTTCGTACAAAACCGAGTAATGTACCAAGAAACCTTCGTTCCTTGCACATCACACTCACTCACACTCACTCACTCACACTTGCTCACATTGACAATTATGTACAAAGAAGTAAATATTCTTCCTACATGACCCGGTTTTGTACAAAGAAATTGCTGTTCCTACTACAAAACCAAGGAGGTTCTCCGAGCAGTGTGTCTAACTTATTAATGTGGGATCATCTTTTACTTGTGTACAACATGTGTACAAACAACGCAGACATCCGGCATTTTGCTGTTTTTTTTTTGTATTCTCTTGGTCTATAGTAATCGAGCAGTTCCAAATAAATTTCATTTATCGCAATGACAGTTTGAAAGTCATTTTATTTTTAGGGTTCCGTAGCCAAATGGCAAAAAACGGAACCCTTATGGATTCGTCATGTCTGTCTGTCTGTCCGTCCGTATGTCACAGCCGATTTACTCGGAGAATATGACTACTACAATTATGAAACTTGGTGTGAAGGTGTTTGTTATAAACCGATATAGAAATAAAAAGTGAAATTACAAAAAAAAAATATTAAATTGGGAAGCACACATGTAACAGGGGGTCAATTTTTTTTTTCACTGTACTTAGGCGTGTTGGGTATCTATATATATATATAAGTATAGGCCTTTAAAAATGACATAGAGGTTTCTTTTTTTTTTCATTTAAGTCAACGGTTGGTGAGATAATTAGCTGTCGAAGTCGTAAAAAGTGTGTCCCCCCCCCCTCTAATTTCCAATCTATGAAGTTCAAAATTCTGAAAAAAAACATGTCGATGTATAGTCACCAGCATTAATATCTGCCTAACATAAGGCGGCAAAAATATTTGACACGTCCTAACGGCCCTACAAATAGAGTCGTGTCAGATATTTATGCGCGCTTTGTTGTGGCAGATATTGGTGCTGGTGACTGTACATTAATAAATCCTTTTGATAATTTTTGTTTTAACAAGATAGGTGTAACGGTTTTTGAGTTATTACTGAAAAACTGTCTTGCCAAAACAAAAGAGCGTAAGTGTCGTAAGTTTCCTATAAAGATACGACCTTTTGTGATTAAATGTATTGTATAGTGGTTTTAAATGTAGATAAGGAGGTGTCGGTACGGAACCCTTCGTGCGCGAGTCCGACTCGCACTTGGCCGGTTTTTTAAATACTCGACACTAAATGTAAGTATACTATTACATAGTTTATTAGTCTACGAGCTCAATCAATGTACGTACGTTCATAGTCTCGTATTGAAAGCTGAGCGTTTAGTTAAGAGAGTAGATGCTCCTCTCCTCCGCAGCTGTGGCTCAGCAGGTTTTTATTTATTGCTAACTCGGAGAACCTCCTTGGTTTTGTAGTAGGAACAGCAATTTCTTTGTACAAAACCGGGTCATGTAGGAAGAATATTTACTTCTTTGTACATAACTGTCAATGTGAGTGGTAATGTGCAAGGAACGAAGCTTTCTTGGTACATTACCCGGCTTTGTACGAAGAATATTTTTTCTTTATACATAGCTAGTAATGTAACTCAGTTATGTACTAAGAACAAGGGTAATAATCGTATGGCATTTATTTTTGAACCGTGAGATCTTCGAGAAGATAATTACGGTTGCCAGTTTTTGTTGCACTTTTAGCACCACCCAGGGGTCACGTGTAGGGTAACGGTGGGTACTCCCTACGGACGTGGTGCAACTTCGACCCCCCTTTGTCAAGTGAGTGGGCAACTTGACTGTTAGAAGTTCTCAAGCCGCCCGAAGTCCTCTAACTTGGCTTAACGACTGCTGTCATAGACAACAGCCGGGATCAACAGCTTAACGTGCCTTCCAAAGCACGGGAACGCTCAGTTAGTAACCTCTCAAAGCGGTCACCCATCCAAGAACGGACCTGCGCCCACATTGCTTAACCTCGCATACCGCACGCGGTTCGCGGGCGCCGCTGCGCCACGAGCGCTCGGAGGAATAAAAATGTCGAAATAGAATTTAGTCGAAGTATTGAAATGACTAACTTCACTCTGCCTTAAAATTGACGCAGCCCCGCGGAGCTCCTATTTCTGCGCAGTTTGCCCTTCGGGCATCTGATAATACCTAACGAACCTAACCTACCTATCTGATGGGACAACAATATGATAAAAATATTAGTTCCACTTGTCCCGTGGGACTGCTGGGATGTAATCGTCTCAGTTGTCCCATGATGGGACAACTTAATGGAACTAGTGGGACAAACGTAGTTTTACACACAAGGCTTATCATACAATTTCGTGTCCAGTATAATAACACTATGAGGATGCTTTTGAGGTTGCCGAAGCACTGTAGCGCGTCGGATATGGTCGCGGAGGCGTAAACAAACGACTTCTACGCGATAGGGAGGAAGAGAATAGCCTCATTATTAAGGAGAGTACGATGTAGCAGCAAAAGCCTCATAAGGGAGTTGGCAGAGCGACTTGACTGTCCATTCGCTAAATACTGGATAGAGGTTACAATAGGGAGAGCAATATAATTGTTAGTGTCGATAGACTTATGTTGCTGTCCATTATAATTAAAATTTATATATAAATTAACATAGTAAATAAGATAATATTGTTAACTAACCCACTATGGATCGATTAGGTCTGAAATAAACGCTTTATCTTGTTATTTATTTTAAGGTAGCTTGTGGTTCTACTCCGAGCGTACGCGTTACACGCAACATATCTGTAGAGCGCTAACTACGCGTTTGCGACTACTACACGCGCTGAAGCGGCGGCAGTTTTCTATGCTATATATTATAATACCATGAAAGCTGTTGGATATTTAAGAAAACTGGCAAGTTAAAGCTCAAAATGCATTACGCCGCAGTAAAATAGCTCTATGGTAAACAATTTAGTGCCAGACTTGGCACCTTTTCAGATAATTTACGGAACTTGGCACCCATTTATGTTTTGTATTGTTTTGTGTTTGTATTTTCGTGTACGTTAAAAATCAGTGTCGTAACACTTTGTGCTGCGTGTTATCCTATTCTGAAACACTTGCAGCATTGTAACCTTTGTTGCCATATTTTGTAGTATATGTTAATGTTGTTGTGTCTGTGTTTCGAATAAATGCCTCATTAATTTATTCTATCATTCATTTAGATATCAATGTTTTTACCAGTGAAGACGACAACCACGCATCGCATATTGAATTTGGCTGCCATTTTCACATTTATGTTTTTTGATGGGATTTATTTTAAGGTAGCATGTTTTTCTACTCCGAGCTTACGCATGGCACGCAACATATCTGTATTTAGAGTAACTTTGCTACAACTACATGCGTTTGAGCGGCGCCGTTTTATATGGATACATTGCAATATGCATAGCAAATATGCGAAATCCATTTACGCCCAACGCCGCGGTGAGCAGCACCAAAATAGTTCATATCTACTGCGCTACAAAGCAGCAGCTTCTATCACTTCTACATCCATTTTCAGATGATGAAAATGTATGAACGCAAACCATGATCGCGCCGAAAATGATTTTACAGACCAATGAAGAAGAGCCAGCAAACAATAACTGGGCACAGTTACACACAATTTGAACTTCGATTCTTCGGAAGTTTGTCAGATCCTTGCCAATAATATAGATACAGTTGTACGTATAATAATATCTGATCTGACTGAACTATAGAGAACATTCAAAACTGTGTGGATATTTTTTGATTAAATTTTTTTAAAAGTAAGATGCTTGTTTTATTTTATTGGGGGAAAGTTAGGACATTTTTATATTATTTTCTCTTCCTAGCCGAGATAATAGTGGTAATTCCTATAAGCCGCTGTAAGAATAATAGTTCGGACAACTATCCACTTCACAGTGTCCATATACAAGGTGTGGCCTGTAATAGGAACAAAAAATTAAACGGTACACTATTGAGCTCCCCAGCAATTATTTCCACCATCATCACCCACCACCATATCAGCCGAAGGACGTCCACTGCTGGACATAGGCCTCCCCCAATTCCATGGGGGGTAAATGGCATAATCGCCACGCTTGGCATGCGGGTTGGCGATCGCAGTAGGACCCGGATATGTCCTAAAACTACGACCAAGACCACCGGGGGATGGGCAGCAGCGTCCCTGGAGTGCGGTGGAGATACTTACTGCAATTATTTCCAAATGGTTTTAATTGAAAAAAAAAAGTTTTTTTTTCGCAAATGTATCCTATATGTACTTTGATTCTGATTCTGATTCTGAAAAAAATGCCAAAAATATCGTTTTAAACCAAAAATGCAACAACAAGTATGAGTTATAACTAGATGCTACCTCAATATCAGCAGTGACTGCCGCGCTATAATCTCATGGTGCCAAGATCCATTACTTGGAGGTCATAACTTTAGCGCAACGTTTCTACCAAGTGAAAAAGATATATTTTTTTGCACAAGAGGTTACTGCAGATGCTCTACATTTTTTGCTCCTATTAAAGGCAACACGCTTTATAGCTTGGCAAAAAAGTTTTGATATTAAAAAGTGGCAACACTGTAGTATCGTCCCTTTTTTCTTAGATTGATCTGAAAGGGAAGACACTACAGTGTTGCCACTTTTTAATTTCAAGACTTTTGCCAGACTGCTAAACTTATATCTAATCCTTTTATTTTGGCTTTGCCGTCATCAAAGATTTTCTCAGTTTGTAGTGCAGAGTGGTGAACTATACTAACTCCCGTCGAAGAAGTTCCGTGGTGAGACTTATTTTCCCAATAGTTCCGTCAACGATACAAAGTAGTAGCTAGTACGACATCAAGCGAATCTAGGAGGAATGTTAGTTGAACTGCGACCATACAGCGGCAGAACCAAACATTTGGAACGTAACTGTTTGCAATAAGTCTCTCTAGTTCCACCACGGTACTTCTTCCACGAGACTTCTGGAATAAACGGAAACAAGAACGGTAAAACAAGGATTACCATACCTACAATTAATTAATTTCTCCCCTTTTTGGGCTGACATGAAAGACTTGCCAGGTTATACGCTGATATAAGAACAGTTCAATCATAATATATTGATGAATGTACAATTTCCGCATAAATTTACAATATGCAATTATACGCTGTATTTTAAAATAACAGTTCTCAAATTGTAATTCTGCGAGGGTTTAGCCTTCAGTGTAGAGCCAACATTATTTTTTGTCAAAAAGTTTTCCTACTGCATACTAGATGTCGATATTATGAGATTCAAGCGCATTAATTTTCATAAAGTTCTGCTATTCCATACTAGATGGCATTTAATCATTAAATGATATATTATTATTGATGCAATATAACTAGTAAATTTATTTTTATATTATTTATATACTATCACTAAATGAATATAATTTAAAATTATAAGTACTAGATAAATTACTTTCACCAAAATTTACAATTGTCTTTGATTCATATGCTGCTTTTAATAGTGCGTTTTGTGATTTTTGGTTGCATGGTTAATTTATTTCTTTAAACATACTAGCGTGTGTTTATTTATCAACATCATTTTTCCCAGAAATGAAAACAAAATGCTTTGATTTGATGTATTACTATAGCAAATTTGTGCAACACATTGTAAGAATAAACCATTCGTTCATTTTATCACCTTTGCAATAACGAAACGGCGAGTCTCATTCACCTTGTGAACGGTACTCATCTCAAACCGTACGGACGGAGTTACGCGGTGCGAATTTTTGACAAGCTGCCGTCGGGTCAAAAAATGACATTAAAATATGCCTAACGTTAGAACAATAAGTTACGCAATCAGGCTGCTGGTCACAATAGTTAGTCTGTCTAGTTTACCGATAGACATCGGCAATCTTCGGTTTTGACGACAAATATACTGTCCGCTGCAAGAGTGAGTTCAATAGCGATAGAAATAAGCCGTGATTTATTGATAAAATAGACAGATAATATGGTATGATAATATAATAAGGTTACCCTTACAAAAACTGGCAACCGTACTTGTCTTCTCGAAGACCTCACGGTTCGAAAATAAATGCTATACGATTAAAAAAGTTATCCTTCGCGGTAAAGTGCTTTAGTAAGCCATGAATGACTATGCAGTCTTTGTGCTAGGAATTTTAATTGCTAGCTCAAGTTAATTATCATGCATTAGTGAAATTAATTGTGCTAATTAACCCCGGACGCGTAAAGGGGTGTTATAAGCATACGAGCAACACGTGTATATGTACGAGTATAATAGTATATGTGAGTCAGTTTGTGGCATCGTAGCTTTTAAACGGGTAAACTGATTTATATATTTTTTTTTTCATTTCAAAGTCGGTGTTTCAGCGATGGTTCTTAGACGTGTTTTATCAAAATCGGATCAGCCGTTTTGGAGATATCGAACTTTGAAATGAAAATGTCGAGAAATTTTCAACTTTTTGAGTGATTCCCATTTGTTCTATGAAACAATGACGTCATAGGACAAAATAGAATATATTTTCCCAAATAGTCCTATAGAACTACATACTAGATTTTTACCCCAGCTTACTTACCAGTGACGCAATAGAACAAAATAAGACTTCTCTTTTCCCACATTGTTCCATCATGGAACAAAATAGTAATTATATTTCCTAGTTGTTCCATATTAAAAAAAAAACCTTTTCTTAGTATTTTACCTGATGTAACTTTAGTCGATTTTAATTCCGTGGAGTGACGTAATGTTACAAGAAATAGTTTAACACTTTCCGAGGATTGGGCATCGACTTCACGGATTCAAATTGCTGGGATGGTTGTCAAGTCGAAACAAATATGAATTATGTTTTGAGTTAAGTTATTTATTTTTAATTATATTTTTCTTCAAAATTAAGAGGGGAGGCCTTTGCCCAGCAGTGGGACACTTTATAGGCTTTTAATAATAATAATAAAAATATATATTTTTCTATTGTATTTACAACCTCGCACCAAAACCATTGAAAATTTTGCGAGGGAATGTTAATCAACATTTGAATGAATTTTTTAATGATGATTTTTTTTTAGTAACAAATGAAAATGAATATTCCCGTGTATTCTATAGAACAACGTGATACACTGCTATATCATTTTGTTCCATGGCATAACAGTTCTATTAGAACAAATGATAATCGGGAATCCTAAATGTTCTATGGAATAATTAGGAAGTTAAAATATCATTTTGTCCAATGACGTCATTGTTCTATGGAACATATGGGAATCACTCAACTTTTTTAGTTTCAGTTATTTAATATTTTACTTTAATTTGGACCGGCACTATTTAAATTGTATACTATGTGTATGTATGTTCCAATGTTTATGTTGTGTAGGTATAGAAAACTACTAAGTTAGTGGTCAAAACAAATGATATGTTTCTGTCAAAAAAATTATGTTCCCCCCTTAGGTTGGACGGTCAGATGGCAGTCCGTCCGTAAAAACCAGTGCCTAAGCCAATTCTTGTGATTAGGGAACCTTGGGAATCTTTCAGAATGCAACTGTGCTGGGATAACGCTAGGATGATGATGATCACTCAAATAAATGCCCTTATCGGGATTAGAACCAGAATCACGGGCTTTGAAGTAGCTACCTATTTGTAGTTACACTTGACAAGGCCAACATATTCCAAGATTTCCAAGTCATTTCCGCTACATAACTAGTTCGTATATTATAGCAATTTCGCGACACTGTCACATAATGTCGCTTTCACGCGTGACAGGATCCCGTTGAAGATGTCGCGGTGAAAGTCTCCTGCGCATGTTTGATCGAGATAAGCTGATAACATTCCTTGTGTGGCGAAACTGATTTTGAGTGAAGATGCCGCTTGCGCCTGAAAGTGGATAAATAATTTAGTAGCTATAGCTCCTTTGTTGCATTAGGTTACTGTCTGGAATGCCATAGGGTCTTTAAGACCAAATTTGGCCTAGCGAGCCATATTAGAGCTCACCAAAGAAAAAATCCGCAATAGCTAGGGTCGCCGTCATCGAAACTGATGTGGAGGACTATATCTATATACTACAACAAATAAATAAATAAATAGTAGGGGTAAATCTTTTACACAAATCAAACTAGTCCTACAGTAATTAGTAAGCTCAATAAGGCTTGTGTTATGGGTACTAGACGACGATATATTTAATAGATATTATTATTGGTAAACGGGACTTAATCGCGTAAAACTGAAAATTATTCACCTGAGGTGTGCCCGACGTTTCGAATGTATAACAACATTAGTAAAAGTAAAGTAAAAGTTAAAGTAGTCTATTCTTCAAATTAGGCATATTACATGCACCTATGAACGTCAACAAACTACCACCGGTTCGGAAAAATAAACCTCTGCCGCGAGAAGAACCGGCGTAAGAAACTCGGCCTTCGGAAATTCATGGTCAGGAGCTGACTGACTAAGATTCTGCAAGTTTAATAGATATATTCTTAAATACATAGAAAACATCCAAGTCCCAGGAACAAATGTTTCTGCTCGGCTCGGAAACGGAACGGTCTAGTGGGAATCATCCTTAAAGCAGACACAGAAGCCTATAATTCAGTATTTGGATTAACTATTATCCGGAAGACGCAGCGTGGGAAGGCCCGCAACAAGGTGGACCGACGATCTGGCCATGATCGCGGGAAGGAGGAGTTGCATGCGTCCATAGGCTGCGGTGACTGCTTACCATCAGGCAGGTCGTACGCTTGTTTGCCACCGACGTGGTATAAAAGCCGTTGGTTGGTTGAGGGCGGCGCAAGTAGACATAGCGCTTATATAGGACTACTTATTAGTAGTACGGAACCCTTCATTGTGCGTGATCCGGCACGCACTTGACCGCTTTTTGAAGCATATTAAATTAATATAATAATAATAATATTGGGAGACAATCTTACACAAATCGACCTAGTCCCAAACTAAGCACAGCTTGTACTATGGGTACTAGACGACGATATACATACTTATATAGATAAATACATAGAAAACATCCAAGACCCAAGAACAAATATCCGTGAAAAATGCTCAAATAAATGCCCTGGCCGGGATTTGAACCCGGGACCTCTAGCTTCGGAGGCAGAGTCACTACCAACTAGGCTAAACAGGTCGTCAAATTACACTTACACTACAAAGTTTTCACACTGTTCATTAGCCTACATTGTCATTGGCGTAAAAAAGGGTAAGAGGCATTCATAAAAACATGGCGCTTTCTAATACGAAACATGTAGTTGATAAAGTGTGTTTAAAGATATTGACTTTCATGCTCATGTATAATCAACGCTAGCAGAATTTCCATACAAAATACACCTACTT
Source organism: Notocelia uddmanniana (assembly GCA_905163555.1). Classification (NCBI taxonomy): domain Eukaryota; kingdom Metazoa; phylum Arthropoda; class Insecta; order Lepidoptera; family Tortricidae; genus Notocelia; species Notocelia uddmanniana. Next base: position 27,322,072 of record LR991060.1, read on the forward strand.
GTTTTCATCACTATTAAATGGATTGCTTTTTAGCATAATGTAAATTAAGTCAAGTCTAAAGGCTTGTTCATTGAGTTGTCAAACTAATTACGAGTATACAGTTGACAGCGTTATAAGAAGAGCATATGCAGTGCGTTACCGACAAGCGGGCTTTTTTCAAAACGGACCATAGTATGTTTCATTAGCAACTGTTTCCATGTATTAGCAAATCATAATTATTTGAATTAACTTTGACGACCTGTTTAGCCTAGTTGGTAGTGACTCTGCCTCCGAAGCTAGAGGTCCCGGGTTCGAATCCCGGCCAGGGCATTTATTTGTGCATTTTTCACGGATATTTGTTCTTGGGTCTTGGATGTTTTCTATGTATTTAAGTATGTATTTATCTATATAAGTATGTATATCGTCGTCTAGTACCCATAGTACAAGCTTTGCTTAGTTTGGGACTAGGTCGATTTGTGTAAGATTGTCCCCCAATATTATTATTATTATTAACTATACAGTTAAACTTCTTAAATCTGCACCTTCAATGTACCTACTAGGTGCACTTGCTTAAGATGACGTCGTTGTAAACAAAACACTAAGAGCTGTCGTTTGTACTGTATTGACAATTGACTTTGCTTTACATTGCTGGCAATTTAAATTTTGTTCGAAAACAAAGGAAATTGGAATTTTAGTTTTACAATAAAACGAAGTTCCTGGTTAGGTTTTAGGAACTACGTTTCGATACCCTGCTTAAAGAAAAGCCCGCATGCGGGTAACACACTGTATATATGTGGTGATGTCGAATATGCGGGAGAGTCATGATGTTATGAATAATCCTTTCCACATGGCTTAACCCGCAATACGACTAGATCCGAAAAAGTGTCAATCAATTGCCGTATTATTTAACATCTGTCACGTCAAGTGGCATAATACTACCAGTATTCATTCTGACATTTGACATTGACCTGAGAGTAAGGATTTCTATAGAGCTCCTATACGAGTTCCACAAAGGGGGACAGAAATTACAGAAAAGCTCTTATGCAGCTAAATTGAAAACTTGTCGTAACCGTCTGGCTGCTTATCATAAGATTCATAAGCAACCTTTTTAATCTGGGCGGGTAATCATTTATTTGCCTCAAACTATTTGACATGACGTTTAGATGACATTGAGGCAAATAACAAATAAAGAAAAGCGGAACTGTGACTCCTATTCACTTCTTCTCTCTGTCGCTCCTATTCAATTTAGTATATAACTATCTCGCTCGTAGCGGTATTATTATTTTACTTCTACTCTGGGTACTCTGATACATTGACTAATAAAGTTCCACATTAACAGACATGAACTTGTCAATCATTTAATACGATTATTGATAGCCACTTCGCCTAGTCATATTCCGAGATTGCCCAATGCGAAAGCATTTTTCACCTCAGCGGCTCGAAAATGGTTTTGCTGGTTGACACCAGTGAGCAAAATGCAATTTTGCTGCGAGCGTGTAAACGACTTTTCCAGCTTGAAACCAGTGAGCAAAATGCAATTTTGCTGCGAGCGTGAAAACAACTTACTTGTTAATTTTTCACATCATAGGTTAGTTTAAGTAACTTCATTCTCTTTATCAATATTCTCGTGTTTTCATTATATGTTATCGCCGCTGGGGTGAAAAGTTGTATGTATCACACGAGAGCAAAGATATTTGCATCTTGTGTCTGAGTCCCTCGCTACGCTCAAGATTATATTTTTTTTAATTATAAAATCTTTTGCTAGCTTGCGACTCAACATCAACACTCGCAGCAAAAATCTACTTTGCTCTCTTGTTGAACAAATAACTAACTAGACATTTGACATGGATTTTTTAAGCCAATCACCAGACATGTATTAAGGATGATTCACAGTAGACCGTTCCGTGTCCGGGCCGGCCCGTTTTCTATGACCGCAAACGCAACGGCCGGCGTATTTCTCTAGAAGAAAACGGGCCGGCCCGGACACGGAACGGCCTACTGTGAATCATCCTTAATTCCACACTCATACTCATACTCATTGATTTGTAATGATTTTTTACATTACACGTCAAAATAATTCAAAATAATACATTACATTATACAAGGTATTTACATAAATATACTTATACTTAAAGGTCCAAAAAATTACCCATTAAATATGTCAGTGTCTCTTACAGTTAAAGTTTAATCACAAATTAAGATATAAAATGAAATTACTCTTTTTATTATTGGATCAGGTAAATAATCAGATAAATACAGATAACTAGACATGCAAATACATATGCATACAATGCTAATGACGCTTAGTTGCCCTTTGCACCCGCAGTATTGATTCTAGAAATTTGGCTCGCCTTCAAGAAATAACCTTGGCATTAGATCCTTAAATTATCTACTTATATAAGTAGAGTTACATGCGGATTACGTGATTTAATTTCTGCACAGTAATTGACCGAGCGAGCGAAGCGTCTCCGTTTCAGTCCGTCAAAATTATTTCGTATGTCTGTCTGTCAGTCTGTCCGGATGTTCTCTACAGGTCGCATTTCTCAACCGATTCTCGTGAAATTTTGTGAGTTAATTGTATAGATATTTTTTTCGAGTCAGTTTTTGGAAATTTTTAAATTAGTTTTTTTTTTTACAATATATCCGCTTAAAAAAATACCATCATCAGCATTTTAGCGCTATCCCAGTAGAGTTGCATCCTGAAGGTTGCCGGGGGTCTGCTACCTAATCTTAAGAATTGGCGTAGTCATTAGTTTTTAGGGTTCCGTAGCCAAATGGCAAAAAACGGAACCCTTATGGATTCGTCATGTCTGTCTGTCCGTCCGTATGTCACAGCCGATTTACTTGGAGACTATGAGCACTACAATTATGAAATTTGGTAGGTATTAGGTGTATGCGATGAACCGCTATAGAAATATGATGAGTAATATTTACGCCGTACATGTAACAGGGGGTCAATGCACATAGGCGTGGTAGGTCTTCAAAAAGCGAGATATTAGCTGTCAAAGTTGTAAAAAGTGTGCCCCCCCCCCCTCTAATTTCCTCTCTCTAAAAAAATCGTTGAAAGTATTTATTATTAATTTTAAAAATAAATAAATACTTTTAACGATTTTTTGTTTGAACAAGATAGGTTTAACGGTTTTTGAGTTATTGCTGAAGAACTGTCTTTCCCAAATAAAAGGGCCTAAGTGCCGTAAGTTTCCTATGAAGATACGACTTTTTTTGATCAAATGTACTGTATAGTGGTTTTAAATGTAGATTATGGAGGTGTTGGTACGGAACCTTTCGTGCGCGAGTCCGACTCACACTTGGCCGGTTTTTTTACATATGCCACTGCCATCTGATCTTCCAACCGAAGGAGGAAACTAGAGCTTGTTTGGATTAGGCTTGTCAAGTGAGTAGGCAACCAGTCTGTTGGAAGTTCTCAAGCCGCCCGAAGGCCTCTAACTTGGCTTAACGTGCCTTCCGCCTTAGCCGGGATTGACGGTGCCTTCCAAAGAACTAAATAAATGTACTTTTATTAAAATCTCAATGAATCTAAATCGAAAAAAGTGTTTTTTTATTACGTCATGTCATGAACTCTTTAAATAGAATAAAATCAAATGTGAGATTAAAAATGAAGCTGAGTTAAGGAAGAGGTTTTACGGGACTACAGTATGGGGTCCTTCAAGAAAGGAGTGTATATATTTTTATAGGGTCGGCAACGCGCATGTTACACCCCTGGAGTTCCAGGCGTCCATAGGCTACGGTGACAACTTACTATCAGGTGGCCCGTATGCTTGTTTGCCTCCGGCATATATTTAGGTGTAAATGGTCCAATACTCAGAAACTCACACAATCAAACAATGTCTAGTAAAAGGCGTTGATACTTACTATTACGATTTCACCCATACGCCACCGATTGTACACTAACCCAACTGTTCTAATAACACAATTACAATGACTTCATTAATTACGTAACGTTACCCAACAAACGAAATAACGGGCCAGCTCCTAATGGATCGGAAACACTGACGAAACACCATCGAAATAGAGAGTTGTTTATTTGCCGCAAAAAAGAATCAATGGAGTCGGTACGGCCAGTACTGTGCTGGGAATGCGGCAAGCACTAGTGGCTTTTGTGATGTGGGTTCCGTATATGTACCTACATACTAATACGCAGTTGTCTTTGTAGCCAATGTACAGTTGAAGTTAATAGTAGGTATACTTACCTAGGGAGGTAATACAAATTAAGTCTCGGAAAGGTATTTGACGCCCGATCCGAAGGCAAAAAAAGTCTCAGATCCCGTATTATACTTATATGGGATCTGAGGCTTTTAATAAAAATTACGTCTCCCTCCGGCCAGAAGCGAGATTTTTCGCACGTGTATAGGGTTGCCATATGGAAGAATTAAATGTCCTGATAAAAATCCTGACATTTCTTGTAACCGAGATTTGGCGTAGCTTGAACGACGCCCCGGCGGCGCGCTTCGCTCTCCGGTGTACTGTATCGTGGATCTAACTGTTGTATTGTGCAATTTGATTAATAATGGAAACCAAATAACAAAAGTACATTGTAAGTAAAGTTTTAAGCAAACAAATTGATCTCCTCTTTAGCTGTAATTTATCCTATTTTAAATTGTTTTGAACGAAAAAAAAATCGTTTTTTATGATTACTTACTACTTTTATGTATCCTTTCATTCATTAAAACTGTCTAAACTTTGCAATAAATATATCAATTAAACATTTCATATATATATGTTGCATCTGTTTTATTTGTATTGTACATGGTTTAAGTTTGTCTATCTTATTCTACCTACCTTCCACTCAATTGCTCAAAGGTTAGCTGGAAGAGATCCCTTATAGGGATAAGCTCGCCTTTGTACTTTAACGCTTTGTGACCTCTTTATGTTTCAACCTGTAATTGTGTACAATAAAGTACATACATACATACATACATTTGTTTTATGAGGTCATTCTTAAAAATCCTGACACTTGCCAAGTCCGGCCGCAATCCGGACAAAGGGTCTAAAATCCTGACATGTCCGGACAAATCCTGACGTATAGCAACCCTACACGCGTACCGTGCGGGAACTGCCACTTTATTGCCTGTGTCACGTAATGATTATTGTTACATTTACAACTGTACGTATGTACAAAGGTACAGTTGTAGTGAATAATGCTTTCTCATCGGCTACACTTGGAATACGACTACATCCGAAGGGACTATCAATTATCGTATTAAATGATTGACAAGTTCATGTATGTTAATGTGAAACTTTATTAGTTAATCTCAAAGTCAGAATAAAACTGGTAGTTCTCTTATCTAGTGTACTCTGAGACCTTCAAATCAAAACAATAAACAATCGACACACTATTACAGAACCCTAAATCGAACAATAAGCATCGGTAACTTAAAGCTACCACTGAACAAAAAACTTTCGCTTGATAGGTTTTTGCTGCGGCGTATAGTAAACAAGTATTGTGCTCGTTGCATTGTGTTGTGCGTTATGGCGTCAGTCTATGGGGTAAATAAGGCATTGTGTTTATTCACTAATGTATGCTTTCATTGACGAAATGTTCATTGACGGAATGACATGTAATTTACAAATAGTTTTAGTATTTAACCGTTTGGAGCCACTTTTGACCCCCCAATAACTCCAAATCTATCTAACATAAAAAAATGAAATTTGGTACATGTATTAAGATCCTTTAGAACAACTAGAACCCCAAATTTCATAAATATAGGTATAATAGTTATTGAGATATTAAATTCCAAAAAACGGCATTTTTACCACTGACTAGTAATCAAAAACCTAACCCACTTCCAGAATTCCAGATGACCTAGAAAGCTGAAATTTGGCATGCAGCTTGGTAGTTTTGTGTGTACACCAGAAAAAATAAGAAAACAGTGATTTTTTAATTAGTTTTATTATTATTTATGCTAGTTATCTCAGAACTCCGTCATATATTAACCGATTTGGAAAATTCTTTTGCTGTTTGAAACGGTATACTTTAGGGGTAGTCCCATAGTTATCAGGTAAGAATCTGATCATAGGGTCCTGGAGAAATCAAGGGAAATCTTCCAATTTTTGAGGTGCACCTATAGCGATTTGGGTATTTTGTACAACAATAACTCGTGCATTCGCTCTTAAAAAGCACCATTTGGCGAAGATTGACAAAAAGTAATGATATCCCATCAAAAACATAAATCTGAAAATGGGAGCCAAGTTCAATATTCAGAATATGCGATGTTTGGTTGTCATCTTCACCGACAAAAGAATTGAGATCTAAATGGGTGCCAAGTTCCGTAGATTCTCTGAAATGGTGCCAAGTCCGGCACTACATTGTTTACAGTAAAACTAATTTACTGCGGCTTAATGCATTTTGAGCATTAACTTGGCAGTTTTCTATGCAGTATGTAATAATACCATAAAAGCTGTTGAGTATTGAAGAAAACTGCCAAGTTAAAGTTCAAAATGCATTAAGCCGCAGTAAATTAGTTTTACTGTAAACAATGTAGTGCCGGACTTGGCACCATTTCAGAGAATTTACGGAACTTGGCACCCATTTAGATCTCAATTCTTTTGTCGGTGAAGACGACAACCAAGCATCGCATATTCTGGCTCCCATTTTCACATCTATGTTTTTGATAGTCATTACTACCATTTGCATTTTATGTGAATGTTAAATACCCAATTGCTTCGTTCCGGATCGTTTTTGGCTCAACAGACTTCGTTGGCCATTCAGCGTGGCAACGCCGCCAGCATCATGGGAACTTTTGAGCCATCTACGATCCGGGGCGGTCCTTTAGATTAGGTTAGGTTAGGTTGACGGTGTTGACGAAGCCTGTTGCGGATTTTGTAATATTTAGTAAATAAACTTATTGTAATGCATTGAATAAAGAATATATTATTGCTTAAAAAGTTTAACAATTTGCTGTTTACTTTAAAGTTCATCGAACTTCTGCGCTTCCTTGATTATTTGCAGAAAGTAGTAGCGCGAGTTTTTTTCGTCTCTGGTCGTTGGAAGATTTACGAGGAAGACGATCCTACCAGTTACCAAGTGAAATAGTTTCTATACTTTTTATAATGCGTGAGTGTGACATAATATACTCAGTTTAATATGTATGTTTTATAAAGTACATAGTACTACGAATACTAACTTAATCAGAAAAATCACAATTTATTTATTTATTTAAGAAGTTCAACAGCGTTTACAGAAAATATATACAGACATGTTTATATGTGTACTATTAGTATAGCCAATGATAGACTTGAAATTATACAAAATTAACTCTGAGTTGGAATTGTATAATAAGTTAAATGAACCGTAAGTTTTTAAATGTCTTATTTTGTAGTAGTCTTGTCAGTCTAGAGATCTTATAGCAAACATCATCATCATCGATGTCTTCAAGGTAAGAGTGAATAGGCATCTTCTGGGTGAGCGTGTTCCATCTTAGACTTTGTCTTAACTTTCCATCAGGTTAGACTAAGGTCAAACGTAATCCCATTTACACTTAAAAAAAACATGTACCTATCATAATGATTAATGAGATAATTAGGAGGGCAATTACGGTAAAGTACGAGTACTGGACATTGAACCAATACTTGACACTTTCTTTCTTAATTCATAACAATAGATACTGATGGAGGCGAACAATGAAACCCATTAGACCCTATTAGGAATAACTAGACTTAAAGCTTTTATGTCAAGTACGCTTTTTTGGCAAAATCAGCCGATACTGATGGACAGAGCACAGTGACGAGTCTTAGGCTGACTTGCACCATCTTACGATCACAGACCGATCAACGTTAAATATGGCCCCGACAGCTGTCATCCCATAGAAACTTGTCAAACTTTCCATACATTCAGATTTTAACAAACACCGCTTACGTTTACAGACGGTTTGGTGCAACACAGCCTTAGTGTCAGAGGCCAAGATCCACTTCGAATCGTCTTTGACGTGCGTGAGCTTACTGATGCGGATTAGAATAGCGGTTTGTGGTTTACAGGCAACACAGAGGCCTGGGCCTGGTGTTTCTTTGTTCAGGACTCGTAGCCGTTGGGGCTTCGGTCCCGATTGCTCTTTGTGTCCTTAGCCTTTCGGCCGCGGATGATTCTCTTGTAGGCATCAACGCCAAGGCAGGAGACGAATGGACCCCCATCATAAGTCTCGACCGCCGGGTGGGGTAAGAATTAAGGCAGCTCTTAACCCCATACACTGCTGTCGCACAGATTTTCTCACTGTCAGTATAACGTTGCAGTATAACATGCGCAGAAGCGGGACAGTTGACACTGACAACTGGCAGTTTCACATGTCTTACCGCCTCCTCACTGACAAATCAGGAAGTCGTCTAAGACTAAACCCAATGTTTTAACTCAAAGTAATGTTGCATGGAGTCGGGCTTTAAACAGGGTTATTTCTGATGATTGATGGCTACGGAAGCTTTCTATTTGCGTGGACGACGAGTGAAAAACGCCCGTTAATGCTCTTGTGCGTTTACGTCTGTTTTGTTTAGTTTAGGTACGGAAGAGCTCGGAAATAACAACATTTCAGAGCCGTCTTTAAACAAGAGTATGACTAGACATCGTAACAAACAAGACTGCCCTCATAACATAACACACACACACACACACACACACACACACACACACACAGTACAAACAGAGAGAGACAGATTTGCGCAGTCCACCAAAGAATGTGCAAATTGTGTTTTACTGTTTTCATATATTTAACACCTTGCAAGCTTAACAGCTAGGTGTTAAATTTATAGAAACGGGGCTTAGGAGAGTAAACTCGGGACGAGAACAGACGAGACAGACATACTATGTAAAGTAAAGTAAAGTGAAATTTTATTACCTAATAACATCGTTATTTTATTAGTTTTAAACTTTATTAGTCAATGTCAAATCTTAGAATATAGCTGGTAGTATTTTGCCATTTGACATGACATATGTTAGATAATACGGTAATTTATTGACACTTTTTCGCGTCTACGCGTATTCCTAGTTTTGCCGATGGTAAAGCATTATTCACTGGTATCTTCTCCTCGAAAAACTGAACACTAACACAGTTATCATATGAAAACAGCCTTATTTCAATATTTATTTTGACTTAGTTTTTAAAGTCAAAATATTCTTTATTCAAATAGGAATAGCAACAAGCACTTCCGAATCATCAGTTATAACATTTTATCAAGTTAATTGTTTAGAGCAATTTTTTGATGCTATTATTATTCTTTAAAGTAAATATTGAATTGCTGTAGATATTTCAAAACTAAGGAATTAGTATGTAGTTAAATTCACAAAAGATAGTCGAAACATAAAAAAATATATAAAATAGAAGGCTAGACAGTTTCTGGAATAAAATCAAAATATCAAAAAGAAAATAAGAAGTAATAAATATCCGATGTCATAATTCATAAAACATTATGAATAATTCATTTTATTTCAGTCACAATTAATCCCACGGTGTTTTATCATCCATGAAGTCGTGTGTGCTATAATATGCTTTCGATGCCTATGAGTTCACACTTCACATAATTTTTGAATTTATTAACAGTTAATTCAGTTCAGGTTTCTTGGAAGCTTATTATAAAATGTATTATTCTAAAGAAATAAGAATAATTTATGTTATTTTTTCAAGATTTTTGGTTGCTAAATTTCATAGCCCTCAGAAATCACCTCTTTACAGTTCTTACTATATCTCACAGTATATTACGCCTTAACTAGACGTTGATAAGTTACCCATTTAATTTGTAATCCCAAAACGCCCTAAACTTTTGCACCATTGAATACACCCTCTGTTTATCAATCTCAATTTCAACCTGTGCTCTCAACACGGGGGATGACTATGACTAGCGGGCACTAGTGCATTCACCCCGCCCCAGACGATCAGAGGGGCACGTGTCGCGAATGTTGAGTAGGATTGTATTTAATTGATTTATATGTGGTGGCAAAAATAGTTAGAACGCAAAAGTCTTTGGAGGAAATGATAAATAAATGATATTCCCGAGATCCTGCAATCTAACTGAATAGGAACTTTAGAGGTTATTCTGATTATTTTAGCATTGTTCGGCTGCTTTGATTGAACACTAACTTAATTACGAGAAAAGCTATAATCTTACACATTGCCTTTTTTTCCGGGGGAAAAATCTTTTATGGATACCACCGCACCACGGGGACAGTGCGGTGGTTATGTCGGACTTGCACCGACTAAAAACCCCCCGATCGTCCTCCTCAACTCATTTCGGGCGGCTCTGAGATCTTCGGAACGCACCAGTGCCGCCCTAGAGTCTGTGGGTCCAACCATCTGCTTTCATAGGCGATCACAGTCCCCAACTGTGACCGTCTTCGGCCCCAAGGACCCCCTTTTAGTGGCCTTCTACGACAGGCAGAAGATAACGTAGCCGTATTCTATACCCGGGCTACACGGCGCCTTACACATTGCCTATAACAAACCAAACACCTACTCGAAAACGGAACAAATCGAGATTTCTGTATTATCCCGTGCCAGGTATAAGTAGTCAACAGTAGAAGTAGATGATCATTTTAGAACTTGGCACTTCCACTACTTTGACGCATCCCAACTGTCGATGTACTTTTACGTTACTGTGACAATGTACTAAAATCATCCTACATTTGCTGTTTACTGTACTTTACAAAATCTAACGGAATTTCTTAAACTGAAATACTCATAAGCTGTCCTTTATCTAACTTTTATCTGTTAAATCCTAAAAAATAAAAAATAAATGTAGGTACCTACATATATATATTTATGATAAAAAAAACCCAGTTAAATGAAAATTTACTAATCGATACAGCTTAGGTACATTTTGTAATTAGTCACCTAATTACAAAATGTATCTGACCTGTATCTCACTTACAAAATCAACCTCAAACGCAAAATCTACCTATTCTGGATAATTATAGGTATAAACCAACACCTCGACAGCAGATATAGATATTCAAAAGCAAAAAAGTTGTTATACTTACAGCGAAACGCTTCCAATTTATAGAGATAAATTAGAAGAAACATGGTACAAAACATGTTCAAAGGGAGCGTATTCAAGAGATTTTAATTTCGGAGATCAAAGGTTTCCTTTTGAATTAGAACATGGCCGACCATCGCCTCGAATAAAGTACAATTCCCATTCTAAAATGAATAGGGGATGCCACTTAGTAACGATTAATTAAGGAAGTACGAAATTTATAAGAGTAGGAATAATAATAAATATTCTTTATTGCACCACTTGAGAGATAAGTTGTAAGGATAATATAATTGTCAAGATTAGTACAAGTTGAAGATCCAAGTTTGAGTGTAGCTTGACATTGTAAAATACTATAGGGTAAAAAGTGGCTCATGGCTTTGATAGTTTCATTTCGAACATCCAATTTTGAATTTCACAGAGTGATTTTGTTTGCTGTTCCTCAATTTTTTTTATACTAAGACGATCACAACCAAGTTACATTATTGCTTATGGTATTAAGCAGTGTTTTTTTTAATGAAAGATTCGTTTTATTGATAGTTAGAGCTAGACCAATGCGGGTCCATCACTCTCAACACAACGAAGCGAGTTTTGGCAACCTTACTGACCATCAGGAACTCAACACCACGTACTACAGGACAAGTAGTGTGTATGGCTGTGGTCTTCTGTAAAGTGGAGGTACTTCCTTAGTTGGTTGTTCCAAATTCGCGCTGTGCCCTACCTATGAAATGTGATTGTATAAATATGGCCAGTATAGTGACATTGGTGTATCATGAACGTATCTAACGGAATCGATACGAGATAGCCCACACGGCTACGTTTTTACAATCATGAAACGTTTCTTTACTGAAAGAATACACACGGTTTGGTTTATTTGCGAAAGCAATACAATACTATATTTGTATGATTTTGATTATCGATTAAAATCGCAAACAGGACGTTTCTAAACTCGAAGATAACAGTCACTGAAGCCCACTTTCTTTTCAAGTAGATATTTAACGTACCCGCGTAAAATAGTTTACATGCATTAATCAAATTGGGTATAATAATTCTGTTTTATACATATATAAATTATAATTTCAACTCCGCGCACCATTTTTAATTGTAAATATTAAAATTAAAACAATAGATTTGTCAACCCAGACTGACCAAACTTATTTCGTCCAAGTAGGTAATTTTGCGTGCCAATAATTTAGAGTACATAGATAAATTATCGTATACCCGAGATATAAGTTTACCATAACGTAATACTGTTCAAATTCCGAAGATTAGCTGATCAGTCATGGGTTATTGATGGCTTTTACATACATTAATGTACTGTACGTGGCTATTTGTCAGTGCGACAAACTTTATACCTACTGTGAAATCTTTTAAGATGTGTTTTTGCATAGACTAAGTTAGGGAACACATTCGGTTTAGCTTAGTTTGAAGCTCAGGGTACTGGGCTCTAATCCCGGTGAGGACAATATTTGTGCCATGAGCATGAATATTTGTTTCTTGGTACTTATTAAAGGTAAAAAGCCTGGTAAAGGTCGCCGGTGTCCGCTGGATGCGGGTAGCGCAGGACCGGTCATTGTGGAAGTCTTTGGGGGTGGCCTATGTCCAGCAGTGGACGTCTTTCGGCTGACATGATGATGATGATGATGACGGTACTTATTAAAAAAACTATATATTTACGTATAAATTTCTTTAAAATTTATAGTGGTTTACTACCTACCCGTTACAGAAGTCTCATTAATTTTACTATGGAGCCGGTTCGGTTTGTGTAAAATTGTCCCCTAACATTTATTAATTGCAAATAAATCTGATAAAGAAGCGATTATGATAAAAAACGGTGTCGTTAGGAAATTGCCCTCTAGCTACACAAGATATTCAGCAAATTGAAATAGGAAATGGCTGAACAGAATGAACCTGCAATTCAGTTCTAAACTAATCGGCATCACACAAACCGGTCGAGCTCGTTGTAACCCCAATTCATCCGGTGCACTAACTAGACAGCCATTACCTCATTGATCCTATCTGTACCTAGATTATGGCCAGGTTTTTTTTCTAGCTTACACAGGCTATTGCCCAGCAGTGAGGTACCCATAAGTGTACCATTGTTGGGTAAAGGCCGTTCAAATAACCGGTAAAAAAACGGCAAGGGCCTCTCCTGTGATCGGTAGTTTTTAGGGTTCCGTACCCAAAGGGTAAAAATGGGACCCTATTACTAAGACTCCGCTGTCCGTCCGTCTGTCTGTCCGTCTGTCACCAGGCTATATCTCGTGAACCGTGATAGTTAGTCAGTTGAAAATTTCACAGATGATGTATATCCAAAAAATACTAAAACCCAGAATAAAATAAATATTTAAGGGGCTCCCATACAACAAACGAGTTTTTATAAATAATGGTACGGAACCCTTCGTGCGCGTGTCTCGAGATTTTTTTCTCGTTTCAATTTTGCCTTTAAAAGTAAGTTTGTAACACGATGGTGGCAACCAAGCATACGGCCTGCCTAAAGCAAGCAATACCGTAGTCTTCTGTAAAGTGGACGTATTGCCCTGCCCTAGTTTGGAATGCTCTATCAAAAAATCAAAATCAAAATCAAATATTTATTCTGCAAATACACATTTATTCTACATACTCGTATGAGCGATATTCCGCCTCTTTTATCTAGAATTGAAATATTAATGAGAAAAGTAATAACTCCTTCGATGGCAATTGACAACAATTTTTTTGTGCGGGATGAAATATTAAATACTAGTTGCCCGCGCGGCTCCGCCGCGTCGACGTACTACGAAGAATGCAAGAGGAGCCGCGGGATAGAATATAGCCTATCTATATTCTATCCCGTGGCTTCGCTCTCGATTACAAAGTTGATTTAAAAACATTTGTGTCACAGTCAATCATAAAAAAACATATTTGCACCCCGATCCACCGCATAACTGGGCCTTGTACGTGGGCCATGATGGGCTAATGAGATATCAACCTACATGCATTTCTGTAGGGTTCAACTTTGTAGGGTTTGACATCCTCAGACAAACATTGAAAAAAAATTAGCAAATTAACCTTTTGAACGCCATACTTTATGAACCACAGTGACACTTACACGCCAACTCATTTTTCATAAGAGATAGAATATAAACCATAGTATCACAGAATAAGTAATAGTACATATTATAAAGTACGAAGGTAATTTTCATATATCATAACACCTATGTTCTCGGCAATTAAAGGTTGTAATTATATTTTTAACCTTTTAAGCGCATTATCTATAGAAATGCATGTAGGTTAATATCGCATTGGATGCCGTCACCACGACGGATATATTTGTCGTTGTATTGAATCGATGGTGCGCAAATACTTCAAATGCGTTGTTGGCGTCGTAAAGGTTAATTAGTGCAACATTGTTTTCTCGTTCGTTTGATCTAAATCCACCAATAAGTAACGTCTACTCCAATGAGAACTTCTTTGCTTATGATCTCTTGATCACCCTACTGGTATGGCAATAGGTGGAAGAGAGACACACTTAGACACAGCGAATATCTTCTCTTTCAAAATGTTTTGCAGCTTATCTATGATTAACTCAGAAACAGTTCTGTAACTCACAACGTAAAGTTTAATTTGGTTTGTCATTGTTTTGGCAGGTATCAATATCAGTCAAGATATACGGAACGTATATTTGAAGCGTCATTGGTTTGTATACCAACTTCTTTGTTTAAACCATGACAATATAATATTGACATAATAGAGCACAATAAAAAAAAGTGACACAATACGTATGTCATTTATGTAAACATTACATTTATTTTCTGCTTTATTCGACAGAACTGAACAGGCCCTGTTCACATTATCCGATCCGATATCGGCGTTGGAGCCGACACGGTTATGTATGTATGGCTTTATTGTAGATAAAACACGGCAAAATGACAAACAGACAAAAAGTGGAAGTAAAAAGGCTAGCTTATCCCTATATGTATAGAAAACTGCCACAGATATCAAATCCGCTCATTTAAGTTGAACAATTTCTGAACATCTGATCTCTTCTCTCTAATGCACAAATCAGTAAGTTTGAGAAAGACAGATAAGTGATATCTGACAGGTGTTCACCTGTCAGTGCATCTGCTTTCAAATATATTTGTTTATATGCAAATTGTACTGAACTGACGTTTGTGACGTTTTGCATTATATGGGATTTGAAATTTTGGTGTGCTTTTAAGTGGAGACAATTCGTTAGCAGCCGAAAATGATCGTTCTATCTGTCCCGGTCTAATTCATCTTGCTTAACCATAAGGATCCAAAGAGACAACTATAAGAAAAATCGTCTTGCTTAACACTGCGGATCTGTTAGTATTATTAATTACGAAAACTGGTCACTGTTCACATTGCACGACACGATATTGGTCACATTTCCATACATTTGTCGGAGCCGAAACCTTCATTAAATCGGATAATGTGAACAGGGTCTTAAGTTGGGAAATGAATGGTGCCCTTTACACGATTAATATAATGACAAAACTGAGATGTCAATATTATCGCGTTTTTCCAAATAGTTCGTGTTTTGGTTCAATATGCATCAATATTCACGTAAATCGTATGGTGATATGAGTGTGTCACGGGATAATAATCACCGTGTAAAAGGCCCCAATTAACGGATCACTAAAATTTGTATTGTCTTTATAGACCGCAATAATATTGACACCTCAGTATTGTGAAAATAAAAATCGTGTAAAGGGCCACAATAAAAAATAAGTTAAATGTTGACACAAAACGTCTGGCACACAAAGTACAATATATATACTGAGATAGAGATACCAGTGAAATACTCTACATAGATCGTAGCGCCGTTGTGTATTTAGTAAGAACTAACCGCACGAACGCTGCATCTCTGTCACTTCAATATGCAAGTGCGATAAGGATAGCACCCAGTGACATCTGGTGCAAACAAGTTAAACTAAAATTTCCATAGAAAAAATCGTACTTCGAGCTGAAAGGCCCCTGGTCTGGCATTCATGTAAACTGTAAATACTTAGACCGAATACACCGAATATTATGTATTGTCTTGTAAACAAATTAGTAATTTTACTTTCGTTTATAGTTAATAATATTGAGTATTTCTCGAGTCAAAAGATTTTATTTTGTAATGCTGTACCAGATATTTCTTACAGGAACATTTTAATTCATATTTGATTTTATGTCATCCGGAATCATACAATAGCCAGTTCCCAAGTCACGTGTTAACCAAGCTAAATTTTGACACCTCGTACAATTCTACCAAGGTAAGCTGACCCGTCGCTTGTATGCGGCGTCATCGAACACGATTTTGAGGCTTATATTTGTCGGGGCATCCAGGATTTATCGTAAATATCAATTTAAAAAAAAATCCAGGATAAAAATCAAAAAACTAAGACCTTATTGCAAATCTGCAGCATGGGACGAATCCTATGGTATATAATTTATCAAAATCGGTCCATAACTGTAGATCTGATGGGCGTTGTAAGGATCGGCTTCGCGTAATATATATATAGATAACCACATTTTTAGATTCTCGAAAATATCTCAATTTCATATCACAAAAATCAATTTCAAAAGTTCCTCATTCTAAAAGAGAGTAAGTGACAAGTAAAGCGTCACAGCGTACAAAATCATACAGAAGCACTATTACTATGGCGAATTTACAAAAGAAAGTGTACTGCTGTTCTCTTTGTGCGTTGTGACTGTCACATTTCAGCCTAGTGACGTCTTATATACGATGGTATGCTATCTTCACATTTTCGTGAATATCTTGGAAACTAACAGCTATAAAAATATTTTTGTGTTTATTGTTAACAAATGAACGAAACGAGTTAAGATTTCATACTACTCGGACATTTGAAATGTTGTCAATTATTTTATTAATATTTCAAATCAATATCAAGTTACAGATTAATAATCCAATGATTTATGCACAGTTGGTCTCAATCGATTAACAGAAACGGCGGCGGTGACGGACAAGGGCGGCAATCTAGGAGAAATTCCACTTTAATTAATAGGCTCTGTCATAGTAATCTGACAGACTATCTGGCCTCATAATAGTACATTACTACAGAGGCCAGGACAAAAGCTTCGCTCAGCCGTCTATATGTCTTCGGCCGGCAACCCCATATTTCCCGCCGAGGTTTGTATAGTGCTTTTCTCAAACATGCAATGAAATAAACAACAAAAAAATCAAAGTTTTATTTTTAATACGCATAGTGGCAGAATATCATGATGCCTGTACCACAAATTTATGTGGAATTGAAATTAAAAAAGAGGTCTTTGCAGGCCTGCAAGATTTGTATGAAATTCCATTAACTACCTCTTGTCCTAGTCGCACCTGAAACGTCATACTTCGCAGCCTATTATAAGGAACATAACATCAATATTTCATTGCATGTTTGAGAAAAGTACGTTGTGGATATATGTACTTACTTACGTATAGATGAATAGTTTCAAAATTGCGTTTGTAAATAATTGATCGAGCGAGCGAAGCGTCTCCGTTTCAGCTTTCGACAAAAATTCTTTCGTATGTCTGTCTGTCCGGATGTTCTCCTCTACAGGTCGCATTTCTCAGCCGATTCTCGTGAAATTTTGTGAGCAGGTTGGATAATTATATAGAATTTCTAAAAACTGACTTGACAATAAATTCTATATATAGTATAGGAGAACATCCGGACAGACATACGAAAGAATTTTTGTCGAAAGCTGAAACGAAGACGCTTCGCTCGCTCGGTCAAAAAGAAACAAAACATTAAGTAGGCAGAGATAGATCCCATGCGATCTTATAGCTAAATTCCAGACAACTTTTGATTTTTTTTTTGTGGAGTAAAGACAAAGCCATCACATTTCAATTGTTTTAAAATTAAGAGGGCGCAGAACGCTCGGTTCCCCATACAAACGTATTTATGCTCTCATTTTAAAACGCCATGCTAGAATAACATGAAACTTTGGATACACAATGGGATCCGGCATACCTAGGTCGGAAATTAGTTTCTGTTGCTAGAAATTGTAAAAGAAAAAAAATACTGCGGTTTTTTTAGTTTTTTACGGCTTGTAAGAAAACCTTAATAATCGTTGTATTTTTACTCCGTTATAATTTCAAGCAACAAAAACTAATTTCCGACCTAGATATGCCGGATCTCATTGTGTATACAAAGTTTCTTGTTATTCTAGCATAGCGTTTTAAAATGAGAGCATAAATACGTTTGTATGGAGAACCGAACGTACTGCGCACTCTTAAATGGAATGGTTGGTGGATCTTCGTATATACCCCTAGTAACTCGCCATCTTTGATAATATATACAGTATATCGTATAATTGCTGCTACATATTGGACCGAAGCAGCGATTGCAACCTGCGAGATGCTCCAACGCACATAACGGCGCGGTGAACCTCGATTCTGCACCCACCCAAGTCATATGCAATGTATGTAATTGTATGGCCATTGCTCAACGTACAGAATCAAAGGAACATCTGAGCGAACAACCCCGATAAATTGTTTAAATGTTTTGTTTTTCGAAAATAGAACTTTAATAAATAAATAAAATAAAATAAATATTTGTGGACATTATACAAATCGTTCTAGTCCCGAACTGAGCAAAGCTCCCGGGTTCTAATCCCGGTCAAGGCATTATGTATGCATTTATCGCAAATATTTTTATTGAACGTGGGATTTTCCGGATTAATAACAATACATAATATATATAAATTCACGCTCGGCTTATATAAGACCCAAATCCCAATCAAAGTGCCGCATTCATTGTAAATGCCTTTGGCGCTTGCGGAATAGAGGCGGCGCGAGCGCATGTAACGGCATAGCCGGACTAATTGCAGTTTATCGCTGGCAGATGATAAGCAGATACGCACGCGATCTTTAAGCTATACAGCGTGTTCGGTGTCTTGACAAAATCTACCAGATTAGTAGTCTGGAAGTCTAGTTTTACTTTGAAAAAGTCTAGTAATAGAAAAGCAAGTCTAGTTTCCCCTTTGAAATGGGAGGTTTCGACTAGTGCCTATACAGGGTGATTCGGGAGACGTGAGCAAGCTCAAGACTACGGATTCAGAAGATCATAAGCTACTGCTTCGTGCCGCTATTAGTGAAATTAACGTATATTTATCTTTGGTGTTGAAAATAAAATGTTTTAAATTATTTACGAAATTCATGGTCACTCTACAATCAGAATACTTCAGTCAAGTGATATGTTTCAAATTGAATGTCATCCGAGTCCGATTACTTTTGAAATATCGTATATCACTCAATGTGACAATTTACTTTCTTCGTAATTAAAGTGCTACCATAACAGTTAGAGGTTTAATCTTTATAAATCAGTTGTTGTAGGATGACCATGATTGTAGAGAATTAAACTTTAACTTAACAAAAATTAAAATACAGGAAAAAGGTACAGCTGTTTCACTTAAATACAATGGTGAACGAGTCATTGCCCTTTACTATGTATGAAGTGTTGGTCGTACTCACGTCTCCTGAATCATCCTGTACAAGTATATTAGTAATGGAAGGAATCATATTCAGATTGGAAATAGCTTAATATGATGACGAGGCAGGGATTTTGGCAGTGCTGAATTAAAGCTATTTGATGCCCTAAGAAACCCACGCATGTGGCAATTCTTTTTTGGTGCTATTTCTGTGATTTCGTGATGTGTAATGCCGTAAGCAATTGCTTCATTTTGCTATAGGCTAATCCGGCACTGGTATTTGACAGCTTAGTTATTAAAAAATGCCAAGAGATAAAGTAAATACATACTTTTTTTTTTAAATCTACTAAGTCAATCAGTTTGCTGTGGCTCATAAAAACATAAACAAGAATATTTCATAAGCAATCGAATTTAAATAAAATTGCCAAAACTTAAGAAGCCAACGAACTGGCAAACTATAACTGAGAGACTGTTATGGTAAACATTTTCATTATAATGTCCGATCCGATTATGGAACACTCTGTTTAAGATCATGATATGTATGCATGATCTATTTTTACAAGTTTTACAACTCAACTATTAATATTGTACATTAAAAAATAATAAGCACATGAGAATAAGAACGTGGTATCTGGTACCAATCTTAATAGAAAATGCAAAATGGTGTCTCAATACTTATACACCGTGACCGTTAATAACCCGAAAGATTTAAGCTAACGATATTAGAGCCTAATTAGAGTATATAAAGTTATGTAACATATAGTCCAAAAAGTCATAATTAAGGAGATATTAATTATTTACAACAAATCAAAAGTTAAAAAATCTCCAGTGTAACACACCTTAAGGGCGTGAGCATGACGTAGCCACCTATTTCTTTTACACGTAGATACACTAACTGTATGGTTGTTAGCCAGTTTCATAAAGAAGTTGGTATCTATCTACAACCTCTTATAACTGGCTAGTTTGAAATTGATTGTCACTAAAATGACACATTACAAATGATAACTAATTGTCACGCAAGATAAAATAACATTGGGTTCCCACCTAAAGGCTTGTTCACAAAGAAGCGGGCAATTAATCAGATTTAATTCGTACTGAAATAGTAATTTAATTAAGACGCATAATTAGACCCATGTTGATATAACATTATTTACTCGTACAGTCGTCAAAAATATGTGGTTTAAATCTTTCGGGTTATTAACGGTCACGGTGTATAGTGCGAGTTATTCAAGCGAGTATTCTTACATTTTCATATCTAGTTCTTTATGGTATATGTTAAAGAGCAACAAAGATTGATATTGGAGGCAAGCAAGCATATGGTCTAAAATGAACATTGGTTTGTATTTCCGAGTTCATATAACCTAGACTTTTAAGGTACGAGTGAATAGGCATCTTCTGGGTGAGCTCGCTTTATCGTCGGCCTCATCTAGATGCTGGCCAAGAGCAATCCCATTTTTAATAAATTAATAATATATAACATAAGACTTTACTGCGTAGCAGCGTACCTATCTGAATGAAATAACGCAGTTCTGACGGGTGTGGCCCATAGTGGCCCACAGCAGATCAAGCCGAAAGACTACTGAAGAGAACCAGTTCAAAAAGATGACCTCCGGACCTATCGAAGCGGAGCTCCATCGACGAGTTTGGTCACACCCCCACGATTTCCACCCCGGGTGCATTCCTACATTTCGGTATCTACTAGACCTACATATATAAATATCCACCACCACCATATCAGCCGAAGGACGTCCACTGCTTGACGACCCACGATCGATTTACCTGCAGGTTGATTGGAGAGGTTTTTATTGACGCTCTTTAGAGCCTACGTCAGACATTCTACACGTGTAGCCTGTGGGTGGGGTTTACACAGAGGGCATATAATGCGCTACGCGTGCAGCACAACAACATCCTGAGGATGCTGTTGCGGCTGCCGAAGTACTGCAGTGCTTCTAGCATGTTCGCGGAAGCGCGACTGGATGACTTTACGCCATAAGGCGTAAAAGAGTCGCGTCCATGCTGAGGCGAGTGCGCGGCAGTAGCAACGGTCTTCTCAGGGTGGTGGCCGAGAGGTTGGACTGCCCCATTACTAAGTCTTGGGTTGAGGTGGCTATTGGGAGAGCGAAATAGACAATACTAACTTTCTTCGCTTTCTCAATAGCACACATTTTTCTTTTTTTTTCCATTTCTTTTTCTTCTATTTATAACAAGTTCGTAAGATGTAAACTAACAAAAATGTATGGATCATCTAAGGTCTGAAATAAATTATTTTTATTTATTTATGCATATACGTACAAGTACAGTCACAAGCATTAATATCTGCCAAAACAAAGGCGCGGCGAATCCGTTAAGACGCCACCACAAACGACGTCTGCCATAACAAATTATGGCAACTTTATAAGTCATTAGTTATTTATTCGTAAAGCCATTTTACAAGTTATTAAATGGAACATAATATTTAAATATGTCGTAATAAATAAACAAATATCAATTTGAAATTGAATTAACATGACATTATTTCTAATACTATAAAAGTGAGAGTTCGTTGACAGCCTTTTTGTGAAAATTTAGGTACTCGTCATAATCATAAAACGGGTGCTCAACAAGCCAGCGTTTGAGGCGACATTTAAAACTGGCCAAGCTCTGGGCGCTGGTGATGCTGTCAGGTAGGTTGTTGTAGACGGCGGGCCCCATGACATGGGTTAGTTTGGCCGACTTGGCCATTTTACACCCCACGCCGACTAGCTTGTGGGCGTTACGTGTGTTGTAATTGTGTACCATGCCATGTGTTTTGTAGGCTGTTAGGTTTGACCTCACATACGTAGCCACCTGCAAAATAACTATTGCTGGCAACGTCAATATCCCCAGTTTTATAAAAGTAGGTAGGTCCAATTTTAGGTACTGTTTCAGCTAATAAAACCTAAATGAATGTCAATTTTCAGGCCCCTTCAATATTAACGCTAACAGCGCCCATGACCTGACCTTGACCGAATATGAATCGCTTAATTTAATGTTTGTTACTCCATAACTCCGTCATTTCTTAACCGATTTAGAAAATTCTTTTTTTGATTGTATGTATATATATCCAAGTTGGTCCCATTTTTGTCAAAACTCAGTTCTGATGATGGGATCCATGAGAAATTGAGGGAACTCCTCAAATCTTTAAGGCAAACATTTAGTGATTTTTGTGTTTTTATCAACAAGTCAAGCATTTTCATCCAAAAGTGTGACATTGGATGAAGTGGAACTGCTGATGATGATCAGAACAGAACTCTTCAACAACGAAAAGTTCACGTTTGGCGATTTGTACTCCTAGCTGTGTTTGTTAAGAAATTTCTATTTTCACGATTAATTTTTGTCATGCTTGATTTCTGATGATGGGATCCATGAGGAATTGAGGGAACTCCTCAAATCTTAAAGGCAAACATATTGTGATTTTTGTGTATTTATCAACAAATCGAGCATTATCATACAAAAATGTGACATTTGATGAAGTGGAGCTGCTGATGATGATCAGAACAGAACTCTTTAACGAAGAAAAGTTCACGTTTGGCGATTCGTCCTCCTAGCTGTGTTTGTTAAGCAAGTTCTATTTTCGCGATTAATTTTTGTCATGCTCTATTTTTGATGATGGGATCCATTAGGAATTGAGGGAACTCCTCAAATCTTAAAGGCAAACATACAGTGATTTTTGTGTTTTTATCAACAAATCGAGCATTATCGTACAAAAATGTGACATTTGATAAAGTGGAACTGCTGATAATGATCAGAACAGAACTTTTCAACGACGAAAAATTCCAGTTTGGGGATTTGTCCTTCTAGCGGTGTTTGTTAAGCAAGTTCTATTTTCACGATTAATTTTTGGCATGCTCGAGTTCTGATGATGGGATCCATTAGGAATCGAGGGAACTCCTCAAATGTGAAAGACACACAAATAGTGATTTTAGTATTTTCATGAACTAATCAAGCATTTTCATTCATAAAAGTGACATTTGATGAAGTAGAACTGCTGATGATGATCAGAACGGAACTCTTCAACGACGCGTAGTTCACGTTTGGCGATTTGTTCTCTTCGTTTTGTTTGTCAAGCAAACAAGGTTGTTCCATGATTCCATGAGGAATTGAGGGTACTTAGGCTTCTACCATTATAAACATACTTATAGCCATTTTTATTTTATAGTATGGAATGTAAGAGTACACCATCTAAGTATAATAATCTTTCACCGGCCTCCCCATTGAAGTCGATTTTTTTTTCTTAAAAATTAATTTAGGATTAATTGCATGTGTCTGTAATCGTAAGCGTTAAAATCTTTTTGTATGGAAAGTTTGACAAGTTTTTTTAAGGTTTATCGGTCTAATCGTGAGTTAGTGCCACCCGCCTTTTGTTTCCTCCGTCCCGATATAATTTATGAAATCAAAAGCTACCCACATTAATCGATAATTGACTGAGCTAAACTGCACATTGAATTAAATATGTACAACTTAGAAAAGTTGAAAAACCCCTGAGATTTTCATTTCAAAGCACAACATCTCAAAAACGGCTGCACAGATTTTCATGAAACATGGCTAAGAGCACTCGGGATAAAATTTTCTACGACACAAAAAAAACTAAACGAAAATCGGTACATCCGTTTGGGCGCTACGATACCTCTGACAGATTCACCGATACACAGATACACAGACAGGCACGTTAAACTTATAACAACCCTCTTTTTGCGTCGGGGGTTAAAAATAACATCTCAATGGGGATTAAGAATCGTTTCGATGCGAACTTGACGACTGTCCAAAGAAAAGTACCGCCCGACACGAAAGCTAGTTCTAAAATGGAGTTTGTTTTTAAATTAGTTTTTTTAATTGTTGCAGAAAGAGTCTCGAACGGACGTGCAGTTTCATCTTGCGGCTCTGCGTGGAGACTGCGACCGGCTCAGACAACTGTTGGACACTGGGAAGGTGCACATTGACTCAAGAGATCGGGTAAGCGCACCATTTATGAGACCTTTTATGCATTTATAATGACGGTGGCAAACAAGCTTACGGCCTGCCGGATGGTTAGCAAACACCTGTGGACGAATGCGGCTCCAGAAGAAATCAAGCGCGTTGCCATTACTGGGGTTCGAACCCGAGACCTCCAGCTATTACTAACTAGGCTAAACAGGCCGACAAAATGACAGCAATTTCGTCCCCTAATATGCCGTGATGGCGGATAGACGATTGACAGTAAGCGATTGACTGTTCTGTTTCCTAGCATCTCTACACCATAGGCCTTCCATTTAACTCGCACGGTGTCCATATGCTACGGTGTCTGTTTACCAGGCCGCAAGATTATTTACCAAGGACGACCACCACGACCACTTTGGCTTAGTTGGTAGTGACCCTGCATACGAAGCCGGAGGTCCGGGGTTCGAATCCCGGTCAGGGCTTTATTTGTGCACGAATATTGTTTCTGAGTCTTGGATGCTTCCTATATATTTAAGTATGTATTTATCTGTATAAGTGTGTACATCTTGGTCTAGTACCCATAGTACAAGCTTTGCTTAGTTTGGGACTAGGTCGATTTATATAAGACTAGCTGGTGCCCGCGACTTCGTCTGCGCAGGATTAGTATTTGGACAATTCACACAATATCTTTTTAAATTGTAGCCTATGTGTTGTTCTGACGTATAAGCTATATTATTGTAAAGTTTCATTAAAATCCATTTAGTAGTTTTTACGTGAAAGGGTAACAAACATAAATAATAATTAATTAATAAATATTGGGGGACAATCTTACACAAATCGACCTAGTCCCAAACTAAGCAAAGCTTGTACTATGGGTACTAGACGACGATATACATACTTACATAGATAAATACACACTTAAATACATAAAAAACATCCAAGACCCAAGAACAAATATCCGTGATAAATGCACAAATAAATGCCATGGCCGGGATTCGAACCCGGGACCTCTAGCTTCGGAGGCAGTGTCACTACCAACTAGGCTAAACAGGTCGTCAATCCATACTTACAAACTCTCGCGTTTATAATATAATATAAGTAGGATTGTTTTTTTTTAATATAAGATAGGTAAGCATTTGTCCGCTATCTCACCTGATGGTAAGTGATGATGAGGTCGAGGGTGTTACATGCGTACCTAGATAGTGCCTATTCACTCTCTAGGTACGTCTTGAAAAGGTCCAAGGTTTTGTATGTTTTTTTTTTAAATATATGATCAGAAACGCGAACATCATAACCATGTTAATAACAACTTAGCGATTTAGTAGCCAACCAATCTTCAGTTCCGCTGATACCGCATGGCATGCCCCACTTTCAGTTCTTTATAGCTGTGGCTACCATAGCTACTTACTAGGGTTAAGGCGTAATTGTTAGGGGTAAGCGGTTTCACAATTCTCTAGTTTAAAGATAAATAAATAAATAAATATTGGGGGACAATCTTACACAAATCGACTTAGTCCCAAACTAAGCAAAGCTTGTACTATGGGTACTAGACGACGATATACATACTTATATAGATAAATACATACTTAAATACATAGTAAACATCCAAGACCCAAGAACAAATATCCGTCAAAAATGCACAAATAAATGCCCTGGCCGGGATTCGAACCCGGGACCTCAAGCTTCGGAGGCAGGATCACTACCAACTAGGCTAAACAGGTCGTCAATAAAGTCAAGTCAAGTCGTCAAGATACCAATGTAACTTGGTAAATCCCTAGCTTTAAGATATACGACAACAACCAGTGGCGCTGTGAGCAAACCTCGTGATTTTTACCCACGACGGAACGGAGAAGGTATATGCGTTTAGGGTGAGAGGTTGTTTGTTTGTGTGTGCACCTCATTTTCAAATTGCTTAGAGACCTTCGTTTCACTAGGTCAAGTAATGCCTTATGTAGATCGGCCTATTTTGAGCAGCTGAGTAGAAAGTACGCATCAAAAGATGACGATGATGATGAATCTCGTCACTGTGTTTACGTTGCATTATTGTAGTTTGAGCAGCACTATGTCTGATCTTTAAGTATTAAAAAATGTTGTGCACGAAAAGAAGTCATTTTGCGATTCGGAGAGCATTATGTCTCCGAATCGCAAAATGACCTAAAATTATGTCAACTTTCTGCCTATATCGCCAGTTTTGTTTGTATATGTAAGGGACGAGAATTTTTAGAATTCGACAAGCGAGAAAACGAGATAAGTGCTAAGTAGTCGTAAGCAGGGTGCGCCCGACGTAATGGACCGAAGCTATTGTCTATGCCTTCAGTCTAGTTCGTTGATTATTCCTACGTGGTATGTCTGATTTACAATTTTATTTTTTAAAAACCTACCCAGTGTTAGTGTCTACCAAGGTGGACAATTTGGTTACTCTATATTGTATGGTTCAGGAGTAGGAGAGTCACAAAGAAATACGCAAATCGAGGGTTGTGGAACTTCGCTTTGCTTTGCCTCGCTTCGCTCCAATGAGCGGGTGAAACGCCTGTACCTTGCACCCAACACTAAAAGGCGTTAATCTTCAACTTATGACGTGCCGTGTTCCGATCAGACGCGTGAATGTAACATTTCGTAAGCGCGGTTACGTAATGTTTGGTTTAGTTCACTAGTGCACAATGGTACTAATTTTTATTTACGGTGCTTTTGATGACTTTCGCTTGTACCGTGGGACCGTGACTTGTGATTTAAACATTTAAACTTTATATGGACGGACGTCACATTGTGAAGACAAAAAAAAATGAAAATTTGTGTCATTTTATTTCCAGGCCATACTGCCAAGCGTGGCGATTACATTATTTGATATTTCCCTTTAGCTTTTCGGTTAAAAATCCGAAGAAACCATACTCCTGCGAAGAAATTAAAAGTATGTGAAGTCCCCAACTCGGACTGATTCAGCATCCTGACGTACCGGGGCTGTTCTATGAGAGTAGGCCTAATGTCCAGCAGTTGGTACGGTCGGCTTCACGAGGGGCTTAACACCTTTGTACCTTGCTTCAACGTCAGTTTAAACTATCATCACCAACGGGCGAAAACGACGAAGTCTCAAAGTGTCCAGCTACTTGAAGCTGACTGTACGAACAGTCGAGCAATTTGATTTCTGGGCCACTTCGTATCTTGTCACAGTGACAAGAATATGTTTCTAGCAGCTTTCATATTGATTTTCACTGTGACAAGGTACGGAGTGGCCCAGAAATCAGATTCCTCGACTGTACCTATAAGTAATCTCATACAGAGTGCGGCCTGTAGTTAGGACTTAAAAGCAAAAAGGACGCTTCCTTAGAACATCGGCAGTAACCTCTTGTGTCGTAAAAATGTATAAATTTTATCAATTGGGAGAAATTTTGATCTAAAGTTATGACCTCCAAGTAGTGGATCTTGGCAGCACGACATTATAGCGCGGCAGTCACTGCTGATTTTGAGGTGGCAATCTAGTTATCGATAGACTCATAATCGTTTTTGCATTTTTGGTTAGGGAATATTTTCAATTTTTTTTATTTTTTTTATCAATTTTTAGTGTTTAAAAAAAAAGTAGTTAGTTATTAATATCACTTCAGTAGAGTAAAAAACCGGCCAAGTGCGAGTCGGACTCGTGCACGAAGGATTCCGTACTATTATCTATACAACATTAGAAAATTTATTATAACCTTTTTTTAATTTAATTTAAATATTTAACAGCCTTAATAATAACGTTAAATAAATTCAAGTAGAATTTTTCCCCTGTGCTGATGATGATGTGTTACTCTTACATTTGAAAATAGTATTTGAAAATTTGAAATGGGATTATCCTTACTACCTCCATCTTTCACAAAATTTGTAGTCATCATAAAGCCAGAATTACGACTTTGACTGTGTCTAGATAATCAAAACACCTTCATAGGGTATTATGCTTCAAGCACTTGATGTTAATGACCATCATAAACCGACTCGTAATCGCTAAGACGTCAAAAGTTGAGTGTAAATCAGCCTTAACAGGCAGATGGGAGGTATTTATGTGCCATTAAATACAAGTTATGTGGGCTTATAGCAATTGTATTTTTGCAGAGATTGTACTGATAATAATACTAACACATAAATAGGTACAGAAACACTACTTACAGTCAACTAATTTGATTTCTGGGCCACTTCATACCTTGTCACAGTTGGGATGTCTAGCAGCATTCATTGATTTTCACTGTTACAAGGTACGAACTACGAAGTGGCCCAGAAATTTAATGAAATTGGTTGACCAATATTATTATTATTGTGTCTCCAATGTGTTTACTGTTAACTTATAGTACATTATTACGAAAGGGGTTGCCGGCCGAAGACATAGAGTCGGATAGGTCTGAGGCGGGCAACCCCATATTTCCCGCCGAGGTATGTATACTGCTTTTCTCAAACATTCAATGAAATAAACAACAAAAAAAAACAAATGTTTTTATTTTTAATAAGCATAGTGGCAGAATGTCATGATGCCTGTGCCACAAATTTATGTGGAATGGAAATTAAAAAAGAGGACTTTGCCGGCCTAGGCCTGCAATTAGATTTGTATGAAATTCCATTAATGACCTCTTGTCCTAGCCGCACCTGAAACGTCATACTTCGCAGCCTATTATAAGGAACATAACATCAATATTTCATTGCATGTTTGAGAAAATTATATTTCCAAATAGGCATTTTCTGGGTGAGCTCGCTTCATTGTCAGCCTCTTCTTTGCCCCCTGGCTAGATGCTGGCCAAGAGCAATCCCATTTAAAAACAAAACAATAAAAATATGTACTTAGTTGTGAATGTTAATCATTAGAAACGAGGACCAGGCCCTGCCCAGCAGTAGGACGAATGATAATGATAATCTTTAGTAGTTCACGCCGCGTCTGACTGTGTGTCTGTCTGTACGCGACAACTCAAAAACTACCGAACAGGTCTTCATACGGTTTTCACCAATGGCTTGAGTATTTCATGGGGAAGGTATATTACGAGTATGTGTATAATTCATTAAATTTTTGTGTAAACTGGCTATATACAACGTTAAACTTCACCTTTCTTAACGATATCCCCTCAAGAAATTGGGAAAAAGCTAATCATTATAATATTCTAACTTTCCTACTTTTATGTTTTATTGAACACAAATAAATGTTTTTCCATACTCTATTAGCATATCACATGAACACTGAGCATGTTATCCCTGTTAACTAGAGCGTTGCAGCGTTGCGGTGCAGCAACTGCAATGAGATTCATCTGTTTATTCAGAGCGGCCATTTTTAATCCCACACATAAAGAGGCGTAAGCGACGTCGTTTGTCATATAACATAAGTCATGGCAATGGCTGGTGTTTATATTGAAAGAAGCGTAAGTGTCGTTGATTTCCTATACGTATAAGTCTTTGTGGTTTGGCGTTTATGGATTTATGAAAAAGTGGTTTTAAGAAGTAGATGATGCGGAAGATTCCTGTGAAGGAATTTTAATCGCGTTTCACTTCGGTAATCTTGATTATTCGCAACATACATATATTTTTTTCTCAAGATATTGGCTTAGCTATAATTATTTTCTTACGTACGTGGGACGCTACCACTGCTCAACCCATTCACGGAACCTGCAGCTGACGTTGATGTGGGGTTTCACGATATCACGATATAGGTGAAGCATTTTAGAAGAGGAACTTTGTAATGATAATGTGTTACTGCCTCGTGGACTAAAAGTTTCTATTAGGTACATATGTTGAAAGGTGTTTTCTGTAACTAGGTATATTTGGTGTCACACGATATAGTTGCAAAACTTTTTTTAATTCTCAATTTTACCCCCCAAAAGTGGCCCCCATGTTTATCATTTATTTACGTTCCACGTTCGCCTTTGGTTCGCCGACTTACATATGTGCACTAAATTTTAACTCAATCGGTCCTGTAGTTTCGGAGCAGACGGAAGGACGGACGGGCGGACGGACAGACACACGAGTGGAAATGGAGAGTGAACCTATAAGGGTTCCGTTCTTTTGAGGCACGGAACCCTAAAAATAAGGCTGATTAACCGTGTGTCAATAATATCTAAAGCCGAATTCACTTTCACTGTTTCAAACTGCACCTATTTTATTTAATATTCCTTCATAATGTGATTTACTGCTGCCATTCTACACTTCTAATATCCTTCGGAGTTACCACTGCACAAACTCCCAAGAGATGTCGCTGTAACGACCCTCTTGTTGATTCCAGGATGGGACGACACCGCTCATCTTGTCAGCTGCGATGGGCCACACGGAGTGCGTCAGGGAACTGCTGGCACAAGGAGCGGATCCAGCTTGCAGTCGCACGGTATGTTTCACTCTATTATAAACATTAAAGACGCCCTCAGATCGGGTGCGATAGCAGTTTCCGCGAAGCTGAATGCACGGAACGTTATGACTGTTATGAGCTATATCACATGGAACGCGGGGCGCCTTAAGCGCGGATCCGCCGAAGGTGGTGCGCTCAAGCTCAAAACACACTGAGCGAATTTTTGATCTTTCGGAAACTGTCGACTGTCGATAGTGTCGATTACTGCTTCATATATCACACACGCCGCCTCCGCTCCGCTATCCCGCGCGGTTTTTTTGGTGCGACGTCCCCCGGACCGCGTTCGCTTTACCGAAAAGCCGCCTCCGCCACGGGAGTGCAAGCCTCATGCGACTTGTACAGCAAAAAAACTAGAACAATGTGAGAAGAATCGTTATAGGATAAAGGTCACTTAAGAGGGCGCAGTACGCTCGGTCTGGCTCGGTTCTCCATACAAACGTATTTACCCTCTCATTTTAAAACGCCATGCTAGAATAACATGAAAATTTGTATACACAATGGGATCCGGCATATCTAGGTCGAACCATAGTTTCTGTTGCTAGGAATTGAAAAAGAAAAAAAAATACAGCGGTTTTTTGAGTTTTTTACGGCTTGTATGAAAACCTTAATAATCGCTGTATTTTTTCTCCATTATAATTTCAAGCAACAGAAACTATGGTCCGACCTAGATATGCCGGATCCCATTGTGTATACAAAGTTTCATGTTATTCTAGCCTGGCGTTTTAAAATGAGAGCATAAATACGTTTGCATGGAGAACCGAACGTACTGCGCAGTCTTAACAATGCTTAGGAAACTGATCACCACTAGGTGCATGTAGTGTGTGCTAAGTATTTACTACGATTTTTTTTACTTATTTGTAAATCAACTATGCATGTAGCGGCATACAAAATACACTATTTATATTCCAAAGTTTTATTTATATGTACAGAGTGTACACTTTGTAATTTTTGATTAACATACCTACCTATGACACACGTACGGATAAGCTGAGGCCAACTGTAAGGATTCCGATTATGCAATTTTGGCTACAGAACTCTAAAAATGGTGGCACAACTAGTTCATATTAAAGTGTCTAATATGTCAGACAGGAACGAGTGCGTTGTTCTTCGCGGCCCAGGGCGGGTTCCTCGACATCGCGCGGTTACTACTCGACGCAGGAGCAGACATCGATATGCCCAGCACGGTCAGTAGATTATGAACCTTATTCTGTAGATTTTAGATTGCGTTGTTCTTCGCGGCCCAGGGCGGGTTCCTCGACATCGCGCGGCTCCTACTCGACGGAGGAGCAGACATCGATATGCCCAGCACGGTCAGTAGATTGTGAACCTTATTCTGTAGATATTAGAGTGCGTTGTTCTTCGTGGCCCAGGGCGGGTTCCTCGATATCGCGCGCCCACTACTCGACGCAGGAGCAGACATCGATATGCCCAGCACGGTCAGTAGATTGTGAACCTTATTCTGTAGATATTAGAGTGCGTTGTTCTTCGCGGCCCAGGGCGGGTTCCTCGATATCGCGCGGCCACTACTCGACGCAGGAGCAGACATCGACATGCCTAACACGGTCAGTATCAATAAATCTTACTCTGTATACTCTGTAGGCCGTGCCGGTCGTCGTCGGCTCAGAGTGGGCACTGGGGCATAACAGAAGAAGACACTTCATAACCAAACAGCTATCGCAAACAGCGACGCATTTTATATCGGCACAATCGCGTTACTACACTCCAAACGGATTTTACTGTTCACAATTCCACTTGGTGGAGGTGCTGGGATAGATATTATATCAGTAAACTACGACTATAATTTGTAATTTTATTAAACGTAAATGATGTATTTCAGGACGGTGGCACTCCATTGTTTGTGGCGTGCCAGTGTGGACACCTACCTGTTGTCGACGAGCTGATCGCTAGGGGGGCCAATGTTAACTCGTCTATGAAGGTAATTATATTTTCTTTCTTCCTTAAAAATACTACAGCAATGTAGCTCCTGGCCTATGGCGCGGCTTTATTCAGCTTGACGGCTTGCTATACGGTTTAGCCTAATACCACTAAAGATTCAAGGCGTTTATTGCCAGCACATAATTTTAAAACAGGCTCTAAAGTATGTACATACTTACCTATAACATTCCCATTTTCTACCAATTTTAGGAACAGCTACAATAGGGATGTTGATATTGTTGAGTCATAGTCAAATCAGCAACTTTTAATGAAACGTCAGAAACGCTGTTAGTATTAAGTTTGTAGGGAAATAGCAACAGGTGACGTCACGCCTTTTTTATGATCAAATAGCGTCCATTTATTGTTCTTCATGTATTTAAAAATCTTTAAAAGAGCAAAAATATGTGAAAGTGTGGTAATTTCCGAGTATTTTCGTAAGATTTGTTTATTAATTTATTTTTATTTCTGTAAAAATCCCAATTATGTTAGCTTGTTTGCCACCAAGCTTACGGCCCGCCTGATGGTAAGCAGACGCTGTAGGACAATCACACGACACATCACGTTGCAGACCCTTTATTGACTTGGATTACTAACGTTTCAGGACAAAGCCACGCCCCTGTTCATAGCAGCGCAGAACGGTCACGAGGAGGTGTGCCGCGCGCTGCTGGCGGCGGGCGCGCGGGCGGACGCGGCGCGCGCCGACCGCGCCACGCCGCTGTGGATCGCGGCGCAGTGCGGCCACGACCACGTCGCCAGGACGCTGCTGGCGGCGGGCGCGCGCGTCGACCAGATCAGACAGGTAAGAATCTTTATAGATTCGACTTTGAATTCTGTGAAGAGTCTCATCATCAGACAAACTCTTACAAACCATATTATTTCATATCAGCCGAAAGACGTCCACTATTTGATAAACACGTAAGCATCTCCCAAATAGTGTCACAAAGACCGGTCCTCCGCCACCCGCATCCAGCGACACCTGCGACTTTTATCAGGTCATCTATGAAGAACGATTCGATTCTACGCCCATTTAATTCCAAAGAAATGCTACGCTATAAGGACAGCTACCATATACTCGTAGTACGTCCATACAGGGCGCTCCTTGTACTTACGTCTATGGCTGGCACACTCTACATTTCAGCCAACGGAGCCTGCGGCCGACCTTAAGAGGGCGCAGTACGCTCGGTCTGGCACGGTTCTCCATACAAACGTATTTACCCTCTCATTTTAAAACGCCATGCTAGAATAACATGAAAATTTGTATACACAATGGGATCCGGCATGTCTAGGTCGGACCATAGTTTCTGTTGCTAGAAATTGTAAAAGAAAAAAATACAGCGGCTTTTTGAGTGTTTTACGGCTTGTATGAAAACCTTAATAATCGCTGTACTTTTTCTCCATTATAATTTCAAGCAACAGAAACTATGGTCCGACCTAGATATGCCGGATCCCATTGTGTATACAAAGTTTCATGTTATTCTAGCCTGGCGTTTTAAAATGAGAGCATAAATACGTTTGTATGGAGAACCGAACGTACTGCGCAGTCTTAATTGAATCATGATCCTGGGGCTTTACTACGAATATGGAAGTTCGTTTATCAAGCTATTTATATTACAACTATAGATATATATGTAGATTAGAAAGGTAGAGACATCTTCAAAACTTCGTGAGAGACGCTCCGAGGTGCGTCATCAGTCACTATACACCCGGTAGAAACCTAGGAGGGGTGGTTACAATTTGGTGCCAGTGTTCAGGATTATCAGAAAATAAAGATGTGTCATTATTTATTCCAGGACGGAGCAACGCCGTTGTTTAAGGCAGCGCACAAAGGGCACGCAGCGGTTGTCGTTGAGCTGCTCAAATATAGGCCAAACCTTGGCTTACTGCCTGTAAGTATTGATACAGTATACGTACGGGCAGTGTAAAGACACAGCTTCCTAACTATATTTCCCTACAGAGAAAATACCTGGTAGAAGCTAATCGCAACTACGAGCGAGTGATCCGTGTGAGTAGAAATTACGCGCCAAGTTCAGTCAGCATCAGCAATGTAGCGGTCAGGATCACCATATATTTGGAAATATCCAAAATACTCATTAACATTGACTCTGCCAAAGCGGTCTAATCGTTTTGGTCATCCACAGTAATCAAATTATACTGGTGCTCACACATCGTCAATTTATAAATCTATAGCACCAAGATAATTCGAAATCAGAACATCGTTCGGATTATAATAAAAGAGGACTATCTAACTAAAAGTGGTCAATTTTCCTATTCTGTTGTGTTTACTTCGGGTTCTGAGCTATCAGTGGCGATGTGGGTGTTACGGTACTAATGTTGGCTTTCTACCCTTTGATTAGTAAAAACGATGCAAAAAGACGATATTCCAGAGTATCTGAGGTCCTGTACTTGGCTCTTGTTAATCAAAAATGTTCACGCTGCTACTTACGTTTTTTAGCTGTTGGTTCTCACATCGCTAGTGTTGGAATAGTTCCTAATGCCGGCGTTATTTTACATATGCTTATCATTTTCAATGTCCTTTCCAGAACGGTCAATCCGCCCTGCACGGCGCCGCCATGTTCGGGCAGCTGTCGTGCGTGAGGCTGCTCGCGCGCCGCAGCGACCTGCGCCTGCGCAACGCCGCGGGGCTCACCCCGCTGCAGGCGGCGCTCGCGGCGAGGAAGAACGACGTGGCTACGTACTTGAAGCGGCTTGAGACGTAGCGATAGGACCGGGAAGTCCACGCCAGTGAGGTGCAATGTTTGTTGAGTTCAGGAACTTGGCTGGCCTGTTTGAGGAGGCCAATGTGGCTGTCCAAGGATTAGACATGGTCTGGTGTCAGAATCCGTAGATTTATTGAATCCTTTATTTGTCAAAAAATGCTAATGCCCAATATTCAAGCCTCGGTGGCACTAAATAGTCCAAACAAGAAAAAAAACAAAAAGATAGTCAAATAGTTTGTATATCCTGATATACATTGGCAAATAAAGGGTTGGCTAATGGCTAGGTTGGCCAAGTTCCTACACTACGTCAACACACTGAAAGATTCAGTAAAACGAAATGATCTGTTATAAAATCTCATATATTCATAACGCATAGCTACAAAATATAACTATTTTGTATTCGTATACACCACTAGCCGTAGGATAGTCATATCGGTCAGCTTTACACCCGCCTTACGCATACATATACCTCACACTAATACTAACATAGATCTGTTGTCATAGTACTTACACTATATTAAAGTTAATAATCACTTGTCGAGAACTGTATGTGACGATTCCACGAATCATGATAATGTCTGTGGTTACTCATTGAAATAGTCACATATAATTGTCGGCCATTACGCTATACTAAACTAAATGGTAAAATCTAACAAGTATAAAATATCGTGTTCCATATAACAAATGATTTTGTACATACTGTGGCCAATTTTACGGAGCTACAATTTTACAATCTAAGCTGGCAACACTGGAAAAATGGCCAGTTGTTATTGGTTTAGCGCCTAAGTGTTGCCAGTTTAGAATTCATCATCATTATATCAGCCAAAAGTCGTCCACAGCTGGACAAAGGCCTCCCCCTCGAATCTCCACAATGACCGGTCTTGCGCCGCCCTCATCCGACGGTTTCGCGATCCTGACCAGATCGTCGGTCCACCTTGTTGGAGGCTTTCTGGTTGTCCGCAATCGTACCAACGGCCATCGGTTCTACGAGCAATTTTCCACCCAATGCCCCTCGAATCTAGCAACTATCTGACTTCTGTGAGTCATGTGGACGACCCTGGTTCAACAGAACCAGGAACGAGATCGAATCGGCAATGAGGAGACCCTCATTTCCGATTCGATCTCGTCATAGCTCGCTCCATAGCCATCAGAGTGACTTTGAGCTTTCTTATTAGGCCCGCCATGAGCGACCACGTCAGTACCGTATGTCATCAATGGCAACATACACTGTTTACAAAGCTTGGTCCTTAGGGTCTCCCCAAACCTATCGACGCGGAATCGGCAATAGCCGATAGAATAACGTTTTATGTCTACGCAATAAGAGCGTTAACGACGTCGACGCGTCGACCGGCGTCGACCAAGCCGATCCGAGCCGAACCATGCCTTTGTAGCTCTGATTGCGTGGACATAAAGATTTTTTACCGTCGGCTTTAGCCGATTCCGCGTCGATAGATGTGGGAAGACACTGCGGCAGTTTGGATTGTAACTTATAGCTGCCGTAAATGGGGCCCAGGTTGTATTTTTTGTATTAGCTTTATAAATAATAATATGTACAGCAACAGTTATCTTATACATGAGCTTAATAAGTCAATTTTGAACATGAACGATTTTTGTATTTATTTGATTTAAGGAATGGTCTGAACAACTTAAAAATATTATTTGTGTAAAAACTAACATGGGGAATTACTTAAGTACCTATTTTATTTATCATGGAACTAAACCTAATATTCGCTTTGTTTCCCATTTTTAACATACCCACTCGTACATTCTCGGCATTTTTATCTTATCGAAGCAACTGTTTGATTGTCAGTGGAATTTAAATAAAGTTATTCAGAAACTAGAGATGATTTTTTTCGTACTCCAATTAAATGCAACATAAGAAATACGACTGTGTTACGAAAGGTCGAAATTTCATTGGAAACGAATGTACACATTGGTTATTCATACAAAGTAACCAACTTTTCGTCAATATTGTAATTATAATTAAGCTACTTATTTGTATGTATGTCTTATTTAATGTTAAGTTTCTTTAGAACTCCTTTAAGTTTCTATTGGTGCTGTTGTAGTCTTAAATACAAACATACAAGTACACTTCATTTATTTTACAGTTTTTACACTAGTCAATTCATGTAAAAACCATTGCTAAATATACCGAAATATATTTCTATGCAGTATGTGTGTGGTTTTAAGTTGAATTTTGCTAATTTTCATTTATCTACTTTAATTCCAAACTTCCAATGAAACAGAATAATTGTAATTTTTTTAACACGAAAACCAAGATTTATTTAGCAATGGTAGGGTAGCATATAATGTTGTAGTAGAAGAGTTAATCATAAATAAAAGTCGTTAAGCACTTGTAATTACTTATGTCTTATAATAATTAAGTTTGTACATCAAAAATGTACTTTTTTATGTTACATATTAATTGCCAAGCAATCTCCTAATATTCCTAAAAACATGTTTATATTGATATTTTAACCGCCGTCCTACATTTTCATTCATTCATTAAGATTGTAAATAATCTTAAACGCGTATTTTAATCGCTCAATGTAATTAAGTGTTGTATTGTATTAATCAATTTCGTTAATAAGCGCACGAATAAAGCAATCGGATCGCATAATCGAATTTGGCAAGAATTTTAATTATAACTTTATACTTGTGTGTACTACACGGACAGTCAGCATAATACAGTTAGCAGCAGCCAACGCATATTACGGTATTAAGGTATCTGTAACGTAATACTTAATTGTATAAAAAACCGGTGGGTGGTGACGAGAAAGATGGTATAAGTGGTCAGCGGTTAAGGCGACGGGGTAGGCAAGCTCTTTCCATACAAACTTTGTGCACGTTTTTCTTCGTTTATGTTTGCGCTGAAGTTATTATTTTTGGTCAATATGCTTATTTTTCTGATAGCTACGACTTGATGTTCATTTTTTTAAATTTATTTTATTTTATGTATTTTTTTATTATTATTATTTTTGAAATAAAGCAAAATTTCAAAATTTCTGCGTATATCCAATATGTAAAAGCAAAAAAATAAATAAAATGATTTAGTGTCAAAACTAACGAATAAAACTTGCACAACGTTTGTATGGAAAAGGCCTTGCCCTACCCTTCGCCTTAAGAAGTCAATCCTGACATCTGTCATTTCCATACAATTTATAACCTAAAAGTATTATTAATATTAAGGGACAATCTTACACAAATCGACCTAGTCCCAAACTAAGCAAAGCTTGTACTATGGGTACTAGGCGACGATAGACATACTTATATAGATAAATACATACTTTAATACATAGAGAACATCCAAGACCCAAGAACAAAATCCGTGCCAAATGCACAAACAATGCCCTGGCCGGTACTCGAACCCGGGACCTCCAGCCTCGGAGGCAGTGCCACCACCAACCAGGCCAAACAGGTCGTCAACTTTGAGGTTATAAACTGTATTGAAATTACAGGTGTCAGGATTGACTTCTTAACCGCCAACTACTATATGCAAGACGCGAGACCGCGAGGAAATAGTCCCACATGAGGGCGCACTCAGACATCTGTCCAGCTGGGTATTCCTCTGAGTACTGCTCTTCACAGTGAGAAGTGGAGAGTGGATATTAATGAATTTAGGCGACAGGTTTACGATACGATCCTCTGCAGTAATGGACCGACTTGGGAAAGGGAAGGACGGTGACTGGGGTATGAAATATTTGCCTACCCTTTGCTGCCACTTACTATATGATGACTTGTCAGTCGATTGCAAATAAGTTATGTTTGCTCCCTATTAATTGGACAGTCAACTACATATAGACACTTCATTAAAACGCAATTAGGTATAGAATGAAAAGATATATTTGTAGTAGACTGTTCGTAATAATGCTAAAATCCATAGGTAAATCTCTATGACGTCGACTGAACGTGCATAACTGGTTTCAAGCGCCAATATATATAAATTGATTGCGAATCTCGAAATTTCAATGTTCACCTTTGCATTTTACAATAATACCCATGAATAACATCTGTTTTCTGCTAAAAGGAAATGTTACATAGTTGCAAGTAATAAGAATCTCACTCTTATACGACACAAGTTGTCAAAGGGATAAACTGATGTAAATGTGAAACTTTTGAACGCCAACGACGCCTAAAATTTCACAAGTTGTAAAAAAAACACAAGTAAGACATCTCATCTCATCACATTACTTTTGGGCAGTTGAGAGAGAACTAGATTTTAGCCAAAATAGGAACGCCCAATGAATAATAAAGCATTTTTCTATTTTCCATCGCAATATGAAATAATGTTAATCAGTTTAGTCGAAAGAACTGAATGTAAGTAAGGTTGAATAGTTGTTACATTTTTATTTATGTTACGGAAATATAGTTGTTTTCCATATTGACCGGGAGTTTTCATTCAAAGTTACCTTTATTTACAACAACTATGTTGTTCTAAGGAATAAAATAACGATATTAATAGATGTCTAACATTAAAAGAAAGCAAGTACATTTTAATTTATTCCATTGTGTTACGAAAGTTACCCAGATGAATTGTATGACTCATTTTCGTAACACAAGGAATCAATGAAAATGTAGACATAATTAATTCCTTAACTATGTAAATTTTTTTTGCAACTCACCCAGTAATGTGCGAGCTCATGTTTCGTCGATACAAAAACTACGTTTTTGAGCTCTTTTCGCTAATTATAATATAGTACCATGTAGAGGCAAAAGTGTGAAAACAAGCTTCTTACTGATCCTGAGTCTCTCCAAGATGTTACACAATTTGTTTTACAGTACAGCCTTGCTAATTCATTCATCCAGCAATCCCTATAACCCGGACAACCGCGGCGTGGGCAGCAGGGCTTGCGCGGGGTGGAGGGTATATCATCACTTAGGGTCCCCCGCACGCACCACTGAACTCGATATTCTATACAAACGTAGTTTGGTTCTCATTTTAAAACGCCCTGCTGAAATAACATGAAACTTTGTTTACACAATGAGATCCACCATATCTAGGCTGGAAACTAGTTTATGTTGCTAGAAATTGTAATGAAAAAAAATACAGTGAGTTTTTCAGTTTTTAAGGTCATGTATGAAATCCTTCATAATCGCAATATTCTTTTTCCATTATAATTTCAAGCAACAGAAACTAATTTCCGGCCTAGATCTCAATGTGTATAGAAAGTTTCATGTCATTCCAGCATAGCGTTTTAAAATGAAAGCGAAACTACATTTGTATGGAGAACCGAGCTTCCTGCGGACTCTTAAAGTCACACCATTAAAATGTTCCTATAGTCCGGACAATACGACATCGGGCCGTTTTTCGCCTGTCGGATTAGCGAGGCCCTACTGTATTTGTTAATTTCAGCAGGTATTAAAGTTATTTATGATCAGATCTTAGCTAACATAGCCTGTGCAGCATCAGCCAGATGTTTGCCGCTAGGTCTCCTTGCAGGATCGTGTTCAGTGCAAGCGTGGAAGATGCCCAGAGGTTCTGCATACTGAGATACAGGAATGTTGGCTGGGATCGGCGGTCGGGTGCCTGCAATTTATGTTATGAGACTTAATAATAATAAATATTGGGGGACAATCTTACACAAATCGACCTAGTCCCAAACTAAGCAAAGCTTGTACTATGGGTACTAGACGATATACATACTTATATAGATAAATACATACTTAAATACATAGAGAACATCCAAGACCCAAGAACGAAATCAGTGCTAAATGCACAAATAATGCCCTGGCCGGGATTCGAACCCGGGACCTCTAGCTTCGGAGGCAGTGTCACTACCAACTAGGCTAAACAGGTCGACTTATGAGATATTAGACAAGTTGGTTTATGAGCGAGCGCTCGTGGCCCAGTGGCACCCGCGTACTGCGTGCGGTATGCAAGGTTAAGCAATGTCGGGCGAGGTCAGTCCTTGGATGGGTGACCGCTTTGAGTGGTTACTAACTGAGCGCTCCAGTGCTTTGGAAGGCACGTTAAGCCGTTGATCCCGGTTGCTGTCTATGATAGCAGTCGTTAAGCCAAGTTAGAGGCCTCCGGGCGGCTGAGAACTTCTAACAGTCAAGTTGCCCACTCACTTGACAAGCCTATTCCCAATAAGGTCAGGTTTCCCCCTCGGGTTGGAAGGTCAGATGGCAGTCGCTTCCGTAAAAACTAGTGCCTACGGCAATTCTTGGGAAAAGGTAGCGGACCCCAGGCATTCAGGATGCAACTGTACTGGGAATAACGCTAGGAGGATGATGATGAGACAAGTTGGTTTATGAGCAGAGCTCGGAAAGGGTGTGTTATTGGTATGTCACTTAAATTTCATGTGAAGATATTAATATAGATACATACTGCAAATAAATATAATGACAAAACTTTATTCATTATTATTAACCTTTATCTTATATCTGCGACATATTGTAAAAAAAATGTCGTCTTTACGACACTTTTTTTAAATGTAACAATATGTATGTAATGCGTGTGCGTTTTAGTGTAAAAAAGTTTCAAATTTTTATCTGTTAATGACAGAAATTATAGGGACACTAATCCAAAAACAAAAAACCGGCCAAGAGCGTGTCGGGCCACGCTCAGTGTAGGGCTCCGTAGTTTTTGTAATTTTTTCAAAAACTATTCAACCTATCAAGTTCAAAATAATTTTCCTACAAAGTTTTTATAAAGTTCTACTTTTGAGATTTTTTTCATATTTTTAAAACTTATGGTTCAAAAGTTAGAGGGGGGGGGACACATTTTTTTTACTTCTGGAGCGATTATTTCCGAAAATATTAACATTATCAAAAAATGATTTTAGTAAACCCCTATTTATTTTTAAGTACCTATCTCACAATATATCACACGTTAGGGTTAAAATGAAAAAAAAAATCACTCCCCACTTTACGTATAGGGGAGGTACCCTAATAAAATATTTTGTCCACTTTTTATTTTACCACTTTGTCGGCGTAATTGATATACATATTAGTACCAAATTTCAGCTTTCTAGTGCTAACGGTCACTGAGATTATCCGCGGACGGACGGACGGACAGACGGACGGACAGACATGGCGAAACTATAAGGGTTCCTAGTTGACTACGGAACCCTAAAAAGGTAATGCTTAAGGTTCATAGCAGAAAGGCAGCCTAAACAAAATTATTTCAATAGTAATTACAACAAAAACAATTACATATGGGACAACTACCATTAAAGGACAGGGTATCAAATCACATTATCACAGGGTATGCCCCAACTCAAACTCTCAAAACAGCACCCATTTCTGAGCTCTCTTTATGAGTATACTTTTAAACCCTTTTCCAGGGATAGTATGACTTACCTATTTAGTCAATAGAATTTCAATTTTACTTCGCGAAGTTAAGGTTCAAGCTAGATTGAATTTTCGTAAAAAGTAACTCATCTTGAAATGAATCACCTATTTTGAATATATATTTTTGCTGGCAATGATGCGACCTGGAAAACGGTTAAACCACGACCGTGACAAACAAGCACCGCACGCCA
Source organism: Notocelia uddmanniana (assembly GCA_905163555.1). Lineage (NCBI taxonomy): Eukaryota > Metazoa > Arthropoda > Insecta > Lepidoptera > Tortricidae > Notocelia > Notocelia uddmanniana. The sequence continues at coordinate 27,364,875 of LR991060.1, forward strand.
GCTTTGGTGAATCAATGGAACCTGGATGACTCCAGGGGAAATATATCTTAGAAATGGTTAGGGCATCAAAATGTCTTAATCCGGTGCAGCTGCGGCCCTGCAGTTCCAAACATTAACAAACCTGCTTATCCTATTTATCTGCTTTGCTTTAAGAGTGCGCTGTACGATTCGGTTCTCCATACAAACGTATTTACGCTCTCATTTTAAAACGCCATGATAGAATAACATGAAACTTTGTATACACAATGTGATCCGGTATATCTAGGTCGGAAATTAGTTTCTGTTGCTAGAAATTGTAAAAGAAAAAATACAGCGGTTTATTGAGTTTTTACGGATTGTATGAAAACCTTAATAAACGCTGTATTTTTTCACCATTATAATTTCAAGCAAGAGAAACTAATTTCCGACCTAGATATACCGGATCACATTGTGTATACAAAGTTTCATGTTATTCTAGCATGGCGTTTTAAAATGAGAGCGTAAATACGTTTGTATGGAGAACCGAATCGTACTGCGCACTCTTACAGCAAAGCAGATAAATAGGATAAGCAGGTTTGTTAATGTTAACACACTCTTAAGTTTGACTGGTAGATAATAGAGCATGCTTTATGATGGCATTATGTCCACCTTTTGTACTATAACTACTATAAGGTATTTTTGGTGCAATTAACATTAAATAAATGCAGCATTTGTGGTTAGTCGGCCTGGGTCAGTCCATAGATGGGTGACCACTTTGAGTGGTTTATTAACTGAGCGCTCCCGTGCTTTGGAAGGCACGTTAAGCCGTTGATACCGGCTGCTATCTATGATAGGCCTTCAGGCCTTTGGCATGAGAACTTCTAACAGTCAAGTTGCCCACTCACTTGACAAGCCTAATCCCACTAAGGTCTAGTTTCCCCCTAGCAACTGAACTCGGATAACGCTAGGATATTGATGATGAAAGGTTAAATAAGTAAACCTACTTTGGCTCAGGCCCCATTAGCATTATGAGACATTTTGAATCATTTTATGATTTTTAGTTCACTCACCATATTTATCCGAAAAGTACTCCTCGCTCATGGACTCCTCCATCTCGCTGTCCATTGCCATGGTCTCATCCTGCGAGTGTGGAGGAGCGAGGGCCATCATCTCCCATATTACCAGCCCCAGCGGCCAGATGTCCGTCTTTGTGGAGACCTCTCCTCCGTGAATCACTTCAGGAGCACTCCAAGCTTCGGTGCCTGAAAAATGATGATATAAGGGTTATTGCAAATACATCTGCACGAGGCCATGCATAAGGCGGGTGATAGGAGCCTATAGAGAAGTCTGGTCAGCAATAAAAGGACATGATGTCACGATCCTCAGCATTGAGGGAACGACTGATGATGATGAAGGGTTATTGGCAGACTTACTATGGGTCTCATAAGGCTCAAAATCACACAAAGAGCAATGGAGAGGGCTAGGAAGGAACAGTATAGAGTATATAGCCTGAAGAGCAAGTTGTGTTATTATTACAGCTGCGGTCACAGTCTCTTGTGTGGACTGTGGAGGTACTTTCCCAGTTGATTTGCTTCAAAATCTCACTAGTACTATTTCTGCCACAAAGCAGTCTTCATGAGGATGAATTTGTCCCTACTTTTAATGTAGGACCACTAACAGTGCCAAATAAGTTAACCACATTAATGAAACATGAGCATACCAAAATACACTGCCTTCCCAGCCTTCTCCATATCAACCTTTCCGTTCTCATCCAATGGGAGAGTGACTCCAAAGTCGCACAGCTTGCAGATCACAAAGTCCCCATTCACCAGGATGTTGTAGGACTTCATGTCTCCGTGAAGGATCTGCATTGTTGTATGTAGGTAGTCAAGAGCGCTGCCAATGTCTAATGCTACCTGAAAATGTTATAAAAGATTTTGTTAAGTTTAGTTCAATGATGGCATATCTAAATTGGAAGTACAAAATTTATTTGTAACATGACTTGGTTTTTAGAATTATTTTTCTGAAAAGACAAGGAAAGTACATACACCTTCAAGACATCTATTGACCATTATCATCAACATCAGGCCTCTCCTCCTCTCATTTTATAAGTATGTATAGAATACTGATATAAAAAATATATATGTATGTATATATCAATAAGTGGGCATAAGTTAATGTAGACATTTTACATATTTTTCCAAAATGTAGGTTTCTTTATTATAAAATGAGAGTTGTTATGTTTAAAAATAATAAAGGATAGACATGGAATTGTATTATGTACTGAGTTTAATTTTTTATTGCTTTTGACAAAAAAGGTAAATAAATAAATATCATGTAAAACCCATAGCCCTGCCTGTTGATGGCCTGATTAGCCTAGTTGGTATTGGTAGTGAGACTGCCTCCGGAGCTAGAGGTCCCGGGTTCGAATCCCGGGCAGGGCATTATTTGTGCACTTAGCACGGATATTTGTTCTTGGGTCTTGGATGTTTTCTATTTATTTAAGTATGTATTTATCTATATGAGTAGATATATCGTTGCCTAGTGCCCATAGTACAAGCTTTTCTTAGTTTGGGACTAGGTCAATTTGTGTAAGGTTGTACCCCAATATTTATTTATTTATAGAAACAAATATTTTATGTATATATACAGTGTGAAATTTTAAAGTGTGATATGGTGAACAAGTTGTCTTTCGTAAAAGACAATATATAACAATAGAGTTAAGGAAAACAAAAATACCTTCAACATCTGCTTTGGACTAAATGGTTCCGCCCCATCATCTATTCTATTCTCAATCATATCACCGAGTGACAAATCACACGCTTCCATCCCAAGATACAATATCTTATCATTGCTGAATGCTCTAAACCCAACTATGTTTGGGTGTGACATGCGTTTCAAAAGATCCGCTTCAGCTTGGAGTCGTTCTGAGTATACTTTGCATGGTTTTACTTGTTTGTTGATCATTTTGAGCGCCCATGGCGACCGGATCTGTCCGGCTCGGGGGGAACGAACTAGTTGCATTACATTTACACCTGTAGAAAATAATTCTTCAATTACAATGTGTAAGAGCCTAAGTTATCAACTGTCCAGGCATAGAAAGCAATATTTAATACATTTAATGTATATTCTACTACTACTTGGGTGAATGACGCCGAATGTTGTAATTTGATTAGCCTAATTGCAAAATATGTGACAGTAAAAGCAAAAGATCTAAATAAATACTGGTTTTTGTATGAGTTCAATACCGGTATCTCATCTCAGTATTGAATTCTGTATACAAATCTTTAAAGTCAACGTACTCTTATGTTGTCTCCCATTTATCCAAGTCAGGAACAAAGTGTTAGTTCTAATCACACACAAAATTTATGAATTTAAAAATTTTCTTTGGCTTTTGTACAATAAAATCTGCTCCATAAGCTTAACTAGTTCCATTGCAAATCGTTTTAAAGTATATAAATGAAATATATTATTTACCAGTGCCATATCCAAGCCGACTTAGGTAAGGAGATGGTGGGATCGTTATTTTTTCGTTGAATTCTGACGCTTTGGTCTTCACTGGCGTTTTGAACTCACTCATTTTTGACACTTTTGGAACAAAACAACAGCGATTTCTTTACTTAATTAAAATCGTTAACATCCGCTCGCTAATTAACTTCTTCTTCTTTCCGTCAAAGAGAATATAATCACTACGTTTTACTTTCCGTTTGAATTCAAATTGTGACGCAGACGCAACTACTGAGTATTGACTGACAGCAAGATTTGACATTGCTACATGGGTTGCCAGCATTTTAGGTGTAGTCATTCGTCAGGCCGTGTTCAGATTATCAAATCCGATATCGGTGTAGGATCCGACCGATAAAATATATGGTTAGTACTAAGGAACTAAGTTTTACATAAAGATATGTTGTACCATTCTTTGATTGTACAAACAGCTCAATTGTAATAGTTTACCTATAAACTTGAATAGGTACTATACCTATATGTTCTTATACAGGTTTTCCACAAATTTTAATTTAAACTCACCACGTGCCATTAATGCTACAGGATAAAGGAAAAGGGATTTCTCTTGACACTTGCTTGACACAGGTATTTCGATACTTAAACAGAGACACCAACAATACCTAGTGTGCAACTTTTTTTTGTTATTATTACTTAATGATGCAATAAAGATTAGTACTACTAGTAGTCATCGCTCAAGAATCACAAATTAGAAACTATGATATGTTTATCTCAGTCGACTTTGAAAATAGTGAACAAAATATAATAAAGTTGCCTATGTTGTATGCACAATGGGGAATGTCTGAAAATTTTAAAAGCCCTTGATTATTTTTCTAATTGTAGGAATAACCCTCGCCATTAACAGAGAAAAGTTTCAGATTTTTCGGTTGCGCCATATATTTTTTAAAAATACAAACATTTTATATCACCTCGCGTCTGCCCCGTATCGGACTACTAAGACATTTCTAAGTCCGTCGAATATTAAATAAAAAAAACGCCTGCTTGGATATGTGGTACGCAATGAGATTGACAGTTCAAGTCATACGACCAACCTATGATGAACTATGTCATTGCGTACCACAGATCCGAGCAGGCTTTTTTTTAAATATTCGACTGACATAGAAATATCTTAGTAGTCCGATGCGGGGCAGACGCGAGGTGATATAAAATGTTTGTATTTTTAAAAAATATATGGCGCAACCGAAAAATCTGAAGCTTTTTTCTGTTAATGGCGACGGTTATTCCTACCATTAGAAAAATAATCAAGGACTTTTAAAAATTTCAGACATTCCCCATTGCACAGTACAGATGTAGGATGTACTTAGTCCGGTCATATAGAAATAGAAGAAATAGAAATAGAAATACATTTATTCGTAGCACATAAAAACATAGATGATATAAAAATAAAACAATAAAAATAAGAAAGCGCCACGAATTGGTCCCGACTCAGCATAGTGCCAACCTTACGGTCAACGCTGGTCTTCCGTCGGGGCCAACTGGTGAGATCACGGCGTATAACACACTTAAATATAAAACTAAACTCTTAATTAACACGCATTGAAATAAAGATATAAAGTCATATTTTACATTTTAGTAACTCAATTACCTACATTTGTCCTTTACAGTGGACATAAAACATTATGTTCTATAATTTGGTTTAGTTTCCGGCAATATATATCTGCCCGGCTAGTATGATCGCTTATATGTCGGACATATAGCATTCGTCCCTCTCGCACTTACATACTTGACAGTACGGGACGAATGCTATATGTCCGACATATAAGCGATCATACTAGCCCCTCTGGTACGTAAATATACGGATAGAATTCTATTACTAACAATAAAATTATTTGTGTTTCCAGTCGCGTCTCAGCATTTATGATCCTGCACCACTTTAGTTTCTGTTTGGCACAATGGTGACTGGTAGATAATGCTTTAAAGCACCAAGTTTGCCAATTTTTAAAAAACCGTTCGCCAAAGTATAATAAATTAATAAAAAATGTGTTACCATATAGGTAGGTCAGGGAGGGTACAGTTGCTCGGAGGGAACAGTCGCTCGAATGCACTGTGCTGGAAAGGTAAATCTATCCTCTACGTCAATGAGAAGCTTTCGACACGCGATCGTGTATGAACTAGCCCGTGAGCCGCTGTGGCACAATGCGTTGTTGAACGATACGAAGTTACTAGAGTGGTAATACACAGCAGCTGCTCTATTCCATCCGTAGCCGCTGTATACTGTTATAACCACTGTATACAGGGGGCAGTACACAGTGGCTCGAGCTACTGTGTACTGTTAGAGCAACTGTGTATTAGGGGGTACTAGTCACAGTGTACCTATAGTAGTACACAGTGGCTAGATTCCCATTTTTTGAAAAAAAGGTTGTTATATCTTTTTTGGTGAAAGCAATTGGAAATCTATTTACTACATATAAAACGTAAATAATGAACGCTGCTTTGTGCCTACAAAAATATATCAGGCACTTAATACTTTTCATGCTATAGCCGGTTGAAAAAAATCCTAGCGACTGGTACTCCTTGACTATTCGGTATTCTGGGTTCATTATCATTATACAACCAGCGCATCCAAATGAAAGTTCACAGGGTTTTCAGCATTCAACTAAAACAACTAGTCGATTAATCTAGTTTACGCTTAATAGTTATATATGTATGGCTATATAACTAGCCACAAAATCATGCATTAATTTATTACGAATAGCTGTTCAAACGAGCATGAAAAACAGTTGGAAGTTCGGCTTGAATTCAACGATATATCAATTAATTTTAAAATCAAACATCATCTCACATTTTTTGCTAATTAAAAATTTATTTCAATAATAATATTAAATAATTTGTATGTACCTATTGATAACACAAAAACCTACAAAGTAAATAATAAATAAAAATAAACATTTCATTTCAGCGTGACTATTCGAGCTTCCATTTCGCCTTAGGTATACTTAAGTACCTCGAATCGTTCATCGCCCAAACGCAATCCATACATGATCCCTACATTTAATTATTTTTGCCGCAAATGTAATACCCATAGGTACTGTCAGTAAACTAGCAAGTGAGGAAATCTGGACGACATCAGTAAGATCTCGGTAAAGTATAAAATACCACATACAGCTTCCGCCCCGCCAATTCCGGAAGTAGCCTTTTACACTGATTTAAAAATTTAATATGAATACGAATTTTATACGTCGCAGATTGGCCCCTGATAACCATTGTGTCTCGCTGTTAGTAAAACTTCCAGAGTCAGTATTACGATAAGCAGGCGCTCGTCTCATAGGCGCTTTTGTCTACATACGGTTTTCCCACGTTAACGTCTACGAGCGTAGCGCTACGAAGTCGTTGGCAGTAAGTCGCATAATGACTACATCTGTACCGTAAGTTCCGGCGCGCAGCGCTATCGCTGCGCTCGCGTCATTGCGCACGCTGCTTGACCAGGCCTTATCTTCAGGGCTGGGCCTTGAGTGGGCTGGATGGTGGGACCGCGCTAGACACCGGATGTCAAAGGGCGCCAAATTGGCAAACGTGTAATAGTCAATTATTTAACGAGGGGCGTAAGCTGAAAATTGCGTACAAGAGTCTATTTCGAGTTTGCAATTTTCTTACGCCCGAGTTAATCACAATGTTTTTCGTCACATTTGCGAAGAAATAAATAACTACAGTACCAATCCTAATCGAAAAAATCGAAAACTTCACCTCCAGTATCAGTCCATGATCGCTGCGGCGTCCTTGCGAGAGGAGTGTGCAGTTTCAATATTTCAACCAATCACAAAGCAGTATTCTTGCGGCGCGCCGCCAAATAGATTTTCAGCTTAAATATTTTAACCAATCACAGAGCAGTATAATATTCTTGTGCAGCGCAGCCAATTAGATTTTTTAAACCAATCAGATCACACACAAACTCATAACTCCCTCGGGAGTTATGACAATCCATAACTCCCACGGGAGTAAAATCAGCTATAACAGCTCTATACGCCTGCGTGCAATAAGACCCTTTACGAGCAAGTGTGATAAAAACAATTAACAGAGAGCGTAAACCGAAGGGCGTCAAAAAAAATCTCTCACCAGCTCACCACCAGGATTTAGGGCTAAAGCCGGCGCTGCTTATCCTATACTATTAAACGAGCAACATTTGTATATTTATTACCCGACTGCGCGACGCAAAGGAGGGTAATATGTTTAACAGACTATGTAGGTATATGTGTTTGTTCCTTTGTGGCACTCTAGAAAACAAACGCCTCGGCCGATTTTACTGATTCTTACGTCAATCGATTCGTCTTAATTGTCCAAATGTCACTAAGTAAAGCAATTTTTATCGCAGTCGGGATTTTTAATTATTAATTTCGATTGTAATTCAAATCTCGAAAACTAACGACTAATATGATATTTACAATATAGCGATTTCCGGGAACGAAAAAAAAATCTAGCTACGTCTTATCTTGGGAAAACTTCTATTCCTCTGGAAGCACGAGCATAGGTCGTTCGCCCAGGTACTTGACCCTGGCCAGCCAACATGTAATTAACTACATCCCACTTCATAAACCATGTAATTTCATCACACTCTTAACACAAAACTGCGTCCTTTTTCCTTTTTCGTTTTAGCCGAAAAAGTATATGGCGAATCAGGCGAATGTGCTAATTACCATTATTTAGCGGAATAGAGATTCATAAATTACATCCAAATGCAATATATAATAATTTGATAGAAGGATAACCGATATTGATTAGCGTACAAAATCGATTTATAACACGATAGAACGCAATAAAAACGTCCGTAATGCTTAGGAAAAGTAACATTTTTTTTTTCAGAAAAGCTGATGGATACTTTTTTTCATCATATTCCTAGCGTTTTTACCGATTGTTTACTAAGGAGTCCGCTTTGACAGCGAATCCCTAGATTCAACCGGATTTTATTTCTACCTTTTATCAAATGTAGCTACGCATTTGAAATGTTCAAAAGTCTTTATTATAAGGGAATAAAGCATCACACGCCATCTTTGAAACGCCGTTCTGAACAGATTAGAAAACATAAGGACTGAAATTCAGAGGTATTCTTGCCTATATAAATATTTCTCTGACTGAAATTTTCCCTATAGAAAGAAAAACAGTCTTTATTTTCCTTTTTCTCTTCAGCCAACTCAAACAATACTTTATTCAACGGCACAACCAGGTTAAAATGATGGTATTTTCTAGTCTACAAATTACAATCTCACGAGAGGAAATATGGATGTGTGAAGTTTTCTTCACACAGTCAGATATTTATCGAAATTAGACAAAAAAAAACATTTCCAAAGAATGCTGCGTCTAGTTTTCTGTAGCGCGTATTTTACACACGAGGCGTCCTTAACTCGTCGATGGAGGCAAACAAGCTTATACGGCATTCTTAATGGTAAGCAGACACTGTGGCCAATAAGCGCTTGCTCCTAATGAGTCACATCACAAGGCGTTGTTCTGCATTGCCCCAGAGGGGTAGGTCTAACCTACCCCTCTGGCTATTGGATGCGGCAACGATAGTACATTGTTTAACGAGGGGCGTAAGTGGGAAATTGCGAACGAGAGTCTATCAGAAGCCTTTGATGACTCGAGTTTGCAATTTTCTTACGTCCCGAGGTAATCACAATGTTTTCATCACATTTGCGAGGAAATAAATAACACCAAAACTAATCAAAATTGAAGAAATCAATCACTTCATCTCCGGTATCAATGCATGGATGCCGAGAGGAGCGCGCAACGCACGCGTGCTGCGGGCGCACCTTCTATATTGCGACCAATCAGAGAGCAGTATTCTTGTGGAGCGCGGCCAACTAGATTTTTTTAAACCAATCAGGTCACAGAGAATCTCATAACTCCCTAGGGAGTTATGAAAATCCATAACTCCCATGGGAGCGAAATCGCCTATAACTACTCTATACGCCTGCGTACAATAAGACCCTTTACGAGCAAGTGTGATAAAAATGTTTTTTTTTTTATACCACATCGGTGGTAAACCAGCGTATGGCCCGCCTGATGGTTAGCGGTCACCGCAGCTTACAGACGCCAGCACCTCGAGGTGCTTACATGCGCCTTGCTGACCCTTTAAATATGTATACACTCCTTTCTTAAAGAACCCCATACTGTAGTCCCTCGGAAAATCCTCGGCAGGGAGCTCATTCTACAACCGGAGCGCCCAAGGGAGAAAATTCCTGTGTAACCGTACCATACGCGACCATTTAGACTCTAATCCTCACAGATGAATTCCGCCGACGGCGAGCGGTACGATGGTAGAAAGCGGCCGTGGGCATCATGTCGAATGTCTGTAAGTTTGATATTGTTAATTAATTTAAACAAGTACTTCTTTAGCTGATTCATATCTAATGTTGCTCTTTCGAATTTTATAACATCATTGTTGTCAACGCCCCATCGCTAATCTGTTTAAATCGAAAGCGAAGCTTGCTTAAGGGACTTCCTGACTTGCCGGTACGTAAGCGGTACGATATCAGTAAGCAGCGTCAACTGTTAGTCAAGCCATTTCTTTACTGCAATAGGTTGCAGTAAAGAAATGGCTTGACTACCGCCAATAATAATGTAGCATTAAAATGAGGTTCCCGCCTGCCGCGGGGCGCTTGGAAGCGGGGCGATACAAATGCAGTACTGTCCCGCTTCCGTGCATGATATTACTCCTGTAAATGTACACTGATAGCGGCTCCTGTTGGAAGCCGCGATTGTCTATTAAAATATTGAGGGACACAGAGGTGTGACGCTAGGGCGGCACTGGTGCGTGGCGTAGGAGATTCCAGAGCCGTCCGAAATGCGTCGAGGGCCATCGGGAGTTTTTAGTCAGTGTGAGTCCGACATAACCTCTGCGCTGTCCCCGCGGTGCAGAGGTATCCATAACAGATTTTCCCGCGGTACAAAAAAGACCTCCTTATGAACGAAACAATAAAAATGTGTGCCTTAACCAGCCTATTTAGCCACATGATACGCTATACGGTTAAGTTTTACGACACACAACGTAAAACATGATCATAAAACATATTGTGCTAGCTGGGCAGATGCTTTGTTGCCGCAACATGCTGCAACCTAACTCGGATCGATATGGGACATTCATTTTCATTGCAGCCATGGTATTCACCGCACCGTGACAGAAAGACAGAATGTTGAAAACCTTAAAATAAGAAATCGCGGTTCTTAAGTGTCAAAATCGATTCAACGTTCATGTTTTCAATTTAAGCTATGTGATATATGTTTTCTAAGTCTGCTCGTGCCTTTTAATAACAAACTTCATCTATCTCTATCTATCTTGCCATCAAACACAGTATAGGTACTCTTACTCTACCTAATGTTTCCATTGTAGTCTTTGATTTGACATTTTCTCTGTTAAAAATGTAAACTTATTTAATCCATTTCCATAAAACAACTTTTCCCTGTCTCATTGTTTTTTATTATTCCCATAATCTATTTTCAACCTAATGATCCCTTATCACAAGGTCGTACATTTTCCGCAATGAGAATCGTCGTGTCGTTTGGGGATGCGCACGCGCAAGCAGTTCAGTGATCGAGCGAGTGCCGCGCCGGGCGGCTGGCGAATATGTTCGCGGTAACACAGCGTGTTAGGTGAGTACTTGTTTACATACTCACTGTAAAAATAAATTGTGATAGTTTATGGTTAGGTTCCGTAAGTAGATGTGGTTGTGGACAATTGTTTAGCTCAAAATTAATATTTTCTAGTTTAATATGAATGTTTTTGGTTTAAGAAAACGTTTTGAAACTATGTGAATTGACATCCCCTAATACAGTGGTTAAGAAATTGTAGAACTGGAAATTAGTGGTTACTGGTTTAGGTATTTTTTCGATGGGAAACCCCTTCGCATACCTATGCGACAGTGAAAGATGTGCAAAATTACATATATTAACGTCACTAATTGACTTTGAAACACTATTCCCAAAAATAGTTTACGCATGGGAAGTTTTTTATATCACGTCGGTGGCAAACAAGCTGACAGGTGGGCACCTGATGGCAAGTGGTCACCGTCGCCTATGGACGCTTGCAACACCAGAGGTGTCACCCGCGCGTTGACAGCCCATAAGAAACCTTTTCACGCCTTTTTTCAACAGTCCCATGCTGTAGGCCAGTGCAAAGAGAATTTAATCACTAACTTTGAAGTGAGGGAAAATTTGAATGTTTTTGACACTCGTGAGTGTTGCCACCAATTCAACTATATAGTTGGTGTGATCCTGAGACCATCTCCATACATTTATTTTTTACTAGCTGTTGCCCGCGACTTCGTCCGCGTCTTCGCTTCTATTGCTCGCAGTGTGATGTTATATAGGCTAAAAACTTCCTCGATAAATGGACTATCCAACACAAAAATAATTTTTCAATTCGAACAAGTAGTTCCTGAGATTAGCGCGTTCAAACAAACAAACTCTTTAGCTTTATAATATTATAGTATAGAGTATAGATAAGAGAGTTTCTAACCACTGGGCCAGTGGGAATACCTCGTGAAATATTAGGATGCGTTTCCAAAATTCAATTTCAGTACGACATCAGGAAAGGCTTGCAGATGGGAGAAATGTGATATTGCGGTGGGTTACGAACCCATTGCCTACGAGAAATTAAAACCCGGTTTCTATAATCTACTTTAGTGACACCCATGGGAAGAAAGGGGATGGTGCTTCCTAACCCGACACCACGATAAGGCATAGGCACTATAAGGTGTTTTCTACTCCACCATTCATTATCATCATCATTTCAGCCGAATGACGTCCACTGCTGGACATAGGCCTCCCCCAAAGACTTCCACAATGACCGGTCCTGCGCCACTCGCATCCAGCGGACACCCGCGACCCTTATCAGGTCATCAGTCCACCGTGTGGGGGGCCTGCCCACGCTACGCCTTCCGGTACGTGGTCGCCACTCGAGAACCTTTCCGCCCCAACGGCCATCGGTTCTGCGTGCTATGTGCCCCGCCCACTGCCACTTAAGTTTAGCGATTCGAATGGCTATATCGGTCACTTTGGCTCGCCTCATTTCTGATGCGGTCACGCAGAGAAACTCCCAGCATAGCCCTCTCCATTGCTCTTATAGTCTGTATACCATAGACAATTCATTATATGACTGGCGGGAGAATCATAATGGATTTCCATACATTATTATACATGTTTTTATTTTTAAAAGAGGCGCGCGTCCTATGCCCGTATTCTGTCACCATTTCGATTTTTAATTTAAATCAATTAATTTTATGTCGTAGTAAAACGATTGTACTATAAAACGTTACATAAGTAGGTCTTAAAAATCCAAGTTTCTTACTCGCTACGCTCGATTTGATACATCATCTTTCGAGTTTTAAGAACCCTTCTTATGTAACGTTGCATAAAATACTATAATTGCATAGCGGGTTAACAATGTATGATGATTTCAATCGATCTAATAACCCTGCAATGTAGTTATACTTGCATGCACTTGCTTGTGTCTAAATAATTCTTTAGGCAATACTGTTATGGTTATTTGTTATCTGTCACCGATTCTGTTATGAGGAGTCGCGTGCGGAAAGACAAATGAGTAACCAGATCCATGCTTTGCGGCCAGGGATCTGTTTGAAGTAGCTTATAGTTACAATTTTACAATGCTAACTGGCAACACTCAAGCTCTGTACCCCAAATCGGCCAACAAATAAATTAAAACTACCCCAAATCGAAGCTGTGTCATTTGTGGACCCGGGTATGTCCTAAAACTACGACCAAGACCACCGGGGGATGGGCAGCAGCATCCCTGGAGTGCGGTGGAGATACTATCGCCAACCCGCATGCCAAGCGTGGCGATTATGGCATATACCCCCCGTGAATTTGAGGGAGGCCTATGTCCAGCAGTGGACGTCCTTTGGCTGATATGGTGGTGGTGGTGGTCATTTGAGCAGTTTTGCCAGATTAGCTTGGAATGTTAATTGTAGTTAGTAAAATCGGCCATAGCTTATACTTTAATTAGTTAAAACATGACGGTTTGCTTCTCATGTGTCTCCTAGATTGGCAACCAGCGGGGTAATAGCGTAAGGGTAAGGGTCGCGGGTGTCCGTTGGATGCGGGTGGCGCAGAAGTATTATGTTTTAGGTATATATTCGAAAAGCCAAGTTGCCTTGTAAATGATTTATTGCATTTTAACGAGCGAAACACCAATTTACAACCTACTTATCCTTTACTATGATAATTGCCACGGTCGGATATCGGCTAATTTGTATCGATTTATCAGTTTAACATGATGCAATATTGGTAATTTTTTCTTCCATGTTTACGGAAGTGTTTTAGCCGCGGTCATGCCTTGTTTCGCAAACAGAAGTTTCATAGAGTGTATGTTTCCCATATTTCAGATGATCAGATGGTAGTCGCTTCCGTAAAAACCAATGCCTACGCCAATTCTTGGGATTAGGTAACGGACCGCAGGCATCCTTCAAGATGATCGGATGATGATGAACTACTTGCTCGTAGCACATATCATAGTTTTGGTCATAAGGTATTATGGATTCGGTAAAAAAGTCTGCATTCAGGATATATATATTAGCGGATATAGATGGGTGTGGAACTTGGTTGGTATTCAAGCGTTTCCCAACTTTACTTAAACCACAATGGTGTTGCGCATTTCGATTCAGTGTTACACCGACTTTAAGTATATTCGGACGAAGTACGAGTGTCTTTTAAGTTGTGGTTAGTTACAGTTCGATGGTGAAGTCAGTGTTTTAAGCATTTGGAGAATAAAATAAGTGCTTAATGGAAATGCTCTTAAGGTACTTATGCTTTTAAAACTGGTGTCAGTATGACAATAACTAAGGCCCCTTAATTTTTTGGCGCAGTTACCCGAATTGCGTAATTATTGACAGTTGGAGTCAGTGTAAAAATTGCTTGACCCCTTATTATCCTCAAAACTGCTGCCTTAAGCCTCTCACAGACTGGCGCGGCCTGGCCGCGGCTGTCAATAGTGAACTTGTCATTAGCTGTCAAATTTACTATTGACCGCCATCGCAGGCCGCGCCAGTGTGATTCAACCCTTAATAATAATGCCCTTAATTAGCCCTATATATTATTGATTTAGCCCTGAATTAATGGGGCAAATGCATTTTTGGCTTCAGATTTGGAATGAAGCCACCAATTGCTATAGATCCAATTTCAGCTTTCTATGTTATGCGCGGTTCACCAGAAAACTGTCTGTGAAAGACGGACAGACACCGAGTGATTGCATAAGTGTCTTTGGTACCAATGTTGGTACGGAAGACTACAAATTAAAGTTTGTTTTGTTTATACCTCTACAGGGCGGGCCTGTAATAGAAGCAAAAAAATTAAAGGACGCTTCCTTAAAGCATCTACACCTGCAGTAACCTCTTGCGTCCAAAATAATTTATACAAAAAAAAAACCGACTCCAATTTTGCACTTGCTATGCCACAATTTGTGGTTTCCGTGAGCCAATGCTTGGTTACCTACAGAAAATACCAAAATCGGCATATGCGTGCCTATCAAATTCGAGGAGTTCCCTCGATTCCTCCTAGATCCCATCATCAGACCTTCACCAAATTTATTTGGGACCAATGTCGGGGTACCTGCATTGAAACAAAAAAAATATTATCAAAATCAGCCAACGTGGTCATCAGTTATTGGGGAACATACATCCATAAAAAAAAACTAGCAAGCATGAGTACCTCCATCCTTCTAGTGAAGTCGGTAAAAAATATATTTTTCAATTGGGAGAAATTTTGATCTAAAGTTATGACCTCCAAGTAATTGATCTTGGTGCCACGAGATTATAACGCAGCAGTCACTGCTGATTTTGAGATAATCGTTGTTGCATTTTTGGTTAAAACGGATATTTATGTTTTTCTTTTTAATATTTTTTTTAGTGTTTTTAAAATAAATAGTTATTAATATCACTCCAATAGAGTAAACGAAACGCAATAGAGGGTGTCCGCTGGATGCGGGTGGCGCAGGACCGGTCATTGTGGAAGTCTTTGGGGGAGGCCTATGTCCAGCAGTGAACGTCTTTCGGCATGATGAATAGCAATAGCATAATATTATAATATCCGCTTTAACCCTACAAAGACGCAGATTTGCGCGTTTACAGCGAAAAAGCTTGCGTTTGTCGCATCACCTCGTTTTGAGAGCACTCCCCTAACTGCCACAGCCAATATCGAGATCCTTGGCGTCGACATCTCGAGTGAAGTTCAGTTCCGCGGTCATTTAGAGGGTAAGGCCAAATTAGCTTCGAAAAAGCTCGGTGTGCTAAACAGATCGAGACAGTATTTCACGCCGGCCCATCGCCTACAGCTTTATAAGGCACAGGTCCGCCCACATATGGAATACTGTTCTCATCTTTGGGCAGGGGCACCACAGTACCAGCTTCTCTCTCTGGACCGCATCCAACGGAGAGCGACTCGAATTGTCGGCTGCCAGCGGGTTTCAGAACGGCTTGACTCCTTGGCGATGCGTAGAAATGTGGCCTCGCTCTGCATTTTCTACCGCATGTATTACGGGGAGTGCTCCGAGGAATTGTTCGGATTAATCCCTGCCGCTTCCTTCCGCCATCGCCCAACGCGACAAAATTTCCATCCTCACCACTTAGATGGTTGGCAGTCCTCAACTGTGCGTTTCTCCAGAAATTTCTTGCCTCGCACAGCTAAACTGTGGAATGAACTGTCGCCTGCGGTATTTCCGGACCGATTCGACCTTCAAACCTTCAAGAAAAGAGCGTACTCCCATCTTAAAGGCTGGCAACGCACTTACAACCCCTCTGGTGTTGCGAGTGTCCATGGGCGGCGCTAATCGCTTACCATCAGGCGATTCGTCTGCTCGTTTGCCACCTATGTCATAAAAAAAATGAGTAAAAAAGTACACGTTAGCTATATTTGCATAAAAAAAAGTTTCCAAAAAAAACTTCTTTTAATCAAAACCATTTAGAAGGAGGCTGGGGAGCTCAATAGTGTACCTAAGTACCTACCGTTTAATTTTTTGCTCCTATTACAGGCCATACCCGTATATTAGGTTTAGAGATGCTTTATTACTCAAAAGAACAACACAGTTCACTTATATGAGTTTACAAAATAAATAACAATATAATAATATTGGGGGACAATCTTACACAAATCGACCTAGTCCCAAACTAAGCAAAGCTTGTACTATGGGTACTAGACGAAGATATACATACTTATATAGATAAATACATACTTAAATACATAGAAAACATCCAAGACCCAAGAACAAATATCCGTGAAAAATGCACAAATAAATGCCCTGGCCGGGATTCGAACCCGGGACTACTAACTAGGCTAAACAGGTCCCAAAATAAAAGAAATTAAAGTAAAATATATTTAGCATGATTGTTACAGATTCACAATGTAGTGTTATATAATTGTGTTTTTTTAGATTAGTTTTAAATAAACTCAGAGTCGCAATTTTTAACATTACTTGGTAGTTCATTGAACATCCGTGCTGCCTCATACATGCTACTTAACACCGACTTCAAAAACGAGAGGAGGTTTTCAATTCGTCGGAATATATATTTTTTAGGTATGTTCACCGATTACTCGGAGACTAGTGGACCGATTTCAAAAATTCTATTTTTGTTTGAAAGGGTGTGTTTTCTAGTTGGTCCCATTGTCACCAAGTCTGGATCTGATGTAGGCATCTTGGAAAAATCGAAGGAACCCCTCAAATCATGAACCAAGAGGATGGGGTAAGGCAAAAAATAAGGTACTCAAATTACCAAGAGGATGGGGTCTGGCAAAGTTTGGAGTCGGTGTTTTTTTGTTAAAGATTTACTTGTACCATAACCAGTTCTATTTTTGAGCAGTTTAAATTCATTCGTATTTCTTATATTATCCGTGTGGTGTCGGGTTAGAATAGCACCACCCCTCTTCTTCCCGTGGGGTGTGTTACGGGTTGTGGGCGAAGGGTTAGCCACCTGTTACAGCAATATCACATTTTTTCCATCTATAAACCTACATTAGCTAAAAGTGGCACTGAAAATTAATTTTCGAGGGCTCTGCCTACCCCTTTTGGGAAAATAGGCGTTTATGTATGATAATAAATAAATGAAATAAAAATAAAAAGACATTTATTCACCAATAATGTTAAGGTTGGAACTTCCTAGTAAGTATGCAATACCTGTGTCAGGAAGTGATGATGATGTAAGTTCTTACATTTAGATGTCTGTTTGTGCAATATTTGATATGTAAAACTTAATATTTACTTTAAATATAGACAGTATGCCAATTAGTTAGGTAGTTTAAGATCTGTAAACTGTTATTTTTTAAATGGTAATTTTTTAAATGGTAAAAATAAGTACAGGCATTCACGTAAAATTCACGTAACTTTTAAATTTTAGTAAATTGTGACAACGGTTATTGTCAGTAATGACTTTATTACTCAAAATATGGCATTTGTTAGATAATACTTGCATATTAAATCGCAATATTTTTTTTTGGAAACCAACTTTTGTTTTGGTGCTAATTCGATGTAGGTAAATTGGTGCCACATGAATCGGAGTTGCTTTATGATCAATTAAAAGAAATGGTGATATTTTGTACATAAAAAAAGCTATGTAAGAGTGTAATTGAGTGACAATTAGTCTGTAAAATTAAATAAATGAAATGAAATCTGAGAGCCTAATATATCAATTTTAATACAGAGAACAACAAAGAAAAATTGACCGTGATCTCGCACGCAGCCTCAGACGGAAATCGAACCCTCGCCTGGTTTGCCGGACCAGTGCTAGGCCACCCAGAACACTATGCCATCACAGCGAATTTCCTTGCATTGGTGAAAAAATAGATGAAAATGTATTAGAAACTGAAGAACTGAAGAAAACTCTTAAAAACTTATCAGAGCATTAAAAAATAAAATATATAATTTCCAATAAAATATTTCTTATATATAAGTACCTAGGAGCGTTCGTGGCCCAGCGGCGCCCGCGTGCCGCGTGCGGTATGCGAGGTTAAGCAATGTCGGGCGAGGTCAGTCCTTGGATGGGTGACCGCTTTGAGTGGTTACTAACTGAGCGCTCCCGTGCTTTAGAAGGCACGTTAAGCCGTTGATCCCGGTTGCTGTCTACGATAGCAGTCGTTAAGCCAAGTTAGAGGCCTCCGGGCGGCTTGTGAACTTCTAACAGTCAAGTTGCCCACTCACTTAACAAGCCTAATCCCAATAAGATCTAGTTTCCCCCCTCTGGTTGGAAGGTCAGATGGCAGTCGCTTCCGTAAAAACTAGTGCCTACGCCAATTCTTGGGATTAGGTAGCGGACCCCAGACATCCTTCAGGATGCATCTGTACTGGGAATAACGCTAGGAGGATGATGATATAAGTACCTAAGTTAGTTTACATAAATCGAATTAAAATTGTTTCCAAAGTGCTTAAGACCCTTGCATATCGGTCATTTAACTTATCTACTTACAGTATTTATACTCGTAAATAACTATTACACAAAAATAAAAACCAGTTAAATTTTAGATAGAATTAGCAGAAACCAAAGCGAAAAACTACAGGCTGATTTCGGGGTCGTGGATCAAGAACCAGTTTTTAGACTTGGTATCTGTTAGCCATTTCAAAAAAATTGTAGTGACACGAAACAAACGCATTTCATTTTTAATTTATTTTGATTAAAAAAAATACAAAATCACAAAAAAACATGGTATGTATGGTACTCTCTTTGACGGATGGTATGGAGAGTTGACATTGGGGTAGGGTGACCAAGTTGTATGAAAAAGTATTATTTCCCATTAAAATTTGTAAAAAAGAAAACTATTTGAGTTATAAACCTTCATATCGACTGTGATGTTGTCTACTTTGAATTTTTGACCATGTACAATTATTTCGGATCACGACCCCAAAATCACCCTGTATAGTTTACCTTGGAATTGGTGCACTCAAATCAAATTGCGTTGATGCAAATATTCGTAAGTTGTGTGGTTTCAAAAGGTCTTAGCGTCTGAGGGATGAGCTGTTTTTACTTTAAATCCAATTTGCAAATTCAAATGCGAGTAATTAGCGTGGTTCCGAAAGATATTAGAGCGTAGTTAATACTCAAATAAGTACATAATTTATCTTATTTGTAAAGAAATGTGCGCTTCCGGTGTTAGTCTCTCTGGTTTACGATGCAAAAAATGCAAATATAATGATGCAAAAATGAAGTCATTTTTAGGGTTCCGTTATTTCGTTTCGAGGTACGGAACCCTAAAAATGACTTAATTTTATAGGATCACTTTGTTGTCCGTCCGTCTGTCAGTCTGTCAAGACCCTTTTTTCTCAGGAACGCGTGGAGGTATCAAGCTGTAATTTATATATCAAACACTCAGGTCTACTTTACTGTCCCTCAGAGCTGTGAAAAAATCAAACTTCTAAGCAATCAAAAGATACAGCCGTTTATGCCGCAAATTTCCGCAAATTTTCGATACTCGCAAGGGAATCAAAACCTACAGGGTACTTCCCGTGAACTCAGAATCTTGAAATTTGGTTCGAAGCAACGTCTTATACCACAGATAAAGGAAAAATTGCGAAAACCGCAAATTTTTAGTTACATCATATAATAAAAATATTTTTACGAAACCCTCGGTGCGCGAGTCCGACTCGCCCTTGGCCGGTTTTTTTCTCCATGATTATTATATGTATATTGATCTCGATTATACACTTTGCAGAATGTATGAATGAATGGAGCTAAGTGAGAATTAACTAACGTCATATTCAACTGGCATGGATTGTTATTACACAAAGACATACGTTCCAAGATTTCCACGACACGATATGTATGACGCAAGCCTACGTTTGTCGGGAATCGAATTCACGACCTCCGACTTCGTAACCAAATAGTGTAACCACCTGGCTAACCGGAATGTCAATTAAATTACTGAAAACTAGAAATGAACTGTAATCTACAATTCTAAGGCAGAACGGTATGCGAGTGAACTAGTAATCCCTAAACCGTTAGTAAAAGTATGTCAAACTGTTTTTTACACAACAACGTTTGTAAACAAAATTATGCCTGCCTGATGCTTATCAAATACCGTAGCCTATGGACGCTTGCGACTCGAGAAGAATCACAAGCGCATTGACGACCTTTTACTGACTTGAGGATTTGTTGTGTTGGCAGCTAGAGACATAATGCAGGGCCCTCGCTCTCAGCATAGTGCATCCTCGGGAGCTCTGGCGACCTTACTCACCACCAAGAACACAACACCACATACCGCACCAGAGCAAGCAGCGGTTTTCTTTTCTTACACACTTGAGTTCAGTTCATTTCTTTATTTGATCATAATAATTATACAATGGTCATGCAAATACAGTCCACATACAGATTTTACAAACATATTTTTTTATAATAATTGACAAAACCTAAAAAATAATTAATATTAATTTTAGCTGTTGTTCATAACAAAGCAATCAAGAATTACGGGATACATAATAATAACGCACGAATCATTAAAGAACCCTACCTAAATCAATATCATTTCAAAATAATGAGTATAATTTATTATATATATGTCAATTGGGTGATAACTAAACAATGTTCAAGGTAAGTAAAAAATAAAATTATCAAGTACATATCAAGGGGTGCGCGGACTGCGCGGTACAAACCCAATAAAGTAAGTAAAAAAAAGTAAAAGTGATTTATTTACCAAATTAACATTCATCGCTAATAACACAGTGTAACAGTAACCCCCACACTAGGCTGGGCCTGTATCATGGGAGTCAGTTCAAAATAACGGGTTAACAAAATAACATTGCCGCTTTAGGGGTGTGAAAGTACAAATTAAAGACGAATTATGGTTTTACAAATATGGATGCAAACAAATGACAAAAGAACAAGTTACGTACACATATTCGTATTATCATAATAAGTCGCGTAAGAAGGTTTTTGAAAAAAGAATTATGTGTAACGTTTGTTTCCCAGTTAGCTGGGCTGCTATAAATATATGCGAGAAAACGTTCCGCAGTGCCTACTCGTACATCTCGTAAAAAATGCATTTAATCGAATATTAACCACATAACAAGACAGGATGCGTTCAGGAAATACTGTAGATATCAATGCAATAGTCATGTAAACTTTAATCAACGTAATTACCTATTAATGCAGGATTAAATTGGTAAATGCTGATAAAAACTAAACAATATATCCGTTGGGCAAAATGCTATCTTTAAATTCACCAAATTCTTCCGCTGGAACTTCCCGGTTGGCTTTTTTATCCGGCTTCGACGGACCGAAAAAGGTGCTATCCAATACATATGTGTAATAGAATTCTAGTCCGCTGCATGTAGAAATATTTAGCTAAGTAAACACGAATGTATTTTAATACTTATATTAAACCGGTAAACTTAGCAATTTCCATGCTGGCAGACGGTTGCAGTGTTGTATGTAAGTTTAAGTATCAGTGACATGTATTATTTATTAATACGACTACTATGAGTACCAATGATCTCACAAGAGGATGCCAAAGACCGTGCCAAGTGGAAGAAAAAGTTGGAAAGCGGACCCTGGGCTCCGAAGCAGCAGCTGAGGATGCAACCGGGATAAACGCACAGATGAGAGAGTGAGATGATTACTACGAAAATATAAATTTCGGACACTATTTCAGTCGAGGGAGGCCATCAGTTAATCGCTTGTCAAGTGCAACGCCTAATACACTCGGTATAAAAAACTGCACCTGTATGAAAATCAGTGTCAACGAATCTAGCTCTTATTATATAGGGCTTACAACCGGTTGAAATAAATTGTTCATTATGTGCGATTTTTTTGATTTCAAGTTTAATACTACGCTGATTTAGGGTGGTCTTCCACTCGTCCAATATCTTTGTCAAATCTTTGATCGAAGTTCTTTGACGGAGGCCCATTCCACTCATCCAATATCTTTGTCCAGGTTTTTTTTTCATACGCAGCCATATTGATTTAAATGTCATCAGAATATTGAGAATCTTTGATCAAATGTCGGGGTCTCATCCAAGTTGGATGAAATCATCCAATTTCTTTGATCAAAGATATTGGACAAAGATATTGGATGAGTTTAATACGGGGTGGTATTCTACTCATCCAATATCTTTGTCCAATTTCTTTGTCAAATCTTTGATCAAAGTTCTTTGACGGAGGCCCATTCCACTCATCCAATATCTTTGTCAAAGTTTTTTTTTTTTCATGCGTAGCCATATTGATTTAAATGTCATCAGAATCTTTTATCAAATGTCGGGGTCCCATCCAAGTTGGATGAAATTATCCAATTTCTTTGATCAAATGTATATTGGACAAAGATATTGGATGAGTGGAATACCTCCCTTATGAGCATGTAATGAATGGGATAGGTAATATAGTACGCGCCACGCTTCTACTTCACATCTCGGTTCTTTTTATCTAGCCTTTGTTAGCTTCGATTGCATTAAAAGTTCAAGGGAAGGAAGTTGCAGAAATCGATAGCGACAGATTGAATTTCAAAGATCACACAACACAAGTTTCAAGACGCTGAATAGAGCTAAATTGCCATTTTTAAATGGTGATTCAACAAAAACCATTTGCTTTGGTAAAAAAATAAAAATACACGTAAATATTCATTATACGAGTATTTCAAAGGGTGTGGACGATTCCAAAGCATGATTTAAAAAAATCGACTAGAAAGAAAAAAAACACAAAGCTACGTCTTAAAATAATCATAATGTCTTTTATTTTCAACTGAAACATGTATAATTAAAACCACCGTTCCAACATACTCAAACCTAAAGCATAGACGATTTATATTACACATGTGGTGAATATATTTAATTTTATGATTATATTTCTGATTATCTGCTTGTATAGCAGGTATATAGACTCTCTTTCACTCCGGCGCAACTAGACGCAGACAGATATAGCCAAGGTCATTGGCGCTGTCAGCCTCTTAAGTTGTAATCTGTCATATTAAATATAATGAAACGGGTCACTCACGTCTTTAAGGTCGAATATCTCTCGACATGTCTCAAACTCACGGGAGTTTTCTATATAAAAGTAAAAGTAAAAAAGTAAAAGTAGTTTATTCTTCAAATTAGGCATATTACATGCACCTATGAACGTCAATGAACTACCACCGGTTCGGAAAAATAAACCTCTGCCACGAGAAGAACCGGCGTAAGAAACTCGGCGAGGTGTCACTTTTTTCAAATCAATATACATTGTATAGTTAAATATAAAATTACAGTTCAATTCAAATCATTTAGTGACATAAATACAAAGCAGTATAAACCGACAAATAAATACCTGGGCACACTTTCGATGAACTTATCCTATAATACAGAGAGATGTAAAGAGTCTCTATGGTCAAAAATATTATAGATAAAAGCGGAGGTGTAAAGAGTCCCCATAGTTAAAACATTAGGTTTTAGAGATGTAAAAGGTCTCTAAAGGACAAAAAAAAAACGGAATATCAGAAATAACAATTCCGTGTCAGGAGACTGTTAAGCTAGCAGTCTTTGAGCTAATGCTACGGTATACATAACGTGTATGTAACCAATATGTCAAATATGCAATATATGATGAAAAAAAAATTGTAATGAAAATAAACAAAAACCTATTACATTAAAACAAGCAGTAGCGGCAGCGCCACAAGCAGCAAACATTGGTCTCCGGGACACTGCTTGCAAAGTTACGACGGCTTTGGAGATCGAACGCTTGGCCATGTTCTTTTATCTTCCATAAATTCTTCGATCTTATAATATCCTTGGTTCAAAAGGTATGTTTTTATATATTCTTTGAATGAAATATAAGGTAGTTCCCATGCATCTTTAGGTACTTTGTTATAAAACCTTATACAGTTACCCAAAAATGATTTTTTCACTTTCTGCAAACGAAATTTCGGGACAGCTAACTTATGTCTGTTTCGTGTATTTCTATTATGAATATCAGACTGCCTCTTAAAGGACTTTATATTTTTGTGTGTATGCATAATCACATCCAGTACATATTGTGAAGCTACTGTGAGGATACCTATGTCCTTAAAATGTTCTCTCAACGATACACGAGAGCCTAGATTATAAATAGCTCGGATTGCTCTCTTCTGAAGTACGAAGATAGTTTCTATATCAGCTGCCTTTCCCCAGATCAATATGCCATATGACATGATGCTGTGAAAATAACTAAAGTAAACTAGGCGAGCTGTCTCCACGTCAGTGAATTGTCTAATTCTTCTTACAGCGTACGCGGCAGAACTCAGC
Organism: Notocelia uddmanniana; assembly: GCA_905163555.1. Lineage (NCBI taxonomy): Eukaryota > Metazoa > Arthropoda > Insecta > Lepidoptera > Tortricidae > Notocelia > Notocelia uddmanniana. The sequence continues at coordinate 27,389,521 of LR991060.1, forward strand.
CTATTAGCCAAAGCAGATATGTGAGGGGCCCATTGTAGCTTACAATCCAATGTGAGCCCCAGAAAAAGCGTGTTTTCGACAAGGTCCAGTTTTTCTCCATTTAACATTATGACAGTCTCAACCTGTCTTACATTTGGCAACGAAAATTTAACGCACTTCGTTTTTTTTGCATTTAGTAGCAGATTATTTGCTGTGAACCATTCAAGCACTTCTCTCAAAGTTGCATTGATATGGCTGAAGTCGCTCAATTTCCTATCAACCTTGAAAATTAGTGAAGTGTCATCAGCAAACAATACTATCTCGCATTTTTTGTTTACAAAATATGGCAGGTCATTTATGTACACAAGAAAGAGGAAAGGTCCCAAAATTGAACCCTGTGGTACGCCGAGCTTCACGGTAGTACCATTTGATTGAGTCTCGTTCACGACTACTTTTTGGGTTCTTTGGCCTAAGTAAGACATAACAAGGTTTAGAGCTTCAGCTGACAGGCCGTAGTACTTTAGCTTGTGTAGCAGTGTATCATGCTCCACGCAGTCGAATGCTTTGGAGAGATCGCAGAAAATGCCTATAGCATCTTGTGAGTGTTCCCAAGCATCGTAGATGTGCTTGATGAGTACTGAGCCGGCATCTGTTGTCGAACGCCCTCTTGTAAAACCAAATTGCTGATGGTGAAGAAATTCGTTCTTGTTAAAATGTCGAAGCAATTGGTTCAATATTATTTTCTCAAACACTTTACTGAGGACAGGTAATACAGAAATAGGACGGAAATTTCCAAGCTCCGTCTTGCTACCAGATTTAAATAATGGAATAACTTTACTGTATTTCATTAGGTCGGGGAACACACACTCGCTGATACAAGCATTAAACACCACGGCTAAATACGGTGCTACAATATCAATAACAGATTGCATAACTTTCACAGATATACCCCACAGGTCCTCGGAGTTCTTTACTTTTAAAGATTTGAATGTCTTAATGATCTCATGAGGGTCGGTATATTGAAAATGAAGTTCCTGGTCACACTGTTTATTTACAAAAGAACTCAAAAAAATACTAGTCTTAGCCACAGAAGAATTTAAATTTTCAGTTGTATCTGCAGCTATGTTTGTGAAGAAATGTTGAAAGGCGCCAGCTACATCCTGGTCTGTCGTCAAGACTTTATCGTCTATTTTCAGTCTGAAATGACTTTCACGGGGCTTTTTCTTACCAGTTTCAGTATTTATTACATTCCAGGTGGCTTTTACTTTATTATCTGCAGACCTGACTTTGTTGCTTATAAAGGTAGACTTAGCAGCGGCGCAAACTTTCTTGAATACTTTCGAATACTTTCTTACATATTCCGTAAATTTCTCATCTTTTATATAATTCTTCATTTCATACAGTTCATAGAGTTTATTTCTGCTCTTATGAATGCCCACTGTGGCCCAATTACTAAACCTTGTTTTCATTGTGGCATTCTTTAATGTTTTCGACTTAAATATATTCTTGTGCACACCATGTATCACATTTGACAGATCATTGTACAGAGTATTAGGGTTATTAATGTCTGTAGGAAGTGAAGGTACCTTGTAGATAATTTTTTCTCTAAATTTCTCCATCCGACTCGTAGTGATGGGTCTATATGTCACAGTTTGTTGTTGCTTTTCAATATCGACTTTGAAATGAGCTTTCTGACCACAGTGATCCGAGTTAAAGCAGTTAAATATTATTATTTTTGTAGCCTCACAGTTGCAGAAAATATTATCCAAGCAAGTTGCCGTGCTGGCCGTAATTCTTGTAGGATCATTAAAGAGCGGGAACAAGTCAAATGATTTAAATAAGTTTAATATTCTCACTGTATATGCATGTGCAATGTCTAAAACGTTCACATTAAAATCACCACAGACTATTATCATCTTGCTGCTATTAAATACTTGTTTCAACGCATCTTCGATTATGGACTCAAACTGGCTAAAATCTGACGAAGGTGGCCGGTAGACACAGATTATGATATGACTCTCCATTTCCACACAAGAAATTTCAATAGTTCGTTCAATAGAAAGTTTGACTATGTTCTTTCTTTCTTTGCATTTATATTTATTTTTTATTATAATCATCGAACCCCCGTGAATGGCCTTTTTTCTAGTGAACGAGCTAACTATGTCATAATCATAAATATTCAATAATAACAATTCATGTTCCTTAAGCCAGTGTTCAGTTACACACATGATATCTATATCTTGAGACTCTAAGAAAAGTCCTACCTCTAGTTCCTTGCTGGAGAAGCCCTGAATATTTTGGTGAACCAAACTCACTAATCGGTGCTTCTCCGCTGTCCCAGCCGTCAGTTTAAATGCTGTGGGCGGCCCACGGGCGAGGCCACGCGTGCGCCGACATCGCCACCGCTACTGCCTGTCGATTCAAAGTGCCCAGGTTCAATGTTACAAGTCAACAGCTCGGCTATTCTATTTTTACATTTCTTGTGAATATGAATTCGGTCTTTAAATATTTTAGCCGTTTTACAAAATCGATTAATGTCAAACAAATGATAGTTACTATTGTAGCATATCACATTGTACAACATGGAATTTAGTTTAGAAATCTTAATATTTCTTTCGTGCGAGAGCGACCTCGAGTATGGAAATGCACACAGAATAATTTTACAAATTCCTCGTTGTTCAATGTCAGCCAGTATTTGCAGCAGCGCCTCTAGACGAGACGTCGTCAAATCTACACTATCGCCCAAGGCTACAACCAGAGTTGTCGCAACGTCGAAGTCCTCCTTCGCCAACCTGTCCACAAAACATTCCACAGAGGCACCACGCAAACAGTTATTTCTGACCTTCTGCCGGAGACACCGCGACAACATCGAACCAAGACCGACACCTAGGTCATCTGAGTAGACGACTGTCAATGGGACAGGCGGCTCGACGTCATCACGGGCGCCGCGGGGGCCCCGGCGCGGCGGCCGCGACGCGGGCGGGGCGGGCGCGGCCCGCGGCGGCGGTGGCGTCCGCGGGGCGGGGATCGGCAGCGGCGCGCGCGGGGAGGGGCTCCGCGGCCGCGTGCGTGGCGCGGGGTTCGGAGCCGGCGTGCGCGGTGCAGGGCTCGGCGGTGCGAGGCGCGTATGCAGCGTCGCCGGCGTCAGCGCGCGCGCACGAGCTCCTACCGGGGGAGAGGCCGGAGTATCTGGTGCACAAGTACACTCCGGACACATGTTAACAAGAGAGTAGAATCTCTCCTCGTTTTCGCGACACATGTCCACCAGGTGCGAGGCAGCCTTTATATGCTCACTATTCTCACGCTTCACACACTCATACTTATCACTGATATCCCGGAGAGAATTTTCTAGCTTTGTTATATCGGATTGTAATCTGCAGGTGTCTCTGTCATATAAACAAATATAGTCATCTAACTCTTTCTTGCACTGGTCCAGTTTATCTAACAATGTACTGCGTTCTTTTATAAGTTTCATATTCTTTTGTGCACTGTTTTTAGAATCTGTATAAAATTGTAACCTGTCATTATTGTACATTTATAATACTTTGATCCTGACTTTGTATTCCATTTAGTTAAACTGCCCTGTACCACGGCGCTGTAGACTTGCTTATTTGAAATAATAGCGCTGTAATAAACTGGAGAGCGTATCCCGTAGGATACTCAGATGAGGACGAAATCGTTCAATTTCGTGTTATAGTTTCATATCATCATTGATAGCGTGTAGTACCTTACAGTGATTATAGTCCCTAATCTTGTGAATTAATTACTCTCTAATTGAACTGAATTGTTGACCTACCATTACACTCTTATTCTTATTCTAGTAATTAGAATCTAATCATTGTAACTCGGTTCATAATCAGCTATCAGTGGATCGAGTTTAGTACCCAAGTGCTGCAAATTGCAAAGCGATTCATCAAACGACTTTAACTGGAGCGACATGAGGAATGCAATGAACTTTACGGCTGAATGCGCCTGCGCAGTAATAGTGCGCAGCACGACAAACTCACATGCGGCCAGTTGGTCAATCCATCGCAGTTTAGGGTTACGTAGGGCTTTAACTTCATCTATACTAATATAAATGTGAAAGTAAATTTGTATGTCTGTCATTATGTGTGTTACCATTATACACTTAGGCTGGGTTGCTCCTACTTACGATCACAGACCGATCAACGTTAAATATGGCACCGGCAGCTGTCATCCCATAGAAACTGGTCAAACTTTCCATACATTCAAATTTTAACGAACACCGCTTACGATTATAGACGGTTTGGTGCAACCCAGCCTTAAACGGTTGAACGGATTAAGTTGAATTTGGTGCGGAGACAGCTTGAGACTTCAGGACACAGGATAGATTTTCTCCCGCAAAACATTCCTCAAGAGGGTCAAACGGAATAATGAAGCCTGTGTGTAAAGTAATTTAATAGCAATTACGAAGGCGATAACGAGCAGACGTAGTCATAGGAAAAAGGTGGTATCAAATAAATGGTCGTCTACATTACGGTTTTAAAGAGGAATTTCTTCCCGCGAACGTTTCAGCGGTGGAATGGGCTTCTTTAGTAGTTTTCTCGAAGGACTACAGTACGGGTAGGAAGTAGGTATATATAATAAATAAATAAAAAGGTCATAAAACAGGTACATAATAAACACGTACATTCAACCTATGTATATAGGAAATAGAGTTCTAGTTTTAAGGCAAATTTGTAAAACGTATTTTTTGAAAATAAATAAATAAAATAAAAAATAAATAGGGCACTTTAAGAGAGGAATACACAGATTTTCAAAGGATTGGCAACGGGGGCATGTGAGAAAAATGAGAGATGTAACACATTAACTATCATGCCTAGAACTGCCAACCATGCAAAAGGCGAAATAAAACCTCCTTTTAGGACTGATATACTTGGTTTGGTCTTTTTTATATTTGGTTGAATGTAAATGTCCATGCAGTAAGATGCTTGTCTTACGGCTCCTCGTTACACCTAATTTAAAGCATAGTAAGTGTTGCATGAAACCTCATACACAATATCCGCAATTTGCGTACACATTATGAATGACATTATAGCTTTATTATGTGTGAATAACGGTGCGATACCTGTAGCGGCTCTCACCTATTATAATATGATAAGCATCTAAAAATTAAAACCAGTAGTAAGCAGTGTTTAATTGTTATTGTCAACTTTGATTCCTTGTCTTCCATGTCGATGGTTAGCAGTCTTCAACTGTGTGTTTTTTCAGAAACTTCCTGTGCAGCTGTGGAATGTGTGGAATGTACTATCGCCCGGGGTATTTCCGGACTGTACGACCTTCAAACCTTCAAGAAAAGAGCGTACTCTCATACGCATATTTTAGAACTATTGCGATTGCTATGTACTAAAAGACTATATACCTATTGAAAAAAGTCAACATTAGAACATTTTTGTAAGTTCAAAAGGGAAATATCCTAGCTAAAAGATAGCTCTGACGCGTGTTTTTGGAAAACACGTCGACAAATACCTGGTTGTTTTAAATAACCGTTTTTAGAAATAGAATTATAGCATTGCTATGGTCTAGAATAAGAGTTTATCTATACAAAACAGTAGTTTACGTTAACAAGTTAACAAAGCATTTGAACAAAAATATGGCCTTTGAAAAAACCTAGTTTGCTAAAAAACCAACTTTTCGTTCGTACCCTCTTAAATGCACAACCGGTCTACTGTTGGACACCCGGGTGGCGATAATCGCTTACGATCAGGCGATTCATCCGCTCGTTTTCCTTCTACTTCATTAAAAAAAAACAGGAAATTGCAGATCCAAGTATTTGCCAATCTCAGACTGATACCGCTCCACGATCCTGACAAAAAGGGTTTTCTTTTGCAGGGATGAACAGAGAGACGGACAACGAAATTAATACTAAAATCTTGTAAGTTCTGCGGATATCGCTTCAATGATCTTGCTAGTAATATAAATTTGTATCCACATTAAATATACGGAACCCGACGACAAAGCCAGACTCGTGCACATTCATATCCACACTGTAACGATTGGCACAAAAACAGACCCATTATGCAATAATAACACTGCTTCTTTGCGGCTAAGCCTATCGTTTTCTGAAAATGCCATTATTTTGCGACATTCTTGAGCAAAAGGATACCTTTTTGACGGCAACATGGGTACATTATGTTATATAATGAACAGCTCTAATAAGTAACACTTTAAAAGTAATTTAGTGTTATTGATCTCCTGTAAAATCACCTCCAGTGCAGTTATGTTGTTTTTGTAAACACCCCTTCAATTTGTTGTAATACTTCGATGGTTTCCTGGCCATAGAATAACACCATGAAATAAATTTTAACGTATGTGGCAAATACCCAATTACATATATCTATAAATATTTGGTGGCGAGGATAATTGCAAGGAAAAGGTCTAAAAGTCACATTGAGAACGAGAACCAAACTCGGAAGTTGATGCTTGACGTCTACTATCCGACCGACACAATAAATTAAAATTCGATCGACAACAATCGATTGAAAACAAATGCTTCGATCGTGAGATTCGAGATCGTTAAATGTTACAAATTCCGATGCAATTCCAAAACAGATTAAGGTCAGTGTCAAACGGAATTGGAATTCATTTTTAAATACATTTTAATCTAATTTTGAAAGGATGAATATGCAAAATAATTATCACATCCATCCGATACTATCAGTAGACGAATTAAATTTGCATGTATTAATGACTCAATAGAGAATAACAGGATATTGAGTAAGGTGAATTATTCTACGAATTAGTCTCGGAATTCAAGCCGGTAATGTAATTTTACGAGTAACAATATTTGATTACATTATGTAGGTACTCGCTCTCTATAGAATAGAATAGAATAGAATAGAATAGAATAGAATAGAATAATTATTTATTGTCAAAACTGTGTACATTGTTATAACATGCCATAAAATAATGAGTATCAACAGTTTGCCCATTTGGGACGTACAATAATATTATGTTAAAATCTGAAAGAATTAAGGAACAGTGATGTAATAATTAAAATAATAATAAAAACAAAGTGAATAATAATAACAATAATAATTTGTTATGCTATGTTTTTATTTACACGATTGACCTAAAAGAGCGGTATAACATAAATAGGTAAGTACCTAATGATTACATAAGGGAAATGAAGTATTTACATCTACATATCAAAAATAATGATTGGCTATTGGATTGGAAGTGATGTCTGACATTAATAGGAAATACGTAACTACTCGTAAGATTATCTCAGAATCGTAAAGACCGGTGCATTCAAAGAGAGGATATAATAGATAAGCTCAGCACTGAGCGATTAGGTACATGCTGGAAATGATGGCAATGATAATGATTATGATGCTAATATAGTACATTGCGATACAAGGGTTGTAGGTCGCAGGCGAGGGTCATAAATATGCGAGAGAGTGCTTTCTGTTTTACGACCCGTGTTTTGTACACAATTTTACGTCACCACTTGGCCAAAAAGGGTTGGTCGGCGCTTTTTGGTAAGGTGTGGTGTAAAATATTGAAAAGACCGAGATAGTCGTGTACGAATTCGAATAAGAGCGACAGAGTGATAGGAGCGTTCGTAGCCCAGCTGCGCCAGCGTATCACGTGCGGTATGCGAGGTTAATGCGGTTATTACACCTTCTTGAATTCAGAAGCTTTAGAGCGGAACGTACATATATGTTAGAGCGAGAGAGAGGCTTCAACTCCCCTCTCCTATTCAGGATGCTAAATTCAGGACAAGGTAATGCCGGTTTAACCACCGTCGTCAGTCGTTAAGCCAAGTTAGAGGCCTTCAGGCGGCTTTAGAACTTCTAACAGTCAAGTTGTCCACTCACTTGACAAATCTAACCCCATTAAGGTCAATTTTTCCCATTGGGCTGGAAGGTCAGATGGCAGTCACTTCAGCAAAGACTAGTACCTATGCCAATTCTTGAGATTAGGTAGAGGCGTGGGATGTCCCCAAATAAACTGGATCGACGATCTGGTCAAGATCGCAGGAGGCCTTGGATGAGGGCGGCGCAAGACCAGTCACTGTGGAGATCCCTGGGGAGGCCTTTGCCCAGCAATGGATGACTTTCGGATATGATATGAAGATGATGATGAGGTAGCTGACCGCGGGCATCCTTGGAAGGATGCAACTGTACTGGGATAACACTATGGAGATAGTGATGATGAGAGGGATATATAACTATCTAAATATATTGACTTTATCATGGTTTGACGTTTTGTTGTCTGCCATAAAAGGTTTGATACGATGGTTATGGCGATATGATAGAGAGCGAGAGATAGCCTATATAGTCTGAGTGATGATGAAACAAACAGAGACCATATAGAGTAGACTCTTCGTCTGTAACAAATACGATTAATTCACGATACGAGTAGTATAACTGATATGTAATAATGCAGTTTCTTTCTCATAATTGAATCGATTATAAAAACTTATGTACAACAACTCCAAAGATATGTATGCATTTTCCGCCTTGAGCCATAGGAATAAGGTGCGATCTGATGGTATCACGATTAAGTTTTTCTTCGCGCATGCGTGATGCGGCTAGAAAAGTATGATATACTACGATCATACTTACTTAGGCATGCGTTTGAAATAAATAAACAGAGGCTCAATTTTACGAACGCTACTAACGTATTGAGATTAGATTAGGATTGCATTGGTGTGTGTGCTCTCTCTTACACTTTGGACTGAGTTTTTTTATATAACGACGGTGGGAAACATGCTTACGGCTTGCCTGTTGGTAAGCAGACACCAGCTGAGCAGCCTACATCCAACAGCCTTCATCTAAAAAAAATATTTCAGGCATCTGAGGCCCTATTACAACTACCTTAAAGACTAATAACATACATATTATTTTACACACACATAAACTATGTCTATGGACACTTGCGACTCCAGAAAAATCACAAGTGCGTTGCCGACATTTTATTGACTTGAGGATTCGTTGTGTTGGCAGCTAGAGACATATGAAGGTCCCTCACTCCCAACACAGCGCATCCTCGGGAGCTTTGGCGACCATACTCACCACCAGGAACACAACACCACATACACCTATAAGGAGCAAGTAGTGATGTTATTATGGCTGCGGTCTTCTGTAAGGCGGATGTACTTCCCCAGTTGTGGTGCTCCAAATTTGAGATGACAGGTGACGTTCCATTAAAGAAGTTCTAGCAAGAAATTAAAGCTTGAAGAAAAGCGAACGCGGCCCGGGGGACGTCGCACCAAAAAACCGCGCGGTATTCGGTAGCGCGGTAGAGCGGAGGCGACATGTGTGACAGATGAAGCCATAGACAATCGACAGTTTCGGAAAGATCAAAAATGCAAATCCGCTTCCGCATCGCGCCGCGCCCGCTCTGAGCGTTTCGAGCTTTACCAATACAATCTAAATCTAATTCATACGTGAATAGCCCGTTGCTAAATAGACCACCTGGTGTTAATGCCCTGAATACAATTATGAAAAAAGTTAATTTATTGATTTAGGAAAAGGAAAATAATAATTTTCAACTACCTATTGTACAATATAAGTAGTTAATTAAAGATATTAAGAATAATTAACTTGTAAAACGGAACTAGCGAAAGATTGCCCTGGATCAACCATTATTATTATTTATTTATTACATGGATATATGTATTATTTTTATCTATTTATCGTATGATTCGTAATGGCTTTAATTATATACACCTCACTGAATATTACATTTATTTATTTCGTAATACATACACATGTCCGAGTTACAGTGGGTACCCAACGCCAGGACATGTAAAAAAACCGGCCAAGTGTGAGTCGGACTCGCATGAATTAAATTGTAAACGAATTAGAAGCCTTAACTATGGTACAAAAAATTTGGTCCGTACCCAGATAGGAATTAGTTCAAGCAGAGTCTCTATGAGATCAATATGCCTCGAAGATCATTCTTTCACGTGTATCCACCAAAATTGACATTCCACGATAAACGACCTTTAATTGACACGGCAATGATAACATGGCTAAGGCAAGGCCTGATTAGACACGGGGTAAACAAAAGATGCATAAAACAATGACTGTTAAATGATCATTACGTCAGGGTTAGGAATTGTTTGAAATCGCTGCATCTCTTCGCACGTCCCAAATATTGAGTCAATGTTGATTGTGTTTAAGTTATTTTTAGAATAGATATAGTATTCTCACGGTATTAATTGTGCCTAGTTGTAAAGATTTAACCTTTGTAAATATTTGCAAAACGTGTCAAGCGTTTTGTAAATATTAAGTACAGTTAAAAAACTTGTACAAATTCTCTTCCACATGAACAGATATTTATTAAACACAATAACAGGTGAAATAAAATAGAAATTGCTCTGACTTAAAAATAACCTATAAACAAGACTAATTAATTAATAAACTAAAAAACCCGACTGCGCTTCTGTGTAATTTGGAATTTGGCTCCAAAAATCCGCCATTTTGGTTTTTTTTTTAAATTTTGATACACCCAGTGTCACTCTCACTGTAAATACGAATCTAACGACACCTCTCAAGCTAAAATCCATCGAGCCGTTCAGGCCACAGAGCGTGTCAAACAATTAAACATACATACATACATATGTAGGGCCTATGTCCAGCAGTGGACGTCTTTCGGCTGACATGATGATGATGATGACATACATATGTACATACATACATACTCTCGAAAAACATAACCCTCCTTCTGGCGCAGTCGGGTAAAAATCTAAATTGGCCCCTTATGCAGGGTACCAGAAGTGTCAGATATTTATTGCCCGTGATTAGGTATGTTCTGCGCAATAACGCGAATCCAACTTATTTGTGCTGATGGTTACCTAAATTAATTGATTATGTTGTGTAATATCAAACTTGCACACTAGTGACCTTGTAAGGATTCTGTTGTGAAAGTGCAGCGCCATAACTCATCATTGCAAGAGAATTTGATAAGGAGCACGGCTTGCATATCAATTAGGTATTTGCCACATGTTAATATTTATAACATGGTGTCACTATGGGTAGTTATTTAATCATCAAAATATCATAATAAATTGTAAATTACACCAAAATGATAAAACTCCTAAAACTCGAAAAATTATGTTGTTTTCATTATCGTCCAATCCAAAAGTCAAATAAAGGCACCAATAGTATCCTTACATATGTAAAAAAATAAAGAAATCGTGTGACAACTATAGTACCGTCAATACTAAAGTGTTTTTTTTTTATTTTATTTTTTATACCACGGCGGTGGCAAACAAGCGTACGACCCGCCTGATGGTAAGCGGTCACCGCCTGCAACTCCAGGGGTATCACATGGCGCGTTGCCTCCCTTTGAATGTGATACTCTATACTCGTATCACATTCAACACTTTTTTAGTATATCACTGCAACTATACTTAGTTTCAATTGAATGCCCACCTTTATTAAAGAGGCTTAAATTATGTTCCTTTATAAAAAAGCTAATTAACATTGAATTCTGTTAATTACGATTTCATCATCAAAATAAAAATTTAGTTTTTTTTTAATAAGTTACCTATATTTATTTTTCGTTTTTGGTGGTAAATTTAAAATACAACAAATTCTAATGTCAAAGAGGGTCGGTTACTTGTGATTGTTCTGCATTCGCAAGCGTCCATAGGCTAAGGTGTCTGCTTGCCATCAGAAAGCAGGCCGTATGCTTGTTTGCCGCCGTCATAGTTTATTTGAGAAAAATCTAGAAAAAGCCAGGGATAATAGTATTTTGGACACCTCATTCACACCATCCCCCAAAAAACTCAAGGCAGTTCATTTCAATTGACTTTTTCTAACTGTTGTTCATTGTTAATTAATCCCACTTGTTCAATTTCGTGCTGCAAAAGAAAATGAGTAAGTATAAAAAAGAATTAAAAAATAATCTTACTCATTAAAATCTAGTTGAATAGTAAGTATGGCTTTTTTATCTTTGCCTGTACTATGGAAACTATACTTACCACAATATTACATTAACATCTACTTAGATAGGTACCTATAGTACTTACATTTATATGAAATATGAAGAACCCTGAAAAATATTCTTGTTCATCACATAGATATTAGCGGATTACAAGTCGAACACAGAAAACGTGACAAGCTAGACGGGTTTACTACCAAGATCACAATTACAATTATTTTTACCGAGCTGTGTAGTCAAAATAATTTCTAATGCTTGAAATTTTCTCGATGACGTCATACTTCAATGAAGATCATCTGACTTGTAACGAATATTTTTTGTTTCTTCTTTTCTGTATTGTGATTTGTTATAAACAAAAAGGGAAAAACAATGGCCGTAGCGAACTCCTATCAATATTTTATCAATACATGACATAGTGTTAAGTGTGGCTTTGTAATGAATTCGAATTTGTTTAATAACAATCGATTGTACCGGGCTGATTCAATCAGTCGTAACGTAATACAAAGTGATATGGAATCAAAAGGCAGTTGATTGAGGACAGGGCGCTCAATCGACATGCAGACTAGGCTAGTAACTACTAATACATGTGGTCCATATCAAGTGTCATTTTCTCCTTCAAATAATGCCGGTTGATAATGTCCTGACGTGTGCACTCGAATTCGAGCATTATTACCCTGCTGTTGATACAGTCATGACAGTAGATATAGATCTACATGTAAAGTTCATTCAAATGACAGACTATAACTGGTGTCAAATGTTATAAGAAATTAACTTTAAAATTGTTACAACGGACAAAACGAATATTCTAAAAGAATAATACCATAGAAAAATAGTTTATGCCTCATCGAGGATCTTCTTATGGATAATTGCACAGCATTAACTCAGATAATATTAGCTAATATCAATATTTATTTTGTTACAGGTTACAAGCGATATCGTTAGCAATCGTGCTAGTGATAATCGAAAAGACAGAAGGCTTCACACTGCGTTACGACTTCGTGAGGCCCCACGATCTGACTGCGGAAGAGAGCGGTGTCGCCGAGGTGAGACACGAGCTGAAAAGGAACATCGACCATGATGATGACGACTACCGTGTTGCACCTATTGCTGTTGCGATGCCATTGATAATGACTACAGAAGCTACGGTTGATTATGAAGCGGGAAAAATAAACAAAGATACTGTAATTGACTGGTTAGAAAATAGATTGATGATAACTACAGAAGCTACAGTTGATAATGAAACGGGATTGATAAATAAAGAGACTACAATAGACAGGCTAGAAACTACTATCACTCCAAATGAGGTCAATGCAACCAATGAAGAAGACGTTATGGGTAGTTCATCTAACCTTGAAGAAGTAAGGGCCTTCCCTCTCCAGGAACCTGAACGCGTGGATAATACTACATCCATATCGAATATTAAAGAGGAAACAGCTACGGTTATTACTCCATCTGGCGTCACTGATAATTACATTAAGGAATCGGGTAATGAAGCATTAAGTACATCTAAAGACATAGAGAATTCGATTTATCAAAATCATGATAATACTACTACTCAATCGACTAATAAGGGAGGAACATTAACAGAACAACCTATCTCAGCGAACATTTCAACAGAAATTAGTAATGCCAGTGTTGAAACGACACCGACAAGGAAAAAGTATACTGAAATTGAAAGAAAACCTGTCAATATTACAGAAGAAGCAGTGCTGCCGTTGATCACTGAACGGGTTAGGGACTCGCTTAACGCTCATACGACTGAATCTCGAGTAAGTCTCGACAAATCATTCAATTTCGCGCCAGAAATTCTATCGTCGCAAGAATTGAAAAACCATCTTATGGATACAACCAATTCAATACCAACGACCGAGTTACATAACATTTCAGATATGCCAAAGGGTAATTCGCAATCGTTCGAAAATATAACGAAAGAAGTATCAAAAACAACAGAAATGAATCCAACAGAGATGGTATCAAAGCGAGCAGGATATTTAGACCATACGAAGCCATTAATCGACACTCTGATCGCGACAACTCGAAATTCATCAGCACCTGGCAACGAAATTGAGGTAGAAAGTGTGAATGCAGCATACGAAACGGACGCGCATGACGAAAACGACGATACGCAAAATGTGACGTCTCACAGCCAAATGGTAAGCAAAATATGTAATAAATAAATAATACAAATATTTATTATTTGTGTTACAATTATTTGTGTTACAATTAAAAAGGAAAAGGGTTTTTTACATTATGCACACTTTATCTCTGGAGACTTGAAAACTGTCATTATTTAGAATTATAGATACAAGTGTCTTTCTAGGAAATGCAATCTATATTTGGATACGAAATCAAAATATGTAATTTGTATGTTATTTAATTTGGAGTCATGTCCACATTATTGCAAGTATTGACCACCAAAAATTTGATCTCTGGTATTAATTTCAAATATTTTGAATTCATACCGATCACCAGACGAGGTGCTACTAAGGTAGCACAAAATGTTACAATACAAAATGTTATTATGGTTTATTAATAATGACCTGTTTGCAGAAACAAACGTTTTCTCAATTAAGCAGTACGATATCGCAATTATTTATTAATTATAAATGTTTCATTTCAGGTAGAAGACGCGTTGAAAGAAGAATTTTTAAAAGAAGCCCGGTTAGTTGACTCCGTGCCTTACTACGATACAACTAAAAACGATAAAGTGAATAATGAACTAAATGAAATTACCCCTTCACCTAGCGTACAAGTAGACCAGGTTGCTAACCAAAAAACACCTGAAGATCTGGCAGTCAGACCTATAAATAGTGACAAAAAGAATAATCTATATACAGTTAGTCCCAACTATAAGCCGCTAAAGAAGATTGAAGTTCAACCTTCGAAGCCTTTCATGAGAGACCCAGATGATAACAGCTGGAGAAATGAAAGTCTCAGTTCACTAGGAATAGTCTTCAAAGGAAAAAACTCATCAAAGGCCTTTACTGAAGTTTTAAAGAACAAAACAGAAACCGTGATGAGCAATTTAACAGAACCTGAGAAAGTGCTGGAGAAAGTAGAGTTGAGAGACAGACTTGAGAAAATAGCAGAGAAGAGAAAGTCCAGGAAGAAGAAGATTGATAAATTTGGAAATACTGAGTATGGCGATTATGAAGAAAACAGCTCTGGTGATATGCATTCGTCGAAAGAAAAACCTAGTGGTGCATCTGAAATTTTTACAACTTCTCCACCTTCAACTGCAACTAAAGAAAGCACAACTAAAGGATCTTTTACATTATTTTCTTTAAAGACTAAGACTGATAAACCCAAGTTGGCCCTCCATGACGATTACGACGATAAAGACGATTACACGGACTACATGTCAGTCCCTAAAATCGATATCCTGAAGTCTACACCGCGACCAAGAGTCCAATGGCCGGTGACACAAAAGATGTTAGACAACACACAACCCATGAGACATTATTTGCCCGACCGGCAACCTACTGTGCAGTACTTTCCTCCGCGACCTAAAATTTCTACTACCACTGCTAATAACCATCGTGACAACGATTTCAAGGGGAATTTCCCCTTTTACGGGCACACTGCACAACCTCAAAATGAGCCAATTGAAACGTACGAGAACAGTGAGAAAATTGAGAATAACCCTGGAACTTACCGGACCGAGAAATATGTCACAGACGATATAAGTCGGGCCCCGATTGAGAACAAGAGTCCCGCAATCCAACATGTTGAGTACAGACCAGTAGGCGCAACCGACGACGGAAGCTTCTCTATTCGGCACTACAAGGATCTTCTAGAATCCGTAATCAAGGATACAGATTACGATAGAAACGGACAGTACCAACCGACGCCAGCGATAGCCGACAAAGGCAAGGCAGTGAAATCGGAGGAATATGACTACGGTCAGCGGAAGGAAGGCCTCAATAGGTTCGTGGATTATTTCAATCAAAATCACGAACGATTCAAGGCTGACTTTCCGGTGCTATTTAACACTAGTATAGTGCATGGTTCTGAGAGCGGAAAGGTTCTGGCTTCCTCTAGTGCTATGTTCAAGCGATTATACAACGGAGCGCAAACAGGTCAAAGGGAAGCATTCGCTTTTAGTAACAAGCCCTTTGACCCGAACTGCGAAAATATTACGGTAGAACTGTCTCCTGCATACGAATTGCACTATTTTGTTCCCGAGCAGGAAGAAACGGAAGATCACACTTTGCCATATGGTTACAGAACGTAAAGAATTTCATACACAATACAAAAGTAAGTTACGAGTGAGCCTGGTAGATTGAAAAAATACATGTATTTTATTGCCCATAAGGCCATAAGGCACAGAAAAAATATTCCAAATTTTGCTCAACTCAAAACAGCAATTATTCTTCTGTATGCCGATTTTCGTCATAACGAATATTACAATCCTAGGTAAAATGATGATGACATTACATTGAAGCCAGTGTTATTTTAAGTTCAGAGTGGCTATAATGAATACCTCACCCCGTATTATGTTCCTGCGACCACCAGCGGTCTGCAAAGATCATGATAAACGACAATACCAGCCATTTCTCTGTCGAGTGCTTTATCTGGCGTCTATCACGCGATAAACGAGACCATCTTAGTTCCCAGCAGTTCGTATCGATGGGCCATCACTACAATAATCGATCTTCGATTGTTGCAGTGATAGCCCACCCAACTCACTCGTACAGAATAAGGTGCGAGATATATCTAATGGGATCGCGAAGGCATTTCTTCTAGCCTTCAATAGTTGCTTATGAATTCTGGAAGTAATTAGCTCTGATTGAGAAGGTAAATAAACGAATGTATAGAAGGGACAAATAATAGATTTATCATAGGCATTATTATCAAGGACTGTGCTTGTAATAGGGAGTAATCACGTAACTATTCGAACGTAGGATAGGTAAATCTGTCTAATTTTTACTATGGAAGCTGACGTTTAAGGTAAGCGTCCACAGGCCCGCATAGAAAGCAACGGATTTTAGTATTCTTTGTATAGAAAGTTACACAAGTGCGCCCACTGATCCACACCGTACGTCAGGGGACGCACTTGTGTGACTTTCTATACAAATAATGCTTTTTTTTAAATCTTTATTTAAATAAAAATGGAATTTAGTCACGCAGTGACTATGCCACCCCCATGAGTGAGATCAAGGTATAGTATACTCTTGCTTAATTCTACATTTACTTTTACTACACTACTTACTACAATACTTTGGAGTATAGTCTGCATAACATCCCGGCATCGTCCGATAATGGCGCAGCCAGAATGCTATTACAAACACCTATATTATTCAACTTTAGATTCGAGAATATCATCTCATGTAGCTGGGCCTCGTTGCGAACACACTCCATCAAAACACGCTGGACGTCTTCCTCGACATCACACTCAGGGCAGTTAGGAGAGTTCGAGATGCGCATTAGAAATTTAAACTTGTTTGATGGAATGTGTCCGGAACGAAGTCAGGAGAGTTCGAGATGCCCATTAGAAATTTTAACTTGTTTGATGGAATGTGTCCGGAACGAAATCTGAAAAGTGATACTATGTCTTTCCTGTTACGTTGTTTTTCAAACCATGGGATCCGAGGGGGCTCGCATTTAATAGTTCGATACCATACTCCTTTCGTAAGGGACCGTTCATTGAAGTATTCCCTCCAAATGTGTCTGCATTATGTTTTTACATTGCACAGTACCTCGCTATGTAGGGGCAAAGAATGATACGGAATACCATCGGTTATCGCCTGCTTTGCCGCTCGGTCAGCCTCCTCGTTACCCATGATCCCAACATAAGACGGTATCCATTGGACTGTTTGGTAACTGCTTCGAGCTTACAGATCGATTTAAGTATATTATAGGCTATCGGATGCCCTTGACCACTCGAGGGTAACCGAGCTAAATGTAAGATGTCGCTTTTAGCGTCTGACAGAATTACATACAAATAATGCTAAAATCCGTTGCGTGCGATGCACAGACATCAGAGAAAAGCAGACTCGCAGTATTAAACCTGCTGATTTTCCATATAGTTGTCTCTTTAATCCTTATGGTGCACCAAAATGAGTTAGAATGCGACAGATGAAACAATCATTTTCGGCTGTTAACAAGTTGTCTCGATTTGCGAGCACACCAGGATGTTAAATCCCATATAAACTTAACACACCATAACGTCAGTTCAGTACAATTTTCAGTTATGAAGACGGAGACACTGACAGGTGAAGACGTGTCAGATGTCACTTGTCTGTCTCTCTCAAACATTCTGATTTGTACATTAGTGAGAATAGATCAGACGTACAAAAATCGTTCAACTTAAATGAGCGGATCTGCTTTACTCTGATATCTGTGGTGCGATGCGAGTCTGTGGACGCTTACCTTTAGATCTACCTTACGCAAGCTCCAGAACGTTGCGTCATTACATTACCCCGCAGGTTCAATAATATAAAAACCTGACGAATATATGCATTCTTAATTCAATCTTAGGCTAGTAAAAATATTATTGAGAATAGAAAGAGTTATAGGTTTTTGTATTATTGAGTGTACGAAGCATGTGCGTATTATATAATTATTTATTTCATATAAGGTTGTTTGCCAAAGTAAAAGTATAGTTAAGCTTATGTACTGTGTTATGGACGATTCACACCAAACGGCCGGAGTCGGCGCGCGTCGCCAGAGTCAAAGGAATTTGAACCTTCCATACAAAAGCTAGACTTCGTGTCCAAACGGCAGCGGCAGAGCCGGCGGCAGCCAACCGGCTGACCGCAATTCATTCAAATACGAGTATGAAATGTAACTTCTGTATGGAGGGTTCGAATTCCATTGACTCCAGTGGGGTGCGCGCCGACTCCGGCCGTGTGGTCTGAATCATCCATTAGGATAAGTTTTTACAAGATTGTATATAGTTCATATTAACATTTTATTATAGAATACAATTATCACCGAAGTAACATGGATGACAAAAATAGATAGATAATTAGAAATAAACGAGGTGTGTAATTATTTGTTTTTTTTCTAACCTCTATCTGGAAACAAAGTCCATGAGGCTGAATATCCATGCATGCAATATACAATCATCATCATGTCAGCCGAAAGACGTCAGCATCCAGCGGACACCCACGACCTTCACCAGGTCATCAGTCCACCGTGTGGGGGGCCTGCCCACGCTACGCCTTCCGGTACGAATGAGGAATGGTGGTCCAGAATGAGGCCATCCGCAGCAGAACCAAAGTGACCGATATAGCCCTCCGAATCGCTAAACTTAAGTGGCAGTGGGCGGGGCACATAGCACGTAGAACCGATGGCCGTTGGGGCGGAAAGGTTCTCGAGTGACGACCACGTACCGGAAGGCGTATATACAATCACAATGTGTAGCTCATTTCGAGCACTAGGCCCGCGTAGCTACTTCTGCTGCTGACTGTACTCATTATATCTGCGTAACCCGCAATGTATTTAAACTTGTACCTAAGATACATACGATTTTATTGAAAGCGTGTAAATGGGGCACTAAGGACGGGCGCCAATGTAAATCAAAATAATAACACAATACTTTTTAAAATACCATTTTATTGACATTTTCATTTTAGAATAGTATGCAAACATCACTCGATCGTTCGAACAATCGCCACAGGCTAAACGTCATTTGAGCATAAAAATACAATAAAATAACTAATATGCATCTGCGCCGAGAAATGCAGACCTGGATGAATAAATAATTATTATAATACAAAATTAATTAAATGACATTTCTACAAATGAACACAATCCTCTTTGGATAAAAAAAAATCCGATTACAATTATATACAAAAAATGCTATTCTATTACATTTTTAGATGTGTCCATTTTTACTTTGTGCTGATTTTGATTGACACTGTCAAGTTATTTCTCAATGTTTATCTAAAATAGGATTTTAGAATACTTGAGAAAAATCAACTACTTTTGACAGTATTCTGTAAATCATTTCAATCGGAATACAATTGAAAATTTTTCTGAGCATTCCGGTTTTGAATTCATATGACACTTCAAATTTGTGATATGTCATTGATTGACTTAATTATGATCTGAATTTGTTTTTAGCTCAGAATAATGTACAAAATAACAAAGTAAATAGCTTCTTATGTTGATAAACATACGGTCTACAGGTCATCACTCTATATTTTAAACTCTAAGACCGAGATTCAAATTCCAACATTTAAAATTAACATTTAGAGAGCTACTCTATCGTTTTAGCAATTTACACGTTTCAAATTTTATAAAGTAAGGTATTTCATGGAATAGGTTAATAGTTTCGAAACGACATTAATGGCACGAATGGAAAAAATTACATATATCATTGTCTGAATGTCGACCTGTACAGATATTAGATAACCATTTCGGCACAACTTTGACATAGACACATTTTCATTCGGCCATTATTCCATTCGCGCAATATTCATTAACAGTTTCGTATGATATAATCAAGAATTCAAGATTTTATCTGTTGGAATTCGAACTTTTAAATTGTCCATAGACTAAAATAAAAAAGCGAAACAGCATAGATAATGGGCTGGGTTAAATATCGGCTTACATTATGGTAGGTACATTACAGAATACAATATAATCATTTAAATATAGTTTATAGCTAGAAGCGTTTATTTACAAGGACACGACACTTTACTCGCTAGAGACCTGCCTCCCGCCGGTGCTTTTGTCTGTGGTCTTTGAAAAAACAAACTATTCCAAAATTATTTTACATCATCGATTTAAATACATATTCCATCAGCATTATAATATTGACTTCTGACTCGACATGTCGCCACAAGATTACAATCGACAGTTTTCAACCGAAAGTCACTAGCAAATCTGTCGTAACTCTTTGAAACCTTTTATGTTAGTACTGAATCGAAACCGAGATACGAGCTTTTACAGTCCATGAGCAGTTGAACAATCTTTTTATATAAATCCGGACTGTGTATTGCTCTCTTGCTTGCTTTTCCACGTTCTTATGCGTAAATAAACTATTCCAGCCTCAGTCTAAGAATTTCTATACAGATCTTATACGAGTTCCGCCAAGAGGGACGGAAAAGCTCTTACGCAGCCAAATTGAGAAATTGTATTAAACGTCTGGCGGCTTACCACTTTCATTTGGGCGGGTAATCGTTTATTTGCCTCGATGTCATATTAAACTGTATGAGGCAAATAAAATAAAATGAAACTACGACAAGAACAACCAATAATACTCAACTCTCTCTGTCACTCTTATTCAATTTAGTATATGACCATCTCGCTCAGTAGTTGTTTTTGACGTCTTCTCTGAGGTGCTCTTAAGATTTCACCTGAAACCGATTCCTGTTCTAAGAACTCACAGACTAAAAGCGGGTATTTGTTAATTAGTGCCTTTCGGTTGTCAATCGACTAATGTTTCAGTACTTCATAACCAGATGTCACTAATTTCAACCTTCACATAGATCGCCTACTTATTCCTAGATGTCGCCACATAGTTCAAAGGCCACAGACAACGGGCACGCACAAATTCGAACCTACATCGTTACATTAGCCAGTCTTTCGTTTATTACTCTACGCTACTTACGCCTCTACATCGCTCCACAACCTCGCAGGAAACTTACAAACTCACTTGTTTCGCGTAATAATGATAAATAATACTAGTGTCGAAAAGATCAAATCTTGTGAACACCGCGACATCAAAATAATTTATCTATTTTTCAAATGTATCGTCACGAGCGAGATTTCAGCCCGCGAACTTTGCATTCAACTCTTGTACTGAGCTATCGTGAATTCCACTTCTACTTCCCAAACAATACTGAATGTTCCGTTTCAAGGACACATTCACTTTTGAATATAGTATTATTTATCATTTTTATGCATTTACGGACGTTTTATCGAAGTTTCATAACATATAAATTGACTATGCAGTTTCTATGTAGTTTCTCTAAATGAATCGATTAATCTCCAAGTAGGTAATTATAAAAATATTGTTCAAGATCGAAAAGAAATCTCATTTCAATAAATTCACAGGATAAATAATATGTATTTTAAAAACTCCGATGAAAACACTATTTTATCTATGATTGAACTACATAGTTAAGAAATTAAAATGATATAATGTCAAGCAGATCTTTTCTATTGCATGTATTAATCTAAGCATTGAAAGTTACCTTTATGGACACTAGATGGCGATACTGGTCAAATATAATGTATTAAATATGTTATATAGCTATAGTCGAGCCAGAAGCAACGTGGCTATTGGTGTCATAAATCACTATGCCGGACTCTCTCACTATCTCGGATCTATGATTCTATCGACACCTTACTCCATCTTATTATAGGTATTGAAGTGTGAATGTGATAAACAATTTTGATATAATGAATTTCCATCTAGCGTCTCAAATATTGCTAATACCAATATCACCATCTAGTTTCCAAAAATATAACTCTAAAAGCAATGGAAGTCAGTTTATAATTTTAAAATAAAATTGGAGGGATTATCAAAGGTTCACGTTGGCACCTAGTATTTTTGGCACCACTAGCAAATTCAAAAACAATAAAAAAAAACAAGCACCAAATCATAACAAAAAAAAGGAACAACGTGACGTTCTAGATTGTTCAAATTTCCGACAAGGTCAGGATGGAAAATAAGTCTTAACACTTAGAAATAAGGTTGATTTCAGTTATTAACGGAGGAACATACTTCGCTTGTAAAACTTTTGTGACTAACTTGTCGGAAAACAAAAAAGTGTTAACAAATTCACAATGGTGTACAATATACCTAGCACCGCTATTTAAATATATAAATTAAAGCAGAACAAATTTGTATAAATGCAACATCACACGTTTATTGACCTGAAACTGCCATTTTCAAAGTTGGCAACACTGATATAGATTTTATTTTATACTGTTCGGGATAAAAGCAAAGCGAAACGCAGTGGTGCCAACCTCACCATAGACAGTAGTGTCTAGTGATATGTAAATAAAGTTCAAAAATAAGTAGGATGCAAATTTTAAACAATTTAAAACCTTAATGCTATAGTGAGTATGTTCAATTTTCCGTATACTTACAAAACCACATCCATAAAGCTCTAGAGGAAGCCTCACTATACAAATATTATAATTAATGTAATGGTTTTTTTAATTAAATATATTTTTAAATATCATTTACACATTCATACAAATCCTATGCTAAAGCATTCTCGATGTTCAGACTAATCACTATGAACCTTTCCGAGTTTTCGCTATAATTTACAAAATTCTCTATATTTTATACAATTTTGAAAGCGTACCAATTGAAAACTATTATTTTCTATGTTACTCTGTTAGGACACACAACATTGCCTTTAGGTACCGTTTAGTAGCCAAGTTATGTAACTGGCTACGAACAGGGATTTTCGGATTCCCATTTTGTAGCTGGCGACCGGATGGGTCTGCGTAGTTCTGTTTCGTAGCCAAGTTTTGTAACTGGCAACAGAAAGGGAATTTAAAAATTCCCTGTTTGTAGCCGGTTGCGTAATGGGCCGATCTAGTGCCGTTTGGTAGCAAAACGTGTATAAAACCTTGGGCTGGTTTGTAACTGCGGTTACGAATCGGTAATTTAAAATTGCTGTATTGTAACCAGTTACAATACGGGTTTTTTTCCTCTTTCGAAGCTGGTTCGTAACCACGGTTACGAATCGGTAATGGAAAAGTCCCGTTTTGAAGCCAGTTACCGAATGTTTTTTTTTCCCGTTTCGAAGTAGGTTACGAACTTTTAGTTACCAAAAGGTACCAAAGGCAACATTGATTATTTTGGATAAGAACTAGATGGCGCTAGTGTCCTTGCTATAATATTTTGCTTATATAATGTATCCAAGCCAATTCCAGTTGGAAAAAATTGTCCAAGCTAAATTGTATATCCTAACAGTGTTAATTTAAAATTAATTTAATTCGCATCGGAATAAGATTCACAATCGACTAGCAAAGGGGTTAATGCACGGTTTGATCACGATACTTTGCCGTTATATCACACTAATGCACATCTTGAACCAATGTTGGGCCAACATTGGCGGGCTGACTAGCTAAGACCACAGTTATCCAGTGTGAACGGCCATCATTTTAAAAACGGACTTTAAATTCATAACATTAAAGTTTCAATTTGCAAGTAAATTCCAAAGAATGACCGTTACCCTGAATACTTGACTTTTTCAGCAGGGACTTTTAAATTTCTAAAAATCACCTAAGGGAAAACCTACCTCACGCCCTGATTGGATCACAAAGTTTTAGCGAATTTCCTAAACGTTTTTGTATCCATTTTGATTCCGTTAGCATATTTAGAATACGTCTAAGACGGATTTTGAGTTGTAATTGTGGTTTTTCGACCATGTGCAATTTCGCGGACGAATGAAGATTTCGCAATGAATGAGCACTTTTTATTTTGTATTCATGTCGTATTCTCCTTTGAACTTTTTAAATAGTACTTTTGATTTTTTTTATATATTTTTTATGATGCTCAACCTAAATGCCCTATTTAACCATCTTAACAATTGCTTCATGACACTGATAGTTCTCAACTGATTTCTGAACTGATCAACCCGATCATATTTCGAATTGTCAACTGAAAATTGATTGATTTGACGAGACTGACAGAAGATTTATTTTAAAACTCATAAAACAAATAGTCCCTACTATTTTCAATTCTGTAAAATTGTATGGTTTTAATCTAAATTTACCTAAGTAGTCGAACCATTAGTTAACGATCCGCGAGTTACTATTTATACTTTTTTTGTATTTTATTAGCACTAATACATCTTAATGAATGAACGATTTGGATTAAGTGTACAATTCGTACGAAATCTCAATATTCATTCCGCGTCCCTTCGAAATACGGCAACTATTATGAATATCTATATAACACTTATATATACACAGATTTGACTTCAATTCATTCGTATGAAAAATACACAATTCGGCGATACAAAATCTCTTCATAAGACCCTATACTATAGCCGATTATCTTTTACATTGAAGATCGTTAGGAAATAATTATACAGTCAACGACAAAGATTTGTTAACAATTTTGCACTTAAGGTGAAATATGTAAACTAGGTGAAATATGTAAACAAGGTGAAATATGTAAACAAGGTGAAATATGTAAACAAGGTGAAATATGTAAACATTATCTTTGATGTCAACTGTACATAATATTTCATTCTGTACAATGATTTAATAGAAGTATCAGATATAATTAAAGAATTTTTTAAAGGTATGTTTAAATACATATAAAGGCATAGTTATTTAAAGGGTTTTATTTCCTTCTATAATTTTGCGAAATACGTGTAGTTTTAGTTACACTCACTATGTCTCAATGGAGGCGGTACGAAGATATGAATATACTGTCATTGTAACTTAAAGACTTAATTAAATCCTTCTTTTCTCATGTCCGCCTTATTTTCTCATCTCCGTATTAGAATTTCTGTTATAAGTAAGTACAGTAGGTACATAAGATTCAGTTTTAAATCGGACACTATTGAACTGCAATGTAAAAGTCAATCGGCTAACATAACATGAATACGGCCTATAACTACACTAAGCGAGTAAGTTTTATAGCAGCGAGCGAGCGAAACAACACATTGCTTCTTTAAATTCAATAGTAGTCGTAAATTCTTACCAGCCCTTAGTTAAGCAGTACTTATTATTTTACTTGTCTGCCCGCGCCATTCGAATTGTAGTATTCCACGACAAAAGTCATTGCAGCGAGCTGCGCAACGGAACATGCGCAGTGCAAGGACTTTTCTGCACAGCGCGTGCTTCGCATCAATAGTTATTTGTTCAACAAGAGAGCAAAGTAATTTTTTGCTGCGAGTGTTGATGTTGAGTCCCTCGCTACGCTCACGATCCTATAATTGAATCACGAGCGTAGCGAGTGATTCAAAATTAGAATCTTGAGCGTAGCGAGGGACTCAAAGACACGAGATGCAAATATCTTTGCTCTCGTGTGATACATACAACTTTTCACCTCAGCGGCGAGAATTTATAACGCAAAGGAATAGTGATAGAGATAATGAAGTTACTACTAACCTACGATATGAAAAATTAAAAAGGTAGTTTTTTTCACGCTCGCAGTAAAATTACATTTTGCTCACTGGTTTTACGCAACCAGACCGCCATTTTCGAGCCGCTGAGCTGAAAAATACTTTCGCTGCGACGTGATAACGGCGTGCTGCAACGACTTATGCCGTCGCGCCTGGACACACAATGCCCAATAGAACTTATAATTTACCAATCAAAATGAAAAATGTAAAGACTTCGCCACGATAGATTTCGCTATTTGGCGGTAGATGTAGCTACGTGCCTCTCCAAAGTACCCCAAGTAATTAGAATAAGTGAAGCGATTGAAAGATTCGTCACCACTAAAGATTTGCACCATAGCTCAGTTGATTTAAGAGCGATGCACGGATTGGCAGAGGTCGTGGGTTCAAATCCCACTCGTGGCGATTTAATTGTCAATATTTTACTTTGATTGCTAATTATTAGCGGATGCTTCCGAATGGTACAGTACTTTCATCTCACGAACGCGGGTGAGCCATGGTTGTGTGTTGAGATATACAGGCACATTGTCTGTGTGTGCGTCAGCGTAGGAGCTGTAAGTTCACATCGTACAATGTTCATATATTCGAATGTCACAACTACAACTATGGCTAGCCCGCGCTCGTGACATAAAAGTACTGTAACAAATTACATAACTAGCGCTCTTACTTAGATTGAAGAAACAATTTGTATTTAAGCTTACTCGCCTTCCTACTAAAGGGGCAATTACACTATCTCCGAACCGGTCTCCGAACGTCGTTCGCCATACTATCAGCATCATAAGTAACTGAGCAATCTTGAACCTTATTGCAACGAAATAAGATCTATCTATGGTCAATTAACTGTAGTGCTAATAATACAGCCAGCAGCAGAAGTAACTAAGCAGTATATACGTCCACAATTATCTGCACAGAGCCGTATTCTCTTGACTTGTTTGTGTGTAGCTCATTTTGTGCACTAGTTCTGCTGCTGACGGTACTTCGGCCAATGAACGATCGTTGGCCGAAGTATTAAACTAATTTGGTGCCAAGCAGTAACGTCTGCTGACGAAAATTCTAAATTTAAAATCAAAGGGGTTAATTTAATGTTATTTCACTCCGAGTAGGATTCGAACCTGCGTCATTCTGCACGAAAACGCTGTCTAGTTCCTTACAACGCCTTAGGGAAGCGTACAGCGACATCTACCTAACAGACTCTGAGATGCTATCGCGTAACGAGAACGAACGAACCTCGTCTATCTCCCTCTCTGTCGCACTTGCGTTTTCGGTAGAGAGTTATACACGAAATTGGTTAGTTTTCGTTTCGCGGTAGCAGCTGAGGCTTCTTTTAACGGCACCAACATCTCAAACCGTCGTCGTATCTTGCTCGGAGAGCCAAAAACAAATTATTCCCTTTAATTTGAATTTAAGACTTTACGTCCAAACGCCATCACAGTTAACCTGACCATTCGTGACCCTTATTACAATGACAATAAAGTACACGAATGGGCAGTTAAGTGTGTTGGCGATGGTAGGTACGGCGAATCACCGAAAGCGATCGACTACAATCTTCTTTACACGCTTGCGGTCGCTGCATGGTTGCATTCGGCGGCCGACTTAATGTAATTGCCGCTTAACTCGTTAACCTAGGTGCATTGGAAGTATTAAAGAGGATAATTAGCGCCAAAGGCAGAGCTGGCGGTTAACAGGCGAAGGATCCAGTCATGCTTAAGATATTTGACTAGAAAAAAACCGTATGATTTGGCTATTTCACCAAGGTGACGGTGACAATTTCATATGAAGTGCGGATATGTTGGAAACAGTTCGAGTCGGTTTTAAACATTCATATAGAATTGTCACTAGACAACATAATGACAATTCGCTGTACATATCTAAGTCAGCAAATAACGATAGCCATTTGTCATCATTGTCACTTCGTAATTCAGAAATGTAGTCGCCATATGCGCTCTTTAGAGTGCTTAATAATATCTGAACGACAAAACGTTATTGTCAAGACAATAGAGTTGTGTTCAGCTATTAATGAACATACTCTTTGCTTCGATATTTACTAATGGCGGCTTTTCAGCGGGTGACAATTTATCAAGTTGCTAGTTCACTTATAGATGGAGCAAGTTTTGAGAGTTTCGCCTTAATATCTTCGCTTGTTAACAACCAACCACATAGTAAAGCTTAAAGGTGTCGTACTTTTAAACAGCTAATGATAACCTAAATAACAACATTCATACGCCAATCCAGCGTCGTTGGACCACTGTTTCATGTACAAACTATGACAATTAGTAACCCTTATCTCAAGGCAATAAGACTGCGAATTGTCAAATTTGTTTACGTATAGTTGTTGGGGTCTGGTTGTGTCCAATCCATTGTCCTATTGTGCGGTTTTGCTACCTCATTGTAGTCCGTCATAAAAGATAAGCATACTTCACAGATAAAGCATTCTGTAATGCAATAACATTTTACCGGATTATCAACTCTAAGGCCTTTGTTAAAAGAATAAATTGCTCTAACAGAAATGTGACGTTAGACGGATTCTACATTTTATGGCCGCCATATAACAGGACACCTGAGAACAAAGGCATATGGACCGCCATTTTTCTATT
Source organism: Notocelia uddmanniana (assembly GCA_905163555.1). Classification (NCBI taxonomy): domain Eukaryota; kingdom Metazoa; phylum Arthropoda; class Insecta; order Lepidoptera; family Tortricidae; genus Notocelia; species Notocelia uddmanniana. The sequence continues at coordinate 27,418,064 of LR991060.1, forward strand.
AGTGCACTCGTAATCTAACGCATACGGAGATAGAGTCGATAATCAATTGAAACTTCTAGGTGGCTGTAACGACGTTTTACTTAATCATTTTGGTATTTTACGGTTTTAGTAAATAAAGCCTTTGTCCATTTAAGTGGTTTGGAGTTGGACAAAACTAAAAACCAACGACTATACCTAAAAAGTAACTTTAAGTCTAAAAGCCGGTCTGCTATGAGTCGAAATGTTCTCGCCATTATATAACGTATGTTATTAGTACTTAGATGTATAATAGCTTGAGATTATCACTTGGAAATAAGGATGTTTAAAGCCTGCGATATGGCGGATGAGTCTCGTGTTTTTAGACCCGACACGCCGGCCGATTTGTATTCTCGCAAAAAAATGACGCGAAAATTGAATATTCTCTGTGATCAGCACGCGTGCACGCTCGGTAACAACGGACGGTGAACTAGGGGCAGAGTATGTTCACTGAGCTAACATATGCGACGCGGCCGCCGACGGCTTGATACTAAAGCTTGTTTGCAACCGTCGAAGTATAAAAAAAAGTCCCTCTTTAGTATTCTATGATCTGAGGTTGCACCACACCGTCTGTAATCTTAAGCGGATCTATGTAGGACAAGTTTCTTTTGACAGCTACTGACGCAATATTTTTTTATATACCACGTCGGTGGCAAACAAGCGTACGGCCAGCCTACCGGTAAGCGGTCACCGCAGCCTATGGACGCAGGCAACTCCAAAAGTGTCACCAGCACGTTGCCGACCATTTTAAAAATTAACGACGAATTTGACGTTCTGTATGTAATCGTAATTGAGTGTTACCCACCCTATGTCTTTTTTTACGACGGTAAGTTTTTGCCTGATGGCAACCAGATACCGTAGCCTATGGTCGCGAGTCCAGAACAATCACAAGCCCTTAGCCAACCCTTTTTGACCTGAGCATTAATTTCTAACATAGTGACCGGCTCAAGAGCGGCTAAAATACAATTTGTATGAAACAGGATCGCAACTAAACAGTACCACTTGATATTCCCAAGGTATATAGAAACACGTTATACAATAATAGTCTTTACGATCAAGCTATAAAGTTGCTATATTTGGTAGGATCACCAGCCTACTTGGTACCAGCCCAATTTTTCCACGGGTTTAGTCAAGTAGTAAGGTTTAGTTGCTTTAGGACTTGACACACACCTATTTTAGGCATTCCGTTACGTATTCAAATAATTTAAGATTAATTTACACCAGATTCGCCTAGCATCTAAATTAAAGGGTGTCATATTTTTCAAATAAGTCCATTTTTGTTTTGTAGTTGTGTATCGTTCGTAGAACGAATGCGGGAACATCACATCTTTAGAACTTGCAGTTTATGATGTAGGTCTGGTATTATTTATGAGATTTAACACTGATATATTAAAACCCTGACGTGGCCATAATATCGGCTGGACACATTACCTCTTGACTCCAAGCCGCACTGGGCCACTGTTCAGCTTTGATCAGCCGATGTGACAACTATGTTATATCTCCCAAAGTATTCCTGACTCATGACCCATCATAAATGGAGCAAGTTATACCGGCCATTTCAACATGCTTTAGGCACAAGTACTTGACTTATGTTACAACAAAAGAACAACGGTAACAAATCTTGAACTGCGCTCGTTCCCGTTTGTGACGTGTATCGGAAGGTCGTCGTTTTCTGTCATGTAGCCTTAGCTAAAGATGTGATGCGTGGAATTGAAAACTACATTTTCGTAAGGTACATGTGCTAAACATACGAAACTATCTGCTAGTCTGCCCTCATAAGGTAATAGGCGTTTAAAGTTTTTATGAATGAATATGTTCCATCCGCTCTGCGTCCTAGCAGGAAACTATGTCACCCCTTACATTTTACTTCGCTTAGGGCATTACAACTTAATTTTACATTGCACAATACTCCTAGACCTTAAAACGACTTAGTGACAAAATGCCTGTTTTTATTTCTGGAAACATCGGTTCGTTTCGAACATACGGAGTTTTAAGAGATGATATTTGTTTTGTCACCATGAGACTAAATAAAATTAAACATTCTACTAGCGATATTTGAGAGAAATAAGCAGGCATTTTGAGATTTAGGAGTATTAAAGTATTGGGCAAAATTAAATTAATTTGTAAATTGAAAGCCTTATTTCGCGTACAATTCAGAGCATGTCTGAACACAACGTTCTCGTGGCTTTGACTTGCGTACACTGATCCATGGTCTTTGGAAACCAAGTCTGCTACTACGGGTTGTGACACAAGCCTGCTTCACTGTCGATTTGCCAGTTTCTTGTAACCAAAACAATTAATTAAGGAAAATTTTCTGGATTTTTGCCGTAATCACGCAAAATATATTATTTACGTATTACAATTGTCATTTGTCTAAGCAAACAAAATAAGTCAAGTTGAATTAACGTAAAACACTTACATATATATGGGAGTCGGGTATTATCATAATAGAACACTGGCAATACAGCAAATCACACTTACGCCTGCAGAACCATCAATACAAGTGATGACTAAGGCTGGGTTGCACCAAACCGTCTGTAATCGTAAGCTGTGTTCGTTAAAATTTGAATGTATGGAAAGTTTGACAAGTTTCTATGGGATGACAGCTGCCGGCGCCATATTTAACGTTGATCAGTCTGTGATCGTACCCAGCCTAAGGCTGAGTAGCACCAACTTTTTTGCATTTGTAGTAGTATTTGGATATTTACAGGGACATACGTACACGTTGACGTACACAGACACACGTATGTGTGTGTGTGAGGCTTGCTACAGAGAGCAAAAACGTCTCGAAAGTACTCTACCTGTACGATCACAAACCGATCAACGTTAAATATGGCACCCACAGCTGTCATCGTGTAGCAACTTGTCAAACTTTCCATACATTCAGATTTTAACGAACATAGCTTACGATTACAGGCGGTTTGATGCAACCCAGCCTTAGGCTTGTGTTACCCACACTATAGGTGAAAAACTTAAGAAAATGATATATTGTATTGTACGTAGTTGTGACGTGTTCGAATAGGCGGTTGTTTTGTTGGTGTTGCACATTTTAAATATGTAATGTCTATTCGAACACGCTACAACTACATACAAAAGGTTATCTTCTTAAGTTTTTTACCTATATCGAGAATTTCTCTGTGCCTATACTGAATTTCCCCGGAGTGTCACACCTTGTATTATACACTGATCTATATTATCGTCAAAATGTGCAGGCTACCATGGATCGAGACCAAAAGAGACAAGTCATCAGATCAGCGACATGGAATGAGGGACCGACTGCAGAGAGAGAGATATTATCGTCAATTGGCCTATGAGGTTACGATGACATCGTACATACGCGGTAGTTTCGAGTGTTTACGGCCGGGGGTGTGACCTGGACACTGCTGGGCGGTCTGGGCGCAGTAGCGGGACTAGCTGGCGAGTTGCGCGCGGGCTCCGAACGAGCTGCGCAGGGACTCCTCCATGAGGCGGCACAGCTTGTCGCGGTCGGACTGCGGACAGATCGCGTGGTATCATTTGGTTGAGAACCACAGTAAATAGTATTTTTTTCTACGCAAGCATTATAATCTGTCAATTGAATGACCGGCAGCAGTATTAAAACCATAAACTTTTTTCAAATGCCATAGACAAGTCATTATATATGACTGGTGGGAGAATCAAAATGGATTTAGAAACTTTACAATGAAATTGTATTTTTTTTTAAACTGGCCCGCGTCAATGCCCATATGGCAGCCACCATATCGATTTTAATTTTATAAATCAAATTATTTAGCTATCGTAGAAAAAATATTGTATGCAACGTTACATAATTAGGTCTAAACAAGGTTTTACTACAAGCTTGACTGTACCATTTATTTCAACTGTTCTTATAAGTCCAATGAGCTCAAACACATCAAGTTTATCTTGTGCAGTTTAAGAGATGCAATGGCCACCTCCTGTCTCTATAATCAGGCAGTCGGAAAGCACCCAGCAGAAGAGGAGAGAGATTCTCTGCCGGCGTTTGTATTTCCGAGTTCATATAACCTAGACCTTTTTAAGGCACGAGTGAATAGGCATCTTCTGGGTGAGCTCGCTCGCATCGTCGGCCTCATCTTTGCCCCCTGGCTAGATGCTAGCACAGAGCAATCCCATTTTTTATAAAAATAAAGCATCAAGAGGCTGCCAATGACCAGGTTGATAATTTTATAGACTTTCTTGTCAAGTCACATTTTGGAAAAAATTAAATTTGATAAAAATATAGCGAGGTCTACTATGTACACTTGCGGACAAAGAATAGGAGTCGGTAAAATAACGTCATATATTCCTAAAATAGCACAAAGTTGTATAGCTTTTAATCCTGTCATAATCTTTATTTAATTTTACATTTAAACTTCAAAAATAATAGTTACAAAAATATCGTTACCAGGTTTAAATCGGGCTCGTAAAAACCCATGAAAAAAACAACGTTAACGGAACGAGTTATCGCAAAAAACGTATTTTTTGGATTTTGATATTTTTATGATAGGATCCCGGAAATTACTTATACAGGGTGTTCATACGTACGTTTATTAGGGATAGATGAAGTCCAGACGCTACGTCGTCAAGCACAACTTTGTTAAACAGAAAATTATTTTTTTGAATTTTTGGTTTTCAAATAACTGAATTCGTAAGATTCTGGAATTAGTCTAGATTTAAATGAAATAAAAATGTTGCCCGCTGTATCATTTTTTTAATAATATGTTTTCAAGACAATAACCTCAATTATTTAAAAAAATTATAAAAAGGACAAAAAAAATATTTTATTCTAATCTAGACTAATTCCAGAATCTTACAAATTCAGTTATTTGAAAATAGAGAAATTCAAAAATAAAAAAAATCTTAAAAAATAAACATGGGACCCAATTAATTATTTTGTGCTTTTCCACGTAGCAGATGCCCTCATACGTATGTCCATCAATCTGCCGAACAATCTGTATAGTTGGGTAGTTGCGTTGGGTGGTGGTTGGTAATAGTATATTATGAAACTCTATAAAAAACTTATTGAGGTTATTAAATTCAGGATGACCCGTGATTTTTGACCGCGAGTGTATTATATTGTATGTATGTATGTATGTATGACTAACCTCGTGTATGAACCCGAGCTGCACAAGCTCATGTGCGAGCGCTGGCGCGGAATCCCGTCGGGACACGCAGCAGGTCAATTGCCGGTTCATCTTGTCGTCCATACGGAGCAGGATCGTCATCTGGCGAACGGGAGAAACATTTAACCGGCTCGTGTTAAGGCCAATGGGTGTATAGGAGGACTTATTTGAACACTAGCGTATATTCAGTTTATTTATTATTATTTATTAATATCTGCCACAATAAAGTGAACATCCAGACCGGACGTCCAGACGTGGTGAGCGGTTACATCCATACTTTGTGAGTATATTCGCACGAATCGATGAGCTTCTTCTATCCTAATGCCAACAGCTAAGGACTGGAATTTGCTGCCCCCGTCTGTATTTCCTGATGTTAATAATGTTTTATCTATTATACAGGGCACGACAATGACGAAGAGGCGCACTATAAAAATGGAGATTAATCAAGCCATATGTCTCACAAGCAAGTCCTGGCGGACGATTTGTGAAGCTTAAAGTTGTACATCATGTTGATGATGTTTCGTCAATTATACAGGGGACGACAATGACGACGAGGCCCAGTATGAAAACGAAGATCAGTCAAACCATATGTCTCACCAGCGGGTCCTGGTCTCTGAAGATGTCGTCGGGCGGCGCGTGCGGCTTGAGGCTGCATATCATGTGAATGATGCTTTGACAATTATACAGGAGACGACAATGACGATGAGGCCCAGTATGAAAATGAAGATCAGTCGAGCCATATGTCTCACCAGCGGGTCCTGGTCTCTGGAGATGTCGTCGGGCGGCGCGTGCGGCGTGAGGCTGCATAGCATGTGAATGATGCTTTGACAATTATACAGGAGACGACAATGATGACGAGGCCCATTATGAAAACGAAGACCAGTCAAACCATATGTCTCACCAGCGGGTCCTGGTCTCTGAAGATGTCGTCGGGCGGCTCGTGCGGCTTGAGGCTGCATATCATGTGAATGATGCTTTGACAATTATACAGGAGACGACAATGACGATGAGGCCCAGTATGAAAATGAAGATCAGTCAAGCCATATGTCTCACCAGCAGGTCCTGGTCCCTGGAGACGTCGTCAGGCGGCGCGTGCTTGAGGCTGCATAGCATGTCAATGACGTTTTGTCTATTACTCAGGGGACGACAATGACGATGAGGCCCAGTATGAAAATGAAGATCAGTCAAGCCATATGTCTCACCAGCAGGTCCTGGTCTCTGGAGATGTCGTCGGGCGGCGCGTGCGGCTTGAGGCTGCACATCATGTTGACGACGCGGCGCGTCTCGACGTCGCGCGGCTCGGGCGAGGCGGCGGGCGCGGGGTCGGGCGCCAGCGGCGACGCCGCGCGCCCCGCCGTGCTGCGGTACCCGTACGCGGTCAGCGGGTAGATGCCGTATCTGAGGAAATACAAATATTCTCAATACATCTTCTGGTTACTTTTTTACGAGGGCCGTAAGCGGAAAATTGCGGCTTTTGATGACTCGAGCTTGCAATATTCTTACGCCCGAGTTAATCACATTGTTTTTCATCACATTAGCGAGGAAATAAATAGCTCCAGCACCAATCCAAATCGACAAAATCTACATCTCCTCCAGTGTCAGTGCATGATCGCTGGGTCATTTTATACGGGTTTTGGCCCGAGCCGCATGGCGAGGGTCAAGACACGGGACGAGTGAAATGACCCTTCCGCACGTATATCGAACGACGTTTTCTAATACATTTGAAAAAAAAAAATGTACTTAACAAAAATAAATTAAATCAGACAAATTTATTTATTTGACTGGTAGTGTCAATATCCATATAATCCCGGCTGCGGTCTCTACTACTCGTACTCCTCGTTTTCATTCTCATCATGGTAATAGGTAAAAGGATAAAATGAAACCCACCTTTCCGCACAATACTACAAAAAGTACCACTTTTTAAGCAACTGTATTAAAAAATAAGTTTGTGTTGGTTGGAATGCACTGACTTGACGTCCTCGACGAACTTCTCGAGCTTCTCCTGGTGCGGCGGCAGGTCGCGGCCCGTGACCTCGTGCAGCACGCCGCCGCGCACGCACGTCGCCAGCGCCTCGCCGCCGCCGCCGCCCACCTCGTCCGTGATCGTCTCCGAGATGTTCGCTGCAACACCATGTACATAACCAGTTTAATGCCGGACTAGCACATTGTTTATCGCGGGGCGTAAGCGGAAAATTGCGAACGAGAGTCTATCAGAAGCCCAACACTTTGATGCCTCGAGTTTGCAATTTTCTTACGTCCGAGTAAATCACGATGTTTTTCATAACATTTGCGAGGAAATATTTTTTTTATGTCCTCCAACACCAATCCAAATTGACCAAAGCGACAATTTCACCTCCAGTATCAGTGCATGATCGCCGGGGCGTTTGGAGTTATGAAAATTCATAACTCCCGTGGCAGGTTATGCATGGCGCCCGGTGAGGCGAAGGACTTGGGTGAATATTTCTACCAGAAATGAGATGCAACACTCTTCAGTAATAGTATTATTGAACAAATTTTGATATCTATGTAATGTTTTATTGCCTGATTCGTATCTTGCCAGGCCTCGGCCAGTCTCGCCCTGCCAACCACCGCGTCAGACAACCCCTTACTTTCCACGGCTCGGCAATAATGTCAGTACTATTGCAGCTAACTGCACATTAATGTTACCTGAAGTGTTTACGAGCGTATGCGCCGCTAGTAGCTTCAGCGAGTGCACTTCGAAGAGTAGAGGGTGAAACAGCAACTCCCGGGCCGTTGGCCTTTGTGCTGGATCCTTGTTTATACACCTACACATTAAAATACCATCATCAATACCTAAAAAGAGTACAATCATCATCATCTTCATCGAGAGATTATCTTCATTACATCAGCCCAAGTACATCCTAACGAGTCAAATGACCCAACTAAAAACCCTATTGACCAACTCGCGTGGCTTGCGTTAGCGTGCTGATTTGACGAATTTTTCGAGATGTCTGAACTAAATCTTCCATTTTAATATTTTTGCTTAAAGAATTTTTTTAATCACGTTGTGTTTAACTTTATCTTCATCATCATATCTGCCGAAGAACGTCCGCTGCTGGACATAGGCCTCCCTCAAAGAGTGCCACAATTACCGATTCTGCGCCAACCGCATACAGCGGACTCCTGCGCCTTTTACCGGGTCATCAGGTCATGTTTAACTTAAGAATCAGAAAATCTAAATGACACATACATAACGATTGTACACAAGACAGGAGGACATAGTATCTCGTATCGAACTCCAGAGAAACAGCGCTAGCGATGAGTATGATGTTTAAAGTCCTGTCGAAAAGTCACAAAGCATGAATCATTGCGTTACTTATTCAAAGCTTCTCCCTCTTTTCTTGCGGAAAGCCAGACAATCTACCATTTTAAGTTATCAAAGGAGAAATAACAAAAGAAACTCTAATGCTTAAAGAAGACATGTTTACCTGTATATGAAATCCTTCTGCCTCGACTCCTCAAGTGACTCGACGGTGCGAGCTATATGCTCGTCCGTGACATGGCTCCCCGAATCCCCGTTGCCCTGAATCTCGAGGGCCGCGGTCTCCAGGGCGCACATGCCGAAGGAATATATGTCCATGGCTGGCGTGACCATTTGTGATGCTGCGGGGAGAGGGTTGGCGTAATTATTGTGTTTGGTTTATGTCCATGGATGGCGTGATCATTTGTGATGCTGTTGATTGTGTTTGGTAGGCTCAATAAGGGCGCAGAAAACTCATCACTGATGCTTTACTATCTAAGTATCTATTTGAAATTGGAAGGGTAAAGTGTCCTCAAAAGTCAAAGATGTGATAACACTACTCTTTTCACGAATCAAATTATTTTGGTAATAATTTTTTTGGACGCTGGTCCGGCAAATTGGAGGCGAGGTTTTGATTTCCGTCTTGGGCTGCGTTCAAGTTCACGGTTCATTATTATTTGTAGTTGTTCTCTGTATCAAATAATTGTAAAAAGATAACATAAATTATTGTACTAGGATCACAATTGTTGCCGTACCCTTTCAATCTTAAATAGGCATTCAATAATGTGCGAGATTACTGGGCTATTGCCACGTGTACTTCTCAGTTACCAGTGCTCTACGCTATAAAGTTCAATAGCAGATGAGTGGAGATAAATGGAAACAGCCCAATCTATTTAAAAATACATACTTTTAAAGTTGATTGTATTGTATAGTTAATAAATAATAGTGATCATGTTTTGTTTGCTGTGCTGTGTTTATAACCTATAGCGGCTATTAATTTATTACGTAAGACCATTTATGGGCTCACCCATAAACATATATATGTATGTAGGGTAGTTATATTGATCTGGGCCCCGGCGTCCCACATAGATAGATCTACTGGGATGGGGTCCGTCAAAATTTATTTATTCTTACGCCGGGAAAGGGGATGATAAAGTGGTCAAAATAGTCTTACGTTAACGAACAGCCCCTTAGTGACGTTTATTATTATTATTATTGATTACAGGCCCTTATCTCGCCTTAACAAGCCTAAGATGTAGTGGTCTGGCTCCGTCATGTCCCGTAACTTTCAGAGTGCGTATACTGCAGCAGTTAATTCCATACCTTACCAGTACGCACAAGAAAATATGACGACAATAGCTTCGTGCGAATAGTGAAAACTAGCTTTTGCCAGCGACTCCGTTCGCGTGGGACTCGTTTATTTCCATACAAATTTCCACCCCTTTGAGATGATTTACGGAATAAAAACTATCATTATCCTTCACTAGGATCACAAACTTCCTCTATAACAAATTCCGTCTAAATCGGTTCAGGGATTTAAGCGTGAAGAACAGACAGAGTTACTTTCGCATTTAAAATATTAATAGTGAGGATGTAAGGCTAAAGTCAATCCCCGTGACTGGTCGGCCGATAAAACGGTGATAATAATGGAATTAAGTCCTCTGCGTCACCGGGATGCCATGGCGACGTAACCCTTACATTAAGACGTCACCAAACTGTCGCCAGGTTGGTGAGCTACCATATACCATACATCTCATGAATTGTTTGACTACCATAGACGGCGACGTCGACATGGCGACCCAATCAGGGAAATGCCTAGGTCGTGCAGTTCAAATAAAAAATAACATCTGCAGTTGAATCTATCTGAATAGTGCTTGTCATAGAGTCAATCGAGTGTTATAATTATAAACACACAAATAAGTGAGCTGAGACTGAACTTAATCAGGCGTATGAATCAGTGGTGTGGAAATTGCGGTGTTTGTATCAACGTACCATGTTCCATCCCGATTTGGGCTGTGTCATTGAAAAACACAAGTATATTTAGTTTTTCCTTTATCAGCAAACGTATTAAAAAGACATTCTAAAATAATATGAAACTGGGTTACGGCAGATGAGTGAAACATTATGAAGTAGATCGAAAAACAACAGTCCGAAGAATACCGTCATCACACATGAATGAAATATTTAAAAGGTAAGGTTTACCAAAAAATCAACAATAGAGAAGCCAATTACTTGACAATAATTATAGAAGATAAGGGCTCAGAGTAAGTTCTTAAGGTCCCGCGCAGACCTAGTGCGGTCACCGGAGTTCTGCCTTCTTTCTCTCTCTTAATCTCAGTATACTCACAAGCATACTCCGGCGCGATGAGATGCATATTCCGCATGTTCTCCCGACAGGTCTTCACGTGATGATGAATCGCATCTGGAGCTACGGAGCCGATCTTCACCAGCCCGTTGTGCTGGATGAAGATGGTGTCGCACGTGAGGTTCCCGTGGACTATGGGGGGCACGCAGCCGTGGAGGTAGCTGGGGATGAAGGTTTCTTGTGTCAACCGGAAAATAAATTTCAATCTGACACGTCAGGCTGTTAATGCTAGTGCTCGTGTGACCAATACTTCAAAAGACACGACAAAATTTTGCCAAATAAATAAATATAAATATTAGGGGGGCAATTTTTTACTCAAATCGAACTAGTCCCATAGTGAGCTCAATAAGGCTCGTGTTATGTGTGTAGAAGACGATATTTAATGGATATATACTTAAATACATAGAAAACATCCAAGTCTCAGGAACAAATGTTTCTACTCACCACAAAAACAAACGCCCTTACCGGGCTTCGAACCCGGGACCAACTAGCTAAACAGGCCGACTACTACTGACTAGATTTTGTTGTCTGTTGTGAATTTTGCGTCTGCCCTATACTATAAGTATATACGTACACAATTTTCGCACCTATGGAAGTACCTAACACCTAACCATAGCATTTAGGTCTTTCGCAAATGCAAAAGACGACGCTGATGAATGTTGACGGACAAGAAATAATGGATGGGCGATAAGCTCTCTACTTCTGAATGTTTCCTGGGACAGGCAAAGTTTCTCTCAGGATGCTTTCCGCAAAGCTAACAATCCATCCTAATTTCCAAAAGGATTTAATAACTAACCTCACTAAAACTGTATAAGGATAGGATCAGAGATAAAACTTAATGAAGAGATAAATTGGAGTATTGGTCAGTGATAACTGTAGTTAGGTGTGCAATGGAAGCGATGATAAATTTTGCAAATAAAACACTCTGATGCGAAACTGTCATTGACGTATCGCGAGCATAGCCAATTAGATTTTGGAAAAAGCAAGGCAGCCAAATCTCGTTTCATATGCCTGCTGTTGTCCACAGACCCAAAAAGTCACATAATCAGAGTAATTTCGATTAAATTTGAGAACATTTAGAAACAAACCCATTAAGGCTCAACGCATACGTCAGATACCCGAAGTGGGCACCATTTGAGGGCTGTCATCGGGCCTACGAATGGAACGATTTAGACCATTGCGATTGAGCCCAAAACCCTTTCGGAAACCTTCCTGGTATGATTTTTCTGGTCAACATAGGCATGTTTCTTAAAATGTTTACTCACCTTAGGGCAGACAATATCTGCGTACACCACCTCTTCCAGGCTTGCAGTGGGAGCCGTTTGACATTTCTTTTTGTCCTTTTCAGGAACTGTTTGAGGGAGCCACACGACATGTATTCCGTTATGAATATCACCTGAAATGAAAGATAATAATTATTTGATAAAAAAAAATTCTAAGAGGAGTGATTAGTGGTATATACGTGGTACATATATTATAAACTCGTATCTATGAAAAAGTACAGACAGATAACATTTAGTGAGCCTAACCTAACCTTATTTGTGATCTTCGCTAATGCATTACCTTGTTAAGAATTTCAACAAGATGGCATTGTGCTGCCCAACGTCCTCACAAAGTCTCCTGAAATTCATCGTCTCTTTTTTACTGGGAAGAAACTCTGTTATGGATGGATACCTCCGCACCGCAGGGACAGCGCGAAGGTTGTGTCAGACTCAATGATCCTCCTCGACGCATTTCCGACTACTCTGGAATCTCCTACAGAACGCACCGCTACTCGTAATACGGCTAGCTTAGCGGTCCACGAAACTTACTGTCAGGTGGAATAATATAAGTACATGGGAACTCGGGTACTCGGTCGACTTTCAGAACACTATCCAATGAAACTGCTATACTTACTCTAGGCTTATCATTATGTGTGTCCGTCCAATACCGGTGAAACTTGACTATATTCGGGTGCTCGAGCCTCGTGAGGTTGTCGAAGACCATCTGTATCTTGTCCTCCTGCGCCTTGAAGTTCTTCCTCTCTGAGAACTGGACTTCGTTCCAGACCACCTCCACGCCTTCTTCTGTGTCCATGGCGAGGTGTGCGCAGTCGATGCCGGGTACATCTCGCTGTTCGACCTGAAAGAAAGAAAGAGAAAGTTAGACATCATCAGGCAGACAGGCTGTTCTTCTTACCATTTCGGCTAAAATCGGTTCTCACGCACCCCAGGGGTTTAATCCACCCGACCGCGGCTGACCGCCGGAGAGTGACAACATTGTTCGCGAAGAGGTTGACACACAAAAGAGACATCACTAACTAGACAACAGAGGACGGGCTATGCGGTAAAGCGGGATAGTATGCGGTGTTTTCTAGATGTCAAACATTGGTTTTGTACAATAGAAAACCAAGCGCAAAAAAATATTAATAATTCTGTGACCTCACTCGCAAATAAAGTGGCATTAGTGATACAGGTGTTTCTTGGTTTTAACTTAGGTCCCGTCTTTAAGCCAGCGCTATGGCAGTAGTAATCAAACTCAGTTGCGAAAACCTAACAATAATTAACTCTAATTGTTCCTTTTCGTTCCGGTGACTCAAGCAGCAAGGACGCGAAGACGTTCGCCACGTGCCCGGGAGGGAGGGCCGATCAGGCTCATCGTGACAGCTCGTAAAATAATAAACTCGTATGGAGTTTTTAAACTCAATTGGCGAACAATGTTCTCGCTTATTCTTGGGCTGAGAATATTCCTGTCACGCGAAAGCACAAGTCACAATTGGGAGGCTATGGCATTTTATATCGTGCCGTGTCTTGTTAAAATTATATGCACTTCGTAATTTGAAATTCCGACGTCAAGAACCTCATTAGCGTGATTTACAATTTCTGAATCGAATTAATTCAGTACCCTGACTGCCTTAATTCACAACAACCTAATCACGTAACATTTGTTATTCAAGGTCTTGTGGAACCCATCTCATCAGCATTATTCGGGCACGCGAGTTGCGTCAATCTTTAAATTGCCGATAGGGCAATCATTCAATTGCGGCTATTTCTAACATCCTTCGAAAAAGGACTTATCCGACATGGTTGGCCAAAAGGGGCATTTCACGAAAAATGTCGCTTACGTGACGCTTTTCTTTTACAGTGGATTTATGTGTATTGAACCTGTATGCGTGTTAGATGAGAGTAACACACTATCTGGGCGTTCAGTTAAAGATTGGTTTAACTCTACCACTTCTGATAACGCTAGCAGTCAATTTTTGTTTTGAGAACATTTAATGACAGACCTAAAACTTTATTCATTTAAACATCATATTCTAAATTTAGTTAACCTTCATTGCAGCTGTTGTTGTAAGTCTTTGGAAATCAATTAACATTTTAATATATTAGTTTACTAAGGTAACTGCGTTAGGTAACCGACATTCTCTTGTATCTCCCTATATGGCATTTTGGAGCTCGAGTAGTGACTGGGAAACATCGTATGCAGACCGGGATTGGTTGAATAACTTGAGGGGGAGTCGGTCTTTGTCGTTAGGTTTTGATTAGTTAATTGAGAACAAGATTGGACAAAGGTACGAGGCGACAGCAAAACCGCTTGCAGTTTCGGTTTGTCGAATGAAGTTTTAAAGCTTTATTTATCACTCTCATTTATGAGAGGCCCGTGCCCGGCGGCAGTGGAAAATATAGTCATGAGAAAATTAACTGTATTTTTTATCTCACGATGGCGAGTTGATCATACACTGAAAAAAAAAGGATAGCTCAACTAGTTTGGCTACTTGAGAAATAGCCAAATTTTGCTTAGTAGTAACCAAAATTATGCTAGTTTTCAACAACTAATTTGGTTACTAGTAAACTCTCAGTTTGCCTGTCCTCCGATTTAGTTACTAGCAGCTAACATTTGGGCTACTGTTAAAAAATCTTTTTTTTCCGTGCCTATACTTGTGTGCGCCTGCAAAATCCAGATGCTTACATTTTCAGTGTCAGTGGGCCGAGTAGCGAGTACCTTTACAAAACAAGGACCTCTTCATCGTATGATAAGTAACTTGCCATGATTCACACACAGTGTCCTGAGTATTAGCAAAGTGAAACCTCTATTCAAGTAAGGGAAGAGATAAGTTCGCCTTTGCACAGATTGATATAACCGAATTTGTCTGTATTTTTAACAGACTTCAAAAAAGCAGGAGGTTCTCAATTCGACTGTATTTTTTTTATGTTTGTAACCTCAGAACTTTCGACTGGGTGAACGTGTTATGATATGATGATTTTTTTAAATTGAAATCCGGAGCTTCCCCTGTGGACTCATTTCAATTTGGTCCAGTTCTTACAATGTCATCTATGAGAAAACCATATGAGTCTTAAATTTGCATTAAGTATGTGCACGACAATTCGATGAAAAACGACTTCAAACTAGTTAGGTTGAAGTCGTTTTTTATTTTGTTAAAGTTTTCGATTATTTATTGGTGTTTCAGGTTTAAGAACATTTATTCTCAAAAAGAAGTTATTACATCTTCACTTATATGAGAATTACATTTTATAAGTATCACTAATTATTACTAATTTAACTTGGTGTTTTGTGTCATCATCCTCCTAGCGTTATTCCCAGTACAGTTGCATCCTGAAGGATGCCTGGGGTCCGCTACCTAATCCCGAGAATTGGCGTAGGCACTAGTTTTTACGGAAGCGACTGCCATCTGAACTTCCAACCCGAGGGGGAAATTAGAACTTATTGGGATTAATTAGGACCCGGGTATGTCCTAAAACTACGACCAAGACCACCGGGGGATGGGCAGCAGCATCCCTGGAGTGCGGTGGAGATACTGCGATCGCCAACCCGCATGCCAAGCGTGGCGATTATGGCAAAACCCCCCGTGAATTTGGGGGAGGCCTATGTCCAGCAGTGGACGTCCTTTGGCTGATATGGTGGTGGTGGTGGTGGGATTAATTAGGCTTGTCAAGTGAGTGGGCAACTTGACTGTTAGAAGTTCTCAAGCCGCCTTAAATCCTCCTCGCCTCCGCCTCTAACTTGGCTTAACGACTGCTATCATAGACAGCAACTGGGATGAACGGCTTAGCGTGCCTTCCAAAGCACGGGAGCGCTCAGTTAGTAACCACTCAAAGCGGTACCCCATCCAAGGACTGACCTCGCCCGACATTGCTAAACCTCGCATACCGCACGCGGTACGAACGCGAAGGGCCCTCTCTTATTTGTGTTTTGTGTACCATAAAATATTTTTACAGTACATATGGTGCTATTTACCGCACGAGTGCGGTAATCGGCAGATTACGTGCATATGTCGAAACTTTAAAGAGCCATATGTACTGTAAAACGTTGTACAATACACGTGCGAACAGGTAATTCGCAACTCGTGTCGATTTAAAACACTCCCTTCGGTCGTGTTTCAATTTATCACCACTCGTTGCGAATTTCCTGTTCTCTGCACTTGTATCGTAATGTACTAATATTTAATACATTTAAGTCATCCCAATTAGCCACACACACAGCCAGATTGATTGCTAGCAAGTAATATAAGAAGAAGAAGAAGAAGAAGAAGAAAATTTATTTTGCTAGCCATTACACTGGTATACTTAAACTAAACTTAGAGACTAAAGTAAAAAGTAAAATGGTCGCAAAAATGGCATCCACTCAGCATATGTCACGCCGCCGATTGAGCGCCGCGACGCTGATCTTCCGTGGACCCAGAGTGGAAAAATCTTCACACTTCGACATATACTTAACCAAATTATTAGCCATAAAAAAACTAACTTATTATATTTGCTTACTTACTTCAAAAGCACGCGAAGATTTAAGACGGGTTTGACTTGAATCAACTTTCACCGAGATCTTGACACTGGCGATCATCGCCCGTCAATCATTGGGTAACGATCGCGTGTGAGAGCGCTGGCTGGATCGTAATTGATTTATTATACATGTAGTGCAAAAACTGTGTTCAGTTTTTTTTTAATAACTCCTACATAGGTATGATACGGGAACGACTCATGTCGCTATAAAGACTAACAATGGACTTTTTCTACAGAGCAAATTTTAGCTAAACATATTTTTGCTCTACTCAGGGAAAAAAATATATCCGAAGATCAGTCTATATTTATTCCTATTCTCGTCAGAACGGCGTTTTAAAGAACGTGATACTTTTCATGGTATGCCCTTAACTGGTTTTTAGTCATGAAAAACTGCACATCCCCAGTATGTTCTGCAGATTGGAATGGTTCTTGTTGACTTACCTGACGGCAAGTGGACTCTAAGATTCATTGACATACTTACTAAAGGGTGCGAACGTAACATGTAACAAGACCCTTTTATCGACCAAGTCGATAGGGAACTTGACCCGTTTTTAACAGACTCCCATAGTCAGCGGTTTTCGTCTTTTTTAATCAATACTAGACAAACATGAATTTCAGGACCCGAAAAAAGGATTTAAGTATATTTGAACATAGCCTGCGCTCTTGGATCTCAACGAGATGATATCACGTTTCTTTGGCAAGTTCTATACCATTTTAATGACTTGAAGGATTTGAGCATGTGAGTTACACTTAAATTTATCCAAATTGTAGGAGTTCTACGCGGCAGCATTTCTCTACAGTGGAAATATTAAAATAGTTTTTCGTATTTATGTTTTGTCAATGAGAAAAAATGGGAAATGGGATAAACGGGACCTCTCTTTGGGGCACAGAAAACTCAAGATAAAAAACGATATATGTATACCTCTAATGTTATTCCAACCACAAACAATGCCTTGAAATTACCGCCTCCATTCTCGCTTTAACAAATAATTAAGGCAAAGAAAAAAGATGCATAATCCTTTCCCTAGGTCATTAAAATGAAGGTACGACTTTACAGCCGTGTACCAAGTCACTGCTGAGTCCAGACAAAAAACGACAGTTTAAAATAAGAGTCATGGTTCAAAATGGAATGGCAATATTAATGCGGCAAGTAATTAAGGCGGTTAATTAGCGCGCTGTAATCTAATTAGGTACGTTGATTTTGGCTTTTAACGTGTTTAGTGTTTTTTTATAAGTGTGTTGAGAATCTACTCCGTTTGTAGTTGCATTAAGAGGTCTTTACACATATTTAAATATTTGAACTCAAAGTAAGACATATGACTATTCCAATGCTATTATTAAAGTCTTAGATAGCACGGAGCCATTTTTAACTTTTCTTTTGTGTGGTAGAATTTATGATGAAAAACAAAAAAACATGCATAATGTATATCAGTCAGCAATAGTATTGAACTAGAAAGTAACGAAGAGAAAACATTGATAAGCGTTTTTAATTGTTAAGGACCTTTAAAACATTGATTTTCAACTCGACATTATTTTATTACGAGGGCTGCCTTTTAAGTTCTGTCGTTTGCAAACCTCCCGTGATTGCATAAAAAAGAACTAGTGTCAACTTAAAATATTTGAATTTAGAATTCGAAACAAAAGAATGACTCGAAATCGGCCCAACCGTTTAAGTACAGCGTTCGTTCAAAGTTGACAAGTCAGTTGTGAAAATGGAAATTTCGAAGGAAAATTTACGTGCGATAATTTTACAACTTCAAAAGGGGCTTAACGCGATTTCAGAGCTTCGATGAGTTGACCACGGTTTTCAATGATAAATCATTGTTGATTGTTCTCATCTTTGGGCAGGGGCACCACAGTACCAGCTTCTCCCTCTGGACCGCATCCAACGGAGAGCGACTCGAATTGTCGGCTGCCAGCGGGTTTCGGAACGGCTTGACTCCTTGGCGCTGCGTAGAAATGTAGCCTCGCTCTGCATTTTCTACCGCATGTATTACGGGGAGTGCTCCGAGGAATTGTTCGGATTAATCCCTGCCGCTTCCTTCCGCCATCGCCCAACGCGACAAAATTTCCATCCTCACCACTTAGATGGTTGGCAGTCCTCAACTGTGCGTTTCTCCAGAAATTTCTTGCCTCGCACAGCTAAACTGTGGAATGAACTGTCGCCTGCGGTATTTCCGGACCGATTCGACCTTCAAACCTTCAAGAAAAGAGCGTACTCCCATCTTAAAGGCCGGCAACGCACTTACAACCCCTCTGGTGTTGCGAGTGTCCATGGGCGGCGCTAATCGCTTACCATCAGGCGATTCGTCTGCTCGTTTGCCACCTATGTCATAAAAAAAAAGCACCATGCCTCCGGACTGTGGAACGCTGGTATTTAGAATTTCAACGTGGTTGCTCTAGTCTTGGTGATAGACATCGTGAAGGTCGACCAAAAACAGCCGTAACCCAGGAGAACATTGATGCTGTACGGCAACTGATCGTCGAAGATCGCCATGCGACATACCGTGAGATGGAAGCTTCCTGAAGTATTTCAGGGACCAGTGTTCACAGTATTTTGCATGATCACTTAGGCGTTAAAAAGTTGATCTCACGCTGGATACCACATTTACTCAGTAAAGGCCAAAAAACGGCTCGCGTTCGATGGTGTCGCAAAACTTTGCGGCAATTCAACCGAGGAAACTCGGAACATGTTTACGACATTATCAGTGGTGACGAATCTTGGATATATGCCTACGATCCCGATTCTAAACAGCAGTCGACTGTTCGGCTGTTCCAAGATGAGCCAAAACCGACCAAAGTAATACGCTCACGGAGCACTTCGAAAAAAATGGTCGCCACGTTTGTGGCGAAAAGTGGCCACGTTGCCACCATCGTGCTCGAGGATCGTAAAACGGTTAATGCTGTATACCACTGTCTGTTTACCAGAAGTCATCGGCGAGTTTCGAAAAAATAACCCAAGGCGTCGTATAAGACTGCACCACGATAATGCGAGCTCGCACACAGCCCGGCAAACAATTGCGTTTTTAAAAGAGCAAAACGTCGAAATTCTGGAACACCCGCCGTACAGTCCATACTTAAGCCCTAACGATTTTTTTACTATTCCAAAAATCAAGCAACGACTTCGTGGTCAACGGTACCAGACGCCTGAAGAAGCGGTTGAGGCATACAAAACGGCCATTTTGGAGACCCCGACTTCGGATTGGAATAAGTGTTTCGAAAATTGGTTCGATCGAATGAAAAAGTGTATTACATATCACGGTGATTACTTTGAAAAACAATAAATACCATTTAACACTTAAATTGTCTTTAGTTTTTCCAAACGACACAACTTAAAAGGCAGCCCTCGTGCGCTGCTCGTTCTTTCTTCTATATATCAATTAAATCGGCAGGAATAAGCTGTTCCATCGATATTTATTTATTTACTTAATACACACACATGTCCGACTTACAGTGGGTATACCAAACGCCAGGACATGGAAAAAATACAAAGTAATAAAAACAATTTAGGTACAAGTAAATTTTTAACAAAAAAACACCGACTCCAAACTTTGCCAGACCCCATCCTCCTGCTATATAATTTGAGTTCCTTCGATGTAGCCATACTTACCCCATCCTCTTGGTATATAATTTGAGGAGTTCCCTCGATTTTTTCATGATTCCGTCATCAGATCCAGACTTGGTGACAATGGGACCAACTAGAAAACACACCCTTTCAACCAAAAAGAATTTTTGAAATCGGTCCACTAGTCTCCGAGTAATCGGTGAACATACAAAAAAAAATATATTCCGACGAATTGAGAACCTCCTCCTTTTTTGAAGTTGGAAAAAAAAATAGTTATGGATTAACAAATAATAATAATCATGTAGTTACATTAAGTTACGTATATACTTACTATAGGCCCACAGTCTATATTAAACATCCCTACGCGGCGCGCGGCGCAGTTCAAGAGAGAGATGTCAAGGGATAGTAAAGTAGTAAGTAACGGGCGCGGGGCGGCAGTTAATTGCTCCGCTTCCCCGTCCGCTATATCCTTGGACGTCTAGAATCTAATTTTAACTTACGTGGGTTAATATCAATTTGATAACAAACTTCAAATTAAGACGACTTCGGAACAAACTTCCGAGGTGTGGTGGTTTTCACTATCAATGCATGTAAGTCTTTCTTAAAGTACAAAGATCGAACTAATGTTAACTCACGAATGCTTATTATTACGAGTATGTTTAGTTTGGAGTTGGGTTTGGCATTATGTTGTGTGGATAGGTACTGTATAAGAAAATATTTTACAGCCTTGGCCAGAAGTATAATAAGCACCCCTTATTTTTCTTTGTAACATATAAATAAACTATGTTTATTTTAATTACAAAACTACACATTCACGCAAAATAGAATAATGTATATAAACATCTAGAAACCTTTAGCAGATATAATTTCGAAGTAGCAATTTATCCTAGAAAACTGAACTCTAAAAATAATCGGGTTCGCAATAAAAGGACCAAATGCCTTTTTTTAAGTGTAATTATTTTTAACGTCAATAAATAGCTAGTGTTATTGAAAAATATTACAATTTTCTATAATAAAAGATATAGAATGCTTTATTCAAAGTTTTACTTTTATATGAAAAACGCGGGAGTGCTTAATACTTCTGGCCAAGCATCTGTAGATATAAAAAATTTTAGGCGACAGATGTATTTCGTTTCAAATCGTACGCTTTAACCGATCATGCTCACATTTTGCATGTCGATAGGTATAATTAAAATCGGACATACAACGGCGGAATTATCACCGAAAAACGGAATTTCCCTATATAAGGGTCCGCTTAAAGAGCGTAAATAATCCTAACATTTGGCGTCGTACTAGTTTTGCTATCTTCTGTGACCTTCCAACCCAGATATTACAGATTTATGTTATGCAAATTACTGAAACGAGTGAATAATTAATTGAATAATGATTATTAAATTCAATTGCATTGGGATCTCGTAACGTTACATTACAACTATATTATAAGTGGCATCTGTGAAAAGTGACGATTAATTCGGTGAACTGAAAAGTAAACGATGTGCGTAATGGCGCAAGTCGCTTGGCACTATTTTCTGCACATCGCCAGTGTCATAATCATCAACATCCTGGCCATTTCGACTATGGCGACTGGGAAGAAGAAGAAACGCTAGTGAGTGTCGTTCGTGAGCTCTCAACTCTCAGGTGACTGACATAGCCAGTCTTCGCAGTGAATGTGGGAGCACACTCCTTACAGTTAAGCTTAGCATCACCCCTCCGACATAATTGTAGTAGATGGCCATAGGCAGTCGGGCCTTCAATTCTTTCAAAATCGCCAGTGTTATCAGTTTTGCAACTGACTGTACATCGTTCATACAAATGGAAACTATCGAAAATACATATATCGCTACCGAGCGGCACCGTCAAAGAAAATATCTCTCAGAAATAACGTCCAAGTTACTTCAGAAAACAGTTTTTCATTGAGTGACGTGATGTCTGCACAGCAGTCCCCAATAAAAGTTCACCACCACGAAGGACGTCCACTGCTGGATATAGGCCTCCCCCAATTCATGGGGGGTAATATAATCGCAACGCTTGGCGTTCGCAGTATCCCCACCGCACTCCAGGGATGGTGCCCATCCCCCGGTGGTCTTGGTCGTAGTATTAGGACATATCCGGGTCCCAAAAGTTCACACTGTGACGGAAACTTATCAGAATCTATTATGTAAGGACATTACTCGGTATTCCGGTAAGGTACGTCACACGAGATATTTTTAAACGTACGACAGACGTTCCGGTTTGCAAATATTTACGCGACCGAGGTCGATGTGACGCGTACCGACATCATAAAAAAGATTGCAACTTTAAATTTAAAATTCAGGGAAATACCGACTCTATAGACGCCATCATAAGACATAAATTGGAAGTGCGTGTAGGATGGAATGTTTTCTTAGGTCAAGAATTATAATATCTAGAACTCGTTCCCGCAGTGGAAAATAGTCCGTATATTTGTATTAAAACCTGCTCTAGGATGTTTAGACGGGTCAGGACTAACATTTTAATAAACATGTCATACTTCTCCGACGTTTAAAATTAAAATGTAAGTACCTAAGCATAAAACTTTTTCTAAGTAAAAGTGTAAGCTGACAAATTATATTATTATTTTTTGAACATTTCTCGCTTACTATAGGTAATCAGAAGAAAATATCTGCCTAAAGACAATAGTGTCATTATGCACTATTTCCCATAACCCATAGAGGTTCGATCGCAAGTTACTGAAATACCTATAATTTGAACCGGGCCAGGCTTACATCGGGTCGCTTGAAACGATGCACTTGGTTAGCGCAGAGAAAAACAAAGAATATTCGCTGAAAATGGCTTAATGTCTACTCGCAAGGTCTCAAAAGGTTAGTTAACATTTTCCCATTATTTACCGAACCTATTATTGATGTAGAGACAATTGTCAGATCAAAGTCAGCTCAATACACCAAATCCTAAAATAGCCACAATTAGCAGACGACCTTTGAAGAAAACCTTTATTAACAACCCGAAAACTTCACTTTCGAAACTAAACCATTCAGACCGCAGACAAAGAGACAACCAACAGCGAAGATTCAGAAATTCCGAGCATGAAAGTCAAATGGATGAACTGAATGGCTTTCACGAACATATGTCAATTAGTAACTTAATTAGAAAGGCGACGTCTAATAGACAATCATGAATAGAATAATAACCGATATTTTGATAATGAGACCACAGGCTAATTGTCTGTCTTGAATTGTGAAAGAGACAGGCATATCTGGGTCATCCTTTCAGAGAACTCTCAATTGATTCTCAGAAGTCTTGACATTTGTTTCTTGAAACGAAACAGGAGTCCTGGAAGACAGTGTTGAATTTAATAACGCTAGGTATAAGAACGGCTATTTGGAAAGTTGGCACTAGATTCGCTCGGAGCAAACCTGCTGTAACAACAGCAATTTATGAAAGACCAGAGTTTATAAAATATGACTCATGAACGGCTTTCCAGCGGGTAGTTAAATCGTGGAAGTCGTTAGTTTAAGTGGATACTAGACGAAGTGATGTGGAGGCGCACAATTGCATCGTTATTATAGGTTTTATTTTCTTTTATAACGCGCAACAGAAGCAATTCAGTAACGAAAGAAATACATAGCATCGATTTTGAATTATATTATGGGAAGGAAGAGTGTTGTATTCCTAGTAAGGATGGGTCATACAGAGATTTAGATTCAGGTCTTTCTTGGGGGTAGACATATACCAAATTCTAAGAAAATAATTAAAGAGTCAAATTTTTGGTTGCATTAATAAATTAACAAGATGACTTTTTAATCACGCAATATATTAAATTGCGTTATAGCAGCGATGCAGAATCGTGGTTAATTGGACGAACCGTTCGATTGCACCATGACTGCATCACGATTACTTCGATGCATCAGTTGATAGTCATTTTGAGTGCCGCAGTAATGATAAACTTATCTTAAAGGCAGCCCTTTCAAAACAAACTTGACACACAAAGATAGTCCAATTAATTAAATTAAACATGTGTGACGAAATGATAAACACGAAGATTAATACTGCATTCACATTTTCAAGACTGGCGCCAGCAAATTTGGCAGTAGGAACATTGAATAGTTTGCCAAAAACAAAGCTAACCACAGTGTATCTACTTGGCAGCCAAAACAGTAATTTAGATGTTTATACAATAATTTACAGGGTCTCTTAGACTTCGGCCGACGTCCAACCTTTCGAGTATGCATATCATAATTTTGAAAAAAAAAACCGACTTCAATGGTGGAGGCCAGTGAAAGGTTATCATACTTAGATGGTGCACTCTAAGATTCCATACAATGTAATAAAAATGGCTATAACCCCTATATAGTACCCTCAATTCCTCATGGAATCCTCCATCAGAACTCAAGCTTGACAAAAAAATGTGTCTTGAAAACCTAGCTTGCTTGACAAACAAAACGAAGAGAACAAATCACCAAACGTAAACTATGCGTCGTTGAAGAGTTTCATTCTGATCATCATCAGCACTTCCATTTCATCAAATGTCACTTATTTAAATGTAAATGCTTGATTTGTTTATGAAAATTCTAAAATCACTGTATGTATGCCTTTTACATTTGAGGAGTTCCCTCTATTCCTCATGGATCCCATCATCAGAACTCGAGCTTGACAAATGATGTCTCGAAAATCTAACTTCCTTAACAAACACAGCAAAGAGGACAATTCGCCAAACATGAACTATGCGTCGTTAAAGAGTTCCGTTCTGATCATCATCAGCAGTTCCACTTCATCAAATGTCACTTTTTTGAATGAAAATGCTTGATTGTACATGAAAATAGTAAAATCATTATATGTGTGCCTTTCACATTTGAGGAGTTCCCTCGATTCCTCATGGATCCCATCATCAGAACTGCGTTTTGACAAAAACGGGACCAACTTGGATATACTTACAATCACAAAAAGAATTTTCAAAGTCGGTTCAGAAATGACGGAGTTCTGGAGTAACAAACATTATATTTGTATTTTTTTTATATTTGTATATGGGCTAAATGCTCGAAATAAATGATGATTATTATTATTATTATAAAAACAAAACTACATACTAAGATACTAACCGAATTGATAACCTCCTCTTTTGAAATCTTGAAGTCGGTTAAAAAGAGGTTCGCGTAAGTAAAAAATGAACCGACTATTAAAAACTAAATCTTATCAAGATATTGAGTTGCTTTTGTTTTCCTCCCATATTCGACCCATAAGATTGTGCCTTCGCAGGGAGTATTGTGTTCAAAGTTTTCCAAATAATCCTCGTGTCGCTGAACACGAGTAAATTTTGTAAAAAAAAAACGTTTTTCATATTTTTTCAGTGTAAAACTTTAGGCATTCCGATATACATCTTGAAATTACGTCAACAAATTGTGAAGTTACCGAGCAGGCATACCTCGTTACTCGTTCAGATTTAACGTCGGTTTAAACATTTCGTGCGAAAATCAGTTCCCGTGATGAACCCCATAAGCGGGTAAGGTGAAGGTCTTACATAAAATTCCGATCGGCGTTCAGGGCCATTACATTGATCCCATCGAGCTCAGCTCCTGAAGCGATTCAATGTCAAGAACGATTTTATTTCCGTACATCGCTCGCGTCAAACACTACACGTACACGCGTTAGTAATAAGCGATAAATGTATCTCGCCCACGTGAGACGCTCGCTCGAATTAGACGTGGTATTATTAAAACTGAGACATGATAACAATGTGATATAAGACTATCGCGTCAAGACACATTAGACGTTATTCTACGGAGAGAGCTCTGCAGTGACGCGACGCGTCTTCAATGATTAATATACAGTCTATTTATAGTGAAAATCTACGTCAATTTACTTTCGCTATAAATTGAAACAGTCGGCGTAGCGAGATGAGAGATAAGGATGTAAATTATATTAAAGCTGGCAACTGGCAATGTTCAGCCCTTAAATGCTCTATGTTTTGACGTCAAGAAAACAGATGTAGGTACTTACAGCGCGTGATTACCGATTTGTGAAGTACTAAACCGGATTTTAGGGATTTCCGCTATAGGCAGGGGTTTTATGTAAAGAAGAATGTGTCTAAGCGAATGTTCGCTATTTAACTCGAAAATGTCCATTCGGTCTTCTACATTATCTGCCACAGGCAGAGGTTTAAGTTTTTTTGAGAAATTTGATGGTCATATGGGGATGATCAATAGTCATCCTCTGATTACCAAGATACTCATTCATGACGGAGAAACCGGAGGGAGTGAAATCCAAATAATTAGGACAAAGGATTTGGAATCGATATTTTTAAGTACCAGTAGGTACGTACTATCAGCAGTATACGAACTCTATCCAGTACATTACGTCCGGTGTCGTCGACCTGTCCATTGTACATACAAGAGAAAAGATACAAAAGTACAGTCAGGATCATGAACACATTCTAGCACTTTATTGTTTGGAGGTAACCCCGAAAAGTTAATATATATTTTCTAAGAGCATTTAACAGGAGACACCATTAATATATTTACACCGCTGCCAAAGGTTGGAGAAAAATCTGCCAAGTTATTCAAAACTATTAGGTACTTCATTAATCGATTATGCGTCAGTCTCGACATTGTTCTGTGTGTGTGAGGAGCTCGGAGAAAATGCCTTTATGCCCTGTTTTTGGGTGCAAAAATGTTTTAATTTATCAAATTTACAAAAAGATAACAACATTTCACATGTAAATAAGTAAGTATATATTTTCTTAATTATATTTTTCTGCACAATTAACGTTTTATTCAAATCGCAAGTCGAGAATCGATTACAATGTCGATTTAAAAAACATTCGTGCTTGATCATTACGGCTGAGCGCCATTTTGACGTAAAATGTCAATCGTATTTCAGGAAATATGGAATACTGTCGGGAGACAGTAGTCCTTATTCCCTAAAAGTATCTCCTGTCTTAATGCTCTAAGCATAATAATGACGCTGACTGTACACAACGCTCACAATTGCTACCGTCTTTTTCGTTTGCACGACATGCCTGCACTATTCGCGACAATGTTGGCTACTCTCCAAAATTATATACCTAAAAGCCATAAAGACTCGAGACCTTTTTTTACATGCAATAGTAGTACTAATAGCCCAAAATCTTAAGCTCTAAAATAGTCTAAACATACACGTGGGCTTTGGACATTCTGATTTCGGGTAATAAATTTGTCCGGAATATCGAATGCACTTGTACAAACGTTGATCAGGCTTCCAATTTCGACTCTACGGCTAATGTGATTAGATTGAAAGTAATCCCAAGAGTTTCGCCGTCGGTATTGTTTAGTTCGGTTTTCAGTTTTGTGAAACGGTTAGTGCCAATGAGTGCATTTACGTGCGCATTTGTAAACTTTATTGCAATGATGTTAAGGTCTACAAGTGTCTCTGGAGCGATCTTTTTGATGTTCGTTGGCGAAGCGGATGCTGTAACTAACATTACTGTAACTGGGATGTGTAATATTGTCATCAATGTTCTTAATATTTTGCTAATGAAATGTGAAACTTTGAACGCAAAGAGCAACGCTTCATTTTCTTGTGTTAGGTTATTTCTGGCGTTTGATCTACAGTTAGTCATCGCAAGTTTATGAAACAGATAATCCTCACTTAGAAGTCGTGACGATGCAGGTGTCGATTCAACACCTACAAATTTGTCCAATTTTATATTTACTTTTTCCTTTTCTATTCTCTACATAGATGTAAGGATTTTTCTTTGGCCTAGCAATAAATACTAAGAAACGTTGGAAAACAACTCCATAAAATAAAACACCAGAGTCTAATGCAATTTGTAACTTGTAAAAGATAGAGACAACAATGAAGAGAGTATAAATAAATGTCCCATTCTCATCAACTACGGGAAGTTGCGACAAGAATTTATAAGCAAAAGCAAAGGAGTATGTGAATGCGCTACGTTATCCAATTCTCTATAAGACTTTCTTATTGGCTTTTTGAATTCGCATAGCAGGGTGCGAGTTGATTGCAGCATGTAATACTAAAAGGCCATATCCGCCAATTCTCCATAAGTATTTCTTAGTGAGAATAAGGCTTTTTTAATTCGCATCATACCTAGATGCTTGTTCATTGTAATCTACAGTCTTCACAAGTGGCACGTGTATTAGTACATTACTACAGAGGCCGGGACAAAAGGGGTTGCCGGCCGAAGACATATAGACGGCTGAGCGAAGCGAGGCCGGATAGGTCTAAGGCCGGCAACCCCATATTTCCCGCCGAGGTATGTATAGTGCTTTTCTCAAACATGCAATGAAATAAACAACAAAAAAATTAAAGTTTTATTTTTAATACGCATAGTGGCAGAATGTCATGATGCCTGAGCCACAAATTTATGTGGAATGGAATTAAAAAAGAGGACTTTGCCGGCCTTGGCCTGCAAGATTTGTATGAAATTCCATTAACGACCTCTTGTCCTAGCCGCGCCTGAAACGTCATACTTCGCAGCCTATTATAAGGAACATAACATCAATATTTCATTGCATGTTTGAGAAAAAATTATTATATAAGTACATCGACTTCAGATAAAATGACGTTTTCAATGGATGTGATATCTGATATTTATTGGTGAGTATTAATGCCAAGCGTGTTGAATTAGAGCTTGTGTATAATAGAAGTATATTTTATGTTAACTATGATATGATACATGTTACCAAACTATGATACCGTTATCAAAAAAAATCTAGATAATAAGAACATAGACCCAACGACGACCCAGAACAGATATAACTGGAGACGACTGATTAGGAGAGCCGACCCCAAATAAAAATGGGATAAGGCCAGAAGAAGAAGAGATACAATTGTCATTTTAATTATGATAGCGAAATTTAGTTTTTTTATTTTTTATACCACGTCGGTGGCAAACAAGCGTACGGCCCGCCTGATGGTAAGCAGTCACCGCAGCCTATGGACGCCTGCAACTCCAGGGGTGTCACATGCGCGTTGCCGTTACAAGGGATTGCCAAAATTTTACGATTTAAAGTTCTGGTAACTGATTGTAAGTACGTTTCTGCTACCTACGGCCGCTTGCAATTTCAGGGTGTCAAATTATCAAAGATTCAGGAGTTCTGTGTGTACTCATCAGCTCACTGCTAGGTAAGTGCTAAGGAGTTTCGGCGTGAAGCGAAATTATCTATATTTAACTCGCAAGAACAGAAGAGACAAATTATAATCTCAATCTGCGTATGACTCTCACGTGACTGCGGCAACGCTTGTTATGTGATATACTGAAAAAGGACATAAAACACACGCAGACGAGACTTTGTAGGAAGCTTTGACAAATTTATTACATTTTGTCGTATATGTTCGGGAGTGTTTATTCGCTGTCTTGCTGTGTTACAGCTCATAAAATGAGCATAAAACAATCACGCAGGCGAATAAAACCGACTAATTTATATGACGAAATTATAATTATTTCGATGAAACCCGAAACTTAAGTTTCTCTTCTTATTGTTATCTCAAGTATCAGATTAATTATTTTCAGTAGAAATCTACAATAACACAAGATTCCAAGGTCTAGCCCACAAGCGTGTTATAAGGCGTAACTGTGAAGCCAAGTGGATACTGATGATACCTACGGTCTCTCAGTCTCAATTCATGTGCCACGCAAATGGGGACGCTAATGCCGATCCTGG
Organism: Notocelia uddmanniana; assembly: GCA_905163555.1. Lineage (NCBI taxonomy): Eukaryota > Metazoa > Arthropoda > Insecta > Lepidoptera > Tortricidae > Notocelia > Notocelia uddmanniana. The sequence goes on from LR991060.1 coordinate 27,447,803, forward strand.
ATTTGCTCTATGAGAGGCTTTGAACCTCGCGTACTAACGCTGTTTGAATCATCTGTCAAGACGAACGACGCCAGATGATGACGAGGTATGCAAGTTGGTAAAATTATTTTGTCAATCTGACCTGTAAATCAGCCTCTGGCTGCGCTTTTGTTACTGAACTTACATTGTCAACTATATCATCAATATTGGAAAAATAGAGCCCAGATACGCAACACGACACCGATCTGAGTGACGCAAACAAGAATATCGTGTTGCGACCACACAAAGGACTGTTTACTCAATTATGATTCAATTCGCGACATGGCAACCCGTCTGGAAATAGCCTGGATACTTGGGTAGTCAGCTCTCTGGAATTGAGTACGGTTAGAACTTTGTTTCCAATTATAGAACTTGGTATTTTGTATGTGGGTAGATAGACTGCGTGAGAGACGCGATACGCTATATACAGGGTGTTCGACAGATGGATGGACATACGTGAACTGGAGATAAATGAGGTTGAGCCCAAAGATTTTTTATTAGTTTTTTTTTAATTATCTGTTTTCAAATAACTGAATTTATAAGATTCTGGAATTAATCTAGATTTAAATAAAATAAATAATTTGGAGACTATATATTTTTTTCAAAAAGAAAAGTAAAAACAATATAAAAAAGAATCTTTGGGCCATTTTTTTTTCTTTCCTAATGCGAACAGCTAAGGACTGGAATTTGCTGCCGCCGTCTGTATTTCCTGATACATACAATCTGGGTCTCTTCAAGACAAGAGTAAATAGGCTATTGCTGAACCAGCGAGCAACATCTTAGGCCTTGTCATCGCTTTCCATCAGGTGAGACCAAGGCCAATCGCTGGTCAGTCTATCATTAAAAAAAATGTGTTTGACATCGTAGCAGATGACCTCATCTATCCCCAATATACGTATATCCATCCATCTGCCGAACATCCTGTACATCGACATTGGGAAACAAGCTTGCGGTCTGCCTGATGGCATACTTACCATGCAGACACCGTGACCTACGGACGCTTGCGACTCTAGAAGAATCAACAGCGACCTTTCCAACGATCCTCGGGAGCTCCGACCTTGCTCACCACCAGAAACACAACACCACATACTTTAAAGAGCAAGTCGGTGTTATTATGGCAGCGATATGAATAGGAAGGATGATGGTGACGCGGTGAGGGGTGATTTGACGTTAGGAAGAAATTATTTTTTACATGCTGCACCGATCCCAAGTATAGAACAAGGGCATGCGAAAAATAATGGTGTGTTGTGTATGTTATGTAGAATTACAAAAGTTTGTACTATCAATATCCTCAAGTCGTTACGACTTCTTTGTGTTAGGGAGATATATCTACGCTAGCCTAAGTCCATTAAAGGGAACTTATTATATCTAATAACATTCAATATGTTATATGTTATATGAACACGATAAGTAAATCATTCACCGAACACTTACCGTGTTCATACAACTTATGGAAGGTCGAAAGTTGGAACACATGTTGGAAGTTTGAATTTTGAATAACGACGAGCTGAATGGAACCGTGGCCTCCCAAGGAATGGAATCTCGTCAAATTGTCATCTAAAGTCAAATGAAAAGAAGCTTCGTACATAACGTAAGTTTGATATATAGTTCCACAGTGAGTCAACAAGGGCATGCGAAAAATAATGGTGTGTTGTGTATGTTATGTTGAATTACAAAAGTTTGTACTATCAATATCCTCAAGTCGTTACGACTTCTTTGTGTTAGGGAGATATATCTACGCTAGCCTAAGTCCATTAAAAGGAACTTATTATATCTAATAACATTCAATATAATGTTATATGAACACGATAAGTAAATCATTCACCGTACACTTACCGTGTTCATACAACTTATGGAAGGTCGAAAGTTGGAACACATGTTGGAAGTTTGAATTTTGAATAACGACGAGCTGAATGGAACCGTGGCCTCCCAAGGAATGGAATCTCGTCAAATTGTCATCTAAAGTCAAATGAAAAGAAGCTTCGTACATAACGTAAGTTTGATATATAGTTCCACAGTGAGTCAACAAGGGCATGCGAAAAATAATGGTGTGTTGTGTATGTTATGTTGAATTACAAAAGTTTGTACTATCAATATCCTCAAGTCGTTACGACTTCTTTGTGTTAGGGAGATATATCTACGCTAGCCTAAGTCCATTAAAAGGAACTTATTATATCTAATAACATTCAATATAATGTTATATGAACACGATAAGTAAATCATTCACCGTACACTTACCGTGTTCATACAACTTATGGAAGGTCGGAAGTTGGAACACATGTTGGAAGTTTGAATTTTGAATAACGACGAGCTGAATGGAACCGTGGCCTCCCAAGGAATGGAATCTCGTCAAATTGTCATCTAAAGTCAAATGACAAGAAGCTTCGTACATAACGTAAGTTTGATATACAGGGTGGCCCATTCAAATCGGTCAGTATGGGAAAGTCTAAAACTATAAGACATACGAAGATTTGTTCTTAGGAACCATGTCACCGATTTTACAAGTAGAGAGGTACAAACAACCATAGAGACAATTTTACATGCCTGAACTTGTTGAATATTGTAACGGTGGTCACTTTGAACACCTACTATGATAAATTAAAGTATGTGAAAAAAATGCATTTTATTCATTTTAGACATTATGTTTCTTAGAGACATTTACTGCTTAAGACCTACACAAACGATATCTGAATAGAAATAGTGTAAGTTTATTTTTTCAAAACAACCGGGTTCGATTCCCTAGCTGGGTACAGTGTTTTTTTTCAAATGTATGAATGCAGTTTTTCTTTTTATCAAAATCGGTGACATGGTTCCTAAGAACAAATCTTCGTACACGGAAAGAAATGATTTAGCTGTGGTAGCTAAGCACGCTTTGCTGAAATTTCCTTTGCTGCTGTATACAATTTCTTATCTACTGTAACAAAGCCTTGTCTATAGCAACTAAAACCAGTTAGCTACCCTTGATAACGATATTTAGCTAAAAGAATTTTAAATAATTTGCTACCGCTGCTAATTGATTAACAACTATAACTAATTTATTTATCCGTACCAACAAAATTGTATTCGTCATTGTTGTTAGCTGGGACTGCTAATAATGTTTTGTTGTAGTGGACAAGAACTTCGTTACTATTGCTAATTGTACATGTATAAGGCAGCAAAAACAAATGTTTGTTGCATTTGATAAAAATATTTTGCAATCACTAACAACAGTTTTGCAACAGCTGCTAATTTTATTTTCATACTCATCTACTAATATATCCTTCGCCAGTCTTGCTAATAATCATAGTAACATCAATAAATTACCTAGGCAATAGAGAAAAATAATATATAAGCAGTAGTAGCAAATCAGGTTTATGTGAGGCTGCTAAGAACATTTTGTAGCTGTAACTAACTTTTTTACAAATTTTATCACATATTATTTGCTGCAGATGCTAAATAAAAATTCGCCGATGTTGCTAAATATGTTTGCCAAACCAGCGAATTACCTATGCAATTAACAGTAATAATATATTAGCTGTAGTAGCAAATCAGACTTGGGTGAGGCTGCTAAGAACATTTTGTAGCTGTGACTATTTTTTTCAAAAACTTTAACTAATATTCTTTGCTGAAACAGCTAAGTCAAAATTCGCCGACGTTGCTAAAAATCTTTGTCACACCACCGAATTTCCTATGCAAATGACAGCAATAATATATTAGCTGTAGTAGCAAATCAGACTTAGGTGAGGCTGCTAAGAACATTTTGTAGCTGTGACTAACTTTTTCATAAAGTTTAACTAATATTCTTTGCTGCAACAGCTAAGTAAAAATTCGTCGATGTTGCTAAAAATCTTTGTCACACCACCGAATTTCCTATGCAAATAACAGCAATAATATATTCGCTGTAGTAACAAATCAGACTTAGGTGTAGCTGCTAAGAATATTTTCTAGCTGTGACTAACTTTTTCACACACTTTAACAAATATTATTTGCTATAACTGCTAAATAAATATTCGTCGATGTTGCTAAACAATCTTAGCCACACCAACGGTTTTTTATGCAATGAACAGCAATAAACTTAAGCTAATACTTTTTGTTGCAACTCCTAAGCCATTCTTCGCTAATGTCATTAAATATCTTAGTCACACCACCGAATTCTCTATGCCATGAACAGCAATAATATAGTACCAGTATTAGAAAATCCAACTTATGTAAGGCTGCTAAGGATATTTTGTAGCTAAGACTAAATTTTTCACAATTGTTCCTAATATTGTTTGTTGCAACTGTTTAATAATAACTCATTTTTCGTCTGTAGGCTATTTAAATTTTTCCGGTCCTATCGATTACTACGAGTATTACGCGATACCCTAGTACAAAGTCGATCGTTGTTCAATCAAGCCACAAATCCAAGTCTGGTTTAACAGAAACCACTTTAGAACAGAAAAATTGTAGCATTATAATCTATGCATTTTTGAACGACCAAATCATCACGATACATTTCTGCCAGTTAAAGGGCATTTTTCATGAAAGGAAAACCCGTGTAATGATAGACCAGCTTAAAGAAAATCCTCCGCGCAGTCTGATAAATAACCTAGCGACGAAACTACAGTCCTCAATATGAAGATTACAACGTACCTATCTATATAACATAGATTCTGTTGTCATGTGATCGAAAGTATCGCGCGGTAGGTTTGTGTCGGGACTTGTAGGCGTGGGCCGAATGTCAATGGGTCTAGAGACATATTAAAAATGCATAACTCTAACAAAAAATATCTTTTTAAAGCGCTCCGTGATTGCGTGATATTAATATTTTAAATTTAATAACACGCAATCAGATTTCTGAAACAAAAAATGTTTTCAGAAAACCCTCATTATATTAAAACGAGCGATCCAATAATGATAACCCATACGATGGATTTTGCAAAGTAAAAAAAACTGTTTTTCAAGACTTTATTTTACCGTTTTGTCGGCGTGATTATTTTGTTTATAATATATGTTTTTATTATTTGTATACCCACGCTGAAATACAGTTTTTAGTAGTTACGATTTCTGAGCTAAGCCGCGGAGGGACGGACGAACATGGCGAAACTGTGATTCTTTTTCACCACGGAACCCTAAAAATGGTAATAAAATCATTGCAACTGCTCAGCGTATAGCATTTTAGCGAACCGTGCCGGTGGCATAAAAAATGTTTATAAGCTCGAATGTTTTAGTTATGCCAACGAATGTCATATTAGTTGCAGTAGCTAAGATGCATTTTGCTACTACGACGAATTTTTTCGAATTTCACGCGGGAAAAGTAACTTAGCAAGTGTTGCCATAGAGAAACGCCAGGATTTTCTAGTAAAAGACGGGAATTACATTTTATTTAACTGTCTGTGTATAAAAAATCGTGTTAATAATAAAATAATAATAATCATTCAAAAATTAATAATCGACTTTAAGAGAAGGTAAACGAAATAAGCTCTTTATGTGTTTATTTCTTTACAAATTCAAGCCAGTTTCTACATTATAACTTGAAGCAAAGTACCTCCTTTCATTTTTACCCGATTGCGTCGTGAGAAGGGTTATATTTGTCGAGTGTATGTATGTATTTATGTTCGCGTCGACGCAAATTACCGTGGGGGTCGCGCGGTACTTGCGGTGGTGGGGAAGCGGGCGCCACGAGCAGCAAAAACAATAGGCCGGTCTGTGGCCAGAGACCTCCGGGCCGTCCAAGCAGGGGTGTTAAATTTCGCGAAGCCATGGGTATCCACAGGATGAAATCAAATTTGGCTAATTCTGATGCAATTATCCAAATATTACATAACTGTAGCTTAAATAGCAAAAACACAGCAGCTAACTAAAAATCCCAAAATCGTACAATTTTCAACGAATATTCAGGACTTCATATTGGAGCGTTCGTGGCCGTGGCGCCCGCGTACCGCGTGCGGAATGCGGGGTTAAGCAATGTCGAGCGGGGTCAGTCCTTGGATGGGTGACCACTTTGAGTGGTTACTAACTGAGCACTCCTGTGCTTTGGAAAGCACGTTAAGTTGTTGATCCCGGCTGCTGTCTGTGATAGCAGTCGTTAAGCCAAGTTAGAGACCTTCGGGTGGCTTGAGAATTTCTAACAGTCAAGTTGCCCACTCACTTGACAAGCCTAATCCCAATAAGGTCTAGTTTCCCTTTTGGGTTGGAAGGTCAGATTGCAGTCACTCCCGTAAAAACTAGTGCCTACTCCAATTCTTAGGATTAGGCAGCGGACCCCATGCATCCTTCAGAATGTAACTGTACTGGGAATAGCGCTAGAATGATGATGTATGTATGTATAATAATAATTAATATTTATGTATGTACTAGCATTTGCCCGCGGCTTCGCCCGCGTACTAAGCGAAATTTTTAACCGTCTACAAAAAACAGGCGCGTATGTTTGTCCACGATTATCTCGCGTTTGGATGAACCGATTTAGATGCGGTCTCCAGAAAAGTAGTTGTTACATTCTGGGTTTTCGCTATACGAAGTTTGGTCATTGTAATTCATTAACAGATGAACAGATGAAAAGTCAGTATAAATTCTGAGAACCGGTTAACTGTTGAATTTCATTTGATTTTGGCAAAAATAAGGATCGAAAACTATTAGGCCGTAGGGGAAAGGGCCGATGAAATAAAAGCATGTCTTAAATGGCCCTTAGTAAAAGTATCTGTGTACTACAGTAACACCAATAGGTCTGTAAACGACCAAGCAACGCGCAGTGGTCATAAACTCTGGTCCCTTGAAGTACAAAAATACGGCTAATTCAATATCATGTATAACATTTATTTTTCCTACAATTAAATTTATTAGGTAGGTTTTGCCAGTTACCATTGGAGCATCCAAAAAGAAAATTTGGCCTCACTTCCATTTGCACTCCTTACTGTCAGTGCGTCTGTTACAACCAAGTTGCTTTTACTGGACCTATTGAATTGCAATTTGGCACAAACTATCAAGATTAAAGAACGCTCGTGGCCCAACGGCACCCGCCTACCGCGTGCGGTGTGCGAGGTTAAGCAATGTGGGCGCAGGTCAGTTCTTGGATGGGTGACCGCTTTGAGTGGTTACTAACTGACTCTCGAGCTTTGAAAGGCACGCTAAGCCGTTGATCCCGGCTGCAATCGTTAAGCCAAGTTAGAGGCCTTCGAGCGGCTTGCGAACTTTTAACAGTTAAGTTGCCCACTAACTTGACAAAGGGGGGTCGAAGTTGCACCGCGTCCGTAGGGAGTACCCACCGTTACCCTACACATAACGCCTGGGTGGTGCTAAAAGTGCAACAAAAACTGGCAACCGTACTAGTCTTCTCGAAAATCTCACGCATCGTAAATAAATGCCATACGAAAAAAAAATTGGAGGTTGATTCAAATGGACAAAAAAATTTCGAAACCTCTATGTCGTTTTTAAAAGCAAATCCATAGACACCCCACACGCCTATATAGTAATATTAAACTTTTTTGCATACAGGTATGAATGGAGTGCCATATTTTACCTCATATTCGTATTAAGAGACCTCTCGGATGCTCAGATATTGATTTTGAACGAAATCGGGACGAAAATGAAGAAAATCAATATGGCCGCCGCTTTTTTTCAAATTTTACCTCAAATTCGTATAAGGGGACCTCTCGGACGCTCAGATATAGATTTTGAACGAAATCGGGTTGGAAGCGAAGAAAATCAATATGGCTGCCACTTTTTCGAAATTTTACCTCGGATTCATATTAAGAGACCTCTCGGACGCTCAGATATCGATTTTGAAGGAAATCGGGACGGAAATGAAGAAAATAAATATGGCCGCCATTTTCACAAATTTTACCTCGGATTCATATTAAGAGACCTCTCGGACGCTCAGATATCAATTTTGAACGAAATCGGGTTGGAAATGAAGAAAATCAATATGGCTGCCACTTTTTCCGAATTTTACCTCGAATTCATATTAAGAGACCTCTCGGACGCTCAGATATAAATTTTGAACGAAATCGGGTTGAAATAAAGAAAATCAATATGGCTGCCACTTTTTCCAAATTTTACCTCGGATTCGTATTAAGAATTCTCTCGGACGCTCAGATATCGATTTTGAACGAAATCGGGACGGAAATGATAAAATGAATAGGGCCTCCACTTTTTCAAAATTATACCTCGGATTCGTATTACGAGACCTCTCGGACGCTCAGATATAGATTTTGAACTAAATCGGGTTGGAAATGAAGAAAATCAATATGGCTGCCACTTTTTCCAAATTTTACCACGGATTCATATTAAGAGACCTCTCGGACGCTATATCGATTTTGAAGGAAATCGGGACGGAAATAAAGAAAATCAATAAGCCGCCTTTTTTTCTAAATTTTACCTCGGATTTGTATTAAAAATTCTCTCGGACGCTCAGATATCGATTTTGAACGAAATCGGGACGGAAATGATAAAAATGAATATGGCCGCCACTTTTTCTAAATTGTACCTCGGATTCGTATTACGAGACCTCTCGGACGCTCAGATATCGATTTTGAACGAAATCGGGACGAAAAAAAAAGAAAATCAATACGACTGCGACTTTTTCCAAATTTTACCTCGGAGTCGTATTAGGGGAGCTCTCGGACGCACAGATATCGATTTTAAACGAAATCGGGACGAAAAAAAAGAAAATCTATACGACTGCGACTTTTTCTAAATTTTACCTCGGAGTCGTATTAGAGGACGTCTCGGACGCTCAGATATCGATTTTAAACGAAATCGGGACGGAAATGAAGCAAATCAATATGGCCGTTACTTTATTCAAAATTTAGGTACCTCGGATTCCTATTAAGAGTTCTCTCGGACGCTCAAATATCGATTTTTGTCGAAATCGTATCGGACGGCACTGATTAATAAAACCATTTACAATACATTGAATCAAAAAAGGTCGTATCGTCATAGGGAACTCACGGCACTTCATGCACCTTTAGACCTTATAAGGAACTTACATACCAAATTTGGTATCTCTCGAACCACCAGTATGCGCTGTGCGGTGATATGTCAGTCTCTCAGTCAGTCAGTTATTTCTTGATATTTGGCACAATTTTTCAAAAGTTTTCATGTCCACTATATTAAATTTCAAAACCGATGCCATTTTCGTAATTAACGTCCCCAAAAACCATAAAAACGACACCCATATTTAGACATTTCATCCCCCTCGGACTCCAACAGAGGGTATGGTACTTCACGTCCTCCACGTGGGATTTTAAAATCATTGTTGTTTTCGTAATCAGCGACCTAATAAACCATGGAAACAACACCCATATCGATTTTCAGAATTTGTCACCAGATTTTCCCCTTTTAGGGGTTGATTTCTCAAAAAACCTGAAACACATGTTTATTAATTTATCGTTAGAAATACTCCTGTGAAGTTTCGAATAAAATAATCCAACTAATCTTGATTCCCCATACAAACTTCGGACCCCCATTTCACCACCTTAGGGGTTGAATTTTGAAAAATCCTTTCTTAATGCACATCAAGACCTTATATGGAACCTACATACTTAATTTGGAATCTCTAGAACCACCAGTTTGCGCTGTGCGGTTATATGTCAGTCTCTCAGTCGGTCAGTTATTTCTTGAAATTTGGCACAATTTTTCAAACGTTTTCATGTCCACAATATTAAATTACAAAACCGATGCCATTTTCGTAATTAACGTCCCAAAAAACCATAAAAACGACACCCATATTAATATTTAGACATTTCATCCCCCTTGCACCCCAACAGGGGGATGGTATTTCACGTCCTCCACGTGAGATTTTAAAATCATTGTTGTTTTCGTTATCAGCGACCCGGTATATCATAAAAACAATACCCATGTCGATTTTCAGAAATTGTCACCACCTTTCCCCCTTTTAGGGGTTGATTTCTCTAAAAACCTGAAACACGTATTTACTCATTTATCGTTAAAAATACTCTTGTGAAGTTTCGAATAAAATAGTCCAATTAATCTTGTTTCCCCATACAAACTTCGGACCCCCATTTCACCCCCTTAGGGGTTGAATTTTGAAAAATCCTTTCTTAGTGCACCCCTAGACCTTATAAGGAACCTACGTGCCAAATTTGGAATCTCTAGGACCAGCGGTTTGGGCTGTGCGTTGATATGTCAGTCAGTCAGTTTCTTCTTTTATATATTTAGAAGATGTATGTAGCTGGGCATGTAACGGCTTTTTATATTTTAAGTTTTTTTTGTTAAAGTGACATAGGCTACAAATATTACAATCAAAGAAATGAGAGTTTATAAAAACCGGCCAAGTGCGAGTCAGACTCACGCACGAAGGCCTCCGTACTGTTATCTATACAACATTAGACGCTTTATTATAACCTTTTTTATTTTTTTTTATTAGTTTTAATAATAAGAACGTTAAATAAAATAAAGTAGAATTTTGGTCAAGTGCGAGTTGGATTTTAGTTTTACCATACATTTTAAGACACAGCGCCTGATGAACACAACGAGCAACTTTTTAAAAGTTTTCCGTGTGGGAGCTCCCTAGAAATATATGTTTTATTTTATTTTTAGTATTTGTTGTTATAGTGGCAACAGCAATACATCATCTGTGAAAATTTCAACTGTATAATTAGCATGGTTCATGAGATACAGCCTGGTACCAGACGGACAGACAGACCGACATACAGACGGACGGACAGCGGAGTTTTAGTAATAGGGTCCTGTTTTACCATTTTGGTACGGAACCCTAAAAACCGGCCAAGTGCCAGTCGGACATCTGCACCGAGGGTTCCGTACCACCGTACTCGTGCAAAAAATATTTGTTTGTCCGTACGCAATACTGTCTGTGAATAATAGAAAAAGAGATTTTTTCTACTGTTTTCCAATTCTCTAAAATAATATTATTTGGTGGTGGTTTTCACATATTTTTTAGTTTTTAAGTAATAAAGTTTAGGCACTCGGCCTCTCATGACTTTGTTTTCAAACATACTTAATAGGTACCATTTTCACATATTTTTTAGTTTTTAAGTCACTAAGAACTTTATAAAAACTTTCTTGCCAATAAAGTTTAGTTAATTTGACGGCCTCTCATGACTTTGTTTTTCATCAATATTGGAAATTACTTCACCGTTGGTAAGTTTACATTTCTTTTCAAGTTGAATTTGAAGCTGGTGTTTAAAAAGTATTGCCTGAGAAGGAAAAAACGGAAGCCTTTAAAAAGTAAAATTATCTAGATCCAATAAAAACATGAAATGTAATAAGTTTCTGTCAAAAAAATATTTTAAATAAAAGCTTTTTTTGCCGACTGTCCTTTTTTTTCAGTCCTTAACCATTCGTTACAAGGGTTCCAGTGAGCTCGAACACGATGCGTTTGTCTAGTGTAGTTTAGGAGTCCCTATGACCACGGTCTGTCTCTATCATCAGATCAGTTTGTCAGTGGTACAATAATTATATTGGATTGTCACCGAACTTACATAAATATGCTAAATTTTAGGTCAATCAGATACCGGCAACAGGATGAAAAAAAGATTGCACATTTTGATGACAACTTACATACTATATTTACATACTTACATATGAACAATGCAAGTTAAATAAAAGCTAAAAACAAAAACAAGTATATTAGCGCACACGGCAATTTAAACGTCTACGCTGGCAACACTGGCACTGCCGCTAGCGCACTCCAGTGACGCGCTCCGGCTTTCTACTCGAGCCGAGCCGCTGCCGCTCTGACGCTTCCAAGGAGTATTTATATGTAATTAAATATATCAGAAAAGCAGTTCAATCTGTAAACCTCAAAATTTAAAGGCGAATCTAGTAAAAAGTTAAAGGCAATAAGAATCTAGTGAAAAGTTAAAACACAAATGGAAGACTAAAACGAAACCCAGGACATTTCCCTACTCCTACATCACTGGTACTATGAGCAAAAAATTATTGAGAAAATTAAAGGTAAGTGAATAGTATAATATAAAATTTTCCGTATATTCTATTGCTGATATGGTGAACACAGGCTTGGGCCATTCAGTTGGCATTGGCTCCAGCCAATGTTAATTTTTGGTTGAGTGACTGATTCTCCAATACTGAAGTTCTTAAGTTTGTGTTAGCGCGATTACTTTGTTTTGAGCTATTTTTACCATTTTTACAATTCATTCACATCTTGCATAGTGTAAGTACGGAATCTTCATCATCAGCATACGTCCCACTGCTGGGCACTAGCCTCTCCCATTGATGAAATTCAAAGGAGTGACATGTGAAGTCCCGAACCCACATTAGGCGAGCGTGGGGAGCGTGGGGGCGTGGACCCGGGTATGTCCTAAAACTACGACCAAGACCACCGGGGAATGGGCAGCAGCATTCCTTGAGTGCGGTGGAGATACTGCGATCGCCAACCCGCATGCCAAGCATGGCGATTATGGCATTTACCCCCCATGAAATTGGGGGAGGCCTATGTCCAGCAGTGGACGTCCTAGGGCTGATATGGTGGTGGTGGTGGTGGTGGTGGGGACTAATGCTCGTTTTCTCATCAATGAGAAGAGGCCCGTGCCCAGCAGTGGGACGTACATAGGCTGACTTGAGTGTCTGCCAATGAATCTTACGTAACTTAGGTATTATTATTATTATTATTTGTTTCTCCTTCGACATTCACGGGCCATTACATCCCGGTCTTTTGATAGGCTTGCGTGGGGACACAGATCCAACACGTAAAGGCCCTTTGGAGAGTTTTACTATGTAATACACCTGCTACAACCCATTCACGGGTACATCAATAGATACCCGTGAACCGGTCCCAGCAGGCGTTGGGACTATTGTAAATAAAATGAAAATATTACTGGGCTATGGTGTTGAAGTTTGGCTGGTCAAGAGATTGGGCTATTACTTAGGTTCCGGACACCTGCCATAACAATGCTTACACCGTTATCGAGGCAGGTGGTGACTCGCCGCTGCCTAGATGGGCCCCTGAAACTGCCGTCGTAAAGACGGCCAGGAGCAACATCGGTGTGAGCGGCTCAGGGTGTGGAGAGGTGTGCACCGTTTTCTACCCAGTGGCTGTTAACAGCCACCGTGCCCACTCGCGACTTATGCAAGTTTCACTTCCACCCTGCGAGCATATAGCTCTGACGACTCCTCTCTGGACGGCCAATGAAGGCAAGCCAGAGCCGAGAGTCCTGCGGGTCCCCTTGGGGTTCCACTCCGACCGACGAAGACACGCCGGAGACGGAGACCCTGACCGACTCTCTGGAGCACTCGGGTCCGTATTATTATTAGAAATTAACTATCATGTGTTTTTAGATGAAGGGGTTGCATCTTTCAGTTTGTCTGTGAGATGACCGAATATTGAATAGAACAAGTCTTTCCAAAGATGGGTGAGAGGATAACATTCATGCGATAATTTAAACTGTAAAACAAGGTGAATCAATATGGAAAATAAATTAACTGACTATACTTACATAAGTAAGTATACACAAAATGCAAGCCGATAAAATTGTTAAACAAGAGCTGAGACATGACATTCAGAAAAGGTTTGTAGTTTTGTTTATTCTTTAAACTATTTATTTAATTTTAAAGTTTATTTTTATAGAAAACTATATTTTATTTCCGGCCTCGCTCCCGTGAACCATAGGCATTTTCAAAGAAGCTTGCGAGTCAGCAAGCAAACTTAGAAGTATGCAAGTAAGAATGCAAGCGTGTAAGTAACCAGACGACAAAATGTGTGTGTCGTGTTGCAGCTAAATATGTTAGTCACAGCACCGAATTTCCTATGCAATGAATAGCAATAACATATTAGTGGTAGTAGCAAATCAGACTTATGTGAGGCTGCTAAGAACATATTTTAGCTGTGACTAACTTATTCTCAAACTTTAGCTTATATTCTTTGCTACAACTGCTAATATACATTATTTGTATGTAAGTTATTGGACGAAATAGACTATCTGTGTTGAAAGGATCAATGGGTATCCACAAATACAAAACAATTTTCGAGCTCTCAAAATGTTCTGACGGATATAGACTGGTACTTAATTAACAACTATTTACTTCAGTCTATATATAGTCAGGTACAAAATTGAAGGAACGTTCATAATACAAGATGAACGATGAAAGTTACATAGTTTCGATTAACACAGCTACAGAAAGTTTATAAAGCATTTTGTTTTATAACTTATATAAGTGTTACTTTAATTTTGTTCCTTTGGTAATAGTAGTAGTGTAGTTTACTAAATGCTTAATGTCGATTATATTACAATTTTAATTTTCAATGCAACTATACAGGATGTCCCAAGAAGTAGTGATATACTGAAGCTGGGAGGTAGAGGACCTAGAGGGCTATCTGAATCGCCCCCATGTATATTCCGCGATTTTTAGTATTTTCGGAGTTATGATTTTTTTTTTAATTTTTCACCTATCGCCGCGTACTATGAGATTTTTATTTATGGTGACGTGAATTATTGCGGTAGATGCTTGATTTTTTTTGTGTGCTAAGCTGATAGATAGGCCAATTCAGTATGGTAACATTTACTATCGTTAGATCTTTGAATGGCATAAAAAAAATTAAATTCCAAGAAAGATAAAATTACCCAGTATGTTCACAACTTCAAGGGCCCTTAAAAAAATAAAATCACATAAAAACAAATTACCGATTGGCTTTTAAAAACTTGCTCTATCTATCAGGTAGCTACCCTGAAAATTTCATTTTATTATTAATAAGGCTTCAATCAAAACATTGAAATCTAACTGTGGTAAGTGCAAAATTTTTATTTACATAATGATTAATGCGAGCAAAGTAAAACCAATTACAAGGTGTTTAATTACAATAAATTTTCAAAATGGCCCCCCTGTTGCTCAATGCAAGTGCGACATCGCCGGAAAAAGTTGTCTTTTAAACGTCTGAATGCACTTCTATTATTTTTAATGGTTTCTTCTGCTACTCTCAATTTCCGGGTTAACTCGTCCAAATTGCGGCATTCTCTCGAGTAGACGAGGTCTTTGTAATATCCCCATAGAAAAAAATCTATGGGGTTTAGGTCCGGGGAACGTGGAGGCCAGGCTATAAGGCAGGCGTCACCCCGGCCGCAACGACCAATCCATCTTTCAGGGTGTCTTTGATTTAAATAGTTTCTCACGTCCAAGGCAAAATGGCATGGTGCACCATCACACTGCAGTACTATGTTTCTGCGTGTCTCCAAATCCACATCTTCTAACAGCAGGGGCAGATCGACGCGTAGAAAATTTAAAAAGTGATTGCCGCCCAAGCGGTCTGGCAGCTGAAAGGGCCCGATTAACTTACCGTTAAGTATGCCAGACCAAAGGTTAACACTAAAGTGTTCTTGGAATGTCGATTCCCTTTTTAAATTCGGATTTTCAATTGCCCATGAGTGAGAATTGTGCATATTAAAAATCCCATTGCGTCTAAAGTAGGATTCAACCGTCCACAAAATTTGGTTAAACAAATTTTCGTTTTCAGCTTGTCTCCTCAGCATTTCCTGACAGAATTCAATTCGCCGATTGTAATCTTCCGGTTTCAACTGTTGCACTTTTCTAATGTGAAACGGATGATATCCTACGCTCGGTAGTGTACGGTGTACCTGAGATTTAGAAAGTCCGGTACGACGTTCCATAACTCTCACACTAGTCGACGGGTCTCTTTCTACTTCTTCAACAACTGCATCTACTACATCAGGATCCGGCATAGTGGCCATACGGCCTGATTTCGTACCCGGTATGTGACCTTCCAAATACGCATTATGTACTCTTAAGATCATGCGATAGTCAGGAAACGTTTCAGGTTGAGGCCCGCCTCTTCGTTCCACATGTTCCCGGTACAGCCTTGAAGCTTCCGCTGCATTTCCCCTAGCATAACCGTAATAGTAATGCATTTCTGCGTAATCACGTGAAGTAAACATGATCACTTACACGCAAACTCAAGTCCAGTTAAATGATGTCAACTCGTCGATTCCAGGTAATAACACTAATCCAAATCGAAATGCAAGTCAAAGTCCATATGAATAGCCAAAATGATTAGGGAAACGAACAATTAGCAGTATTAAAACACAATTTTTAAATTATTGAAAAATAACAACGATGACCAAACAACGTGAAAATTTTCTCATGCGTCAACCGTCTTTTGTTTTTTGTTCTTTTTCTATTGATGGCCAGTGCGTGATTTAGAACGAAATTTATTTAGAAAGGTTTTGCTTTGCTTGCATTAATCATTATGTAAATTAAAATTGTGCACTTACCACATTTAGATTTCATTTTTTTGATTGAAGCCTTATTAATAATAAAATTAAATTTTCAGGGTAGCTACCTGATAGATAAAGCAAGTTTTTAAAAGCCAATCGTTAATTATTTTTATGCGATTTTATTTTTTTAAGGGCCCTTGAAGTTGTGAACATACAGGGTAATTTTATCTTTCTTGGCATTTAATTTTTTTTTATGCCATTCAAAGATCTAACGATAGTAAATGTTACCATACTGAATTGGCCTATCTATCAGCTTAGCACACAAAAAAAATCAAGCATCTACCGCAATAATTCACGTCACCATAAATAAAAATCTCATCGTACGCGGCGATAAGTGAAAAATTAAAAAAAAAATTATAACTCCGAAAATACTAAAAATCGCGGGACATACATGGGGGTGATTCAGATAGCCCTCTAGGTCCTCTACCTCCCAGCTTCAGTATATCACTACTTCTTGGGACACCCTGTATAACGATTAGCCGACGCTATCATCCTAATATCCCAAAAATATTTCAATATAAGTATTATAAATACATCAGGTGATTTTGTCCTTTTTGTTTGCAGAAGGAAAACAAATTAAACCCTCTGAGAGCCCTTCCAATGTTACTTCCAATGAAAAATATTGTTGTGGAGAAATATATAGAGGCTATCAAGATTGGAAACGAAATATGGCTTTATTCAATATATAAAAGTAAATCATCAGTTTATCATAATAATATCAGGATAACTAACGTGAGCCTGTTTAGCCTAGTTGGTTACTACCACGCACACTGCCTCGGAAGCTAGAGATCCTGGGTTCTGATCCTGGTAAGGGCATTTACAAACATTTGTTCCTGAGACTTGCATGTTTTTTATGTATTTAAGTATATATCTATTAAATATATCATCGTCTAGTACCCATGACACAAGCCTTATTGAGCTTTCTATGAGACTAGTTCAATTTGGGTAAAAATGCCTATAATATATATTTATTTATTATAATTTATAACTTCACACCTAATCTATGTGAATTGTGATGTTCTCATCTACCTGTCTTACAAATGTTTTAATTTTTCAGTGTACCGCTGGAGTCCTGGCAACCAACCTGCATAATAAGGAAAACTGTTTCCAACGGGGCCATACGCTTGGTCCTCAGTTGTTTGCAGTACCGGACGAAGACAACATCACTGAGAGTTTTTCAATAAGCTTCCTGTAATTGTATTAATTCAAACTACAAACGTTTATCGTTCATCTTGTATTATGAACGTTCCTCTAAAATTGTCCCTGAGTACTGGGTATCTATAAACTGTAATAAATAGTTGTTAATGAAGTGCTAATCTCTATAGATTCCATCAGAACATTCGAGAGCTGGAAAATCGTCCATGTATTTGTGGATTTCCATTGATTCTTTCAACATAGATAATCTATTTGTTTCTAAAAACATACACACAAATAATGTATTATAGAAAGACAAAGTAGTAACCATCCATACGTAAAGGGATTGTATCGTAGTATCATAAGTAAAATCAATGATAGATAACTAAAATTTGTCATAAAATTGGTGAGGATATCTCCATCATCGGTGATTTTTCGATTCCCTCTGAAATACTTTTTTTATACATCTCCCACTTCCAAGAGAATATCTTTTTTTATAAAACAAAATGCTTTATAAACGTGCTGTAATTGTGTTACTTGTTTTACTGAGTCTCGTATCTTAAATTGTTACATTATTTGTATTAGCATTGACGTATATACCTATGTAGTATCTAAGCTGTTCAATAATATATAATATATTATATAATATTACACGAGTATTCTCGCAGTGAATGAGTGTCCTAAGATACAATATGACACCTCTTTTATAATAAACATAATGTTATTACAATAATTTCTGCATTTGTTTCTTTTTATAACATGAAACTTACTTGCGTGATGACTTAATTATGGAAACTAAAATTCTTTGTTACTATTTTCTTTTTAGCAGCAGCGGTAGCATTAAGTTTAATTTGACTTTATCGTATTATTACGACTCGATAGAATATCAAATTAACTTAGTTGCTGTAGCTGAATCATCTTTCATGCAGCTTAGCCTACTGTTAAGGCGATAATTATATTTGGATGAGTCGCATGAAAGATAATTTGAGCTGCAGCAACTGCGTAAATTTCAAACTTTATCGAATTAGTTTTAACTGTGACTGTGAATAGGGTTTGTTATTTCAACTAACTGAATTAGTTAAAAGTAACAAGCTCAATTTACAACCACAGCTAAAACTAATTCCCTATGGCTGCGAATTGAGTTTGTTACTTTAACTAAGTGGATTAGTTAAAGTAACAAACCCAATTCACAGCCACAGCTAAAACTAATTCGATAGAGTAACAAATTTACTTAGCTGCTACAACTAAAACTAATTCGATAGAGTAACAAATTTACTTAGCTGCTACAGCTAAAACTATCTTACATGCAACGAATTATTTTAGTCGTCTCAACAAAATTATTGCACCACGCAACTAAATTCCTTAGTTAAAGTAACAAACCCAATTAGCAACGACAGGTAAACTTTTTTCGATTACCGCCAAGGTAATTTGATAGAGTATCAAACTTACTTAGTTGCTATAGCTAACACTATTTTCCATGATTACAAATTATTTTAGCTGTCGCAGCAAATCCAATTACAAATCGTAACTAAAACTCTTAGTTACAGTAACAAATCCAACTTGCAGCTACAGCTAAGGTCATTGTCAAATGCCGATAAGTAAATTTGATAGAGTATCAAATTAACTTAGTTGCTATAGCTAACACTTTATTCCATGGCTACAAATTATTTTTGCTGTCGCATCTAAACCGATTACAACTCGTAACTAAAACTCTTAGTTACAGTAACAAATCCAACTCGCAGCTACAGCTTAGATCATTGTCAAATGCCGATAAGGTAATTCGACCGAGTATCAAACTGGACTTAGTTGCTATAGCTAACACTATTTTCCATGGCTACAAATTATTTTAGCTGTCACAGTTAAACCGATTAAAACTTACAACTATAACTCTTAGTTATAGTAACAAATGCAATTCACAGCTACAGCTAAGATCATTGTCAAATATCGCTAAGGTAATTCGATAAAGTATCAAACTGTTATAGTTGCTAAAGCTAATTTTATCTTCCATGGCGACGAATTTTTTTAGCTATCGCAGCCAAAGTAATTAGCAGCTGTGGCTAATTTCTTTTGCAGCTACAGCTAAATATAGCTAATAAAATTAGCTGCCCCTGCGAAAATAGTTAGCCGCCACAGCTAAATTTCGATAAAATACTTAGCTGTCCCTGCTAAATATAGCTAATACAGTTAGCAGCCACAGCTAAATTAAGCTAATATAGTTAGCTGCCACAGCTAACTTTTTTATTATTCGAAGTGATTTCAGCTAAAAATATTCGCTATCACAGCTAAGTTTTTGTAGCAAAAAACACTTTGCTATGGTAGCTAAAAACTTCGCTGTCCGTATAGTTTGTAAGGAATTTAGCTATCACAACTAAATTGTAGTTACTACAGCTAAGTTTTTTTTTCCGTGTATGTCTTATAGTTTCAGACTTTCCCATACTGACCGATTTGAATGGGCCACCTTGTATAGTTCCACAGTGAGTCAAGTGTAACATCTGATTGTACAGTTACAGTCCCGAGCACCAATATCTTTGGACTATTTTTTTACTATTTTAATACCAATTACGTACTTGTCTGTCGCATTAGGTACCCTGTAATGATAGACTTAAGTTATTAAATAAGTAAATAAATAAATAAATCTGCCATAACAAACCGCGCATAAATATCTGACACGGCTCTATTTCTAGGGTCGTTAGGACGTGTCAGATATTTTCGCCGCCTTTGTTTTGGCAGATATTAATGCTGGTGGCTGTAACTATGGAAAGTTTGACCATTTTCTATAGGATGACAGCTACCTTCGCTATATTTAAGGGGGTGCTTTGATTATTTAAGCTACACCCCCTGTGCAATTTGCACGCTTATGTCTTCTTCACACGAGAAAACGAGATGAACTCCTAGGCAACGCTTTTTTCGATAAAAATCATACTTTGTGAAGTTTTATCCATATTTCCGCTTGTGAGACTTTAGATGCGGTAAAATACCGTCATTTTAAGTTGATTGTGTCGTCTAATAATGTATTGTTTTAGAAGACTGAGGAAAAAACTAAAATTAAAATAGCATTGATTTTTTTTTCTATCGAGTAATTTCTAAGCAATCATGTTTCGGCTATTGTCAGGTTTCGGTGTTTCAAAGAACGCGAAATTTTTCAATGCACCCCCTTAAAGATGATGGGTCTGTAATGGTAAGTTGGTACAACCCGCCCTATGTATACATTTCAATGTTATATTTGTTTGTCTACGGAGCTGGAAACCGGCCAATCGAAGCGCATTAGATCATTTCATGTTCTGTATTTACATTGCTATTGTTTTAAATAAGCTTTATGACAGTTTGCGTAAGCTCAAATCGAATTACCTAATCATGTCATACACATATATTACCGAAGTTTGAAACCTTAAATCGCAAACACAAGGGCCATGTGACATATTTTAGATTTTTGAGTAAGTTGGATGCACCGACCCGGACCCAAGTATGTCCTAAAACTACGACCGAGACCACCGGGGATGGGCATCAGAATCCCTGCAGTGCGGTGGAGATACTGCGATCGCCAACCCGCATGCCAAGCGTGGCGATTATGTCCAGCAGTGGACGTCCTTCGGCTGATATGGTGCTATGCTATGCACCTATATTTTTGCATTTACTCTGTATTGTTTTGTCCATAGCTCATCAGGTAGGTGTGGAAAGCTTCTTTCTGATTGTCCTTTAACAATCTCATCTCTCGTTTCGTTTTCTGCCTAACCTATAAAGACGATACTGAATCCAATATTAGATTGCAGGTATTTTAGCAAATGCTGTAGTCAGTGGGAGACCTGGGCCCTGCAGTGGGACTCATCCTTTCGTATGTTACGACTGTTGCGTGCTGTTTTCGTTTCTATCATACAGTTAATTTTAGTTGTCACTGATCCCTATCAAACACAGACGAAAGTTTGATGATTTACATACACAATAAGTTCATGGTAATAATCATTCGATGCCGCACGTTGAAAAATCTCTGTTACAACATTTATATACAGCGACAATAGATTCAGGAATTCGTAATTATTTTACAAGTCGATCAGTGTAGATTTTTTACAAGTCGCACTTTAATTAACTTACTAAAATATTATCTAGATACATACCGAGTGTCACTCTATATCCTGTATACTATTTCAAAGTGACAAGAACTACGCGAAACGGAATTGAACAAACAAGTGTAAATTGGTTAAACAACTTGATATGTAAATGTAAATAGGATATGGAACATACCCAATTACCTCGTCAGTGTTTGACAAGCTCGATAGTTTTCGCAAACTCTTATTTTCATCATTAAACAAACATTTGCGCTGGATCCATCCGGCCCAAGTTTCGAAACAAAGGCTCTATAAGCATAAGATCTATAACATTCAGCGCGTAAATATTGAACGCTCAAATTACGAGCCACGTCACATCAAACGTACTGTGCGTTTTCTTTGACATGGCATGGCTCGTACAGTTCCTTGAATTACAAATCCTGTGGAATCGCACTGCGACTGCCTCGACACAGATTCACGATCTATTTAGCTATATATATACTGACAAGGATTCGCACATGTCTGTCAAGTATTATATTAATACGATTGATTACATATAGAATTTGGAGGCCGACGAGTGTTCCACTTGATCGGTCCACTTTGTTGGTGAACGACCGCGCTATCTTTTGCCTATACGGTGTTCCCAAACACAATAAGTTGATTACTATTAAGCATATTATATTTGCTAAACTTATTTTTAACTTGGCCACAACTGCGCCGAAATTCCGCGATAACTGATACCAATCAAAACAAGGAAGCGGCCTTGAGACGTACCAATTGACAGAGCCGCAGGATGTTTGTCTATGTCAAATATTGTACAATTAGGGATGCCACCGGATGTTGGAAAATCAACCTTCTCTTTTTGGCCTGCCTGAGGGTAACCAGATACCGTAGCCTA
Organism: Notocelia uddmanniana; assembly: GCA_905163555.1. Lineage (NCBI taxonomy): Eukaryota > Metazoa > Arthropoda > Insecta > Lepidoptera > Tortricidae > Notocelia > Notocelia uddmanniana. Next base: position 27,470,080 of record LR991060.1, read on the forward strand.
TGGGCGCTCACTACTACAGAACAATAACAACACAAGCACGCTACGGAGGGTTCGATGTAGAGACAAAAGCAGAGACACAGAAACAAACTACTCAGCGCATTCATTGGAATCGGGGGGATTTTATGATGTGGCAAAAACAATGTCAAAATTCGACTCCGAAGCGAAAAACCAGAAAATTAAACTTGTAATCGCGTGACAATGAAAAAGGCCAGGTGGATTTCGATCGAATCATAAAAACTGACGGGGAAAAAATTCTCTCACTCAGCAATTTTGCTACAATTACTACCATGCCGCTCATTTTATGAACAAAAATGTGAGTTCATTTTAAAATAGGGCTCCGTTTGGACCTTTCGGGTACGTACACCTAAAAAGAAAACGTGAAAAAAGTCACATCTGCAAATTTGGAAGTTCAACGGAGATATCCTCGAAAGATATTTACACATAAAATAAAAGGAAATGATGGTAGTTGGTAACCCTAAACACAAGTGTCAATCAAGGCCGATCGAGAATCAATTGCTGGGTGACATTCAAGATAGCACTTGAGTGAGAAATAAATACCTAAATGCCTTTTATTGATGCAGCATAAGTCAATATTTCATTCCGTAATTGTTGGTATATGTAAAGGTAACATTTGTAGGAACTTAAGCTTCGAATGTCGATTTTTAATCCCGACGCGGTACGTAAAAGAGGTGTTATAATTTTAACATGTGTATCTGTGCATCTGTGTATGTGTGTGTCTATCTGTGGCATCGTATAGCTCTTAAACGGTTGAACAGACTTGAATGCGGTTATTTTTATTTGAAAAGTGGCCAAATAGGTAGTTCGGTACATCATACAAAATATATGGTGTACCGACCGAACTATTTGGCCACTTTGACTACGTACTATACGACGCTGACTGTACTAACAGTGTACCGAAAACATAGTATACTACTATATGTACTTATATGGTTTATTGGTAAATCCATTTGCTTAACGAGTACAGTCATTAACACTTTCACCTATGCAATGGGCTAAGAAGCAAAAGTGTTAACTTACTTTTGCTCTGACTGTACAAACAATAGAACAAAAACTACACACGAAACTAGCGGAAAATGATTACTTTTCTTCCTTGGTAACAAGGCAGGAAAAATATACGCGGTATCACGATAAATGATACCACAAGATAACAAATTGACCTGAACAATAATAATGTTGAGAACGTCAAAGAGATATCAAGCAAGGCTAGTAAAAATTCAGCGACTCTTTGTCACGCAAAACACGTGTTTTGTATTTTTTTTATACAAAGACGGTGGCAAATACACGGTCTGCCTGACGGCAAGCAGACACCGTAGCCTATAGAGTCTTGTGAGTCCAGAGGAATCAAATGCGTTTGCCGAAGTGTATTCACCAGAGGATTCGATTTGTTGACAGAGACGTCAGAGATGCAGATCCCCCACTCAACACAGCGCATCTTCGGGGGCTCTGTCGACCTTACTCACTGCCATGAACACAAAACCTCATACCTAAACAGCAAGTAGTGTCACTATGGCTGCGGTTTCCTGTAAGGTTCCCCTGTTGCTGCGGCTGCTCCAAATATGACGAGCGAGGCGTTCTAAGTGCCAGACCTCTGTGAAGTAAGTACCGGTGAGTACTTTATAGTTCTACGTGACAGGACTGGCATGTCTACGAGGTCAATTTGATCAAATCAAGGTTGGAATGGCCTGCCCCTTTTACCACCCTTAAGAACCCAGAGATCTTTAGCCCACTTCTGTACCATGGGTCCCAACGATAACAATATGTCACCTAAAATTTTACTTACTTACTATTTACGCTGGCTCAGAGACCCATAGTGGATCCTGTCCTCCGACACTAAGACACGCCACTGTGTTCTGTCCTGGGCAGCTTGTCGCAAATCAGACACGGCTGTTTGAAGCTGGCAGAGGTCTTTTTGGACTTCGTCTGTCCAACGATACCCTGGCCGGCCGATCGGGCGTCGACCATTTGGACGTCCCACTTACGCTATTTTGGCGGCACGATCCTCCCCCATCCTCATCCTCCAAAATTTTTGCTCTGCGTCAAATCACAATTATGTGACAATTCAATAAATGGATATTCTGCCGATTCACAACACGAAAGGGAATTTAAATTAGATTCACGGTTCATTAGCAAAGTTTGGAAATAACGACTAAGCCATAAAAAGAGTAATTTGGTAATTATCCAACAGCCGGAACGCTACGGTCGGATATGGAAAAGGAATCGTGGGGTCCCAGTGTCAGCGAGATTTGTGTCCAACGAATGTTTCGACGTCGAAGTTTGAGAACGTGTGCTTACTCATCAGGCTACTTACCTTACAATATATAAGAAGGTCCTCATCGATGAGAGGTAGAAGGGATAAAATGCAAAAAAAAATAACGCTGCTGGTAGATGGCATATCGTGATATATAAACGAATGCGTAACATTTATATAATGTCCACAACGATAGGAAATTACATTATACATGAACATGTATGAAGCATCAAAACCAGGGCTCGGAAACCGGTATTCTGTCCATACAAAAATACCGGTATTTTTTTAGTTCTTATCGTTCTTTCGTCTACTATTTCATGTTTAATCAGGCAATCTAACAATATGAAGTAATAAACCAAATACATTATTGAGTCCTACATAAAGAGCATAAACTAATTAAAAATATTTGGCTATTTCAGGATTTTGAGATTAACCGGTTCCGAGCCCTGATAACAACATGGTAGTCGTTAGTTAAGTATAATATATCCATTGGAAGACACACTGTAAACAGTAGAGAAGGATAATCAAACATAAAGCAAGAAAATACTTTACGTTTAACAATCTTCCGTACTGATGGGTATTGTGTACCTAAATTATGCTCCTATTTTCCACACCGCTACAACTGGCGCCCTACATCGAACAACGTTCGCCACTGCCAGATAACGCTTATCGATATGTTAATTGAATACAATTAATTGATTGATCAACCGCATTCGTGCGAGTCGGCGTTGACTTAACGAATATGGAAGGCATTGCTAATCGGGCAAGTTTTTGACCGGATGGCAATAAATTGAGTGATTGGTAAATTTACTGTGGATTCATTGACAACATTTTCCTTCATAAATTAAATAAATAAATAAATATTAGGGGTCATTTTTACACAAATCGAACTAGTCCCACAGTAAGCTCAACAAGGCTTGTGTTATGGGTTGTCATTTAATAGATATACCTATATACTTAAATACATAGAAAACATCCAAGTCTCAGGAACAAATGTCTCTGCTCACCACAGAAACAAATGCCCTTACCGGGAATCGAACCCGGAACCTCTAGCTTCGGAGGCAATGGCACTACCAACTAGGCTAAACAGGCCGACAAATAAAAAAACGGGTTCTTTTAACATAAATTAAATCATATTGTCCGGTAGTAGAATAAGAGTTTCAGAAAGTGCTATTTAAGCCCCTTCATACTATACCCCATTTGATGTAGCAACAAGATGGCTCCCCGTAATACCGGTAATTTTTCATTGAAAATTATATATGTTTATTTTTTAATTTTAATAACCGAAAATAACCTGAGTACCTATTCCCTTGAGTGTTATTAGCCTTATTTCTATTCCAAATAACAATATTTCTCATTATTCAATAGGGAACAATTGTCATACAGATGTGGATACCCTTGATCATCAGCTCACACCAAATCCCACTGAAACAAGGATGGGAGGGCTGACTCTCCCATTCATGTCATGAAGTCTGTGACTCTCTATTCCCCTTTACTTCTATCCTCTTCGTCAGTTTTTCCTCAGTCCCTTTTGGGCAGTATTCGCCAGATGTCCAAGAGACACCCAGATATGAAAATTGCATTCGTTTCTTCAAGTATAATTAGCAGAACCAAACGACCAAGCAATAAGCGTTATACATTATCGATAGCGACGCTAGTAAATCTAGAATGTTTACAAACTCAAACAATCGCAAATAATGCGCAATCCGGAATAATCACAACGGGAAAGGCGTAACTGGGCCGCGATAGCGGGTTTATTGCACTGATAATGATAATTTGTCTATTTACGGGAAAACTACGCAGTGCCATACAAGTGCTATGCGATTCAAATAATATTCTTCCATTTATTCATCTGTTATGCTCTAGAGGGCGTCGGTGCGGTGGCCAAGCCAGCCTTGCAAAGTCCTTCCTATTCTTGACCAGTCTTGCGAGCGTGGCTGTGTCGTTGATACCTGTCCATTTCTTGATGTTGTCGAGCCAGTTTATTCTCCTTCTTCCCCTTCCCCGTTTGCTCTCTATTTTACCTTCTATTATAACCCTCAATAATTCATACTTACTTCCCATGTCTATGTATTATATCAAATAATATTAACTTTGTCAAAACGCCATCTTGTCTTGGATTGCTCTGCACACTTGTTCAGATTCAGATTACTTGTTGGTAGTTTCTAACAAGTTTTTATGCTTTCCAACTTTTCTAATGTATTGAATCATTTCATTATCATAACCATATCAGCCCACGTCCACTGCTGGACATAGGCCTCCCCCAAGAGTGCCACAATGACCGGTCCTGTCCACTCGCATCCAGCGGGCTCATTTATTTAAACGAAATTTTAAGCACTAACAAAATGTACCGCTACTACATATACTCGTATCGCTGTTTTAATGACCTTAACATACACGCAAGAAAATAATGCATTTCTATTTGTACAAAAATATCTTAAAATTAAAATCAGTAAACTATATAGGTATACTACGTAGACTTGGAAAAAATATTCTTAGGAAAAAAATTGAGAGGCAGCGAAAGCGAATGAAGTTGACTCCAAGTCAATCCTAAATTCTAAAGATATTTGAATCTCATGGTAAGAATTCGTTCAAAATGACTGGAAAGATGTTTGAAGCGACGAATACAGGGAAATGTCGCAGAAAAAAGGAAAATATGCCAAGGACAGCACTTAGCAACAGTGAAAGAAATTTGAAACGCCGTCGTGTCAATGACAGAATTAATAGGGACAGGAATTGGCTCGATAGGTAAGATACTAAGGCTATGAATAACGTGCTAAGGAGCCGAAGGTCTACTGATGGTATACCGAATGAACTCTTTTGATCAACTACTTACCTAACAGCAATATCATATTCGGGTGAGGACTCAATTTATGGACAATCTTTAAGGCATTTATTCGACTACAATTTAATTGTTTTCGCTGTGACACGAAAATTTTACATACTATTTATATGGGTAACTTTTGTGTCATGACGAATTCATCAATTAAATTGTAGACAAATTAAGTGCCTTGAAGATGGTTCAAAAATTTGGCCCTCACCAATTCATCCGTCATCTCGTTAATAGTATTACTACGAGTACTAAGAAATATTCCTATTTTCCAGTTAAATAGTTGTATGCAATGGATGGACAATGCCTCCGAAACTTAAAATTGAAAGAAGTTAGATATGATCCCGTTGAAACTTAATATGTGTTGGGTTTGAATACACTTTCTTGTTTTAGTTTCGTCAACTAGCTTTGATGATTGCAAAATGAAATATGAAACATATATGAATATGTAAATTTTGTGAATGCTATTTATTCTTATCTTTATTTTAACTATATCTGTCCTTGTATTTCCATTCTCAATGAATGATAGAAATATCTCACTCATTGCCCAGCCATAAAAAAAGTTAATACACGGCGAAATATTGAAATGCGCTGAATTCCTCAAATCCAATAAGAGGTGATAAAAAGGTCCCGTATCTCCCGAAACGACGCCAAAGGTGCCTTGAACTACATACAAATTTATATAAAACATGACATAAAAAAGCGGTTTTATGTCTAGCGACTGAAAGGACGCGAAAAATTCCACCACATCGAGGTACAATGGTAAAATTATGACGTACCGTACCTAACGCTAAAGCGTTCTATTCGTCAACTTGTAGCCTGGGTCACTGGGTCACCTTAGATTCTCACCGATTATAATTTGAAGGTTCTGTTATTTACCTGAAACAGAAAGGATTTCATTAGTTTAGTTTCATAAAACGAAAACACATTTACAAACATCATATAAAATGTAGCGTAGAACTATGAAGGGAGAGCTTCTACAAAGATAAAATGTTCCAAAATGGTCGTCCATTTTTGTGACTCAAAGGAAAAATAGTGGAACACTCATGGAAATTGTGCCTTTGTGTTTTGTGCAAATGTAAAGAGAAAATAAACAGCAAGAAAATGAAGATAGTTCAATTTACGCCTTGTATCTCAAATTCTGAAACACTACATACTTCCGTAAGTTAATTGCTAATATAATGTTTGTTTTATTTTTTGGCACTACTAAACTAAATGATAAATCGTTTCATTTTTAATTGCCATGCATGAGTTATGTAAAAAATTAAGTCTGAAATTGTGCCACTTGGCAACGTCTGGTTCGTGATGGAATCACCTGTCGTCTCTGGCAACGTAGAATAGAACAGTCATACTCCAAAGAAAACAATTCATTATCTTTGAAAATATGATTAATTACGTGTGCTTACTCGTATATACAGTCAGCGTCATATAGCAGCCAAAGTGGCCATAAATACAAAATATATGAAGCTGACTGTACGCTGTCACCATAAAAATGGCACCAGCAGCTGTCATCCCATAGAAATTTGTCAAACTTTCCATACAATCAAAATTTATTGAATTGTAGGCGTCCATGGGCAGCGGCGACCGCTTACCATCAAGCGGGCCGTACGTTGTTTGCCACCGATGTGGTATATAAAATAAACATTAAATTTTGTAGGTTTACTTCGTAGACTTTGTATACTTAGTCAGCTCATAAGTTCTGTCACTGGCCTTTAAAATTTAAATTTGGAACTCCTAAAACAAAAACCGTTGTGCATTTGAATTTCGAATCTTTTTTAAATATTTGAGTAGTATAATTTTGCAATTTTCTGTTTTCTTTAACATGGAGTGGACGCTTAAAGATAGCCGTACCGCAATAATTGCACTATATCGTTGTGGACACTCGCCGACTAAAATTTTTAAGCTACTTGAAAATTTAAAATTCTCTCTAAGATTTGTGTATCGTACCATAGAAAGATACAGTGAGGTCTCTAGTTTAAATGACAAGAAAAGAAGCGGTCGTCCGCGTACAGCTAGGACTCCAGCGGTTGTACAAGCAATTAGGGCACGCATTGCCAGAAATCCCGCTAGGAAACAAAAAGTTATGGCCCTCCAGATGGGTTTGAGCAGAAACACGGTGAAAAGAGTGCTTAATCAAGACCTGAGACTTCGTGCTTATAAACGAAAAACTGGCCATATTCTCAATGGTCGGTTTAAAGCTTTAAGGCTTAAAAGATCTAAAGCTTTATTGAAGAAGTACGCTAAAAATAAGCATCGTTGTATACTGTTTTCGGACGAGAACATTTTTGACATAGAAGAAAACTGTAATTAATAAAATGATAGAGTGTACGCTCGCAATAGTAAAGAAGCGTCTAATAGCATTCTCCGTATTCAAAGAGGTCATCACCCTTCATCTGTGATGGTTTGGCTGGGAGTTTCTTATGCGGGCGTCACTAGTATGCATTTTTGTGAGAAAGGAGTAAAAACTAGTGCCAAAGTGTACCAAGACACGGTGTTGACTAATATTGTGAAACCACTATCCCATACGATGTTTCTAAACCAGCATTGGGTTTTCCAGCAGGACTCTGCTCCAGCCCATAAGGCAAAGTCTACACAAGCCTGGCTCGCCTCCAATAAAATCGACTTTATACGGCATGAAGATTGGCCCTCCTCTAGCCCAGATCGTAATCCGTTAGACTATAAAATATGGCAGTATTTAGAGGAAAAGGTGTGCTCAAAACCTCATGCAAATCTAGACTCGCTGAAAAAATCCCTTGCTACGGCAGTGGCCAATATCGACATGAAAGTGGTGCGTGAACCCATTGACGACTGGCCACGCAGACTTCAAGCCTGTGTAGATAATTATGGCGGTCATTTTGAATAAATGTTATACATTTAGATTATCTAGTTTATAAGCTTTCAAACGCTGTACAAATTATACGGAATAAACTTAAACTTTTGTTTTTATTTGATACTATGTATATGACAGAACTTATGAGCCGACTAAGTAGATGTCGGCGGGGATTCTCGAACGCAAATGCGTATACTCTTGCATAGGTATCTTACTGATTAAAAATGTAAGTCAATTGATTGATATCCTTCCGGAATCGGTCATAATTCTAGTTTACGCCATTAGTCTTATCAATTTATCATTTATCAATCCTATTCATCATTTTGTTGATAAACAATGTTATATATAACACTTAAAATACCTACTTAAGTACTATTTATTATGGCACATTGATCAAGAATTTATAAGTTTTATACTATTGGCGGGCTGTTGTAATAATGCAATACAAGTCATACATACATATCCTATTGGCGTAGGCAGAGACCAGAATTCCAAATACTACGGTCCTTACATACTTCTTTCACTTCAATCACACACCAATGTATGACACTGGCGTATGCTCTTATTCCATTCGATATTCTACTTAACGACTAATGTAATAGAGTTTATATTACGAGGGTAAAACTGAAAGTTTCGGGAATAGAAGAAAATATGCAGTATAAGTGAGTTTATTTATTTTTATTGTTTTTCAAAATATTCTCCTTTGTATTTCATGCACTTATGCATGCGTTCAAACCAGTCCATAAAGCACTTTTTGAACTCTGAAGTAGGGGTCGACAAAATGGCTATTTTATAGGCCTCCACTGCTTCTTCTGGCGTCTGAAACCGCTGACCACGCAGTTTGTCCTTGATTCTGGGGAATGTAAAAAAGTCGTTGGGACTTAAGTCAGGGCTATATGGAGGGTGGTCCAATATTTCGACTTTTTCACCGTCCAGGTACTCAGTTGTTGTCCGAGCGGTGTGTGGGCTGGCGTTGTCGTGGTGTAGGATGATGCGACGACTAGGGTTTGTTTTTCGGAGTTCAGCAAAGACGTTCGGCAAACAAATAGTGGTGTACCAATCAGCATTGACTGTTCTACGATCCTCAAGAGCCACAGTAGCTACGTGACCAGATTTAGAGATAAACGTAGCCACCATCTTCTTAGCCGTACTGCGAGAACGAACAACTTTTGTGGGTTTGAGCTCGTCTTCGAAGACCCATACTCGGGATTGGTTTTTAGTTTCAGGCTCATAAGCGTATATCCACGACTCGTCACCTGATACTATGCTAAAAACAGCATTTGAGCGTCCCTTGTTAAATCTTTTCAAAGTTTTGCGGCACCAATTGACACGGACTATTTTCTGCTCGTCAGACAATAGGTGAGGTATCCAACGGGAAAATAACTTTTTCACGCCTAATTCTTCTTTTAAAATAATTTGTATTTGACTCATTCCAATACCCAGGTGCTCTTGAATTTCCCGATATGTCACATGTCGGTCTTCATTTATCAGACGACGCACAACATCGACGTTTTCTTGCGTGACTGCCGATTTTGGTCGACCTTCACGCACTTCGTCGGTGAGGGATACACGGCCACGTTGAAATTCTGAATACCACCTGTATATTGTAGTGTTTGAAGGAGCTTCAATATTAAAAGCAGCAACCATCCGCTCTTCACATTGTTTTTGTGTTAGTCCACTTTTAAAGTCATAATAAATCATAGCTCTGAAATTTTCACGGCACAATTCCATTTTAAGCAGTGACTCGACGACTTCAATAAACAATTGAAACCGAACCATACTTTTTTTTTTCTAAGTGGCCAGTGTGTTGAGATAAGGAAACTTCAGAGATTATAAAAATAAATTAATAAGTATTCGATTCCCGCCACTTTCAGTGCAAGCCTCGTACATAGACACCGCCTTAAAATCGTGTGTTTGTAATATAGGTATAAACTATATTACATAAGCGTTAAAGTATACTATCCAATTGAATAAGAGCATATGTCAGTGTCAGACTCAAAGCAATCGTACTGTACCTAAATAATATAAGATTTCAAGCTAACATTTTCCTAAATATATTTTGCCTTTTTCAGATAACAGCGTTGATTATCATGGACCATTTCAAACTGCTTGAAGCCTTGAAGCAATGCTATTATTGTTGTACGAGCACATACATATGCTATCGATAGCACGGATCAATATCAAGCATGTGCATTTGTGGGTGATTTGATCCTGCTGCTATTGTAAGTACGTCATATAAACAGATGGCTACGTGACATGCTGATCGTTGTCAGCCAAGAAAGGCCACACTCTCTTTTCGTCTCTATTATGTGTTTATAAAGGTTCATAATTGGTGGGCCACTTTTTTCTGTACGCATTCATCCTATCTAAACTATACGCCTAAATGTCACGCATTTGACACCCCTTGAGGAGTCTATTGTACCCACTATTAATCTTCTGCTGACTAGTACAGAATGCCATCTGGCATCAAAGTCGTTATTAGTACTTCTATTTGTGCATTAAATGAAAACAAGTCGAATGTATAATTTCCAACATTTCCGTACAAGTCCAACGAAAAACTAAAGACTACCTAGTGGTTTAAAACTGGTAATGTTCGGGGAAATTTAATCCACAATCCAGCCGGGCTTATCCCCGGCTACTCTGTAAGCCGATTACGATACGATATGCTATACTATGATAACGATAGGATAGACTACTGGCAATCTAGGAGGCAATAGATAAAGAGTGAGAATAAATAGTCAATTAATACGAAAACGATTAGACTAGCTTAATTCATTGAAAATATTCGCAGTTAGTAAAAATTTTCGCTATTATGAGGCCATTTAAAAAAGTGGGGCATCTATCCGGGTTTTATCCTATAAAAAGGTAATGTTGAATTAGACAATCTTTCATTAATATTTAGAATGGACATTCGGGGTGGATATACTTTTTCATATATGGTATTTTTATAGCGTCCTAAGATTATGCGATGCGAAGGAAAGAACATTTAATGTTGAAAGATATGGTGACATTATATTTTAAATAAATAATGCTCCATTTAAAAACTTAAAAAATTGCTTACCGCACCAGGAAGGGGAATCAACCTGATCATATGTGATTGGTGTTTTTTTTTAATAATAATGTTATGCTCAATAGGCCTTAGGATTTCATAAATGTTTTGATTTCAAATTGTGACAATATCATAGAAATTTCCTTCATACTTACTGATTAATGTCGTTCAGACACAAGAGGCTACTGTGCCTCGCATATATAGCTCCGAGTGATAAAACAACAATACGTGATGAACGGTGTTGGTCACACATATTGTAAACCTTTATTTTAAGAAATTTACCTAAGCTTTGTTGTAGTGACTGTTTGTTTACCTAAATAAATAAAAATAAACTGACGTCTCGGTGAGGCATAAAGTACAGGCACTTTTCCCTCATGTGTGTGTAAAATAAATGTTTTGTTTCGTAAAACGTTGGGGTAACTAGCCTAGTATAACTAGAGCATAATTGCCATTATAGTGACAAATCAGGTCATTTAACATCAACACATTTATAATGACGTGTTGCCGTAATTTATAAACAAACATTCAAAATTTTCCAAGAAGTGATTCAACAGTTTGCAGTAAATGAGTCAATAAGGAAATGCATGTTCTTCAATGCAGTTTCTGGTATTAGAATGTTACATTAGGCTTTTGGAAATGGCTAGTCGGAATCAGAGATTCTGTTTTTATTTTCAAGATTTTATTTAACTTGCACTGTTTGTAAGTTGTCATTAAAATTTGCAATCCTCTTTTCAGGCACTTGCCGATATCCAATTTAGCTGAAATACGAGTATGGCACACTTATTAAGTTCGGTGCAATGCAATATTATGGTAGGACCATGTCTATGATGTTAAAGTGGCCTGGCCCATTCGGCAAAAGAAGGGTTGGAAGACCAAAAAAGCGATTGGCAGACGACATCATCGAAGTTGCTGGAAAGAACTGATGGAGTCTCGGAAAAGAATGAGACAAATGGAAATAGATGGGAGAGGCTTTTACCCAAAAGGGATCCATTTCCAATCAATAGTTAAACAAAACATGTAAATAATAGAATAAGAAGCTAAAATAAAAGTCCAAGATAGAGAGTATGGAGACAGAAGGTGGCCATAGCAACCAACACCTAAACAAGATAAACCATTCTCATCGTCATCATTGGACTCTCTCGAGTAGTTGATGACTGTGGAAAAGAGGTACCACCATATCCGCCGAAGGACATCCACTGCTGGACATAGGCCTCCCCCAATTTCATCGGGAGTAAATCACATAATCGCCACGCTTGGCACGCGGGTTGGCGATCGCAGTATCTCCACCGCACTCCAAGGATGCTGCTGCCCATCTCCCCGTGGTCCTCCCGGTGGTCTTGAGTCCCGGTGGTCCCGGTGGAGAAGAGGTACAGTCGGAAATAAAAGCTTCGTATCAGAACACCAAAATTTGATTGAAACTTTTTTCTAATTACAATTGGACATTGTTATATTTTTACAATTGGACCTTTACCTTCGCTCAAACTTACTGTCTGTACATTTTGATTTTTCTTCTTTAACGGTATAAATAAAACCCTGGCAAATTATAGGCTCACATAAATCGGCAACTTTTTATCCCATTTCGTTTTACCTACCTCATTTACAGCAAATAAATCTTTCTTTTCACACAGGCTGAGCCGACACATGCAATAAGCGAACGAGTAAATAAACAAGAATGAATGGAACTGTTTACCCACATGATTATCGACAAAACGTGTTAAGTATAAAAGACAATTATGGTTGTTACGACGTTTAGAGCCGGACCCGTTGGGTTTTGAATAAAAGAATAAAACCAACGCGCGACGTGTGTAAAGTCACGTAGGTAGGTTAGATTTGTAACTTTAATGTATGGACGAAAACATAACACAATTTACAATATTTGTGACGTGATTCGAAGGCTATAGAATTATATAACCAGATCCCTGATGAGTTTAAAAACATTCAAACTTGTCAATTTGATAGAAACAGTTCCTATTTTACCGCCGATTTTTTAAATATGTATAATTAATTGTAATTTGTAACTTTAATGTTACCTAGTTATTTCTACGCCGCAATTTCCGTCAGAATATGCAGAACAAACTAATAATAGCCTACTAACGAATATTGTACCATATTCTTGGAAATAAACCATTTGGAGTCTGTCAGCTCCATATCATATATTTAGCAATAGCAATATCATTTGTGTATTAATGTGTCAAAATATGTAAGTTAAATATTATGAACGAATTACGTGTTTATCTGTCACTTTTGCCAAGGCGTGTAGAGTCATTTATCTAAATTTATGCACATCGCAAATAAATCTTAAATCTCGCTCGATAATGTTAAAACGATATGATGTTTTTTTTACCCTCGTGCAGACATTTGTGAAATACGGAACCAACTGTTTTTTTTTAAGTTCATTATTCGCTGACTTAAATTATAAATTTGACATATCGCTTGAAAACTAATAACCTAATAACTAAGAAGCCGAATTAACCCACAAATGTCAAATAGCAAGTCTGTTTATAAAATGCAAATAAAATGGCTAATAATATTCCTTGCGCGAAAGTAGTTTTTGACAATGACAAACAATCTTCCATTCTTAATTTAATCATCCGACAAAAATTGTTTTTTTTTTTAACTCATAAGATAAATAGTGCGTATTTACATTATGTGCAAAATGATTAACCTTGAATAAAATTATGAAGATTCTAATAAACGAATATGTTAAGCTGGCTTTACACAAGGGTACCGAGATTGATTATCCAAAATATCACCTAATGTATAAGGTTGGCAATGCTCAATTTGGAATGTTAAGTAATAATGAACCAGAAGAGGTACCTACAACACATCACCGCCCAAAGAATCTGGAAGTTTCTGGAATCAACGGGCCTAAACGGTGAATTCAGGGCTGGCACAATAGATCTCACGTTGGTCGAGGCGCCATATAAAGGCTCATAACAAACAAAGAATAATAATAAATATAATAATGAATATAAGCCTCTTTAATGTCTCGGAGCAACCATGAGTCAGCTCACTAAATCACTCGTCAGACAGTGACAAACAGGAAAAATTATCTCGTTATTTGTCTATCCGTCAATTCGCAGCACAGAAATAAACTCTGACATTGAAAAAGCTATGTTTAACATATTTGCGAAGACAAGGACTTTGCGAATGTAAAGCTGGTAGTTTCATCATAACGTGTTCAGAGAACCTAACGCGAAACAAAAACTAAGTACCTATATCCCTCTTGTCAAGAATAAGCACTTGCTTATTCGGGCGATAGAGAGGGAGATCCCGTACAAAATATTCAAATTTCCAGCAAATTACTTCAATCACTATACGTTCTGTTTATTATGTGTCCGATGAAGTACATGTTCTCTTGCCCAGCGTGTCCGTACGCCTGCTCCGAGCAAGACCTTCGACTCCTTCGAGACGCAACAGACAGGGCGATAAGCGTTGTTGCCACTTACTGGTCCCGCGCAGTGAAACCATCGACACGTGAAGAAGAAGATTATGTGGCCCACACACACTTGTGGAGCTAGTTCATTATGACCCGATATGGGGCACTGGTCCGTTAAGGTGTTTTATTCAATTGGGATAATTATTCCAAAACAAACCCCCATGGTAATAAAAGCCTTGGAAACACGCGATCGAAAACACAAATACAGTAAGTTTCTAATTAGTAGAAAACAAATCAAACTTTACCGCTTATGATAGCATATCGAAGCTCATTAGACTTTCGAGCTTCCCACCCATCAAGCTCACTTTCTAATTAGAAAGCTCAACGGAAGCATATCGATCATCAGCCATCATGAATGACTCACTCCGATCTATCAAAGGCGCCTATAATAATATGGTAGTTTTTCGAAGGTGGACCTTGTTTGTAAACTACTAAGGTTGAATTTAGAAGTATGTTAACGGAAGACTTCAGACTTTTTGAGGGATATTTGTGTCCTCGCGTAAGCGGCGCGGGCGCCGGCGTTTGGACGTTTTTGCGCGCTTTGTCATGTCATGGGCGGCCTTTACAGTTGTCATGAGGGGTAAAAATAGATTTGTGAGATATAGTAACAAATAACATCTAGCACATTCTTTATAACTGAAGCATTTCTAAAATCTGAAACAGTAAAAGCACTAAGTACAAAATTCGAAGACAGAAGTTCGAATATTTCCATCTCTATCGCACATTCGAGCCATAGAGACGAAGATATATTCGATCTTATTCACTATATTATTTTTGATATCGCATTGACACTATCTACATCATCCGACTTTGATAAAAAAAATTTATCAAGTAACTATTACCTAATAAACCAGTTTGCAATTAAAACTAACCTCTAAAACCTTTCCTAGTAAAAAGTGATGGTAAACATAAACATGTCCCGTTACTGGTATATAAACATCGGCCAGAAAAGCTCTTACATGCCTCAATATCCTCTTCACAGGGTAAAAATACCCGATATCTTAGTGTAAATATTTGCCTGTACGTTAATGGTACCACTAATGTGTAATGGTAAGTATTAAGAAGCTGTTGTTTTATTGCTGCCATGTGCATTTAAGTAATACCACAAAACAGAAAGCTGTAAAGCACAAAAGGATCACTAGCTCAGTAGTAACAAAATGCATCTTCTCTGTCGCATAATATAGGCATGCTATGCTTTTAAGATCCCTACTCTAGGAATATTATTATTATTATTATTTGACCTAACTTAAGAAGGATGACAAAGTGCTTGGTACCACTTTAATAATGTTGTGTAACATAAGTCAAATAAACAAATGTAAATCTATCCATGACTTTGAACAAACCGGGCGGGACCAACTTTGCCATTGCCAGTGTCAAAAAAAGCAGCTACTTCTTACATTTTGATTTGTTGTTTGACGACTTTTTCCTATAAAAAGGGTACTACAGGATATTTTATTCGCGCGGACAAGGTTGGTCCCATAAGGCGCTCAATATCATGGAAAGACAAAATCATTCTTTTTTGTATCACGACCTTATGTTACAATTCACACCTTGCATTTCTCTTGAACAAGCGCTGTCGTTTGGTATAACATGCAAAAAACATTACCGTATGTCACACTCACTTTTATACTAACAGTGGATGAGTATGCCATTACTTTACAACATTGCTTGATTACAAAGTCAGTTTTTGCCCGCCCGTTTGAGTCCCATAAACAGTTAAGAGTGAATCACGCGTGACTCATGGGTTAATCAAATACGGCGCGTGTATACTAAATTATAAGGACGTAAGATAAATGATGTTTCTTAGGAGTTAAGCTTATTTGAGTGATGGTGCGGGTTGCCTAATGTGACACTAAAGTATGCGAATATTGGCTTGGGACAGGATGTTTTTCGTTTGAGGAACGGAACTGTTAGGTTTCAAAGAAACTAAGGGCAAAAGCAAAGTAAAGGTTCATCGGAAGACTAATTCCACTAAAGACAGGTTAGTATCTTGCCATCCAGGAGTCCAGATTGTACGCATATAGCTTGCGCCCAGATAAGCGGAAGCATAAATGTCATGTCTAATGCTATCCAGTCGAGACACTATCAGTAGTACTGACCATTAAATAATCGTAGTGCCATTACTGATACTGGGTTGTGGTCGTTGTGGATAGTTGGAGAGAAGGTATCAACGATAAAAAAAGAAGGAATGATACTATTTTTCTCATTATTACCGTGACTAGACCGCATAAGAGCATGAAAAACTTTAAAACGCGTCGTTTTAGGTGGATCCACATGATAATTATATAGAAAGGGTTAAGGGTAAACTCATTGGTGCATCACCACTGCCTAATATCAAAGGGTAGCGTCACTGTTGAACGTTTAATACCGTCTTAACGTAAATACAAATGGTGTGCAAAAAGGCGTAGATTGGTACATTATTCACAGGTGGATAGCTCACTGAGATCGGTTTAAACCCTGTCAATGAGCTCTTAGAACAGTCTACAGGTTTCGATGACATCAGGTAGGTATTTTCGTATAAGAACGTGCATAAAGCAAGCAAGAGAGAAGTACGGATTAAGAACAAAGGAAATATTAGCGGAGCCCTTTTTAAAATTTAAGAAATCTAAATCAATATTGGTGCCGCGATGACGGCGGGAACGGAAATCAGTGCGGTAAGGTCAACTGCAGCTTCAACTAAAAATGCCAAGTAAAAAACTGTAAAATCGAATTCATTCTAACTTTTTCCTCCTCGGAAACTTAAACAGAATACAAAATCTAGGGAGCAAACAGTCGAAAACGTTTGTATGATAATAAAAATCACTAATGTTCCCTATTAACGGTTCACGGACCTTAACTTATTCACAACCTGTCTTGAGCGGATCAGCTCTTGGAATCACCCAGAAAAGAAAAGTATTTTATGAATAGCGATGAAGCATCGTAGGCCTGCTTTATTAGCCTGTATCGATTATGAACACAATCAGGGGAGACATCGTTAGCTTAATGACTCACGATTGATGACGTTGACAACACGATTGTCTGTCACGACCGCGCCTCAGTCTGGCCTAGAATATTTGATGCCCTAAAGGACGGTTTGTATCGACGCTATTGGTTTGATATCAAATTTACCTATATAGCGTGATAAAGCAGGAGAGCAGACGGGAAGAATGAGAATGTAGGATAGGATCACAGCCGTCGCCTCATATCACACTTCTGCTCTGACGCGAACTATGCATATTCATATTCATTTATTCATTGTATAGTCATGTAGGTACAATAATGTTGGTGTTTGGTTACATTTTGAGAAAGTCTGTACATGACGCCCTGCCAGGGCACACAATAGTACTTATATACTAACTTATCTAATAACAATATTTAATTCAAGTGATTACTTCAAATCAAGTTAATATGCAGTGTAGGTAGGTACAAAATTGATTTATTTATTTATTCGTCTTGCGCGCAATCTTGCTTGTCAAAATTGATGCTTTTGTCCAATAGCTCCGATAGGTCACACCACACTATCTGGAAAACAACGAGACTAAAAATGCTGTTTCTTATAAGTCATTTGCTCAGGACATGTACGTGTGAAAGAGAGACTCGTATGCCAGTTTAGTTTGCGTGGCTTATAATGTAGTAGTGTATCTCGGCGATAAATATTGTCGCCTCCAACTTGATCTGTCGGCGCGCGCGCCTGTCGCTTGGTTTTGCTCTTTTTACAGACACCCAAGCATTCGTTCGCTATCGCATGACACCGTAAATGTAACTAATATGGCGATTCCGTTTAAGTAACTAATCTGATGATAGAATACCTGTAGTAAGCGCGATTAGTAGAATAAGATTTTGAAATAGAATTTTCATCAAAAATATTACCAACACCAAATGACTTTTATAATCGAATATCTAATTGATTCTTCGATGTTTTCAAACTGCGGCCCTCGTTATGGTTCAATAAAAACAAGAAATATCGATGAATGTTTATGATACACATTCAATTTAAATACAATTGGTCAGGCAATCGGCATAGCCAATCAAATCGAAATCGATTTTATTTCTTTTATATACCCATCTATTATTTGTATCGTCAGAAACCATTGAGTCGCTGGGATTGGCCAGCAGGACACGTTTTTGACGTCCGTCCCTCTTCATCATCATCATGATGAGGGGCCTATGTCCAGCTGTGGAGACATGATGTCATGTCTCCACAGCTGGACATAGGCCCCCTCCAAAGAGTGCCACAATGACCGGTCCTGCGCCATCTGCATCCAGCGGACTCCCGCGACCTTTACCAGGTCATCGGACCACCTTGTGGGGGGCCTACCCACGCTGCGCCTTCCGGCACGTTATCGCTACTCGAGAACCTTTCCACCCCAACGGCCATCGGTTCTACGTACAATGTGTCCCGCTCACAGCCACTTAAGTTTAGCTATTCTGTCCCTCTTGCTTCACTTCAATTCAAGCATTATGTATGTGAAACCGTACCTTTTCCGACTCAATTAAACTCCAAAGTGATATAGATAGTGTTTATCGTTGGGGGCTAGTCAATAGTTTGCAATTAAACACAAGTAAATGTGCAGTTATGACTTACTCATAGGCATCCCTGACCAACGATCGCTCCTATACATTAAATGGAGAGTCCCTTCAAAATGTTCGTACTGTGCGCGACCTTGGTACACTGTTTGATACTGAAATAACATTTAACGAAAATATAGTCCAGATCTGCAAAAAGTCGCGGAAGGCTCTAGGTTTTGTTGTTCGTCAATCAAAATTTTTCCACAGTCGCCATGTGATAACACTACTGTTTGACTCATTTGTGCGTAGAAAACTAGAGAGTAATTGTATTATCTGGAATCCTCACGAAAAGAAATATACTCTCCTTCTAGAAAAAGTCCAAAAACAATTTATTAGATTCCTATACAAGAAAATACATGGCTACTATCCCTACATGTAATACCCCACGCCGTTTGTACTGGGGATGGTGAGATACCAAAGCCTCGAAGTGCGTAGGGAACTTGCATCAGTAAAATACTTTTTCAGACTAATCAGAGGCTTACTCACGAACCCATGGCTGCTACAATTTGTACAATTTAAAGTACCGACGTATTTTGGCCGAAGTACTCTTCGGCCCCGCGAAAAACCGCTTTTTGTAATCCCCAGCATAAGTACGGTGACCCTAGTTACTAGACCCTTATACATGGCACTGAATACTATAAATAACATTCTTCTATACGACCCCACTTTGGACCTGTTCTCGAAGACGAAACCGATATTCCTGGCTGCAGCCGCACGCTATCTTGAATCAAACTCCACTCCCACTACTATTCAATAATATATGTAGCATTGTATTAGTAATAAGTATTGTACCTAATCCTAATTGTAACCTACAACTTGCATGTTTGGTTTATCTGTCAATGTAAGTTGGTTAGTAAGTAAATAAATAAATAAATGGCAACCTTCTGTCTCCATCGTCTGATCATCTCGGTGGTACCCATAATATTGTATTGTCACCGAAATTACATAAGTATGCCAAAGGCCATACCGTACGCGACCATTTAGGTTCTGCAACATGTAAATAGGACTTTAAAATTAAAAAGCAGATCCGACGATTAAATTATAGTGGGATGAAACTGAAAATGATGTGTTAGTTTCAATATTGAGGCCCAGAGGCAAACAACTATTCGTTTCACGACTGATATTTGTTCTATTCTAAATTTAGATTTATCGGGAAAGCGGCGAAGTCCCATTCATCCTGCCTCCGCCCACGTACGGTTAATATCTTTCCTATCTGGTTATTTATTGGCTTACACTGTCAATATTGCCATAGATTATGTGCTACAGTCGTTCAGAGGAAAACCAACCCCTAATAATGAGACAGTGCCATCATCAAAGCGCTACGCTCGATTGTCACAACAATAAAACGAATCCTCATGTCAAATAAGGGTCGTTGCAGTCGCAAGCGAGCATAGGCTATGGCGTCTGTTTACCATCAGGCTCGCTGTATGCTTGTTTGCTACCTTCGTAGTAAAAAAACGCCAATCGTGCCAGTCGAAATGTAAACCCATTTTTAGGGTTCCGTACCCAAAGGGTAAAATAGGGACCCTATTACTAAGACTTCGCTGTCCGTCCGTCTGTCACCAGGCTGTATCTCAAGAACCGTAATAGCTAGCCAGTTGAAATTTTCACAGATTGTGTATTTCTGTTGCCGCTATAACAACAAATACTAAAAACAAAATAATAACAAAAATTAAGGGGGGCTCCCATAAAAAAAAACGTGATATTTTAGCCCTTTTTCATGGCTACCACTTGCCGAGCTACATCTCAAGAACCATAATAGCTACCTATAGACAGTTGAAATTTGCACAGATTATGTATTTTTATTGTGGCTACAACAAAAAAAATACTAAAATCGAAATAATAATAATAATTAAGGGGGGCTCCCATAAAACAGAGTAGTTTTTAGCGTTTTTTTCTGGTACGGAACCCTACGTGCGCGAGTCCGACTCGCACTTGGCCGGTTTTTTTCTGTTTGCTATTTGAAAAGTTCAAAAGTCCTTTTATAAGGGAATAAAAGCTGAATCTTTCATATGCGTGGCTACTTTTGATGCTGACTTGTGCCTATCCAACGCAAACTGTGCTGACATGACATACCTCAATTGGTTTTTACAGAAGTCAAATAAGCAATAAGTTTTACCAACGAATTTGGTTCTCCACTTCGTAAAATTAGTTTTAGTGAGAAGATTAACTTTTTAAAAGCTTCCAAACTGTGACTGACGAGGGTCCTATTGAATTAACGCATGCCTTAACTACTTATATCCGCTGTCGTTTTTTGCTGCTTCGATGTTTTAGATGTATCGTATACGTTGTGCAAGTGATCTAAAATAACTACTAATACAACCCCCTCCCCCTCCCCCCTGCCTACATTTTTAGAAAGAAACCATAACTGGCACCTCGAAAGACTCACACTGGACCAAATCAAGGGCAAACTCACCAGAAGTCGGATTCCAATAAGGTGGTTTGACACTATCAAGTAGGCTTGTGGTCGCATGCATAAACCAGTTCACACGGCCCTTGACTGCGCCGTATGGAAGGACATCGTATCGTAATCCTCAGTCATGAGTGACCAAAGGAAATTTCCAATGTCGCATAATTTAATTTAATCGTATGGCATTTATTTACGAACCGTGATATCTTCGAGAAGACAAGTACGGTTGCCAGTTTGTTGTACTTTTAGCACCACCCAGGGGTTACGTGTAGGGTAACGGTGGGTACTCCCTACGGACGTGATGCAACTTCGACCCCCCTTTGTCAAGTGAGTGGGCAACTTGAATGTTAGAAGTTCTCAAGCCGCCCGAAGGCCTCTAACTTGGTTTAACGACTTCTGTCGTAGACAGCAGCCGGGATCAACGGCATAGATGTTGACAGACTCGACAAAAAGTTTACGGGCACTTGGTCAGGAGAACTCGACAGCTGACCAGGTAGTGGATGGCATTCGCATGGTAGCATTCCCATAATGCAAACGCGCAGCTGTCGTGGGCGTCAGCGGGTAAAGGAAGTGTGGGGTGTAATATCTGGTTATACATTCCGCAGTTACGAGTATATCACTCGTTGACCGTGTGCAATGAATGGTAGTTTGTATGAAAACATTGTTTGCACGCGGACCATGACGCGGAACAGTACAACTGTGACGCATGTTACTTAATCTTCAAGATATCGATTGATTGATGCGAACTTTATCACTTTCCTCTTAAATCATCCTTTGTTTTTCGTTACTGTTGATTGGTGGTTACACTGGTTAAATATTGTTTTAGAATATTCTAGATATATTTCGCAGAAAGCAGAAATAAATTTTCATTCGTGCTCTTTATATGATCTTTTCATGTTAATTGGAAACTAGAATTCGTTTTCACTAAAATAAAGTTCAAGTAGTCGAAATTTTGCGTGACGTAATATGTGGATGTGGACGGCCCCTTTTGGTACACGGCCATACCATCGCAGCCGACTTTTCTGCAATTTATCTGCGATGCCGCGAACGCCGAGTCTTCCTCGCACGTATTCCTTACAATACAGATTATATCGAGCCTAATGGTAACGGCGCTCATGCCGCATCCACTTCGTACTTAGTTGTTGGTTGAACTACATTTTATGGCAGTCGGTCGGTCCTACAAGACTTGAACCTTTTAGATAGATGACTAAATGATGTTCAATAACACCGAAATACTCAGACTAGGGGAAATATTTATCTGCTTCAGAACAACTTCATTGCACGCCTCCATAAACTGCACAAAGAACTTCGAGTAGTCTATGTCACACATATTGGATTTAAAACAAATTTACACTTGCCGCGAGCTCTCTACCACCCGTGAAGCTTTACTTGTCAGTAGCAGTGCACACAACAAATGCAAATTTGATTTCAAATTAATACTTTTAGTCACGATATACCCAGCAAGTTAATTTGCACAAAGCTGACAAGGCCTATGGCAACTTGTAGTCGCAATTTATTCAAAGCGAGTTATTTATAGACGGTCTTAACTGTGACCTCGCCCTTCCGGGGACCTGTCGGAACGCAAAGGGCAGGCTTAGGTCGTGATCTTAGGGAAATAGGTGATTTTAGACCCCATGCCTAAGTCTGTTGAAGATAACGGGAAAGCCATTATTGCCACGTTTGCTTTGGTCTGATCTGCCTAGTTATCGCGATCTGATCGCGTTTATAAATGTTGGACGTATAGCATTCGTTATAACATTCTGGAAGACAAGACAGAAGGTTCAAGGGGCAGAGGTCAACCAAGGAGAAGCTTCGTACAATAGTTAAAGGAAAAAATAATGTCGAGTCTTACCGGGACCTAAAGAAGTTGCCCGAAGACCGTGAGAGCTGGTGTCTACTCCACCGACAAGAGCCTACTCTTAAATTTTTATGATAATAGCATTCATTTAGGTTCTCTTGTGGCGACAACGTACCGGAAGGCGCAACGTGCGTAGACCCACACAAGGTGGACTGATGACCTGGTATGGTCGCGGGAGTCCGATGGATGCGGGTGATGCAGGACCGGTCATTGTGGCACTCTTCGGAGAAGCCTATGTCAGAGGACGTCCTTCGGCTGATATGATGATTGATGATGCCGAATTTACGCAGCGAAATGTACAGCGAAAATAACGCGTTCACAGCGTATTAATGGTAGCATCAACCACCCTTTCTGAACCGATAATAGTTAATTATGCCGCTGTTATCCTATGAGAACTGCCAAAGTATGAGAAGTTTGACAATCAGATGTCGTAGGTTCAAACAACCAGCTTTAAATGGCGACGGTTCTGGCATAAGGCTAACGGATAAACGATGTACAACTTGACTGAAAGAGTCTAGGATAAATCCGAATTCATTCGTTCACCCACTAGTAGTAGTAGGTATGACCGAGAAGTGAAGCCGTTGACCTTATACTTGTAGTTCAGTGGTAAATGACCTGCTTTCTGCACATGAAACTCTAGTATCTTGAGGTTCGTTGATCCGGTCAAATTGGGAATTGAGCAAGATCTCTGACACGAATGCTGCTTCTGGACTGGACAAAGTCTTACTACTACAACTATGTATATCTATGTTCAGAACAATAAGTTGATAGAAGGCTACAGTATGCTCGGAAATCAAGACAAGTTCAAAAAGTTTTCTATGTACTTCCAATATAGTCGCAATTTCATTTAATTATTGTCCCTGGTCCTACGTAAATATAAAACTATGAACATCATCATGTGTTATTTTTTCTTTTTTAAGGGAATAGTAGGCAGAGTACGCAAAAAAATTAAAATCTATAGCCAAAGAGATAAAAAGGACACGTTCCAACGCCCACGTCAGAACACCTCAAGGATTGTAATTTGTCCACAATCGAAGTTAGCAGACTAAGCAACAAGGACATAAAACGATTACAAGCTATAGTGAAGCGTCTAGACTCGTACAACGCAAAACTGACTTTATCTCATTACATTAAGCTTCACAAATGTTCAGTGAACAGTGTTGTCGATGGTACAACAAAAAGGACATTCCCCACACCCGCAAGAAACTTCCATTACTGGCTAAGAGGCGGTAAAGCAAGTTATTACCAACCTATTACGTGATGCTTGCTATAGCACGTCCATCAATGTTGGATACAAAGTTAAGGTTTTAACTTGATTAAATGTATTTAGCTCAAACATGCTCGGAAATAGTCGTATTTTGTTGGAAAAACGAACACACAAAGAGCCTATTTTTATTCGTCCAAATTAAAAAAAATACATATTAGGATATTATAATCCTAGAAGTATAATAATCTTACCAAACCCCATTATATACCGCAACGTAAAACGTTTGAAAATCCTGACAACGCCATATTAAATCAAATTGACTAAGAAAAAAACCGGCCAAGAGCGTGTCGGGCCACGCTCAGTGTAGGGTTCCGCAGTTTTCCGTCCGTCACATTAAGTTGACATATTAAGTACAGAAACACAAAACCCCAAAAAGCACGTCATTTCATTGTGATTTTGTAGAAATTACAGGTACAATAAACACCTGTTTATACGGTTAAATTACAAACTTAGTTCAGAAATTATTTTTGTAATTTTTTCATAAACTATTCAACCTATCAAGTTCAAAATAATTTTCCTACAAAGTTTTTATAAAGTTCTACTTTTGAGATTTTTTTCATATTTTTAAAACTTATGGTTCAAAAGTTAGAGGGGGAGGGACACATTTTTTTTTTACTTCTGGAGCGATTATTTCCGAAAATATTAACATTATCAAAAAATGATTTTAGTAAACCCCTATTTATTTTTAAATACCTATCTAACAATATATCACACGTTAGGGTTAAAATGAAAAAAAAAAATCACTCCCCACTTTACGTATAGGGGAGGTACCCTAATAAAATATTTTTTTCCACTTTTTATTTTACCACTTTGTCGGCGTAATTGATATACATATTAGTACCAAATTTCAGCTTTCTAGTGCTAACGGTCACTGAGATTATCCGCGGACGGACGGACAGACGGACGGACAGACATGGCGAAACTATAAGGGTTCCTAGTTGACTACGGAACCCTAAAAATGGCATACACCCAAAGTAAACCGCCCGCAACCGGTGAATTTTCCGGTGTGTGTGCACCTTGTCGGTTTTTGTGTTCAAACTCTGGTTTTAGTGAAGAACAGATGTTTGAAAACTTTAATAATACCGCCTTTGAATGAAGTCATAGGAAGAATGCTTCCGGCCAAATCGAAGTCAAAATATAACAGAGTTATTAGGTATTTCTGAAATCAAAAATTGCAATATATTTGGTTATTTTCTCTCATTTTTCTTTTTAAATGAATGATTACCGGGAGGGATTAGCGTGGGCAGGCCCGCCACACGGTGGACCGGTTATTGTGGAATTCTCGGGGGGAGGACTATGTCCAGCAGTGGACGTCTTTCGGCTGACATGATGATACTGATCAATTTTCTTACAATGTTTGAGAAAAACACTATAATCTACCTTGGCGGAAACTGGGATTGATGCCTGAACTCGGTCTCTTAGTCGAGACTCGGCATAAACCTCGGCCCAACAAGTACCTCCCTCCCTTATTTTCCGAGCCTCGGCAATAATGTATATACTATTTGGAATTTGTTTCAGTTCAAGTTTTTTTTTTCAGTATGTTGCTGCTAGTCTGTGGATGTAGTGTCGATAACAATAGGCTACTGTCCTGTACACGCTATACTTAGATCTGTGCATCAGAATGATCGGAATGCTGTTTAGTTCCGCTGTCTGAGTCAGTCACGGGCCATCGGTCGCATTCAAAGCTGTTTCGGTAGGTGTATTATGCATGTTTCATGTAATAGTAAGTACCTAAATTGTGTTAAGATGATAAAGATAACTGGGTAGTGTCAGGTTAAAAAAAAAGCTTTTGTCAATCTAACTAAAATGACAAAGATAATGCGCGTTTAAGTTCGGGAGTAGATAGGGGCTTGTGACGTCACGCACGACTCATGACGTGCTAAAAAGTGTAGCACGGTGTGACGTCACACCCGTTAAGGGCTATATGCTATATATCATAATCAGTTTTTGTTAATTTAACAAAGAAAAAAAACGTGTTTAATTAATGATTTTTGACGTAATTATATATATTTCTGATAACCTCACATTTTCCGAGAAAAGCTCTATACGGAACAGGGTTAGACAGCTCTATAACACACTCGTTAGGCTATCTCTTCCTTCCCGGCCTTTTACTCGGTTTTAGCACTGAATGATGGACGAGATGTCAGTTAACTTAATTTGCTATTAATGTAAGCGTTCGATTTATACTACAGCATCTAAGGTTCGAGGCCAATCGAAACTGCGTTCATTGCGCCAATGACTCAACCTTCATTCACAAATCGATCTAGTCGTTAGTGACATCGTCCTGAGTAATGAAACCTCGAGATTCGTAACAACTGCATTTAAACGGAGGTCAGATATTGCTGGCTTTTTTATGAAGTAGATGTGAATAACGCCAGTTCACAAAGCTCTCTGATAATGTTGCCTCCGCAGAACCAGTATATGTCTGGCCTCCAATTACGTTATACGCTTAAGAGTCAAGTTATACTGGATTCGGATCACAACTGTTACAAAATGTTTCGCCAATCGGTAGGCCTTTCACCGTCTGCGGGCCGTCTGGTCTTAAGTTTCGATGTTGCGTAAATCATTATGTATTGTCACAGAATTAATAGATGTTTTGGACCTTACAGCATTGAAATAAAGTCGAAATTCACGAATTTCATTCCCCGAGTCGCCGTCAAACTGACATGTTCATGTTGGAATTAAACTGGCAAGTGCTTGGATGTCAAGATAAATCTCTTGAAATACTTCCTTATTCCTTAACCTAATCTCAATAAGGTTATTATCTGCCTGTGTCGAAGGTCTCATGGCATTTCCATAGAAGCTAGTGCCTACGCCAATTCTTGGGACTTAGCAACAACACCCCAGGCTCTAAAGGTAACGCAAAAATGCGGAGGACTTGACTTCCTTATTCGTTTTAATGGTATGAATTTTATTGCGTTAGTGTTCGAAGGACACTTGAATACTGAATAAAATAGGCGTATGCGGCCTATGTCATTCCAGCAGTGAACGCCCTTTGGCTGATATGGTGGTGGTGGTGGATTCCAAGTTAAGGTTTTCACAGAAATACTTCCTTATTTGGATTTTATAGCGTCGTTTGTATACTGTGTTTGAGTTATATATGTTGTAAAAAAATACGAGTAAATTTTTAACAAAAAAACACCGACTCCAAACTAGTCCAAACTTTGCCCGACCCCATCCTCCTGCTATATAATTTGAGGAGTTCCTTCGATGTAGCCTTACTTACCCCATCCTCTTGGTATATAATTTGAGGAGTTCCCTCGATTTCTCCAAGATCCCGTCATCAGACAGACTTGTTGACAATGGGACCAACTAGAAAACACACCCATTCAAACAAAAAAAGAAGCTTTGAAATCGGTCCACTAGTCTCCGAGTAGTCGGTAAACACACAAAAAAAAATATTCCGACGAATTGAGAACCTCCTCCTTTTTTGTAGTCGGTTAAAAAGGAGTTCCCATCAACAACTACAAAAACTAATGATAGACTTAGATAATAATCCAAAGCAAATTAAATGAAGTCGTAAATAGAAACTAGGTACTACGACGAAGTAGATTTTAGTCTACTTATTCCAAAGACAATTCCGTTTCTGTGACGTCACTTACTACGCTGGATCGATGACCCAAAGAATCTTGGCCTCTGACACAAGAGAACGCCACTCTGTTCAGCGCCATCTCACGTTGGTTAGTCTTTGAGGGCTTCGTCATTCCAGCGGTATCTGAGACGACCAATTGTAATTATAATTCTATTAACATATAGTCGAAATTAATTTAAAAAATATATATATTCTATTCAACCGGATGTTTTCCATTGGGCCGGCGCCGACCCACGTACGTCACTGCTTTGTGGGAAACGTTAACGGATCTTGTTACGTTTGTCCAACGAGCTATTGTTCATATTTGAAGGCGCATGTGTTAAATACTTTCTCATTTTCCTAACTATTCTTACTAGAGGGCACGTGAGCTGCAGACCTCGAAAATTGATAACTTATATAGAATTTTAAAATAGTTTTACTCTATCATAGTCAATCAACGCTGGCTTTTTATTAAGTCAAATGAAGAATGATTGACCGCCTGCCCTCCAGTCTAGTTAACCTTAGGTACAGTCCAGGAAATTGAAACATACCTGTACCCCTTTATAAAGTACCCCTTTTTCGCTTTTGTCACAATGGCAATAAGGGTCAAAAGGTACGTGTTTATATTTCTTCTACTGTGCATCATCAATTTATTAAAAGTAACAACTAAGCACTTTTTGTGAACAACGAATAGTTCTAAATTCAGAAACACAAAATTATATCCATTCTGGGCACATATCACCTCTCTCTCAAAACTCAATTAAGTACCTATGTATGTCTTTCATCATCATCATCATCATCATCATTTCAGCCGAATGACGTCCACTGCTGGACATAGGCCTCCCCCAAAGACTTCCATAATGACCGGTCCTGCGCCACCCGC
This sequence comes from Notocelia uddmanniana, assembly GCA_905163555.1. NCBI lineage: Eukaryota > Metazoa > Arthropoda > Insecta > Lepidoptera > Tortricidae > Notocelia > Notocelia uddmanniana. Next base: position 27,499,034 of record LR991060.1, read on the forward strand.
ATTCAGCGGACACCCGCGACCCTTACCAGGTCATCAGTCCACCGTGTGGGGGGCCTGCCCACGCTACGCCTTCCGGTACGTGGTCGCCACTCGAGAACCTTTCCGCCCCAACGGCCATCGGTTCTGCGTGCTATGTACCCCATCCACTGCCACTTAAGTTTAGCGATTCGAAGGGCTATATCGGTCACTTTGGTTCTGCTGCGGATGGCCTCATTTCTGATGCGATCACGCAGATAAACTCCCAGCATAGCCCTCTCCATTGCTCTTAGGGTGACTTTGAGCCTTCTTATGAGGCCCATAGTAAGCGACCACATTTCAGTATACCATATGTCATCACTGGCAACACACACTGGTCAAAGACTTTCGTCTTGAGACACTGCGGGACGTCTTTATCAACAGCCATTTTCACACATCATTATGAAACTTATTCAACAGCTATCTTTGCAAAAAATATTTCCTTTTTGGCCCGAATCTCTTTCTTTAGCAACACAGGCGATTAACTACCCAACGTAAAGTAAACTTTGTCACGTAAGCCACAGAGTACATTTCAGCGTAATCTAGCCTTTTACATAGCCTGAAAGTTTACACGGAGTTAGAAGCAGAAAGCCTGCCAAAGTAAACTTATCTTTGTAGCGCAAGCGACAGAGTACATTTTAGCATGTTTATAGCTATAGGCGATTACTGCCTACGTCACACCAGACAAAAGGTCTGACGTCATACAACAGCTGGTCGTAAATGTCAGTTAGAGCTGACACTAACCCCGTTTGAGCGGTGCTTTTTTATCGATTACCTACTAAAATGTTTCATTGAATAAACAGATCTACTTTAGTCAAAGGCAGACAAATGTAGGCTTAGATTTGGTATACCTTTTAACATTGAACGAGGCTGTTACCGTAACCTATGAACGCCTGCAACTCCAGGGGCGTTGGGGTTCACAAGCGCGTAGCCGACTTCTACACTCCATAAAAACATCCTTTGTGATTATTGATTAGGTACATTATGATTTTGATTATAAAAGACAGTCTCACTTCACAGCACCTGCGGTGCTACCGCGAACTTCGAAAATCGAACTTCGTATCGTACCGTCCCTTTCCGTCATAGAGTATAACACGAGAGTGAAAGGGACGGCACGACACGAAGTTCGATTTTCGAAGTTCGCGGTAGCACAGCTGTATACCTCTACAAACAAATTTCAATAAAACAAGTTATAACTAGTTGGAATAATACCAGTCCAATACTTCTAAAAAATAATCCGTTAAAATATCGACCTTACTATCTTAGTGAGAAGGTACAAATTCTAATAAAATTATTTGAAAGTTTGCAATTATTTCAAACAATTTCACCATACTTAGGCAATACCATCTGCGTTATTGAATCGTTACTAAACATAAAGTATTAAAGTAAGACTGGTTTTAAACATAATGAGAACTCCTACATGATCGATTGTTAGAGCTCTTTCTAGGTCTAAGAGTCAGTCCCTTTTACTCATACCTTAAGCTATGGGCTACGAGCGAGATGAAGCTTGTTTCCCAGTTGCCATTGGGTGTCGAATAGGTGAAACAGTCTACCTGAAACTCCATAGTGTTTACACCATTTTAGCAAATATTTAAATAGATATTAGACGACAATCGCCTGCACAATAAATTGCATTTGTATCATTCTGGTTCTAAGGTACTACCAGCATCACAGTTGACCATTTGTGACCCTTATTGCAATGAAATAGGGTCTACCGATGGTCTGACTGAAATGCTGAGGGTATTGTTCAACACAAACTCAGACCACCAACTACGCAGTAGGTACATAATTGGTAACTTGTTAAGGCGTTGGTTTCAAGTTCCCGCCGAGGGTACGTATCAAGCATCAAGTTGTTTTAAAGGGATAGGATATCCATATAAATATATTTTACTTAACGTTTTTTTTTTACACTCAACGTTTCTACAACTACCCAGCACAGCACCAGCACTAATTTCAATATGCCGGCGGGAATGGCAAAATCGGGCAACGGGAAAATCAACTTGTCCACGAATCGCTTTCTCCTGGCCTCTGCAATAAATTTATCTTGTATAATACATTATTGCCAATAATGTATTATATTATACAAGATAAATTCATCGTGTATGGGCTCATTCGAACCGTCATTTTTTTTTAATAAACTTATTTTTATGTTAAAAATTTTTTATGATGGATTTCTAAAGTACCAACCTCAGAACTCCATCGTTTATATATTTTTTTCGTTTGAGAGGTGATACCGCAAAATTGGTCCCTTGTCCCTTATAATTTTGGTGAAGATCTGATGACGAGTCCCTCGACGAATCGAACGAAATTGGTGTTTTTGATATATATTGTACATATATTGATATATATATATTGTAAATGCACATACTTTTTTTTAAATTTATTGATTGCTTTTTAATGCCGCAAACCCCTTTTGTGACATCTCTTCATACATCCTTAGCTATTCCGCTAAACACCGTCTAGCTTTGAAACTTAACTTATTCACATAATAATGTGCTTGAAGACGCGTAGTGGAGTGTTCAAGCCGATTAGCGGCTTACCCGCTATATAGACGTATCTATAGTACTTAGTACACGCTTATATCTAAGCCATTGTGGTGGAAGATTAAAATACTTTGATGTCGGATTAGGACTAAATCAATAAGAATAAAGCGTCAAAGCCTAAAAACATAATAGTATTTAATATTTTATGCCACGCCTGGCCAAAAAGCGGCTTTTACCGCACGCTACGCTTACGGAAAAAGCCGCTTTCTGGCCAAGTGTAGTAATAAAATGATGTACACAACACGGGAGGTAATAAATAAAGCCCTCGATCGCATATATATTGGCTATGTGCGAAGTAGGTGGTGGGGGTAAGCTAGGCGATCGTAGCGCACACCATGGCAGAAATGTGTACTTATCGGGGACTATCTGTCAAATTTACTTTCACGTTTTCTATTGGTTTCTTAACGGTTTCCTACGATTCGTTTCGTTTGTATATATTTATTTATTCTCTTATTTATTTCAGTAAAATTTCCAATATGGGGTCTTTCTCGTTTACTAAAGTAAATAAAATATTCATGTGTCATTATTTGACATCTCTGAGTTTTGACATTGTCTCGGGACCTTTGACGTTTGACGTTTGACGTTTCAGACGTGCACATAGCCAATACGTCCCTCGCCTGCAGCTCGGGCCGCAAAACCTGCGATCTCGGCCTTTCTTTGCTTTACCACCCTAGTTGTGTAATGTACTATAATGGAACAGTTGCATAATACTTAAGGCGAAGGGGTGGGCAAGCTCTTTCCATACAAACTTTGTGCAAGTTTTTCTTCGTTTGTGTTTGCACTCCAATTACTATTTTTGGTCCATATGCTTATTTTTTTGTCAGCTATGTCTTGATGTTTTTCTTTTTTAATTTTATTTATTTTTCGTATTTTTTTATTTGTATTTTTTTTTAAATAATGCAAAATTTCAACATCAAGTTCTGCGTATATCCAATATGTAGAAACAAAAAATTAAATTAAATGCTGCAGTGCCAAAACTAACGCAAAAAACTTGCACAACCTTTGTATGGAGAACGGCTTGCCCTACCCTGCGCCTTAAGACTAATATAAGTTGTTAAAGTTCGAGACGCGTTGAAACAAAACGAGACTTGCGAGTTTTGTTATTGAAGACTAGAGAATTTTAAGACCAAAATATATAACGTTGCATTCAATATTTTTTCTACGATAGCAAAATAATTTTAACAAAATTGCGCATGCTACTTTAAAAACAAAACAATTGTATAATAATGTATGGAAATCCATTATGATTCTGCCACCAGTCATATAATGAATTAGCTATGGTATAGGCTTGCATTGTTATATAAAGTTTATTGTTGTAATACTGCTGTCAATAATTTAATTGACAGATTACAATGCTGGAGTAGAACAAGAAAATTAAACTCATTTCAAGTTGTCCATTTCAATAGAAAAAATAGATATTATATAACAGACAACTGAGTTGAAAAACCCCTGACATTTTCCTTTCATAGTTCAATATCTCAAAAACGGCTGAACCGGTTTTGATAAAACATGTTTAAGAACCATTGCTAAAAAACCTACTTTCAAATAAAAAGCCGCATTCGGATCGTTTCACCTGTTTGAGAGCTACGATGCCACAGACAGACACACAGATACACATAAACTTGTTACAGCCCTATTCTGCGTTGCGCGACGGGGTTTAAAAACATATAGTCGCATTTGTTTCATTTAATTTGAAGATAAGCTAAATTGAACTCTATTGTCTAGTGATAGCTCTACCACAATTTAAAATAAAAAAATCTCTCTTTATTAAACACCTCACATAATAAAATAGCTTAGACAAAAAGAATAAACAAAAGACACAGGGAGACAGAGGTAAAACAACAGGCGGTTTCCAACCCTTTATTGATTTGAGGATTCGATGTGTCTCCCTCTTCCTCAAATGTCTCAAAACAAGACATCCTCGGGAGTACACATTATTTAGCATTTCACTAACATCTCACTAACTTCCCTAGGGATATCTATATATATATTACGCGAAGCCGATCCTTACAACGCCCATCAGATGATCTACAGTTATGGACCGATTTTGATAAATTATATACCATAGGATTCGTCCCATGCTGCAGATGTGCAATAAGGTCTTAGTTTTTTGATTTTTATCCTGCAAAATTTATTAAATTGATATTTACGAAAAATCCTGGATGCCCCGACAAATATAAACCTCAAAATCGTGTTCGATGACGCCGCATACAAGCGACGGGTCAGCTTACCTTGGTAGAATTGTACGAGGTGTCAAAATTTAGCTTGGTTAACACGTGACCTCCACGTGACTTGGGAACTGGCTATGGTATGATTCCGGATGACATAAAATTAAATATGAACTAAAATGTTCCTGTAAGAAATATCTGGTACGGCATTACAATATAAAACTTTTGAGTCGAGAAATACTCAATATTATTAACAATAAACGAAAGTAAAATTACTAATTTGTTTAGAAGACAATACATAATATTCGGTCTAAGTATTTACAGTTTACATAAATGACAGACGTATTGTGTCAATTTTTTTTTTATTGTGCTCTAATTATGTCAATATTAAATTGTCATGGTTTATACTTCAAAGAAGTTGATATACAAACCAATGACGTTTCAAATATACGTTCCGTATATCTTGACTGATATTGATATCTGCCAAAACAATGACAAACCAAATTAAACTTTACGTTGTGAGTTACAGAACTGTTTCTGAGTTAATCATAGATAAGCTGCATAACATTTTGAAAGAGAAGAGGCTAGCTTTGTCTAAGTGTGTCTCTCTTCCACCTATTGCCATACCAGTAGGGTGATCATAAGTAAAGAAGTTCAATCAGTAGACGTTACTTATTGGTGGATTCAGATCAAACCAACGAGAAAACAATGTTGCACTAATTAACCTTTACGATGCCAATAACGTATTCGACGTATGCGCACCATTGATTCGACAAAACGACGAATATATCCGTCATGGTGACGGCGTCCAATGCGATATCAACCTAGATGCATTTCTATTGAGAGTGCGCTAAAAAGGTTAAATACTTTAACAAAATTAAGACGTCAGAAAAATCATTAAACCCTTTAATTGTCGACAACATGGGAGTTATAACGTACGTTGTCAAAATCACCTTCGTTCTTTAGCTGACGTGTAAGTGTCACTGCCGTTCATTAAGTATAGCGTTCAAGGGGTTAATTTGCTATTCATCAATGTTTGTCTGAGGATGTCAAACGCAAAGTTGAACCCTATAGAAATGCATGTAGGTTGATATCTCATTAGAGGCCATGACGGATATATACGTCGTTGGCTTCGGACCGTTGGTGCGCAATATAGGTACGTTGTTAGCGTCGAAAAGGTTAATAATACTCGAAAAGTTAGAGGACATGTACATTTGTCTTTGTTACGTTTCAGTAAAAATGTCTAAAATAAGGGGGATAATGGTCACGTTAAACTGCCACGTTCTAAAAGGGCGTAGGTACATTGAAAGGACGAATAAGATTACCACTATTGCACATGTTCAATTAAAAGTTAAAATTATACTGTATCAGTGTCACCTGCAACAGTGACAGTGCCGGTTTTCAGGGGGTCTACCCGAAACACCCGAAGATCGAAGTTCATTATATTTCCTTCTCTATCACACCAATAAGCAAGTGTTATAGAGATAGATAACGAAAGATTTTAACCCAGTTACTTCACTTGACAATATAGACCTCACAACTGTCATGCCAAAACCACACGATGGGCCACGTACAAGACGCAGTTATGCGGTGGAACGAGATGAAAATATGTTTTTTTATGATTGACTGACTGGCGATTGACCTTAGTCTCACCTGATGGAAAGCGATGGCCTATTGCGTGGTTCCGGCATCAAATGTTAATACCAATATTGCCAATGTCGCATGCATTGTTTTTTTCTAGATTAGATAGAATAGGTTATGAGGATACTTAGAGTATTTCTAAAGAGATCCTATACGAGTACGAGTTCCACCAAGGGGGACGGGAAAGCTCTTCTTACCCACCTAAATTGAGAATTTGTCTTAAACGGCTGGCGCCTTATCATAAACAACCTCTTTAATTTGGGCGGATATGACGTGGACATGATAATGAGCCAAATAAAAAAGTGGAACTATGACAAAGACTACAAATTATGTATCTCTCTCTGTCGCTCTTATTCCATTTAGTATATGACCTCGGTAGTGGTGTTATTATTTGAAAATTTCTCAGGGGTACTCTAAGGGCGGGTATGATAGGATTCTCATATCACAGAACATTCTTAATTGCGGAACTATGACAAACACAACAAATGATATATCCCTTACAGTCACTCTTATTCAATTTAGTAAGTATATGATATGATCATCTCGCTCGGTAGCGGTATTATTATTAGACGTCTTCTCTGGGGTACTCTGAGTTTGCGTACCTTATTAGAGCCTTATTTAGACAAGAGACGCCATCAGCGCACATTACCGAACAAAATATTTTGTTTTTTTTTTCCTCTCCTGGCTTCTCATGTTGGTCCCCGAGAGGGACCTCGACAAATTACCCTAACTCCTATGTGGACACAACTTAGGTGAACCACCAATAAAGAAATACCTAACGCAAACAAAATATTTTGTAAATAGGGGAGGTAACACACACATAAAAAACCACACATACAAAATATTTTCCTACTACTACGCATCATTACACTGAAACAATCAACGCACACACATTCAAAACACTAATATTATCTGATTATTATCAGATGGCCAAATTGACTGAAGTTGCTAAGATGCATATATTTTTCATAGAAATTCTCATAGTTAGTAGGTAGATCTCATTTCTTGAAATAAGGCTGACAGTTACTGTAAATTTGACGACTAGCCGTGATGATCAAGCACGAATGTTTTTAAATCGACTTTGTAATCGACCTTCGGAATACGCATATTCTATCCCGTGGCTTCGCTTGCGTTCTTCGTAGTACGTCTACGCGGCGAAGCCGCGCGGGTAACTAGTTCTTATAAATTATTCCTAAAGGCCGAGCCACAACGAATGGCTCGGCTTTAAGTGAGACAAACATGCTTAATTATAGCGTAAAGTAGTTGTATTGGCTATGTGCGAAGTAGGTGGTGGGGGTAAGCTAGGCGATCGTAGCGCACACCATGGCAGAAATGTGTACTTACCGGGGACCACTGTCAAATTTACTTTCACGTTTTCTATTGGTTTCTTAACGGTTTCCTACGATTCGTTTCGTTTGAATGTATTTATTTATTCTCTTATTTATTTCAGTAAAATTTCCAATACGGGGTCTTTCTCGTTTACTAAAGTAAATAAAATATTCATGTGTCATTATTTGACATCCCTGAGTTTTGACATAGTCTCGGGACCTTTGACGTTTGACGTTTCAGACGTGCACATAGCCAATAAAGCGGTCGTTTTCTCACTAAAGACTAAGGAATGTTAATAATAGAGGAAAATTGTTGAATACGAACAATCAGCATCAAAATTAGCTATGCATTTGAAAAGTTCGTCTTTATTACAAGGGAATAAGAGCTTTTGCCGCCTACATACTTATAAATAAATAAATATTAAGGGACATTTTTACACAAATCGAACTAGTCCCACAGTAAGCTCAACAAGGCTTGTGTTATGGGTACTAGACGACGATATATTTAATAGATATATACTTAAATACATAGAAAACATCCAAGTCTCAGGAACAAATGTCTCTGCTCACCACAGAAACAAATGCCCTTACCGGGAATCGAACCCGGGACCTCTAGCTTCGGAGGCAATGGCACTACCAACTAGGCTAAACAGGCCGACAAACTTATGCGTAGCAACTTTTGACGCTGACTGTACCATCAACGACACAATTAACTGTCTAATAGTGAACTTTATTGCGTTGTGATAATCAAATAAATTGGAATACCAATTTTCAACCTTACAGGCCAAATAATAGAATTGAAAATGGTAGAAAGTGTAGAAACACTTTTTTAGCTTACTGTACGTCGTCACGACAGACAAGTCTTGTTATAATGTCCCATTTTCACTGTATAATTATCCTTATTAGAGTGCTAATTGTAGTAAATGAGGACCATTACAATGTATATTCAAATTATTAATTAAAAGCGACTTTATTGTCTGAGTAAGAAGGTTAAAAATATAAAGGCAGTTTTATAAAAAAAAACGCACTTTTTTTTAATTATTTGAACTATAAACACTTCAATTCGCAATGGAAACCACTGTAGCCGAACATAAGGTATGGTTAAAACTTTTTAAAATCACGATTTCCACTTGAAGCTTTCAAGTGGAAATCTTGATTTTTATAAAGTTTACACTTTGCGAGTTGTCGGTTCCGACTCCGACTTTTACTGTTTTTTTTTTTTTTTTTACGAGTATTTAACAGTAGCTTTTCGTTGAAAGCAAACGTCGTTAGGAGAACGCCTAAACTTGGTATTACGTCATTACATTACGTACCAAATGAAATGAAATTATTATTTTCCAGACAATACCCAAAACCCTGGTTCCTTTAAGATTAATAAAAGATACTAATTTCGTTGTTGTTGAATATGCATGAATATTGAAATTCTAACTAAGGGGACGTTCGTAGGCTCATACCAGTCAGGTTCTAAACAAATTGTTATGGTCTTGTAATACAGACGTGTGTAGATCATTTTGACCTCTTCCTACTGCTGACTGTATGTAAGAAAGTAAAAAAATATTAAAAGTTTATTAGCGACAAAAACAACAGGCCTATAGAACGAAGCATATTAAGAAGCACGCGCTTCCTCGTGGATTTATCGATCTATATTATAAATCTCGAGTTCAACACACTCATTGATTTAAATAAACAGTTTATGTAAAACATTCTGATCATTGTGCCAAATATAACCTTCCGCGGTCGACACAAGGTCTAGATTTCAAGGTCTAATTTAATGTGTCGGGCAATAATGGGAGAGATTGCATCAATAAATCTTCGTCGGTAGTAATGAGCGTTCTATTTCAGAGTGACCTCTGACAGAGGTCGAGACTTTGAGAACAGCTTTCGTCGACCTAGGCACACGCCGTTGAAAGAAACATTTAGTGTTAGTTTCCGATATGTATGTTGGCACGGAATTAATAAGAGAAGTTGCAAGTGCCAGCCCTAACCCCTTGGGAGGGTGGAGCGATTTATGGCGCGCCGCTGAAAAGTCGCCTCCAAAATTTTATATTTGCCTTGATTGTTTGATCTGCCGCCCTTTCCGCTGTACCTTAGGTCCGGTTCTAAGCACTTGTAACCAAAAACCAAAGTACTTAGTTTGTGTTGAGTACCATAACTCCGATGGCCGAGGCTGGGTGGATCTCGGAGTCGGGAGAGCGTACTTGGCTTGGCTTGGCAGTCAAAATGAGTGATTATGAGCAGGAAAAACCAAAAATTTCTGTTCTGAGAATAAAAAAACCGGCCAAGAGCGTGTCGGGCCACGCTCAGTGTAGGGTTCCGTAGTTTTCCATCCGTCACATTAAGTTGACATATTAAGTACAGCAACACAAAACCTTTGAAAGCACGTCATTTCATTGTGATTTTGTAGAAATGATAGGTACAATAAACACCTTTATACGGTTTATACGGTTAAATTACAAACTTAGTTCAGAAATTATTTTTGTAATTTTTTCAAAAACTATTCAACCTATCAAGTTCAAAATAATTTTCCTACAAAGTTTTTATAAAGTTCTACTTTTGAGATTTTTTTCATATTTTTAAAACTTATGGTTCAAAAGTTAGAGGGGGGGGGGACACATTTTTTTTTACTTCTGGAGCGATTATTTCAGAAAATATTAACATTATCAAAAAATGATTTTAGTAAACCCCTATTTATTTTTAAATACCTATCTAACAATATATCACACGTTAGGGTTAAAATGAAAAAAAAAATCACTCCCCACTTTACGTATAGGGGAGGTACCCTAGTAAAATATTTTTTTCCACTTTTTATTTTACCACTTTGTCGGCGTAATTGATATACATATTAGTACCAAATTTCAGCTTTCTAGTGCTAACGGTCACTGAGATTATCCGCGGACGGACGGACAGACGGACGGACAGACATGGCGAAACTATAAGGGTTCCTAGTTGACTACGGAACCCTAAAAAGGTGGGGTGACGAACTCCAAAAACGACCTGAAGGACCTCCCCCGGACGGCGGGCAACTAAACGATGGTAGTACAGTCAGCTACAAAAGTAGCTGAGAAGACAAGCCGCTCAAAAATTATCAGACACGAGGTATTCCCCATTGACGAAAACAAAATGAGGTCAACCGGCAAAGCAAAAAAATACACGTTTACTGGATTTACCGATTTATATAAGCCATGAGCGCGTGACAGATATTTTTGAGCGGTTTGTCTTGTCTGCTGCTACGCTGACTGTACACAATATGTAATGTCTATTCGAACACGCCACAACGACATTCAAGAGGGGCCTTATTTTTTTACCTATAATACATTTCACATAAGTATTTTCGACTGCCCCATCCGGCAGTCTCAACCTCAATGTCACATGGTAACTTGAACTTAAAGAGTGTACTGCCATGGTTCAAATAAGATTGGCAGCAGTTCACCTTTCTCTCATTTTTTAGTCTAAATCTAGGCAGCATTAGATAATTTCACCTATTATAACATTATTATCGCGAAAGTAAAATTACTTCACGTCGCGTCGAATTTTTATTTCAGACTTTATCGCTTTGTACTGAGGTTCATAATTGTATAATGGCGTATTTATAGGCTTTGTATGAGTTTGTACATGTCTACAGATGAAAGCCGGTAAATTTGCATTGGAGTTTACGACCGAATTCTGTAGAGTGAAAGTGTAAGATGGATGGCGTATGTTCATTTGCTTGTTATTAACCTGTTATGGCAAGACTGGCAAACTGCTCGCAAATACACCTTACAGAAAACCACAGCCATTAGTAACACCAGTACTTGCTCCGTAGGTACAGTCAGCAGAAATAGCAACGCGTGGCTAGTGCACAAAAAGAGCTACACACAGACTGTACTGTCAAGAGAATAAGGCTCTGTGTAGACAATTGTGAACGTGTTATACTTATTTAAGTTATATCGCGTTGGGACGACGTGAGGCGCTTATTTTGGGGTATCGGATCGCCGGAATACGACACCTTTCGGCCAGAACTCCTCCTTCATGAAGGCCTTATTTACCCGCATCGCCGGGAATATATCACATTATTTACACGTTTCTATGCGGAGACTATCCTGATGGACACTATGCCACGTCGAATTGGGTGTTCTTATACATCTTTCTTGTTAAGATTAGGACGTTTTGCGTTATCCGACGTGGGATGTTTTGGTAAACTATTTAAAAAATCCACATATACGTGCTTTCGTTATCAAATAGGTAATAACCGAAACCATATGATAAAATGATAATGAATATAAATTAATATTTCCCTCAAATGTCCTATTAATATTCCTTCCTGATAAACGAATTAAAATATTATAAAACATATTAAAATATGTTAAATATGTTTTCTATATAAAATTATTATAAAACATTTTTCATATTTCATACATTAGAAAACAAAATGCGCGAACGATTTCAATCAACGATGTTTGATTGCCAGTCCTAAAATAAACTTAAGAACGAAAAGTTATTTGAGAAAAGAAATATCAATCGAAAAGACAATAACGACAGATGGTAAATTTAATCTTAAGCTTGTACTTTCCCATCTAAACTTACACAGATCATTTCCACCGCTTTTCAACTCGTTTCTGCCGCGACCGTTTATTGGAAATGGGAATTTTCTTCGATGAAACTTCGGTTTTGTGTTGGTGATTGCGATTCGCAGTGAAACGGCAAGTTAGACGAGTTTCCGTTCAGTTAAGTAACTGTAAGTAACAGAAGGGAAACTAGTACTTGTTTGACTGAAAATAGACACCCTAAGGTTTGGAATTCTCTGCCGGCGTCTGTATTTCCGAGTTCATATAACCTGGACCTTTTTAAGGCACGAGTGAATAGGCATCTTCTAGGTGAGCTCGCTTCATCGTGGGCCTCATCTTTGCCCCCTGGCTAGATGCTGGCCAAGAGCAATCCCATTTTTAATTTAAAAAAAAAGACACCCAAGTAAATAGTAGGGGGGTCCATTCTACACGGGAAATCTCATCATCTCAAAGTGACCTGAATATTGTATGTGCATCTGAAGTGTGCTTCCAAATATTATGTGTATTAAAAGGGTGCCTCGATCGGTACAAACAAACCACGCCCCCATGTACGAGCTGAGAAGGCGAAGGGGTATAGGCAAGCTCTTTCCATACAAACTTTGTGTACGTTTTTCTTTGTTTGTTTGCGCTACAGTTATTATTTTTGGTCAATATGCTTATTTTTCTGTTAGCTATTTCTTCTAGTTATTTTTTTTTAATTTTAATATTTTTTTGTATTTTTTATTTTTACTTTTTTTGAAATAAAATAAAATTTCAACTTCAAGTTCTGCGTATATCCAATATGTACAAGCAAAAATTAAAATTAAATGCTGTAGTGCCAAAACTAACAAATAAAACTTGCACAACCTTTGTATGGAGAATGCCTTGTCGTACCCTTCGCCTTAAGTAGGCACGAGATAACGAAAAGCAACATTCTTCGGAAATGGCTTTTATGGACAAATTTCTTTTATGAGATTTTAGATGAAGTAAAATACAATCATTTTCACTAGACTAGATTGTGCCTTTGAAACGAATATTGTTTGAGTAGGGAAAAAAGGAAAATAAAGACATGTTTTTTTTTTCTATCGAGAACATTTTCAACAACCGTTTTTCGGCTATAATCTGAAAAACAATTCAGTCACAAATCGTGTATCTGAATATCCTTTTTGTTTACTAATCTGGTCAGTAGTCGGTACTGTACAACCACACATAACTATAAGTTACACCGGCAATCTTCGTCTGCCCAGAAGAGTGCTGGTAAATGCTGAATAAAATCAGTAAGCAACAATTTAAATAATACCTTGTTAACATCACCACAGATCAAAGAATAGATAGACATCACCACTCTTCTGTGTAACTTATATTTGTGGTTACGCTGTACGGTGTTGTTTCAAAGAACACGTAATTCACAACATACAAAACGGGAGGTGGGCAGCAGCATCTCTGGAGTGCGGTGGAGATACTGCGATCGCCAACCCGCATGCCAAGTGTGGCGATTATGGCATTTACCTCCCATGAAATTGGGGGAGGCCTATGTCCAGCAGTGGACGTCCTTCGGCTGATATGGTGGTGGTGGTGGTGGAAACCGGAGGTTCCATGTCCTCTCAACCAAACACATCCTCAGGACATCTGGTGACCTTACTCACCTCAGAAACACGACAACACATACATACAGAACAAGTTGTGGTGTTATTATCTTATTATGCATACACTGAAGTCCCTGTATCCACACCCATCCCGCGACACGAAAAGAGATGCTGATACATTCGAAACATGAATACTAGTGTATTCAACTTGCCTCCAGAATGAGTCTGACCTCCTTCCGCTGGACGACTATGTCCAGCCCTCAGACGGACCAACATTTTTGACCCCCGACTAAGCTTAGTTATTACTTATGTAAGGGTCAAGTTACACTAAGGTCGAGTGAGACGGCTCGTGAATCGCAGCTAGAAAGCGACAGTGATTGCGCAGACGCCGAACGCGGCCGTTGACCGGCGCCGGCGCAGCGAAAGTGACAGGATTTTAATTAGGCTTCGGACAGCGCAAGACTGTACAAAACGCTTCTGTCTTATGGAGGTCATATAAGACCGGAGGGCTTAGAGTAAGGATTTCTATAGAGAGATTCTACACAAGCCACCAAGAGAAGAGAGACGGAAAAACTCTTATGCCGCTTGCCTTGAACGGCTGACGGCTCACCATAAACAACATCTTTAACTCGGGCGAGTAACCGTTTGTTTGCCACAAAGTCTTATCAAATAGTTTGAGGCAAATAAAACAAACTGGAACTATAGACAAATGATATATCTCGTATTCAATTTAGTAGGTACAAAAACTAGGTAGGTAGGTAGGTTTACTAGGTATATAAACGTTTCGTACGGTCGCGGAATTATTATTTGACGTCTGCTCTGGGGTACTCTGAGCACGCCACTTGGCTGTCTGTCTCACTCGCACTGTGGCTGTTGTGTCATTTTTGTTAGCTAGTCAGGTCAGAATCATCTGAATATGTCGCCTTTTAATTTCTCATGTCATCATACTCATCAACATGCATCGTCATCATACTCATCGTCATGCGTGGGTTTTTTTTTATAATGAGGCCTCATCATCATCAACATCAGCCACGCGTCCCACTGCTGGGCACATACCTTCTCTCATAGATCAGAGGGAACGGGCAGGAAGTATGGGAGGGAGTAAATAATAATTTTAAGCTTGGCAATGTTTGGCGAAGGTATTTTGCTGCCATTTCACCTTTCATCCAACACAAAAAATGAAGGAGCACCTATGTTATGTCATCTATTTTGAGAATAGAAGTTTATATATACCTGCCTATGTATATGGAAACTCAACAGTAAATTTAATGTTCATTTCTCTTTTAAAAAGACACAAACTATACTATAGATGTCTTCCTCTTGGAATGCTGTTCTACACACACATATATATATTCCCAAAAGGGGTAGGCAGAGCACACGAAAATGAGTTTTCAGTGCCACTTTTAGCAATTGTAGATTTATAGGTGGTGAAAATGTGATATCGCAGTGACAGGTTGCTGGCTCATCGCCCAAAAAACACTTCAGCCTGGTTCCCATAGTTGACTCTTATGAGACCCAAGGGTTCGAGAATAAAAAGGGTGGTGCTATTCCAACCCGTCACCATACAAGTGAATGTGGTTCTAAAATAAAAAAAATAAAAACTTTGACAAGCAAAGCAGCCAAACATAGCAATACACTATATTTGTATCAATTAAATTGTACCTTTATGAACTTTAGAGGTCAGAGTTAGATTCCCAGAAAACAATGCAATATTTTTGTAAACTATCACTGTCGCGATTATGTGTACGTAAGCACTAAACCCAACACAAAATGCAAGTATTGCCAACTAATCTAAAAACATTACGTCACTAAAAGACAGGTAAGGAACTTTTTGGTCTAGCTAGCGAAATATTATCACTGTCAATGAAATGATCGTTTATGACGTCATTGTACTCAATAAAACAACGAATGTTTGAAAATATAGTGTCAATCAAATTCCAGTACAAAGTCCACACATAATGTAACTACTTAGTAACCAGTAAAGTAAAGAAGAAGTAGCCCATTAAGATAAATCTTAATGGGCTACAGCAATACAGACTAAAAACCGGCCAAGTGCGAGTCGGAATCGCGCACGAAGGGTTCCGTACCAGAAAAAAAATGCCAACAACTACGCTGTTGTATGGGGCCCCCTTTATTATTATTATTATTTTGATTTTAGTATTTGAAGTTGTAGCCATAATAAAAATACATTATCTGTGCACATTTCAACTATCTAGCTATTACGGTTCTTGAGATCTAGCTCGGCGAGTGAAAGCCATGAAAAAGGGCTAAAATATCACGTTTTTTGTATGGGAGCCCTCCTTAATTATTATTATTATTTTGTTGTTAGTATTTGTTGTTATAGCGGCAACAGAAATATACAATCTGTGAAAATTTCAACTGTCTAGCTATTACGGTTCTTGAGATACAGCCTGGTGACAGACTGACGGATGGACAGACGGACGGACAGCGAAGTCTTAGTAACAGGGTCTCGTTTTTACCCTTTGGGTACGGAACCCTAAAAAAGATATGTTCTTTTATTGCTGTACGGTTAGCATCAAAAGTAGCTACGCATATGAAGGAGTCAAAAGCTCTTATTCCCCCCTTATAATGAACTTTTTTCGATTTTTCCCTTTAATTTGGAATTTAGAATTTTCATTAGCAGCATATGAAAAAACTTAATCAAATACCGGGAAAAAGTTAAAATTCAACTTATAGTTTAAAAAAAATTATAACTTGTAAATTAACTGTTACAAAAGTCTTTTTATGTTTTCTTAGAGCACAGACCCTGCAAGTATGTAATGTGGGTACCTAAACTTTGCTCTGGTAGAGTTACTAGTTTCTGAAACTTTAATTATTATTAAACTGTTATGAGATCATGAATAGTCAAAGGAAGAGAGAGTGTAAAATAAAATACAAATGTGTGAGTAGATAAAAGGAAACACAAATGTCCGGATGTTCTCCACCACAGGTTGCATTTCTTAACCGATTCCCACGAAATTTTGTGAGCAGGTTCCATAATTGTTTTTTTTTGTTTTAGGAAATTTTGAAATTTGTGAAAAATACAAAAATTGCAAGATGCCAGTAGTAAGAGTTATTAATAAATAATCACCCTTACATAAACAATATTGTCACTATCAGCTATTAATAAATTTGTTTATTCAATAATGTAATCAGTTAATTATTACCCTATGGGTCATGCATGTAAGAGAAGTAACCTGTATCAAACTACTAAGTGAAATATGTATTAATAGAATTGAACCCGACACAGAGACACTTCTGACAGACAGTAATTGTAAGTTAAATATGTTAATACTTTCACTGCCAACAATTTCATATTGCTACTCTCGTAGCCGATAACATATGTAAACCTGTATGTAGACAAAAGTGCCTACGAGATGAGCGCCAAAGAGCAGGTGCCTGGCACTGAAAGTACTTTAAACTTTATCATATAGGAAATTTGTTTACAGTCCTTTGAGAAGTGTGACAGGCTACCAATTAATATGATTTGATTTATCTTGACTCATTCATTAAATTTGGCAGTTGTTAGCTTTACTTTCTACGTCAATTCAAAAAAAAAAAAAAATATTTTTATTTGGGGACAATCTTACACAAATCGACCTACTCCCAAACTAAGCAAAGTTTGTACTATGGGTACTAGACGACGATATACATACTTATATAGATAAATACATACTTAAATACATAGAAAACATCCAAGACCCAAGAACATATATCCGTGATAAATGCACAAATAATGTCCTGGCCGGGATTCGAACCCGGGACCTCTAGCTTCGGAGGCAGAGTCACTACCAAATTGTGTACTGGACCAGCTAGCATGGTCCTATTTATGTCGAACGTTATCATTTATCCCTTTCACACTTACATACTTGCTAGACTGATCAACAAATTGATCGACGTCGGATGTTGATGGATTAGATTCTTTCTCGGACTAAGGAAATCATTGACTTGTAATTAAAAACAAATTAATTGTCTGTAATAACTTGGGTATTTTAGAACCTTATCATGATCACTACCTTTAGATTATTTAATTATTCGGACCACGGAAAACATTGACTTTTAATTTAAAAAAATTAATGGTATGTAATACCTCAGATATTTTTGAAACCTTATCATAATCACTAATGAGGCTAGTCTAAAGCTTATGCAGCAATGTAGTGTTCCATCAACCAACCAACTAACCAACCAACACACTATCTCCGCTTATCACATGTTGGCTAAAACGATGTTTTGTTAGAAATAATTCTATTAACTTCTGTCCATATTTTATTTATATTTCCGAGTGCAGTGTAGAACAAAAAGTCCTACTTGGATTTGAATTTTTTGAAGGCTTATTATATTTTCTGTTAGCCTCATAACACAGCAGTTTTAATTATCCATTTGGATATTTTTGTAAAATGGGTAACAGGGAATTTGAGGAAACAAAATCTGTTGATTAACAAACAATAATCTATGGTTTTTACTAACCTAAAAATATAATTAAGAGCAACAAAGGGCTCCTAGATATTTTACACACATTTTATAATATTTACATTACACATTTTTCGCATAATGAATGTCACATAAATATTATGACAGACAAAAATAACGAGGCTGATGTTGGAGAAGTATTATTCATTGTTTATTGTTGATAAAACTACATCTAATTGCGCGTTGTGACCGAAATACCGAACCGACCTTGCTGATCAGCTGACCAGTTAAATATTATCTATTGTTTAACTAAATTTGCCTAAAGACTTTGTTAGAATCTAGCGCAAAGGCACTTACCTCTTCTCTTCGCTTCAGCCACCTCCCACAAGGACTCTCCTCCAAGATTTCGCTCTCATCCTCCGAATCTTCCCCGCTTTCGCGAGGAGATTTACGCTCTTTCTCTAAGCTCCTTCCGCCCGACATAACACCGGTTTAACAACACCACAACGTTAACAAAACCACAACACAGTTAACTTATATCACAAAAGAGTTTTTAACACGAAAACACTAGATATATTTTCAAAATACACCTTTTCTTGTAACCATAATATCCAAGGTTGCGTATAGAGACGTCACTGATTCATTGGAAACCATTATTCGGAGCACGGCACGAGAGAGAAACGTTCCGTCGCTTGGATAATGAAGATAGAAGATGTGTTTACGACTAGCGGCAGCGCGGAGCGAGACCACTGAGCTTGCTCATGATAATTGAAATAAATTCTTCACCGGCGTAGCTCCCGACGTATTTCTGTCCGACACAAATATAAAACCATCATGTCAAACTTCTTTTTTTTCCTTCACTTCCATAGACAAAATTAGAGTTGCTAGCTATTTGCTGCGGTAAAAAAATCGATACCATCTATCTATTTAGAATAATAATTTATTCAAAAATATTTCAATATATATAATTCAATAAAACTAAAAATAAATTGGGAATAAACTCGTGAAATAAAAGAAAAAATTTTAGAATTTGACTTTGACACATGTAATAACTATTTACTTATAGCGACATCTGTGTATTGTCATTCTCAAGTGCATGCTAACTTGACAGCCCGCCCGGCTCTCTACCGCATTACAATTTGTTTTAGAAAGTAGATGATAGATGGCGCTAAAATAAAAATACAAATAAGTAGTTATTAAAAAATAACAATGTAAGATATTTGCAAGTATAATCATTAATCAAAAATGATTTATACTAATTAAAACTGATTAAACTAAATGTACGCTCTTACAATCCTTTTAACACGTCTAACTTTCAATCATTTTGTCCAACTATTGGAAAAGCTACTAAGTATAAATGTGCCACGTATGTGCATTCAATATTATTTGGCGTGTTTCCACTTGTGACCGTCATTGCGAATAACAATAAATAGGTTTTTAAAATCGTGGCAGGTAAATTATTTGTGAAATACAATACTTAGGTACCTACTATAATAGCTAAACACGTCTGGCAGGCGGTGCATCAAATGACCTGCAAAGATACTTTTATCTTAAGACTTGGACAAATAAATGTTTTGAACTTTAAGATGTTATCTTTCCGTATAAATAATATCAGCAAAATATCACTTTTCTTTTTTAAACTTGTAGAAGTATTCATAAAAAATACCATATTCCAACTTTGTAATAAAGGTTGGAAACAATTAGGACGGTAAAAGTACCGAAGATAATTCGGAAATAGTGCTATCGCGATCAACCACTCGATTGTAGACCTAATGCACATAGCTTTAAGATACAACGTGATTTTACATATTTTCTTGTTCTACCCACATGTATGTATTTATCTACTTGGCAGTTTGTCTTTATTTCTGAGTTTTAGTTAAGTTGTACTTTGTACCAGCGCCTTGCGGTGCTTACCTATATAATTTTGTATTTTAAGTTAAGTTCTCTTAAGTGAAATGTTAAATTTCTTTGAGAAATAAAGTTCTTTAAACATAAATAGAAGAAATTATTGTCTCATAATTGTCATCATAACTTAAAAACCATGTACTTTGATTTTTTTACTTTATATCTGCTTTATATAGTACATTACTGTAGAGGCCGTGAAGTAAAGGGATTGCTGGACGCTGGACGAGTTTGGGATAAACGGCCGAGTTGTAGACGAGGCCGGATAAAACGAGTCCTGCAATCCCTGTTCCGGTCGAGGATTGTATAGTACTTTTCTAAAACATGTTAGGAAAAAAAAACTATAATAAAACTACAATGTAAAAAAAAACTAAAAAATACAAAACGTCCAAAAATAGCAAAGCATTACGACAAATAACGGAAATTAAATAAAAACACGAATTATTTGCGTTCAAGTGGAACCCCGCCAGATAATACTGAATGCACTATACCCAGGTAATATTGATGAAACTTACAACAAAGTGTTTTACAAACGATACATAGGTAAAGGATGACAAACGCTTATTGCTATTAACGAACTATAAAACAGTGTTGAGGGACGATGAAATACCAAGCCACATTGTTTTACCCATTCCCCATTAAACGATAGAACCGCTTCACAAACCCATAAAATTACATCCCTTTTCGCTTATCACCGAAATTCTAGAGGTCTATTTGACTCGCGTTAAAAATCGCTATTCGATTGTCAATGTGTTTCGCCTACTCGCATCCTCGTGCGCTAAGCTTACGTGACTGGGGGCCAATTCTCGGTCCGAGCGAAATGCATGTCTATCGTGAGATTGTATGGAATGGTAGAGTCACTTGTATGGAATCTCGAAGAGGGATCATCTCGATCGAACCCGAGAATTGGCCCCCTGATCGAGGACGCGAAACATCAAAAACAAATCGGGATGCGAAACGTCACGTGCAGAAAGACCCCTGTATAATGTGTGTCCACTGTCCATCATTA
Source organism: Notocelia uddmanniana (assembly GCA_905163555.1). Classification (NCBI taxonomy): domain Eukaryota; kingdom Metazoa; phylum Arthropoda; class Insecta; order Lepidoptera; family Tortricidae; genus Notocelia; species Notocelia uddmanniana. The sequence continues at coordinate 27,520,159 of LR991060.1, forward strand.
AAACTGGGAAACTACAATTGCTAGTAGTTAGTTGCAGAAAGCCTACCGCAGACATTAACGACGTTCGTTCGTATATCTCTCTCTCTCTGTCGCACTTGCAAATTCGAGGGACAGAGGACACACAAACGAATTCAGTTACTGTGAGTGTTAGGGTGCTATTTGGAAGTAGTGTGTGGGGCTAGATGTGATAAAACACAGGTCTATGTAGTATTTATTTATTCTTGTGAGAGAAATAGCATTTTCGTAGCTAGGAAGGAGCCGTGTATACGTACTCAGTCACAAACCAGTGCGTGTAGTACACGGACATGACAATGCACGACTGCAGGAATGTACAACACGACGTGTATTCCCCTGCACGTCCCATGCCATGTACCTAAACACGCTTCTGGGCTGTGCACTATTTGGTAGTGCATTCTCGGTTTCTAATATATCGTACATTGTAGCTAACCGATAAAACTGTGTAGATACCTACTACACGAACCCGCTAGGAGTTTTTATGGAAAAATATATTTTTATTTTATTTTCTCTGGCGATAGGCTGCGGTATAGGAGAAATAGGAGAATACATTTAAGTAATATGGCGCTCGTCAAAGCTCTTTCAAGCCCAAAACCTATTCAAGCCCAAGGCCAATAGCTTACATGTTAGTCATTGGCCCTACAAGCGTTTTCCGCTACAACGCGCTACAGCGTAGGACTCGCTGTAAGTAAAGATATCCAGGCAACGTCAGTATGCTTTCGGGAAAGTAGATAATACCGTATTTGTCGGCCTGTTTAGCCTATTAGTTGGTAGTGCCATTGCCTCCGAAGCTAGAGGTCCCGGGTTCGATTCCCAGTAAGGGCTTTGTTTTTGTGGTGAGCAGAGATATTTGTTCCTGAGACTTGGATGTTTTTTATGTATTTAAGTATATATCTATTAAATATATCGTCGTTTAGTACCCATAACACAAGCCTTGTTGAGCTTACTGTGGGACTAGTTCGATTTGTGTAAAAATGTCCCCTAATATTTATTATTTATTTATTATTATTAGTATAGTTGAAATAAATAAATAAATAATAAATAATATTGGGGACAATCTTACACAAATCGACCTAGTCCCAAACTAAGCAAGCTTGTACTATGGGTACTAGACGACGATATACATACTTATATAGATAAATACATACTTAAATACATAGAGAACATCCAAGACCCAAGAACAAAATCCGTACTAAATGCACAAATAATGCCCTGGCCGGGATTCGAACCCGGGACCTCTAGCTTCGGAGGCAGTGTCACTACCAACTAGGCTAAACAGGTCGTCTTATAAATATAAAATATCCAAATTTAGAAATAGTTCATTTCATTTCATTTATTGCATAGTCATGAACAAAATAATAACATAGTAAGATGCTACAGTAGGGTTAATCGATTCATGACATCCTGTTAGGGCGCACAATAGTTGCTACATCTAATATTTATTAAAACATTTGTCGTAATTAATTATTGTATAAAAAAAATTAAAAAACGGAACAGTAATAATAACATTGTAAAATAAATGAGATAAACAATAAAAGAATAACGTTCCATAACTACATTAAAATTTATCATTTGTAAATAGAAGACTTTTCATGCAATAATTTAAAACTAAATGTCACAGCCAATTAAAGCGTGGCACACACTGGAGCGGCATGCGGCCGCGGTCAATAGTGACAGCTAATGACAAGTTTACTATTGACCGCGCGGCGTAGGCAGCGCCAGTTTGTGACAGGCGAGTATAGCAATTTTTTATTTTTTAGTATTTGTGTGTACTTCGCCAGCCTTTCATCATTTAAAAACTCCTCAATGGAATAATATCATTTATTAATTAATATGTTTTTAAGTCTATTTTTAAATAATTAATCACTTGGTTCTAGTTTGATACAGTCCGGAATTTCATTGAAAATTGAAATACATTTATACTGTGGCCCCTTTTTTAAGATTGCTAATTTGGATTTTTGTAGTAGTAATTTGTTTTTATATTGGGCTCTAGTTTTGTATGTTTCCGGTTTTATCGGGAATAAGTCTGGGTGTTTTCGAACAAAGAGGGCCGCTTCCATTATAAATATTGAGGGTAGTGTTAACAGCTTAAGTTTAATAAAATGTGGGCGGCAGCTATTAGGAATGCGGATGTTAGCTAATATGCGTATACATTTCTTTTGCATGATGAAAAGCTGGTGAGCGTCCACGCTGGCTGCCCACAAGATAACACCATAACGAAGACTCGAATAGATGTACGCGAAATACACAGTAGTTGCTTTTTTAATGGATTAATTTTATACAACTCTGCCTACTAAGATAATTTCATGTATACCTTTTGTCGCCCTGTTTAGCCTGGTGGAGGTTGGAGGTCCGGGGCTCGAATCCCGGTAAGAGCATTTGGGGAGCGAAAACATTTGTTCCTGAGACTTGGATGTTTTTCTATGTATTTATTTGTTTTATTTATTTATTTACAAAATATATATATATCACTTACAGATGTACCAAAACGTGATATATATTACAAAAAAACAAAACTATTTACAAAAATAACACCAACAAACAAACAAAATACTTACAAACTACTTACATAATAATAAGTAATTACGAAAAACTTAAATGCTTACATGCGACATCTGTGAATTCAGTCAGAGTGCAGTTAAATAGGTCAGTTTTGGTAGAAATTTCATTGAGCATATTTATGGCCCTAACAGGGGGTGCATTGGCGAGTAATGTCTATAATATTTATCATCGCGTAGTACCCATAACACAATTTTTATTGAGCTTATTAAGGGACTGGTTCGATTTGTGTAAAAAAATGTGTCTTAATATTGGCGCTTACACAATGCACAATTGAAATACATATATTATTGAAACAAAGAGCGAAAAAAAAACTACCGAAACGAAACAGTATAAAAACTACACAAAGAGAGCCCTCTTCGTTTTTCACAACACGAAAACGAACAAGTAAAAATGATTGGAGTTTCTTTGAGCACTCTTTTCGTTCCTTGTAGTGTTCCACACCTAAATTGGAAACGGAACACTTATTTTTAATTGCCTTTTATCGTTGTTGTCTTTCTTCATGTGTTCTTTTTGCGTTCGATCAATTTTAGTGTACCATGAAATTTTTATGAAAAATTGTATTCTTCATAATTCGTTATTCGTACAGATGCATCCTAAAGGATGCCCGAGGTCCACGTCCTAACTCCAAGAATTGGTGTAGGCTCTAGTTACGGAAGCGACTGCCATCTTCCAACCCATAGGGGAAACTAGGCCTTATTGGGATTAGGCTTGGGCAACTTGACCGTTTAAAGTTCTCAAAGCCGCCTAAAGGCCTCTAACTTGGCTTAATGACTTGTTATAGAGAGCAACCGGGATCAACGGCTCAACGTACCTTCCAAAGCACGGGAGGGCTCAGTTAGTAACCACTCAAAGAGGTCACCCATCTAAATGTAGAGCCCATTAACCAATGATGATATTTTTAAAAGACGTCAATGGATGGAGGTTATCATTTCGTCTTCAAGTTTTTTTTACCAAAATTAAAAGAGTAACCGATTTTTCCTAACTACGTATGTATGAGCGATTCAGTGTCTGTGTTATTTTGTGGCATATTGAAAATTCTACAAAGAATTCTGTAATGTACGTGGGTAGTACTTGTTATTTGTATTTTGAAGATAGTTTGCAGCAATGTAGTCGCTAGATTAACACGAACCTTGACGCTGGCATAATTGCCCTACTAGACAGTTTGGTACGGAACCCTAAAAATCGATCGATTGACGAAACGGGCGTGTTTTTTGTGATATCTGATCTAGTATACACGATTCCCTGACCTATCAGCAGATATATTTTATTATGCAATGACACTGAATATTCGAATTAATGTTAGAAACGAGTTTACAATGTATATAGGGTGGGCCCTGTAACAGGAGCAAAAAATTAAACTATTCAGTAGGCCAGCAATTATTTCCAAGTGGTCTCAGTTGAAAAAAAATTTTTTTAGATTTTTTTTTCAAAGAAAGTTTACTTATATTTTATTACTTTTCTGAAGTGACATTAATATCAATTTATTTTAAAATTGAAATAAAATTAAGAAATACCAAAAGTATCCTTGAAAACGAAAAATGCAAAAATAATTATGAGTCATAACTTGATACTACCTCAAACAATGCATTGACTGATGTGCTATAATCGCGTGGTGTCAAGATCCATTCCTCGGAGGTCATAACTTTAGATCTAAATTTAACAAGCCGCTAAAAAGTTGGTTTGTCCTTATCTGTCATTTTGACATTTGTTTGTGAGAAAGGAACAAAACAACTTTTAGTTAACAGAGGTTTGTTAAGTTTTATGAATAAGGGGGTAAGCCTATACAAATGTTGTGAATAATTATAATAATCGTATGGCATTTATTTACGAACCGTGAGATCTTCGAGAAGACAAGTATGAATGCCAGTAAATAATGATTTCGCATCGCATGAATCGCAATAACGAGTAGACCCGAAGTGGCTATTAAATATTATCGGATTGACAAGTTCCTGCCATTCGACATGACATATGTTAAATAATACGGTGATTGATTGACACTTCTTAGGGTCTATCTAGTCCACAGACATCAGAGAAAAGCAGACTCGCAGTATTTATCAAGCCAGATGATTTCTCATATAGTTGTCTCGTTAAATCCTTATGGTAAACCAAAATGAGTTAGAATGAGACAGATAATGCGATAATTTTCGGCTGTTAACGAATTATCTCGATTAGGTTTTGTTTTTATTAGGTTTAAATAGATTTTAGATTTATTTGCCACTTTGTATTTGTTTGTGTGTATACCTTTGTTATTTTAATTTAAATAAATATTTTTTTTTATTATCTCCATTTGAAAGCACATATGTTTAATCCCACATAAACTTAACACACCACACCGTACAATTTTCAGTTATGAAGACGGAGACATTGACAGGTGACCTGTCAGATGTCACTTGTCTGTCTCTCTCAAACTTACTGATTTGTGCATTAGTGAGAATAGATCAGATGTATGGAAATCGTTCAACTTAAATGAGCGGGTCTGCTTTACTCTGATATCTGTGGTCTATAGGCGTATTCCGAAATGAACCGAATATAACCGATGGGAACGATGGGAAAGCATTATTTACTAACGCCCTTATTCATCATCCATCATTATCCATCAAGCCTCTATTAGTTAACAAGCCGCTAAAGTTGGTTTGTCCTTATCTGTCACTTTGACATTTATGTTTGTGAGAAAGGGATAAAACAGCTTTTAGTTAACAACGGTTTGTTAAGTTTTATGTATAAGGGGGTAAATCTGCACTTAGTTAGATAGTTCCCCGATACTGACCCACTTTGATAGTTCACCCTGTACGTGTATTTATGCATACATATGTAACGGGCACGTGTTCGCTCGTATTTCTTAATTTTGGCAACCGGAGCGTGTAACGACTTTTACGATCCTATTAACTTACTCGTCAGGCATAAATGGGGTAGCCAGTATCAAATTTAGCCAAGCTATGTGTCCAATATATCGCGTGATATTAATCACCCTGAAACAGGCCCCTATGGGCCCTACGGAAGATCAGCGCCGGCTGCAAAGCCTGTATATATGCTGAGTAGGTTCCCTTTCGTAACTACGCCTTTGTTTGTGTGTTATCTAATGTTAATATTGTGCTTGTTACGAATAAATTTTTGAATCTGAATCTGTATCTGAATCAATATCAGTACGTGGTTACATTAATTAATCGTGTCTCTAAAACCAAGACTAAGATGGTTATTAATCGTGTCTCTAAAACCAACGCCATTGCCAAGATTAAGATGGCCGGTAGAGCAGCTCAAACATATTGATAATGTGCACGATAGAGGCCACCTATCATTGATAAATTCTGAGGACAAGAAAAATAATGAATAATGAAAGACATACTTATACTTACGAATGTTTTATTTCATTGTATAACATTAAGGATGATTCACAGTAGACCGTTCCGTGTCCGGGCCGCCCCGTTTCCTATGACAGCAAACGCAACGGCCGGCGTATTTCTCTAGAAGAAAACGGGCCGGCTCGGACACGGAACGGCCTACTGTGAATCATCCTTTAAATGATTTTACTTACTCTCTTTTCTTTCTATTTTAGATGGGAGAAAAGCATGAAATAGTATTTTAAAAACCCTTAGGTACTTATTTATAATATAATATTGGGGGACAATCTTACACAAATCGACCTAGTCCCAAACTAAGCAAAGCTTGTACTATGGGTACTAGACGACGATATAAATACTTATATAGATAAATACATACTTGAATACATAGAAAACATCCAAGACCCAAGAACAAATATTCGTGAAAAATGCACAAATAAATGCCCTGGCCGGGATTCGAACCCGGGACCTCTAGCTTCGGAGGCAGAGTCACTACCAACTAGGCTAAACAGGTCGTCGGTCGTATTTATGTGTAGACACGTGACCATTACAATAAAAACTTATTGTATAAGTATGTACCACAACATACATTTACAACTTAGTGTTAGCACAACATGTTCGAAAGGTAAAGTGAGTAGAGCGGCAGAAGTTTTTTGATTGATGATAGAAGATGACATCTTTATTAATTATATTTTAAACTACGTTAGAACACATACCAAAAAAAAAAGAGCGCTCCCGTGCTTTGGAAGGCACGTTAAGCCATTGATCCCGGTTGCTGTCTATGATAGCAGTCGTTAGGCTTCCAAAAGGAGGCTAAGTTAACTCTAACTTGGCTAAGTTAGAGGCCTCCGGGCGGCTTGAGAACTTCTAACAGTCAAGTTGCCCACTCGACAAGCCTAATCCCAATAAGGTCTAGTTTCCCCCTCGGGTTGGAAGGTCAGATGGCAGTCGCTTCCGTAAAAACTAGTGCCTACGCCAATTCTCGGGATTAGGTAGCGGACCCCAGGCATCCTTCAGGATGCAACTCTACTGGGAATAACGCTAGGAGGATGATGTTAGAACACATAGTAAACGACCACTAAAATATATATTTCCGTGAATTTCTTATGACAGGCCAATAATATCGTAACCAGATAAGTATAAAATTAAAATCGTAAAATACTAAAAACTGATTATGATGATGTGTTCCTGTTGTCCCTCATTAGGGACATAGGGCTCGCAGAAGAGTTCTCCATTTGTCTCGATCTAGCGCGGCTTCTTCCAACTCTTTCCAGCCGAGACAAGTTGAGCCAGCCTCCTTCTCAACTGATCGCCTCCATGTGGTCCGAGGACGCCCTGGCCGTCTTCTACCGGTAGATTGCCAGCGTAGACCCTGCTTGGACAGGTGGTTGTCCGATCTTCGAAGCGCGTGGCCAATCCAACGCCACTTCTTCCTAAAAAACAAATACTAATATCTTCAACAATTACCTATACTAAATTTAGAATAATATACATAAATACTCATATTTTTTGAAGACAGCCAGGCATTTTTACCACGCTTTACTTAAATCAGGAGATAAAGAATTCCAATGCCGAATAGCTTGAAAATGGTGAAGTGAATGAAAAATTAGAAAAATAATGACGAGGAAGTTAGAGCAGTAAGAAGCAAATTTTGTGAGGACCTCATCATCATCATCATGTCAGCCGAAAGGCGACAACTGCTGAACATAGGCCTCCCCCAAAGACTTCCACAATGACCGATCCTGCGCCACCCGCATCCAGCGGACACCCGCCTTACCAGGACCTAACAGAACGAAAATAACTTAAACGCTCTTTGAGATCATGTGGCATATAGCCCCCCGTGAATTTGAGGGGAGGCCTATGTCCAGCAGTGGACGTCCTTTGGCTGATATGGTGGTGGTGGTGGCCCTTTGAGATAGCATGCAGTTGCAGTGTTTAAGAGAGTAGAATACAAAAGGGATTCATGTCTCTTTTGTGAGTGTGTGGTGTTAATATTAATGTTATTACTTAAAATTACTGCTGTTGCTTCTACTGATAGTAAATAAGCTTGGTATTAATGAAAATATCATAGTTTTCGAGTAATTCGCAATAATTCCGTTTTAAAATCGCCCACGGATTTCAATGAAAGTAAGGATTTCAGTAAAACTAAGGGTTTTAATTGCAGCCAAATTTTCATACCAACGACAGGTCGCACCAAAAAAACCGCGCGGTATTCGGTAGCGCGATGGAGCGGGTGTGACAATGTGAAGCATAATCGACAGTCAGCTCTATGCGTTTTGAGCTTCCTCGCGATGTTTTCCTTCACCGAATGATATTGTGCGCATAAGTTCCGAAAAACTCATTGGCAAAGGTCACTATTCCCACCACCGCCGTTTGACAGCCGCATGCATTGAACCACGAGGCTACGATGTGTAGAGAGTTTATTCGTCTGTGTTTCCCATACTCACACGCATAACGCATATCCGTAGACTCGTCGGTTTTTGGTACATCAAAGGACATGAGTAAAGGATGATTCCCACTAGACCGTTCCGTGTCCGGGCCGGGCTGGGACCGGGCTGCTCCCGAGCCTCAGCCGTAGTTAGATTGGCCGTCAGACGTTTGCGTTGATAAAAGAGCGGCCGGATCGTGACGCTTCCGAGCGCCACTGGGCCCGGCCCGGCCGCGCAACGTCCGGCGTGTTGTTGTCATAGAAAACGGGTGGGCTCGGACACGGAACGGCCTACTGTGAATCATCCTCAAGTTGAATAGGCTTACAGTAAGTATGGGCATGTTTTTTTTATACCACGTCGGTGGCAAATAAGCGTACAGGTCGCCTGATGGTAAGCGGTTACAGCAGCCTATAGACGCCTGCAACTGCAGGGGTGTCACATGCGCGTTGCCGACCATTAAAAATTTATGCACTCCTTTCTTGAAGAACCCCATACTGGAGTCCCTCGGGACAACCTCGGCAGGGAGCTATCATTCCACAGTCGGAGCGTCTGAGGGAGGAAATTCCTCTAAAACCGTAACCGTACGCGACCATTTATGTTCTAAGGTGTGAGGATGAATGCCCTGCCGACGGCGAGCGGTGCGATGGTAGAAAGCGGCTGAGGGCATCATGTCGAACAGTTCTTCGGAGCACAACCCATTATACAAGCGATAAAACACGCACAAGGGGGCAAAGTTTCTCCTTAAACTTAACGGTTCAATATCGCTCGTGAGTTTGGGATCATCCACGATTCGCAAGGTACGTCTCTGAACCGAGTCAAAAGGCCCAAGCTGGTATCCAGGTGCTAACGCCCAGAGGTGACAGCAATACTCCATGTGGGGACGGACTTGTGACTTATACAATAAAAAAACGGCGCAACCACATAAAGAGCAGCGCATAGCGAAGTGTGGTGCCGGCATTAGAATATAAACCGGGCTTTCGGATGTAACCAGGATACCGCAAAGATAAGGAAGAATGAAGATTCTCTAAAAACGTTCCAGCCACCATTTTCATAGTAAATGCGAGGCACGGAACATCGAAACCTAGTTAAACATGGATGTTGCCCCGAGGTAAACATCGCAATAACATCGTATATAGTCCCGGGCGAGTGACCCTAATTCCCGTTATTTACTGCCCACGCTGCCCGTGCGATTGATTTCACGGGCGTTTTCAATCACAATGAATGTATGTTGTGTTCCTGGTGCTAAGTAAGGTTGACTTCTTCCACATTCACACCTGGTCACATGACTTTACGACCTTTATTTATTTATTTATTGTAACAATACATTTACTCAGTTTTACAGATTTCACTAAGGCGCTAGAAAATTTAACTATAACAAATTATTGCAAGAGTACACATGTAGTCTTATAACCCTTCCTCAGGGCTCCAATCTTGGTGACCTTTATTTTATTTAGTTTTAGTTGTTATTTTAAATTTATCCTGTTTATCATGTTTGTTGAGTACAATATAAGAAGTAATAAATGTTGTATATCAACGTTGTTCCATTTCAAACAACAGTACGGAATAATGATAAACAACACAATACAAATTATTACGAGGCACTACCGATTATCCGTCATCTCACAATACTCCACACATGAATGTATCAAAAAAAATATGATTCATACCACTATATTAGGTGGCTATGGTGCTACTTTCACGTTTCCTACCACATTACTGAGGAAGGTACTCCTCCTTACGGAAAACCGCAGCCATATTAACTCCAATACTTGCTCTATAGGTGTATGGTGTAGTGTTTCTGGTAGCGAGACAAGTGAGGTCGACAGAGTAAAGAATTTAGTCAAATGATCAAGTATCAGAATATTATTCCAGCAACTTTTATTAGGTTATTTTGTCGAATGTGTTACTTAGCTTAGGCAAAAAATCTTTACTGAGCAAAAACATTTATGCAAATAACATATGTTAAAATATGTATTCTTCCCTAGACTAAGCAATTTGAAGTTTGAAGATGAGCTTGCGCACGGTTGCAATAAGCTGGAATACGTTGATATCCGCCACATCCTAACACCCACCTTGCCGCGGTGTGGCAACATTGTGCCGCAGGCCACACCCGATAGCTATTAAGCTATCCTATCATGATCAGCATATCCACCTTCGGACAGACAAAACCGTGGTAACAAGAGCCAACTAACAGATATGCTTCCACCAAATCCTTTCAGCGATATCTGAGGCGACTCACAAGATGTCGTCCAGTCTGTCGGCCCAAGTGTGCTATCTTCACCTGTCGATCTTTTCCCATTCTTCAAGATAGGGCCCAGCCAACGAATGCTATGCGCTTTGGTTTCGTCTATAATATTTGGTTCTACTGAACTACCTACCTTACTGCATACCATACCTTCTACCCTACCCTACTTACCCTACCTTGCTGAATCGGTAGCTACTACAGGTTCTTCTGTTTTGGCATTCTTAAGGAGCATCCAACTCTTATCATCTTTTTGACTCGTTTGATGGAAGGAGGATTTTGTTATGTCAAAATAAGGGAATTTAGCTGGAGATAGTTCTAAGGGCCCACGGACTGTACAAAAAGAGCGACAAGAATGTTAAGTGTATGCCACACATTAAACTCAACGTTAATGGATCCTATGGCTGGCGGGTGCGTCTGATTGACGAGGGTTCACGAGTCTCAAGACTAATTTGATCTACCTTATTCGATACTCGGAACCTCTTCACAAGGTTTTCGGAATTCTTGAAGTCAACATTGCTTTTGTTTCTAAGGACCTTTTGTTTAATGTGGAACTTGTGGAATTGTTCTATTTACAAAGTGAGCAGTTTTTCTATCAAGATTGTTTAATTTGAAAACCGTTGAATAATTTTCGTTCTAAAACGTGCCCCACTCCTATTTTACCAGAGGAAAATTGAGCATAATTTTTTTCCCACTACGCTGGTGGCAAACAAACGAACAGCCCGCCTGAAGGTATGCGGTTACCGTAGCTATGGACGCACTAGCTTTTGCCCGCGGCTTCGCACGCGCAGAACAATAAATTGTAGCCTTGCGACGATGCAAGCTCGACGCACGGGATGAGACGCGCGGGGGACTGAGGCAGCCACTGTACCGCACCGCCCACCGCCTCACCGCTGACACGCATATAAGGCCCCGCGCGGCCGCGGGGCGCTGCGACACAAAAATACTTCGCCGCTCAGTTCGGCAGTCAGGGCCTCGGTGCTTATTAGTATGGATCGTACGGCCCTAAAGCTTAAACCTACTTCGCTTACCATTGGTATGGGGTATTTGGTAGGTCACCTCCCCGCGTGCGGCGGGATGGTCAGTCCATGCGGATCCGTCCAACTGGAACGACAATCCCCTACCGCCGGTATACCCTGGGCAACGGCGAGTTACTCCCCTTAGGGGGTCTCACTCGCCGTTGGCTAAGAACCTTCCCAACCACCGGAGTTCTGTCCGAAGAGGCTACACCAGCGACCTTGCGGCAGCTACGAGTACAAAGCAGCAGCAAAAAGGACTGGTAGGTCATGACCTGTGGGTGTGTCAGACCGGCCCTCTGTCATAGAGTGGTCTTGAGCCCACCTGCGTGTTTTTGCCGTGCGCAGTTGAGCGTCGTGCGGTGGGATAATGGAGGCCTGGAAGGTTGAGTCTACCATCGGGTCGGGTTGTAGTTACCCGTGGAGACAACACGCCTTCTTCGGTCCGGCATTCCACCAAAACGGCAGCCTCGGGAAATAGCCAGCCTGGGGCAAGTGGCTAGGGCACCCCTTAAGGGTCGCTGGCGAGGGTTGCGGGGTCATGAGGTGCGCAGTCGGCGGAGCGCGGAGTCTACGACGAGTACGGGTCAAAACCTCGACCCGACAATTGTAGTCTTCCTCGCACCGTGCGGACTCGCTGCATCGCGGACCCTGGACCCTATGTTCTCTGTGGTAGGTCCTGGTGCTCGAATGAGCATCCCCATCTGCGGGCTCCCAGGAGGGTGGGACGCCTCGGAGAATGAAACTAAATAATAAACAAACTATGGCTAACAAGAGTTTAAAAAACAAAAAAACCCATAAACAGGCCGCTGCTTCTAAGGAAGCGCCCTGTTCAAACAATCAAACCAACAGGCAGGCCGCTACTTCTCAGGAAGCGCCCAGTCGCCCAACAACCTCCTCTCCTCCCAACCCGCCAAGGGTTGGTGAGCAAGACTGGCAGGTTTTCAAACACAAGCGCACTCCCTCGGACGTGCGCAAAAGGAACAAACGCACGGCTAAACGTGCAGCTGAACGTGTCCACACAGGTGTGGGAAGGAGGCAACCACCCGCCGCAAGGCAGGAGGTCGCCGAAGGGTCGGCAACGATCCCCGATGTCCCAGTAGGTGCGAAGCAGACGAACCGCCCCGGCGAAAGCCAGGGCGGATCGAAGCAGCGCGCTGAAAAGACGGCTCACACCGGCCAGGAACATAAACGCCAACGAGGCGGCAGAAGCAGAAAGGGGAGACCGGCACCTGGTAGCCGACATAAACCCCCTAAACGCTCTCGCCCGGACGATACGCTGACGCCTCCTACCAAGGAGGCGAAACGCATCAAGGCCTCCACTTCGGCTTGTACGGTAAAGGATGCCGTCACTTACGCTGACTCAGTAGTCCTTAACGACCTCTTTGTCGCAGTGATGGCGGAACCCTTTACCGACCTCACACCTGAACAAGTGGAAGGCATTAAAGGCAACCTGGAGAGTAGCATCGTGGACATCGCAGATGCTCCTTGTGCCTCCAACGCAGTCCCGTACTGGCCCTCCTTCCGTGGGAAACCTTTTCACAGCGAAGGAGTTCTAAAACTGCAGTGCGAGGACAAAAAGGACGTTGAGTGGCTTAAAGACACAATAGCCACTTTTGTGTCACCAATTCCCGACACCAGACTGGTTGTGAAGCGGCAGAAGGACATCCCCAGAAGGGTGAAGTCCGCTGTCCTGCTACCAAACTGTTCGGACGACATCAAGACGATCCAGACCGTCCTGACAGGTCAGAACAGGTGGTATCAGGTCAGTCGATGGTCGCTCTACAATGTTGAGCGCCATGAAGGGGAAACGCCTGGAACCTTCTTGGTGCTTGGCATCCCAGTCGACCAAGTGCCCGGGATCCTAACGAGGGGGCGTAGGCTTTGCTACAAGCTTGGCAACGCCTATATCCGTTTCTTCGGCAGCACGGGTAAGCTGCAAGACTTGCCGCCAGACCCTGCTGAGACTGCGACAGCACCCGCGATCCCCGGCGCTTCTTCCGCTGAAAAGCAGAGTGAGAGCGCTGGACCGGATCGTGAAGCTGGCGTGTCTATGTCCGTGGCTGGCCGGCCAAGCTCCGCCGCAATGCAGAGCGTGGCCGGCGAGCCAATGATCACCCAACACTCCTCCGCCGAAATGCAGAGGCAGGATGGGATGCCAGCTTGCCCGCTGACTACCCCTCTTATGGAAACCGGTGACGGAGACCTGGAGGAGGATGTCGCGCAGCTGTCGGATCAGGACATCCTGTTAGAGACGGATGAGGAAGTGAGCAGTCCTCTTCGCTCCTCCTCACCTCACTAACTTCACCCAAACTAACCTCCAGCATAAACAAGCCGCAACGGCTACCTTGCGCAGAATGCTGGAGGTAAACAACAAGACCGTCGCCCTTATCCAGGAGCCGTGGATAAGGAAGGGCAGAATCTGCGGTCTCAACAACATCGGAGGTAAGATATTCCTCGACACCACCGTTACTAATCCACGCACTTGCATTTACGTACCCAAACTAATCAATGCAGTTTTAATGAATGAGTTCTGTTCCAGAGACTTGACTACGGTCAGGCTTCAGACCAACTGCCCTAGCATCCCAGAGGTCATCATTGCGTCCGCCTATCTGCCGGGCGACGCGGAAGTGCCAACGGTTGAGCTGGCAAATCTCATCAGACACTGCGAAAACAAGAAGCTTGAGCTGATCGTCTCGGCGGATGCAAACGCGCACCACCCTCTGTGGGGCAGCGGATCTCCCAATAGACGAGGTGAGGACTTTGTTGATTTTCTATTCTCCACCAATCTCAGGCTTATGAACAGGGGGTCAGAACCAACTTTTGTCACCTCCAGATTCCAAACTATAATAGACATCACACTCGCTACGGAAAGAGCATCGGACACAATCTCCGACTGGCATGTGTCAAGCGACCTGTCATGCTCCGACCATAGATGGGTAAGATATAAACTAAACGTTGACTCCCTAAAACCAGAACTATGGCGCAACCCCAGACGGACAGATCGCGCTAAATATAGCAATTTGATATCTGTTAGTCCGGCTCTAACCAATATCCCCATGAGCTATGAGGAGCCAGCCGACATAGAGAGGCACGTGAATAACCTGACGGAATCGTTAATAAAGGCATTTAATGAAAGCTGTCCACTAACATCGCCCTCGACAAAAGCCACCAACCGCAACGGCTGGTGGGGACATGATCTCGAGAAGCTGCGACGCAAACTACGCAAACTGTTTAACAGAGCGAAAAACACAAGGAGGGCAACAGACTGGGACATTTACAAAACAACCCAAGCTCTGTACAAAAAACGTATCCGTGAAAGGAAACGAGAATGCTGGAGAACCTTCTGTACCAACATCGAAACCAACAGTCAGGCAGCCCGGGTAAAAAGCATTCTGTCCAGCGAACCGAACAGAAACCTAGGCTCCTTAAAAAACCCAGATAACAGCTACACAACCTCCTCCAGCGAAATGTGCGAGCTGTTACTAAATACACATTTCCCAGAATGCTCCGTCACGGAAAGCACTACGTGGGATGAGGAAGATCAACAGGGTTTTAACAATCCGACCGTTGAAGCCACCAACACTGCCCATAGAATAGTAACCTTGGAAAAAGTGATATGGGCAATCAACAGCTTCTCTTCATTTAAAGCGGCAGGCTTAGATGGCATCTTTCCAGGCATTCTACAATGGTGCAAATACACGATCGCTCCGCATCTAGTTAGAATATACCGAGCATGCCTTGAGCACCGCTATGTTCCCATAAAATGGAGAGAAGTCAAAGTGGTATTCATACCCAAACCAGGTAAGAGTGATTACACGCAGCCCAAAGCATACAGGCCAATAAGCCTTACTTCTTTCCTCCTGAAGACCCTAGAGAGACTGTGCGATCGGGATCTCAGAGACAGGGCACTGGTGCGAAATCCTCTACACCACCAACAACATGCCTATTGTGCAGGAAAATCAACGGAATCAGCGCTCCACAGTGTTATCTCGCCGATAGAAGACGCACTATCAACACAATCATCTGCTCTTGCAGCCTTCATAGATATCGAAGGGGCTTTTGACAAGACGCAATTTAACAGCATTAGCCATGCGCTGCTCAACCACGGCGCGGATCGGACCACAGCTGGGTGGATCGACTGCATGCTGAGGAACAGGGCAGTGCAAGTGACAGTGAATGGGACCACACGAGCCATTGTCTCCAGAGGCTGCCCACAAGGAGGCGTCATTTCACCGCTCCTATGGAACCTCGTAGTGGATGACCTTATCAGATCCCTCAACGAGGCTGGTTTCTACACTGTTGGCTATGCAGACGATGTAACAATCCTCGTAAGAGGAAAGTTTGAGAAGGTCCTATGCGAGCTTATGCAAGGGGCACTCAAAATCGTCGAACGATGGTGTTCTGAACATGGATTGTCAGTGAACCCATCAAAAACCGAATTAGTACTGTTCACAAAGAAGCGCACCCTAGACAACCTTAGCTTACCAAAACTTCAAGGCACTACACTAGCTCTTACAAAAGAGGTAAAATACCTAGGTGTAACCTTGGACGACAAACTGCTATGGAACAAACATCTAAGCAACAAACTGGAAAAGGCCTGTGTCATATTTTGGCAGTGTAAAAGGCTACTTGGGAGAACCTGGGGCCTACACCCCAAAATCACCATGTGGCTTTACACTGCAGTGATACGACCCATAATCACCTATGGCGCGGTGGTCTGGTGGCAAAGAACTAGACTAACCACGACCAAAAATAAACTGCAGCAGTTCCAAAGACTAGCTTGTACAGCGGTGACTGGCTGCATGAAAACTACACCCACAGCAGCACTGGAGGTACTCCTGGGACTGCCGCCTCTTGATCTGTTTATCCAGCAGGAGGCAGCCTCGGCGGCCATCAGGCTAAAGTCACTTAACCTCTGGGGTGTAACAAACGGGACCCATACCGAAATTCTTAAGGAAGCTGTCACCTACCAACCAATGATAGCCGCTCCTAATGATAAGGTACCCAAACAACATATCTTCAACAAAAGCTATGTAATACAGCTAGTTGAAGAAAAAAATGATCGGTCCAGAACACAGGAACTGCGCATTTACACCGATGGCTCTAAAACAAAGACAGGATCGGGCGCAGGAGTGTACTCACCCGAGATAAACATTAATATATCAATAGCCTTAGGCGAACATAGTTCAATTTACCAATGTGAGTGCATCGCCATTACACAGGCTGCCAAGGCAGTAGCTAAGCGGAGTATCAAAGATCAAAAGATACGCATAGTGTCCGACAGCGCTGCAGTATTACAAGCCCTAGATAGCAACCTCATCCAGTCTGGGCTCATCCTAGAGTGCCACCAAGCCTTGGAGGTGATAGGGAAAACAAACACTGTCACCTTGCAATGGATAAAAGGGCACAGTGGCTCTCTAGGTAACGACGTAGCTGACGAGCTGGCCAGGCGAGGTTCTAGCCGGCCGGCGTTTGGCCCTAGTCCAATACTCCCGCTACCCTTTAACCAGCTAAGATCATGGTTACGTCGCAGAACATCTGAACAACACGCTGATCAATGGACAAATACCAGTACATGTAGACAATCCCGGGAAGTAGTGCCACACCCGGAGGCACGATTTACCAGGCGTCTGCTCTCTCTTAACAGAGCGTCATTACGTATAATCGTAGGCACCATCACTGGACATTGCTCACTCAACAAACATTTATATGTTCTAGGTACGACCGACAGCCCCCTATGCAGGGGATGCCTGTCGGCCGATGAAACAGCTCCCCACGTCATCCTGGAATGCGAAGGTGTAGCTACACAACGGACTCAAATCCTCAACGCACCGAGGTCACTCCGCGAAGCCTGTGGTGACACCAGGAGGATCCTGCGCTTCTGGGCGGAGTTAGGCTGGCTAGATTCCTAGCCGGCGTTCACGCCACGCACAATGGTCCGACCTTCACGGACTAAGTGCGGAAAAAGGAGTCCATAACCATAACCATAACCATTACCATTGGTATTTATAATGCCAATGGCTTGAGGGGTATGAAGGACGAGGTGATAAACTTCCTTCGCGATCACTCAGTAGATATATTCCTGGTCCAAGAGACCTTTTACAGATCCGGTACTAGAGCCTTTCGCGTCCCTGGATTCAATCAGATTAGAGATGATAGGCAAGATGGTAGGCCATTCGGGGGCACGCTCATTTTCTATAAACGTAGCTTACATTGCATAAGTCTTACTCCCCCACCCCTGACAAATATGGAAGTGTCAGTTTGCCGCATATCGATGGAGGGCCACCCCCCGATATCGATTGCGTCAACCTACCTTTCACCTCAACGTGACTTACTTAAGACCGACCTCGACTCGCTAGCCTCCCTAGGTCCTTCGGTCATCGTGGCCGGGGACCTAAACAGTAAGCACATTAACTGGGGTTGCACTGCAACCAATCCCAACGGCAATCGGCTTCATCACCTTTTGATCGACAGCCTCCCTTTCGATCTCCTCGCTCCCCTAGAACCGACCCATTTCCCTCATAACGTAGAGCACCGACCTGACATACTCGACATAGCACTTCTAAAGAACGTAGCGTTAACTCTGCGTTCTATAGAAGTGATACACGAACTCGACTCGGACCATAGGCCAGTCCTTTTGAGACTAGGACCTCACCCCAATAGTACACCTCGTACCAGAACACTCGTGGACTGGAACAAGGTACAATCAGGTCTCTTACAGACAGACCCTCCCCTGCTTAGAGACATCCCCGACAATATAACCACTACTGAACAGACCGACCAAGCGATCGATTCTTTCACTAACTACCTCAACACTGTTCGAAGTGAGGCCTCAAGGGAGGTATCGGCGGAGGATATCCAAAACCGACCCCTACCTAGGGAATTGAGAGAGTTAGTGACTAGGAAAAATCGTGCCATCAGGACGTACTCTAATCACCCTTCTGCCGAAAACCGTCAAATCCTGAGGGACTCGTGCAACGAGTCCAAACAGAGAATTGCCGAGTTTCGGGAGAACTCGTTCAGGGATCTGATGGGTGAGATCGCGCCTAGTCATCTGGCTTACTGGAAACTAGCGAGATCTCTCAAATCAGACACCTGTTGGACTATACCCCCCTTGGATCGTCCGGATCACCCTACCCCTGCGTTCGAGGATAGTGAGAGAGCCGAATGCCTTGCGAGTAGCTTAGAGTCCCAATGTTCGCCTAGTCTCCTGCACACCGACGAAGCCCATATTAGATGGGTCGATTCCGAGGTGGACAGGAGATCGCGTCTCCCCGTAACTTCACCCGTTTTACCGGTGTCGGTTAAGGAAGTCAGTGACCTCGTCAGGCGTCTTCGTGTTAGGAAGGCTCCGGGTGCGGATGGTGTATCCAATCGTATCCTGAAACTTCTCCCCGAAACCCTCCTCCTCATTTTGGTTGGCATCTTCAATGCCGCGCTGACCAATGCTCACTTCCCAGCCGCGTGGAAAGGTGCATCGGTCATAGGGATAGCGAAGCCCGGCAAACCCCGGACTTCGCCTGCCTCTTACAGGCCGATCAGTTTGCTTAGCTCCCTTGGAAAGC
The DNA here is from genome assembly GCA_905163555.1 of Notocelia uddmanniana. Taxonomy (NCBI): domain Eukaryota; kingdom Metazoa; phylum Arthropoda; class Insecta; order Lepidoptera; family Tortricidae; genus Notocelia; species Notocelia uddmanniana. The sequence goes on from LR991060.1 coordinate 27,539,329, forward strand.
TATATGAGCGGATCCTACTCACTAGAATTCTCAGATTTACGGCTGAGAATAACGTCATCATCGACGAGCAGTTCGGCTTTAGATCCGGGCACTCGTGTGTTCAACAAGTGCACCGCGTCACGGAGCACGTGCTGGACGGTTTCTCTCGTTTCCAGGGGCTCAAGACCGGTGCGATCTTTCTCGACGTGGCGAAAGCCTTCGACAAAGTCTGGCATAACGGGTTGATATACAAGTTATATCTGCTCGGCATGCCGGACAGACTCGTACTCACAATACGAGATTTTCTCAGGGATCGAAGCTTTCGTTACAGACTAGAGGGAACGTACTGCTATCTGGGGTTGTTCGCGGACGACACCGCGCTCTTTACGACTCATTGTAAGTACGCTTTTATCCGGCGATATCTCCAGGAGGCAATCACCGACCTTGGTCGTTGGTTTAATCTTTGGCGTATCGAAGTCAATCCGGAAAAAAGCACTGCAATAGTCTTCCACCCTTCTGACTGCGTTAGCACAGAAAGGCGGGTGGCTCCGATCCAAATGTTTGACCGGCCTATCCCCTGGGCCAACGAGGTCAAATATCTTGGAGTGACCCTCGACAGGAAACTGACTTTCCGCAGCCACATCCGTAGGGTACGCAACCGTGCGTTGTTCGTGCTAGGAAGGCTTGGGCCGATGATCAACAAGTTTAGTAAAATGTCACTTAGAAATAAGCTGACACTTTACAAAACTTGTGTTCGTCCAATCATGTCTTATGCAAGTGTAGCTTTTGCTCACGTGCCTATGACATCGCTCAAGCCGCTTCAGGTCATTCAAAATCATTTTCTCCGTAGGGCGCCTGGTGCCCCGTGGTACCAGTCGAACCTCAGCCTGCACCACGACATGGGGATTAGCACCATGTATGGTTTCTTTAAGCAGACTGCCAGGCGTTATTTTGACAACGCTCCCCATCATAGGAATCCGTTAGTTAGGAAGGCTGTCGACTACGTTCCCATCCCTCCCCCCTCTGTCGTAACTCGGCGATCACTGATTAGGGGCCGCACGGTCCGGCGTCCTAGGCACACACTCACGGACCCGGACGACGTAATCACAGCGTCCATCGAAAGGTGGAACGCTGCGCTTACGGCGTCCAACTCAGACACGACGCGTACACTTAGGCTTTCCCGCCGGCGGGGACGTCCACCGCGCGATCGCGACAACACAGACACATATAGTCCCTATTCGTCCCGGTACCGCCGCATACCGGGTAGAGTCAGTCCGACGCAGGTCGGGCCTAGCTGAGTTTCTTGCTGGACTCTTCTCAGCTAGGCTAGGTTTAGTGAACCAGCGACAAAACTCCCAGTAGCTCGATTCCACTCACACCCCAGATTCGGTTGAAACCGTTCAACCAATCTCACTGGAGCGCAAACTCTTAGAGTATTCCAGTGTTTAAACCGCCCACGCGGTCGTGTCGGAGGTTTTCCCCTGGATTTTCCCCAGGCAACTCTCCCACCGCGTATTCCTATCGCTTTAATGGGCTCGGCCTATAAAGCCACAGTCAGGTCAAAAAAAAAAAAAAAGCGCAGCGTCAGAGTCCGGCCGGCTCTGCCCCCCGCCTACCCTTCCTCCTCCTGAGTTCCCCTGGCCGGTAAGGTTCCCGACCGGCCGAGAAGTCCCTCTCTCCCCGCCACCCCTGGCAGCTCGGAGCCCCCGAGTTAGCCGTCGTGCTGCACCCGTCACTCCTGGCAGCTCGGAGTCCCGAGTTCGCCATCGTGACGTATCCGCCCTCACCGGAACCCGCTGGCGGCTTGGCTCCCGAGCCTGGCCCTCGTTCCGGCCCCCGTCTGTCGCTTGTAGTGTCCGCTCCTCTCCCGCTGGCAGCTTGGTTCCCGAGCTCGCCGCCGTTGCTCCTGGCAGCTCGGAGCCCCCCGAGTTCCGCCGTTGGAACGTATCCCTTACGCCCCTCACTGCTGGTAGATAGGACCCCTGAGGTCACCACCGTAGCGTCCCGTATTTCAGCGTACTATTCCTGATAGAGAGTTAGGATAACGTAGGCCCCGTACCGTTCCCGTCTAGATTTAGTATTTAGTATCAGCCAGGGTCCACTTATTAATAAACGGGCATAAAAGACCCATTATTATATTTAATCGTAATTGGCGTTCTTATTTTCACCCCTACTCCCAGATTAGCGCTCCTGACCCCGCTGAGCTAACTAGGAAACCTCCCAAAGCCCTTCAGGCGGGAGGATATGTTTGTGTGGCTAAAACCACACATCACAGCCTATTTTGTTGTTGTTTAAAAGGACATACCAAGTTAACAGCTAAACACAACCACAAACGCACTCACATCCATTCTGGTAATGCGAAAGAAATCATAGTTAAAAATTTACAACTATACATAGAATTATTTTTTATAAGTTAATTATTAAAGTAATTATATTGTAGCACTTCCTTCTACAATTTAGTAGCGGTTATGCTTTCGGGTGCATTTCAAAGAAAGCCAGTAGCGTAGTCTAAGGTGGACTGTTTAATGTTTATCTTTCCTGAGATGTTTGTTGGAGCTGAAGTATACACGCTAACCATTTTCAAGTTGAACAGTGAGGTGTACGACAGAGGAAAACATTTCATGAATGAGAAACTTCAAGATCCTCCAAACAGCTTCGGAGCTACTTATTTCGATACAAACCCGATAGGGTTTAAAGACACTTTTCTGTCAAACCAATGTAAAAAAATTCTATTGTAAATAAATTAATAAAAAAAATGTACTGCCCGCTTTCATAATTTTTTATCTTCGAGCTTTGGCCTAACCGAACCCCAAGAACGAATCAAGCAGCCAGCTAAACAATCAGCTAAAATTCAAAATATTTTTATCTGTACAGATATTTATGAGCTCCTACTTGTTCACAATAAATTGAAAAACATGAGTGCATATATTTATGTGCCACTACCTGTTTACAAGTATTTGATAATAACCCTTGTGTCAATAGTTATGTGCTTCCACTTGTTTAAATAATTTTGTAAAAATCATAGTACAGATATTTATTATTTGTCAGTTGCTTAAATATTATTGAGAGGCTTGCTCAGATGAATATGACGGATGACACGTGTATATATTTTCGAATGATAAATCTGTTCAGATGTATTTGTACGTTACTATGTACATTTATTTATGAAGGCTTGGATTTGCTCATATATTTATGACCTCGACGTACGAATACTCGAACCTACGTACTTTAAATATTCTCGTCATATAAACAGCCTACTGTGAAAACTTCAGCTTTACAGGTCAAACGGTTAGGGCTGGGCCTTGATTAAGTCAGTCAGTCAGTAATTTGCGCCCCTATTTAACCCGCTTAGGGGTGGGTTTTTCCAAAACCCTGAAATAACTTTTCTTATATTGCAATAAGAAGTCTATACACAAAGTTTCAAGTCTCTCACCTAAAAATTTACTCCATCCCCATACTAAACTTAACCCACTTAGGGGTGGGTTTATCCAAAACCGTAAAATTACTTTTCTTGTATTGTAATAAGGAGTCTATACACAAAGTTTCAAGTCTCTCACTTAAAATTTTACTCCATCCCCATACAAAATTTGTACCTCTATTTAACCCACTTAGGAGTGGGTTTTTCCAAAACCCTAAAATTAATTTTCTTGTATTGTAATAAGGAGTCTATACACAAAGTTTCAAGTCTCTCACCTAAAATTTTACTCCATCCCCATACAAATATTGCACCCCTATTTAACCCACTTAGGGGTGGATTTTTCCAAAACGCTTATATTACTTTTCTTGTATTGTAATAAGGAGTCCATACACGAAGTTTCAAGTCTCTCATCAAAAAAATTATTCCATCCCTATACAAACTTTCAACCCCCATTTCACCCCCTTAGGATTTGAATTTTTGAAAACTCCTTTTTATTGGTTGTCTACGTCTTTAACCTCAATTAAAGTGAAAATTTCAACTCTCTAGCCCCAGTAGTTTCGGCTGTGCGTTGATGAGTGAGTCAGCCAGGACACGCATTTATATGTATAGAGAAGATGAAAATCCAGGGACTCGGATGCTGCGCATTGCCGGATCTGTACTCAACTTTCTTGAAGAACCCTTTGCAAGTCCCTCTGCCGCGCTAACGATAAGAGCAGTAAGTAGTACGTTTTGCATAGTTTTGAGTAATTGGCGCGTAAAGTTATCAGTAATTCTGTATAAATTTCGTTTGTTTCTTGGCTAAGTTTTTTAAGTTATTAAAATTTGGATTTTTGATAGGTATGTGTAGTATTTAATGAGGACATTGTTAAGTTATTGTTTCTAAACTGATATTTTTATTAAATTATTTTATAATCGCTAAATCCCTTCTATGCCTAGTATGAGTTAATACTGTTCACTTCTAAATTGCTTAGAATAATCGGAGTAAGTCTTGACTTACTCCGGTACACATACAAAATAATTAATGTCGGAGCGAGTATCTCCGAATATTCCGAATATATTCACAAGAAACCTAGACGTAGCGATTAATGTGCCACATGAATTAAACATTCATAATTTTATTTAGATATGCCCTATATAATATATGTTTTTGAGTAAAATGCTTGTGAAATACGGACATGCATACAAAGAGGCAACGTGACGATACTATAAGCGTTCCGTTTTTGCCATTTTGCCTACGGAACCCTAAAAGGTGCCTTTTAGCAACCTAGCCTACACAGCTGAGCAGGTTCCAATAAAAATAGGGGTCAGGGCGATTACCCCAATGTATCTGAATGACACGAATAATTGGACCATGAAGGCGGCCTGTGCTTGCCAATGTAAGTATTTACCCCACAGAACTATAGGTACATACAAGTAAAGGTGTTTGGGACGCATTCGAAGGATTTTACGTACATTTTTTCGTCTATTACTAACCGACAAACCACTCTGTCCACTCGGTTGGACGGACAGTATTTTTTTTTCTTAACCGACAACCAGCCTTCTTGGTTGGTTAGTATAATAGACTTTTACAATTGCTAGAAATACTTACAACTTTTCAAGTCCATTGCCTACTCTTCATTATCTCTGATGATGATCATATCAGCAGCATATACATGGAGCGCTCGGTTCTCGGATGGATGACCGCTTTGAGTGGTTACTAACTGAGCGCTCCCGTGCTTTGGAAGGTACTTTAAGCCGTTGATCCCGGCTGCTGTCTACGACAGCAGTCGTTGAGCCAAGTTAGAGGCCTTCGGGCGGCTTGAGAACTTCTAACAGTCAAGTTGCCCACTCACTTGACAAGGGGGGTCGAAGTTGCACCACGTCCGTAGGGATTACCCACCGTTACCCTACACGTGATCCCTGGGTGGTGCTAAAAGTGCAACAAACTGGCAACCGTACTTGTCTTCTCAAAGGTCTCACGGTTCGAAAATATATGCCATACGATTATTATTATTATCATATCAGCCGAAAGACTTCCACTGCTGGACATAGGCCTCCCCCAAAGAGTGCCAGAATGACCGGTCCTGCGCCACCCGCATCCAGCGGACTATCGCGACCTTTACCAGGTTATCAGTCCACCTTGTGGGGGGCCTACCCACCCTGCGCCTTCCAGTACGTGGTCGCCACTTGAGAGCCTTACCCACTATTATTGGAAATATCCAAACACATTAAATTTCATGTGCTCTGCCTAATATTATTGGGCGTGGGTTTGTGTGTGTAATAATATGCCCGACTCGTTTCAATATGTACAGTAGAGAAATGTAAACACGCACCTTTTTCACCCTTATTATCATTGTAACAAGAGCGAAAAAGGCACGTGTTTCAATTTCCTTGACTGTACATTCTATTCCCAAATCTGTCAACTACAAACATAATGAGCCAGTAATTACGCTTGTTATGTTTCATGCATTTTCGCTTTGAAATACGCATGTTATTATTCGACTGATTGACGCCATGATTGAAACATTTTGTGTTCAACCGTGTCATAATGGTTTAGAGGAGCTATATTTGTAAGTGGATATATATGTACATATGAACGATAAGATGTGAAATACTGCGTTTAAGTACCAAAAATACATAGGTACAGTACACAGTTGTTACAAAATATATTATTTATTTACCTTCATAGTTGTTACTAGCATTTGCCAGCGGCTTCGCCCGCGTACTGAACGAAATTTTTAACCGTCTACAAAAAACAGGTTCGTATGTTTGTCCACGATTATCTCGCTTTTGGCTGAACCGATTTAGATGCGGTCTCCAGAAAAGTAGTTGTTACATTCTGGGGGTTTCGGTATACGAAGTTTGGTGATTGTGATTCATTAACAGATGAACAGATGAAAAGTCAGTATACATTCTGAGAACCGGCAAACTGTTGAATTTCATTTGATTTTGGAAAAAATAAGGATCGAAAACTATTATCATACATTTCCGAGAGGCTGAAGGGGAAAGGGCCGATGAAATAAAAGCATGTCTTAAATGGCCCTTAGTAAAAATATCTGTGTACTACAGTAACACCAATAGGTCTGTAAACGACCAAGCAGCGCGCAGCGGTCATAAACTCTAGTCCTTTGAAGTACAGAAATACGGCTAATTCAATATCACGTGTAACATTTATTTTTCCTAAAATTTAATTTATTAGGTAGGTTTTGCCAGTTCCCATTGGAGCATCCAAAAAGAAAATTTGGCCTCACTTCCATTCGCACTCCGTACCGTTAGTCCGTCTGTTACAACCAAGTTGCTTTTACTGGACCGATTGGATTGAATTGTAATTTGGCACAAACTATCAAGATTCGAAAGTGCTTGTTGCTAGGCCTATTTGAATAAAGAATATTTTGACTTTTGACTTTATGAATAATTTAGAGCGCTCGTGGCCCAGCGGCACCCGCCTACCGCGTGCGGTGTGCGAGGTTAAGCAATGTGGGCGCAGGTCAGTTCTTGGATGGGTGACCGCTTTGAGTGGTTACTAACTGACTCTCGTGCTTTGGAAGGCAAGCTAAGCCGTTGATCGCGGCTGCAATCGTTAAGCCAAGTTAAAGGCCTTCGAGCGGCTTGCGAACTTCTAACAGTCAAGTTGCCCACTCACTTGACATAGGGGGGTCGAAGTTGCACCACGTCCGTAGGGAGTACCCACCGTTACCCTACACGTGACCCCTAGGTGGTGCTAAAAGTGCAACAAAAACTGGCAACCGTACTTGTCTTCTCGAAAATCTCAAGCTTCGTAAATATATGCCATACGATTAAAAAAAAATCTAAAGGTTGATTTAAATGGAAAAAAATATCGGAACCTCTATGTCGTTTTTAAAAGCAAATCCATAGTATACACATTAAACTTTACATTAAACTTTTTTGCATACAGGCATGTATGGAGTGCCATATTTTACCTCAGATTCGTATTAAGAGACCTCTCGGACGCTCAGATATCGATTTTGAACGAAATCGGGACAAAAAAAAAAGAAATTCAATATGGCCGCCACTTTCACAAATTTTACCTCAAATTCGTATTAGGGGACCTCTCGGACGCTCAGATATCGATTTTGAACGAAATCTGGTTGGAAATGAAGAAAATCAATATGGCTGCCACTTATTCCAAATTTTACCTCGGATTCGTATTAGAGGACGTCTCGGACGCTCGGATATCGATTTTGAACGAAATCGGGTTGAAATGAATAAAATCAATATGGCTGCCACTTTTTCCAAATTTTACCTCGGATTCGTATTAAGAATTCTCTCGGACGCTCAGATATCGATTTTGAACGAAATCTGGTTGGAAATGAAGAAAATCAATATGGCTGCCAATTATTCCAAATTTTACCTCGGATTCGTATTAGAGGACGTCTCGGACGCTCGGATATCGATTTTGAACGAAATCGGGTTGAAATGAATAAAATCAATATGGCTGCCACTTTTTCCAAATTTTACCTCGGATTCGTATTAAGAATTCTCTCGGACGCTCAGATATCGATTTTGAACGAAATCGGGACGGAAATGATAAAAATGAATATGGCCGCCACTTATTCTAAATTTTACCTCGGAGTCGTATTACGAGACCTCTTCGACGCTCACATATCGATTTTGAACGAAATTGAGACGAAAAAAAAGAAAATCAGTATGCCTGCGAATTTTTCCAAATTTTACCTCGGAGTCGTATTAGGGGAGCTCTCGGACGCTCAGATATCGATTTTGAACGAAATCGGGGCGAAAATGAAGAAAAGCAATATGGCCGCCGCTTTTTCTGAATTTTACCTCGGAGTCGTATTAGGGGACCTCTCGGACGCTCAGATATCGATTTTGAACGAAATTGGGACGGAAATGAAGAAAATCAATATGGCCGTTACTTTATTCAAAGTCAAAGTCAAAGTCAAAGTCAAAATATTCTTTATTCAAATAGGCCTAGCAACAAGCACTTTCGAATCGTCAGTTATAACATGTATTAACATATATATTAATTAATTATTTAGAGCAATTTATTGATGCTATTATTATTCCTCAAAATAAATATTGTTGTTGTAGACATGTCAAAGTAAGAAATTATATTGTAGTAAAATTCACAATAGGATCGTCAAAAAATAAATAATAATAATAATAGAAAAATATATAAAAAATAGAAATCTAGACAGTTTCTAGAATAAAATCAAAATATCAAAAAAAAAGATCATATTAATATCTAACGCCATAATGATTAATTCATTAATATTTCAGTCACAATTAATCCCACGGTGTTTTATCATTCATGTAGTCATGTGTGCTATAATATGCTTTCGATATGAGTTGACGCTTTACATAATTTTTAAATTTATTAATAGATAATTCAGTTACATTTCTTGGAAGCTTATTATAAAACTTCACACCATTACCCATGAATGATTTTCTAATTTTCTGTAGGCGAGTGGTGGGCACCGCGAGTTTGTGTTTATTTCGAGTATTAATATTATGTATGTCACAGTTCTTCCTGAAATTTACAATGTTTTTATGTACATACACAATATTATCATAGATGTATTGACAATGCAATGTCATTACATTAATGTTCTTGAACTTATCTCTAAGTGAGTCTCTATGGTTCATTTTATATATTGCTCGAATAGCCCTCTTCTGCAGAACAAAAATGGTATTAATATCTGAAGCACTGCCCCATAGTAAAATACCATACGACATAATACTGTGGAAGTAACTAAAATATACTAATCGAGCTGTCTTCACGTCTGTCAGTTGGCGGATCTTGCTCACGGCAAAAGCTGCAGAACTCAGTCTATTCGAGAGATTAGCAATATGGGGACCCCATTGGAGTTTGGAATCTAATGTTAATCCAAGAAAAACTGTACTATCCACTAGTTCCAATTCCTCATCTTTCACAATGACACTTGTTTGATTGTGCTTAACGTTAGTCGTGACAAACTTGATACATTTGGTCTTTTTCTCATTTAACAATAAATTGTTGACATTGAACCAATTAACTACTTTAGAAATAGCATTGTTTATATCTATATTAGCTTGTTGCTGTCGTTTGACTTTGAATATAAGAGAGGTATCGTCTGCAAACAATACTATATCATGGTGGGTCTTTACGAGGTATGGCAAGTCATTTATGTAGATAAGGAATAGGAAAGGTCCCAATATTGATCCCTGCGGTACACCCATCGAGACCACTGATCCTGGAGATCGCTGTCCATTCACATCGACCCTTTGTATTCTACCATATAGATAAGATTTTAGCAAATTCAGTGCCGATCCTCTAACTCCATAGTAGTGCAGTTTCCTGATTAATGTTTCATGACATACGCAGTCGAAGGCCTTGGACAAATCGCAAAAAATACCTAAGGCATCCTGTGACTCTTCCCAGGCATCGAATATATGTTTAGTTAGCTCAACAGCCGCGTCGGTTGTCGAGCGACCCCGCGTAAAACCAAATTGCTTATTATGCATTAAATTGTTTGCATTAAAATGTCTTATTAATTGGGACAAAACTAATTTTTCAAAAATTTTACTAAATGTTGGCAGCACAGATATTGGTCTAAAATTAGTGGGGTCAGAAGTGCTACCTGATTTAAATAAAGGAGTTATTTTACTATGTTTCATTAGATCAGGAAACTCACCGCAGTCAATACTGTTATTAAATACAACTACCAAGTCAGGCGCTATGACTTCTATTAGAGATTTGACAGCATGGACAGAGACTCCCCAGAGATCACCAGTTTTTTTGACATTAATTGATTTAAACGCCTTTATTACATCTGGGGTACTAACATACTCAAAATGAAGATTTCCACTACATTCTGAGGCGTTATCTTTTAACAATGTAACGGCAGACGAAGGTGAAGAATTTAATGTCTTTGTTGTGGATACTGGTATCTCAGTGAAAAATTTTTCAAATTCTGTTGCTACTTCTAAACTTGAATCTATAATTATGCCATCAATTTTTAGTTTAAGATCATTCATTTTGTGCTTTGATCTACCAGTTTCCACATTAATTAATTTCCATGTTGTTTTGATAATGTCCGAACTATTTGTAATTTTCTGGCTTATAAAATTACGTTTAGCTATATGACAATCTATTTTAAATTTCTTAGAATATTGTTTGACATGTTCCTTAAATTCATCACTCATATTAAACCGGCGTTCCTCATATAAAGCATACAGTGCTTGTCTACGTTTATGTAAGTCCTCAGTAGCCCACTCACTAAAAACTGATGTCCCACCAACCACGACCGATTTGGATGTAAAAATCGCATTATAATGTTTCATAAAAGTGTGAAAAAATGAATTGTACATTTCGTTTGGACTCATATCGGAAGACAGAAAGGGTAGCGCCTGGACTAGACTTTGCTTCATTCGTTCCATACGGCCCGTGGTTACTGGTACAATAGTTATTTGTTTCCTCAGGGTATTTCTTCTTAATGTCTCAAATACCATTAATTGACCTAAGTGATCTGATTCTAATTTACTGATTACACTTTTAGTGATTGGAACAATATTAGTGAAAATGATATATATTCAGGTGGCGCTTGTAGCAGTGACTCTAGTAGGCTCCGTAAATATATGACTCAAATTACAAGATTTGAAAAGATTCAACAATCTGATACTTGTTGTTGAATTTTCTAAAATGTTTACATTGAAGTCTCCGCATATAAGTAATTTCTTACTAGAGAGTGATATTTTAAGTAGCACGGATTCCATTATGCTTTCAAAAAGGTCAAAATTACTTAATGGCGGCCTATACACACAGACAACAATAAATTGCTCTAATTCTACTGCACTTATTTCTATGGTCCGTTCAACAGACAAGGATACAATGTCCTTACGTTCCTTAAATTTTAATTTATTATGTAATATTATTAATGACCCACCATGTATGGAACTAAGTCTGGTGAACGAACTTCCCACCTGGTGGTTATTAAATTGAGGCATTAATTCATTATTTTTTAACCAATGTTCAGTTACACACAATATTTCAATATTATAATCATTCAAAAAGAGTTCAATCTGTAAGTCTTTTCCTCTAATAGACTGAATATTTTGGTGAACCAGGTGCATATATTTTCCATGATGGCAGTATCTTTCATTAAATTTATTAATAACTAAATTGCCAGAGTTTGAGTACTCCTTTGTCTTAAAATCTAATTTAAATGATTGGTTAAAACTGGAACCAATTCCAACTGTATATTGAACTGCTCAATAGGAGCAGAGTTATGTGCCAAATTCTTGGCAGAAATGTCAAATAAATAGGATAGTGACAAAGCTATTTGTCTTTTATAATAATTACAAAGGTAAAACTTACCTTTAGTCAATAAATTGTGTTTACCAACATATTTGTTAGTGTCAATTATGCTAAACTTACTACTATATGTACAGAGATTATGCAGAGCTATATTCAAATTATATCTAGTGTCATTTTCTGCCTTTGAAATCTGATGACAATAGGGGAATGTGAACATAATAATTTCTTTTACAGTTAATGTGTCCAATTTTCCAAAAAAATTAATTAAATTATGTTTGTTCACATTTCCTCTGTTACCCATAAGAATAAGCAGTGTTGTTTTAGAATGAATACTATTATCACTCATAATTTGATGTGACATATTATCAAGGCTACTATAAGGCAGACAATTGCTTATTGCGCTAAGCCCTGTTAAGTGATCGCTTAGATATGTGCCCATATTACTTCCAAACTCATCACAGTACATAATTACATTAGGTGTGTTCGTTTCTGAAGTGTGGAAGGAGCTATTATTATTTTGTTCTTGTGGAGGTACACTGGCACAAAGGTGTGGGTTCGATGGACCATCTGATAAATGACCACTCATTTGTTTACATAAACATGACTGGCCATTGGTCAGTGACTCAAACCGTTCCGAGTTATAATTAATTTGTGTTATTAAATCATCCATGGCTAATGAATATTCATTAATAACTTTTTTTGAATTTTCATTCATCCTATCTAAAGATTTTATTGAGTCCTCCAACTTATGAATTTTTAATTTCAATATCTGTGTGTCAGTTTCATATTTTGATCTACTATTTTTCAACTGAGCAGAATATATATCCAACTTATCAACTAAATTCACATTAATTTTGCTAAATCAAAGTTTAGGTACCTCGGATTCCTATTAAGACTCCTCTCGGACGCTCAAATATCGATTTATGTCGAAATCGTATCGGACGGCACTGATTAATAAAACCACTGACAATACATTGAATCAAAAAAGGTCGTATCTTCATAGGGAACTCACGGCACTTCATGCACCTTTAGACCTTATAAGGAACTTACATGCCAAATTTGGTAACTCTCGAACCAGCAGATTGGGCTGTGCGTTGATATGTCACTCACTCAGTCAGTCAGTTTCGTCTTGCAATTTGGCACCAGATTTCCCCCTTTTAGGGGTTGATTTCTCAAAAAACCTGAAACACATGTTTACTCATTTATCGTTAGAAATACTCCTGTGAATTTTCGAATAAAATAATCCAACTAATCTTGATTCCCCATACAAACTTCGGACCCCCATTTCACCCGCTTAGGGGTTGAATTTTGAAAAATCCTTTCTTAATGCACCTCAAGACCTTATATGGAACCTACATACTAAATTTGGAATCTCTAGAACCAGCAGTTTGCGCTGTGCGTTGATATGTCAGTCACTCAGTCAGTCAGTTATTTATTGAAATTTGGCACAAACTTTCAAAAGGTTTCATGTCCACAACATTAAATTTCAAAAACGATGCCATTTTCGTAATTAACGTCCCAAAAAACCATAAAAACGACACCCATACTAATATTTAGACATTTCATCCCCCTCGCACCCCAACAGGGGGGATGGTATTTCACGTCTTCCACGTGAGATTTTAAAATCATTGTTGTTGTCGTTATCAGCGACCCGGTATATCATAAAAACAATACCCATGTCGATTTTCAGAATTTGTCACCACCTTTCCCCCTTTTAGGGGTTGATTTCTCAAAAAACCTGAAACACGTATTTACTCATTTATCGTTAGAAATACTCCTGTAAAGTTTCGAATAAAATAGTCCAACTAATCTTGTTTCCCCATACAAACTTCGGACCCTTACTTCACCCCCTTAGGGGTTGAATTTTGAAAAATCCTTTCTTAGTGCACCCCTAGACCTTATAAGGAACCTACGTGCCAAATTTGGAATCTGTAGGACCAACGGTTTGGGCTGTGCGTTGATATGTCAGTCAGTCAGTCAGTCAGTCAGTCAGTCAGTCAGTCAGTCAGTTTCTTCTTTTATATATTTAGATAAAGTATAGTCTTTATTTGTACAACCTTTGATTTGTCTATTGGACGATAAAGAAAAAACATAATTTTTCGTTTTTTTTTTAATTGTATAGGTTCTATAAAAAAAGGGTTTTGGTAAATTATATCATTTACAATTTATAATAGGTAATATTTTGATGGTTTACTATTATAGTGCGACACTATATTATAAATTTTAACATGTGGCCTCCTTTTTTTATGACATAGGAGGCAAACGAGCAGATGAATCGCCTGGTGGTAAGCGATTAGCGTCGCCCATGGACACTCGCAACACCAGAGGGGTTGTAAGTGCGTTGCCGGCCTTTAAGATAGGAGTACGCTCTTTTCTTGAAGGTTTGAAGGTCGAATCGGTCCGGAAATACCGCAGGCGACAGTTCATTCCACAGTTCGTCCTGTCTGTGTCAGTGCCATACATTTTACAGGGAGCAATCGGTGTCTGAATTCGGCGGAATTCAGCCTTAGTATGGGGCCGTTTTCAAAGCGCGCAGGCCGAATATCTGTTTTTTTCTAGGGCCAAGTAGGTACAATTAGTTGATGCACATTTTGATTCCCTCTAAATACTAGTTATATGACACTGTTCGTCTTCAAAGCTCGAAGCGCACAGAGCGGGCGCAGTGCGGTGCGGGGCGGAGGTGGTTTTGTATTTTTGATCTTTCCGAATCTGTCGATTGCTGCTTCATATCGTCACTACTTTAAAAAAAAGTCGTATCTAAAAATCTTCACGTTTCTAGGAGTAACAATAAACATTCTGTAAATTATTGCGATTGATCAAATAAGTTCTTGTTAGTTTCATGAGATACTTTGATAGCCAGTCATTAATTTCACAAATATTCGAATAACTCACTCACAGATTTTTTATAAAATTTACAGTTATTCGTAAGATACAAGATTTTTGTTTTAGTATTGACTGAAAGTTGTTAAGTTACGATAATTTTGCTTTGAATTTTATGCTACAAAATGAAACGTAATGTATGTTTTTATGTTTATTAAATGAACTAAGTAAACTCTCTTCGGGTAACAATAGACGAACTTAAATAACAACGTGCCTACGTAAAAAAAGATCGGGTTGAATTATGTTTTCTCTACTATACATGCAATAAACTATCGTAAAATGCATGAAAGTCTTTTGGCAAAATCGGCTTTAGAGATAGCAAATCATTATACTTTCGTTTTGGGGGCGGGTCCAGAATATAGCTGAGGAATCGCTTGATCTTCGGAAATATCATGGAATCTTTGAGGTAGAACAGTCCAGATGTCATCAAAGCGAAGTTTAAACTCAATAGGACTGTGAGGTGTATATTTTAAAGCCCTTAAAGTTACCACATATAGGTCACCCGCTCTCTTTCCAGGTCTTATAGATGTGTAGTGCTTAAGTGCGGCATAGTTTTTTGCGGCAAAGAAAGGAAAAAGGAAAAAATAATCAGATACGAGTTTTTTCAAAGTAGTGACTATAATTAGTTTAGATACGATTTTTTTTAACTAACGAATACTTACTATAATGACGATTTATCTTCGTTGGAGTTTGTGCATCATACGAGGTGTATTTTTATTAGTTTAATGCGAAAATAAAAGAAAAAAAGGAAAAAATCAGATACGAGATTTTTTAAAAGTAGTGACGAATGTCACCTACGCTGCCTCGGCTCTATCGCGCTTCCGAATACCGCGTAGTTTTTCGGTGCGACGTCGCCTGGACTGCGTTCGCTTTTCCGTAAAACCGCCTCCGCCTCGCAACGAAGCAGCGCCGCGCTCTGTCAGTCATTTCAACAACAGGGGCCACGCCCCATGTTGTTGAAATGACTATGAAAGTATTGTCCTGTGTTCGGTAAATAAACCTTAGTTTTCGTTTAATCGCCACAACATACCACACACACAACAAATCGTGACAAACAACGATACGGCCTGCCTGATGGTTGACAGACACCGAAGCGTATGGACGCTTGTGCCTTTTTTGATAAGAGGATTCGATGTATTGACGGCTAGGGACAAATGAAGGTCCCACACCCTTAACACAGCGCATCCTCGGGAGGTCTGGCGACCTTACCACCAGGAACCCAACACCACATGCCTAACAGAGCAAGTAAGTAGTGGTCGGCGGTTAAGAAGTCATTTCTGACACTTGTCATATCCATACAATTTATAACTCAGAGTACCCAGAGTAGATGTCAAATAATAATACTGCTAAGAGCGAGAAGATCATGTACTAAATTGTATAAGAGCTACAGAGAGGGATATATCATTTGTTATCCTTGTCATAGTTCCGCTTTTCTTTATTTGCCTCAATGTCATCTAAACGTCAAGTCAAATAGTTATTTTTTTAATACCACGTCGGTGGCAAACAAGCGTACGGCCCGCCTGATCGTAAGCGGTCACCGCAGCCTATGGACGCCTGCAACTCCAGGGGTGCCACATGCGCCTTGCCATCTTTTTTTTTGAGACAAATAAACGATTAGCCGGCCAAATTAAAGAGGTTGTTTAGTGTACGCCGCCAGACATTTTAGGCTAGTTCTCAATTTAGCTGCATAAGAGCTTTTCTGTCCTCCTTGGTGAAACTCGTATAGGATCTCTATAGAAATCCTTACTCTGAGGTTTATAACCTCAAAGTGACTTTTAGGTTATAAACTGTATGGAAAGATGTATAACGATCTTAAGTAATATACGAAATGACGTATCGTGTAGACCTCATTTTGTAAAGCTAAAAATATTGTTACTACCATCTTTATATATTCTTTAGGCATGCAAATTCGTGCGGAAACATCCTAGTCTTTACACTCAAGCGAAGGACCTGTGTAAAGGAACCCATAATTTGCAACCCAGAAACAAACTGGTGCAAACGACCGTAACGAAACTCAAAATGATCTCCAAAGGACCACATTCCATGTCAATAAAGATATATAATGGCTTACCGAGAGAAATATCAGATGAAGAGAAGTATACACTTTTTGTTAAAAAATTAAAGTACTATCTCCTGTCTGAAGCTTTTTACACTGTGAAAGAATATATGAACACGTAACATGGAAATTGTAAATTTAAATATTATAAATACCCATCTCGATGTTTCTTTGTTTAACTAGGCAAAAAAATTCTTTATATTTTATGCTATATGTTAAGCTAGTTATAGGTTACTGATTTGCACTAACAGGGTCCATGCTGCACTGTATACGCCTTTTAAAATCTTATAATACCATGGTTAGCAATCAATAAATGAAATGAAATGGTAATGACAGGTGTCAGAATTGACTTCTTAACCGCCGACTAGTAGTGTAGTACTAGTGTTATTATGGCTGCAGTTTTCTGTTAGGTGGAGGTACTGCCCCAGTTGGGCTGCTTCAAATTGAAGCACAGCGGAAAATCATCTCACTCATAGGGAGGAAGAACTATGCTTGAGCTGTCAACACAACGGATACTCAAGTCAATAAAGGGTCAGTAACGCGCTTTTGATGCATGTCGAGCGCGCTCATAGACTACGCTATCTGCTTATGTTCAGGCTGGCCCTAAGCTTGTTTGCATAAGGCGTTGTATAAAAATATTGCTAGATGACATTTGCTGTATCATACCTCTGTAAACAGCCTTCATATTTACTGCAATACAAGAGTTTATGGTCCTTTTCAATACAAATCACGTCCACCCTTTCTATTCGCAATGCAACCCACAGCAAGTCTAGTATAATCTGACCCTTCCTCATAACAACTATGCGCAATCGGAGGTCAGTCTTTTACTGGTCCGGTAGCAAACGTGTTTGAAGCGATATGAAGCTGCGGACAGTTATTTACACAACGCAACCTCAGCTCAAAGCCGCCCAAAGAGCAATGGAGAGGGCTATACTGGGAGCTTCTCTGCGTGATCGCATCAGGAATGAGGCCAACCGCAGCAGAACCAAAGTCCTCCGAATCGCTAGACATAAGTGGCAGTGGGCGGGGCACGTAGCACGTAGGGAACCGTTGGGAAGGAAAGGAAAAAAAGTAAAAGTAGTTTATTCTTCAAATTAGGCACATTACATGCACCTATTAACGTCAATAAACTACCACCGAAAGGTTCTCGAGTGGCGACCACGTACCGGATGGCGTAGCGCGGGCAGGCCCCCCACAAAGTGGACTGATGACCTAGTAATGATGACTTTATTGGAGATTTGAGTTGCCCCGGTTCGCTTGAGCTGAGTTTCTTCATCATCATCATATCAGCCGAAGGACGTCTCCTGCTGGACATAGGCCTCCCCCAACGAGTGCCACAGTCCCATTCTCAGAAACACATATTTCTGCTCACCACAGAAACAAATGCCCTTACCGGGATTCGAACCCGGGACCTTTAGCTTCGGAGGCAGTGTCACAACCAACCAGGCTAAACAGGCTGACAAAATGAATTGAATGTATGAAATTTTGGATGAATTGAGTACGGTAAAAATAATGAGTTACGTATTTCAGCGTTTTGCAAAATTCTACCCCGAAGAGGGTTAAATAGGGGATGAAAGTTTTATATAAACGCACAGGCCCAACCCTTAGGGCTAGAAACTTAAAGTTTCGCACACGTATTCCTTTTATGACGTTGGCATTCACTAAGGAAGGATTTTTGCAAATTTAACACCCCCGAGGTTGAATTGGGGATCAAAAAATTTGTATGAAACTTTTTATTCCCCGTACATATTTGCATGAAATTTCGGAAGAATTGAGTACGGTAAAAATAATGAGTATTTCAGCGTTTTCCAAAATTCTATCCTCAAGAGGGTAAAATAGGAGATGAAACTTTTATATAAACGCACAGGCCAAACCCTTTGGGATATAAACTTAAAATTTCGCACACGTATTCCTCTTATGATGTTGGCATCAATTAAAGTGTTTTTTTTTTATTCAACCCCCAAGGGGTTTAATTGGGCAAAAAGGTTTGTAAGTATTTCACTTTTTATTCCTTGGACATATTTGCATGAAATTTCGTGTAAATTGAGTACGGTAAAAATAATCAGTTGAGTATTTTAGCGTTTTCCAAAATTCAACCTCTAAGAGGGTAAAATAGGGGTTGAAAGTTTTATGCGCGCGGACCAAATCCTTAGGACTAGAAACAAAGTTTCGCACACGTATCCATCTTATGATTAAGGCATCCAATAAGAATCAATATCAAATATCCACCCGTCCAATAAGAATGAATTTTATACAAAGCATATAAAGAAATATTATGAATTGTAGAGATTTTTTAATAAAGTACCTAAAAAGAAAGGTTAAACAAGTTTTAAAGTAAACGTGCGTGAGCGAAGCCGCGGGTTAGAGCTAGTTATTACTAAAAGAAAAATGTCCACAAAAATGAAAATTGAAATATATGAGTTAACATCCCAATAAAATAATTGTTGTTCCATTCAATTGTGCATCGATGTATCTATGCTGCCGCACTGAACCAACCAGACGCATGGTTCTAACGAACACATATTGACTTACGCTCTTTTGGCTTGGGGCGGCAGCATCACCGGCCGGCTAATACAGTACGATGAGCTTAGCAACTAAACTCAACTTAGATATACCCTCTTTAGTATATATAAAAAATAATAACTCTTAAATCATGTGTTATCGTAAACATGTTTAACGTAAGTACTGCACGCTTAACTTACTAAATAACTAACTTTTTTATTATGTTAAATATTCTCATGTAAGTGAATTTATTGTAATTCTTATGAGAATAAAGATTCTTTAAACCGAATAATTGTTACGAATCCTGGCTTCAAGATAAATACCTACTAGACGTGAGAGATGAGGTGAGACAAGTTGTGAATAGCTTGACCATTAGAACCTTTACAGCCATACTCGTAACTCGGCATTAAAGCGATAATTGTCTCGTACTTCCCTTTTACTAACTCCAAAATGTCATATGCGACGCAAACTTCAATGGAGATAGGACTTTTCCGTTTGAGATGATGCCGTTATGCTCCGTGTACTTACGCACTTTTGTGTACTTTATGAGGACCGTGAAAAGGGTTTAGATGAATAGAGGCGTTGTTCGCTTTTCCATACATACATGTTTAGCTGTATTCATTCGCTTGACCTTTTACCGTTTATTTGGGGTCGGTGCTACATGTCTTTTTCTTCCACACTACTCCGTCACGCGTCATCTTTCTCCTCATTCAGATCCTTTCTATTTTTAATTTAATCGTATGGCATTTTTATTACGAAGCGTGAGATCTTGTAGAATACAAGTACGGTTGCCAGTTTTTGTTGCACTCTTAGCACCACCCAGGGGTCACGTGTAGGGAAACGGTGGGTATTTTAGCGTGCCTTTCAAAGTGCGCGAGCGCTCAGTTAGTAACTACTCAAAGCGGTAGGTAGGTGTAGGTAAGTAGGGTAACGGTGGGTACTCCCTACGGACGTGGTGCAACTTCGACCTCTTTTTGCCAAGTGAGTGGGCAACTTGACTGTTAGAAGTTTTCAAGCATCCCGAAGTACTCTAACGTAGCGTAACGACTGCTGTCGTTGACAGCAGCCAGGATCAACGGCTTAACGTGCCTTCCAAAGCATGGGAGCGCTCAGTTAGTAACCACTGAAAGAGGTCACCCATCCAAGAACTGACCTGCGCCCACGTTGCTTTAACCTCGCATACCGCACGCGGTAAGCGGGCGCCGCTGGGCCAAGAACGCTCCCGATCCTTTCTATTAATATCGTCTGTTACATAATCCACCCACTTTTTCTTTGGCCTAACTCGTTTCTGAGATTCGCGTCTCCGTTTCAGCTTGGGTAAAAATGTCCGGTTGTTTCTCCTTTATAGCATTTCTCAATATACTTAACCATCTGATCAGCATTAGCTGCGGAGCCCACAGCACTGATCTTCAGTCAGAAACTTCAAAACCAAAACTAACTAGTGCTGGTCCAAATGACCAGTCCCAGCGCTATGTTGAACATATATGAGGTTTTTGTTTTATTAGGGCCAATATTTGTATTATATTATACTATGTAGCATTTTTGTGTGAATATATTAGGTTAGCTATAGTTATTATTCTGTTAAATATAATAAATTAAAACATGATATTAGGGTTTAGGTACCTTTCGTTTGAGTATATAATATTCTCTGATTGGTGGAGGTATATTATTCCAGCATTTTGCTGCTCGGTACCTAAAACTAATTCTGTCAGTATACTGAGTAAAATTGGATGACATCCTTAAGATCTCGGAAAAGTTGAGTATTATTAGAAGCTTCAAAGTGACAGCAGTGACAGTTAAGTTAAACAAATGATTTGGCATTGGCCAAATACTATGTATTGACATAGTACGAGTAAGTCAGTAGAAAGCCAGATACCATACTAGGTAAGCCAGGGAAAGAAACGAAAGAGACCATAGAGCGGCATGACTAGATATTATGAAGAGTCCCATCATTTATTCGACCTACTGATATTTCTTCCTTAATACAAGTATTCGTAACATGAACTCATTCAAGTCAAGTGCCACATTTACGCTTGGAACCAGAGCGCCTTAAGTACATTTTATTCCAAGCAATTTTACTCATAACTTCCAAGCCCTTATGTCCTACAATTGCGTAAATCGCGATGGTTATTCTGCCTTTTGGATTATTGAGTATGTACATACTTATTGCGGATTCATTATGATAGCGGCTCGCAATTTGGCGACATTTTTAATAAACCTGCAAAATGTGCCGGCACGTGAGGCTGGAGGTTTTATCGCTTTAAAAATTCTGTGAAATAGGTCACTTTGTAGAGTTTGTAGAATAGGTATCGTACGGCCTACAAAACTTTTGATCGGACATTCTTTTTCTCATTTAGAAAGTGTGTCTGTCGCTACTTATGTCTTTCCCTCTCACGAGATAATCGTTTTCCGTTCCGAGCTTTTGAGAGGCGTGCGTGGAGCTGAAGGACCGAGGTACCTTAGTTTGCAAACGAGTAACCATATAGCTAACACCTGGAGCCGTGGAGGTCCTTCAGACAATTTAATGAAATGCATCATCATCGTTATACCACTGTACAGGGTCCGCTGCTTAACCCCAAAAATTGGCGAAATTGGCGTAGGCACTAGTTTTATACGTAAGCGACTTCCATCTGACCTTCCAACCCGAGGGAGAAATTAGATCGTATTGCCTTGTCAAGTGCATGAGTGAGCAACTTGACTGTTAGAAGGTTTCAAGCCACCCGAAGGCCCCTAAATAAAATAAATAATCGTATGGCATTTATTTTCGAACCGTGAGATCTTCGAGAAGATAAGTACGGTTGCCAGTTTGTTGCACTTTTAGCACCACCCAGGGGTCACGTGTAGGGAAACGGTGGGTATTTTAGCGTGCCTTTCAAAGTGCGCGAGCGCTCAGTTAGTAACTACTCAAAGCGGTAACCTATTTAAGAGTGGATACAATATTTTCTGTAATCCTAGGTTTAGATGTGTCACTAATCTGCAATGTCCTAATTATAATATCTATCCTCAAATAATATATTAGTCAGCATTTTAATCAAAACTGTCTCTAAGTATTCATCGGATTGTGTATATGATGTATCTTAAATTATAGTTTAATCACTTTTTTCTATATTCTGAATATAAGATCTAAGTAAAAATATTTACTGTCTGTCCTACCCCTAGAGTGTATATAAAAGCCCGCGGAGCCAGAAACTCGCAAAGGAGGTCCTTGAATGAATGCATGAGGCCGAAGTGAAGCGAGTGGGGGGAGGTGGCGAGCGAAGCGAGGCCGAGGGCGGGAGACTGAGACCCAGAAACAAAAGCAGGGCTCAGTAAATTTCTTGGCAGTCATTTTAAGGTAAACATTTTTATATTTTTTGGTGATTCTGTTTTATGACAATTTCATTATTTTGAAACCCAATATAATTATTTGACGATTGATATTATTTCCATGTAATTATTAATTAATATTTAAGTAAGCCTTTTAATATTATTTGGTGATTCAATTTAGGTGACAGATCCACTATTATAGGAACAAATAATATTTATTAACTCACCGAAAGTACATTTATATGCGGGATGCTACATGTGTCAGCACTTTCGCCGCCTCCCATATCAATCGCACTAGAAGAACGGCAGGAGCTGCGGCCGAAACACAAGCGGCAATGAAACGGCAGAAGTATGCCCCCCTAAAACAGGATTACTTCTTTGTACTTCTTAGCAGTGGAAACTGCGGGTTGCTGGGGAGCGGACGCAAAAAAGTTTGTGCGCGACTAGGCAAAAGGGAGAAGACGTCCGCTTCGAGTCGTTTCTGGTGCAAAGGTTGTCCATAGCTATCCAACGTGGGAATGCCGCTAGAGCGTTATGGGCACCTTTGCACCGGGAACGGCAAGGGGTGGTTTTTTTAGTGTTAGTTATTGGGTTATTTAAATGTAAAAATAATTTTATTACGTAATTGATAAAATCATACCCTTTAAGAGTTGACCGCGCCCTATGTTTCTTAACCTCGCATACCGTACTCGCAAACGGTCGCGGAACGCGTGTTCGGAACCATTTAATGAACTGCATTGGGTACCTACATTATTATTATCAACCCCTATCAGCCTGTTACCTTTTACGCTTCTACCAGTGTATTTAGACGTAGAATTTATAATATACTAGTGGCTCCGTATACCTAGCAAAAAAAAAAACAAATTTCAAAATTTCTAAAAACTTACTCGACAAAAAGGTATATAATTACTGAACCTGCTCACAAAATTTCATGAGAATCGGTTGAGAAATGCGACCTGTAGAGGAGAACATTCAGACAGACAGACAGACAGACATACGAAATAATTTTTGTCGAGAGCTGAAACGGAGACGCTTCGCCACTTCTATCGCTCAGTCAATTAGTCAGCACATACCTACAATATTTTTTCTGTATCCGAATGAAAACAGAAGAGGAAAGATGCTTAGACACCTTTTACGACACGATGAATATTTTAAAACTATTTTGGAAGGGAAGGTGGAATGAGTACGGAAGAGAGCGAGACCACGAAGAACATGTATTGACCAAATTAAGAATAATTTTTAAGAAAAAAAAAACCGACTTCAAATGGGGAGGCCGGTGAAAGATTATTTATTATACTTAGATGGTGCACTCTTAGATTCCATACAATGGAATAAAAATGGCTATAAGTATGTTTATAATGGTAGAAGACTAAGTACCCTCAATTTTTCATGGAATCCTCCATCAGAACTCAAGCTTGACAAAATGTGTCTTGAAAACCTAGCTTGCTTGACAAAAATAAGGAAGAGAACAAATCGCCAAACGACAACTATACGTCATTGAAGAGTTCCATTCTGATCATCATCAGCAGTTCCACTTCATAAAATGTCCTTTATTTAAATCTAAATGCTTGATTTGTTTCTGAAAATACTAAAATCACTATATGTAGGCCTTTTACAGAATGAGAATGTAATTATTATTAAATCTAAAATCGACGTCATGGTTCCTAAGAACAGATCTCGCTATCTCTCATAGTTTCCGACTTCTCCATACTGACCCATTTGGATTGTACACCCGGTATATTTTTAAATTTTTCAGTGGCTTATTTCCAGAGCGTTAGGGCCGCAAAATCCACGTTTTTACCAGAACGCGAGAAGGATTTGCCTTAACTCGTTTGCCTTTTTATTCTCTTCCTTTTCCGCAGCGTTTTAGCCATCTCGTAACCACGAAAGGGAAACATTTGGTTCACGCACGACTGGCGGTAAATAGTTAATCAATTTGGTACGGGAATTCCCGCCCTATCTTTATCCATATCCCAATCCCGGGGTATTTCACGCCCTTTTGCGGCCCAGGGTAAACAAAGTCGGAAATCTATTGCTCAAAGAAGTCACGTTATTAGAGGGAACCTTTTTGCGATTCTTACAGACCGCAGCCTAAATCACTAGTTACTTACTAAGAGTATTTTGTCTGAAGGTTATATAAGGTAAATAAATGCCCCGTGACGCTACAAATGATGCTTATTTAATATTAAATAATAATCATCATCATCTTTATAACGGCACATGGTTCTTGTATTGCACAGGAACAACTTGGTAGCGAGGATTATTCACCAGCGACTTGCTCCAAGACCACCGGGGGATGGGCAGCAGCATCCCTGGAGTGCGGTGGAGATACTGCGATCGCCAACCCGCATGCCAAGCGTGGCGATTATGGCATATACCCCCCCCCCCCCCGTGAATATGGGGGAGGCCTATGTCCAGCAGTGGACGTTCTTTGGCTGATATGGTGGTGGTGGACTTGCTCTTTTATACGGCCTTGTGGACTTCCAAAGTGCGAACGTGCGTGCGTCTCTGCGAACGGTGTAATAGCGAAGAGTCTCGATCAATATCTTTCTAATGAGACTCGCTTGAGTTGCTAGATGGCTGGGTCAAGGGTCAGATACAGAAGGTAGTACAGGATACGGCGTGGATAGGAGGTTCCTCTCTTTGTCACCCTAACCTCCGGTAGCTTAGCTTATTTCCCGCCTCGCTGCCGATGGTACCCTAGGTTAGTATGTATGTATGTATGTATGTAAATACTTTATTGTACACAAAACACCGGTAGAAATACAGACAAATTCGGTTATATCGGTACAAAGGCGATTAGTTTATAGGGTTCCGTACCTCGAAAGGAAAAAACGGAACCCTTATAGGATCACTTCGTATACCTAGCAAAAAAAAAACAAATTTCAAAATTTCTAAAAACTTACTCGACAAAAAGGTATATAATTACTGAACCTGCTAGTAGGTTAATATTGGGGGTTCTAGCTCACATCGCTTCGCTATCGCTCGCTCCGTTCGCAGAACCGCCCAATATTAACAATAATGCAGGTATTTACGCAGCACTACAGCGGCCAGTCTACGGATACCCTTTAATCTTCATATTCAATCTTAATACATCTGATTTCGAATGTCTTCATCCTCCCAGCAAACTTCTCATGCAACGATAAAAAAAAAATAGCAAAAGGCCTTACCCACGGGTGCCAGGTTTTTATTTCATAATATATTTACCACATCCCGGCACCCGTGTGCGGCTAAGTTGAGCAAATAATTTCCAGGTTGGCCAGACTCGTATATTACTTACTTGCTGACCAATGTCTCATCATTCCAACTATTTTTCCAGAATGGCCAGTTCTGTACTTAATAATCGGTTTGACTAGGCAAAGGGTCGGATGATGCTTCAACATATTTCTAAGTTTCATGTTTTGATTTTAGGTATTTTAAGTTCTCTGGTATTATTTTATGTCATTCATTTACATTCACACAGATTGGCCAGGTCTGTCTCATGTAAACGTTTGACAAGTGGTCCGCCGAGAATGAACTCGGCTCGCCGTTATTATTAATGAAGTCTAATTATATATACTGTCCTTAAGGAAAAATGTCTATAGCGCGCTGAAGAGTAATAGCGTTTAAATTGTTAAACCTATGCATAAATAAAGATTTTTTATTTATTTTCATTATAGTTTACTCTTATTTCCAATATTTCGTTACTTGCAAGTTGTAAAAGTAAATTATTACATTGAATTCAGTATATTTACCTTTTAAACCCTATGTAACGCCATCCGTATAGCCATCTAGCGAATAATGAGCAAACAAATGTTAATATGTCAAATTGTTTGATTAGTAAATATACATTTTTCCTTAATGTACTGGTTTGAGTGGTCACCAGAAACAGTAATGTCATTGTTTTCCACGCAGTATGTGTAAAATAAAGTTTATTCCACAAGATAAAAAATCGATTTCAGGGCACCATCTATCAATAACCTTACAAACATTTAAAAGTGCGAAGCTGTTTAGCGCTGTGCCGAAACTGCAAAGGTTCGTTATAAAGCTTCATGTCTTAGCCGCTAGATGGTATGAAAATAGATTTAGTTTTAACCAACATTTGAAATATCCAATATTAATAATTAATAGTTTTGGTTAAGCTACGTTTGTCAGATAGATTGATTTACACATATAGCCCGATTATATTATTATTATTATTAACCAACCAAATTGTATGTCGAAAAGGTAAGTACATTTGATTTCCATTTTAGAATTACGTATCAAATGTCGTCGACAATCTGGCGCCACTACCTAAATTAGATTTTGCATTAATCCTAGTTCACACCTATCGTTGGAGCTATCTACTAAAATAGATCTTATCTTCCTATGATGTAAAGTAGAATTATGTCTGTATTATCATTTCAGAAATTACATAAACATAGTGCGCTTGCATAAGTACTTCAATATCTACGCGCCTTTAGAATTAAAGGTTTCTTGTTGGATACTCGATATTTGTTCAGCTCATATCTATTGACACGTTCAACCAGGTGGACACTTGAAAACTTTAATTACGTACATTATTGAAGGACGCTTAAAAATATTTTATTCATTAACAAACTCAGAAGGCAATTCGAGCAAGTATGTAAGTATATGTCGAATAAGTTATTCTTTATAATTTGCATCGTGTTTGCTTCTATAATGTGCTTTTTACAGGGCATCTAATAATAATCCGTTTGAATCCGACGAGGAAATTTTTTTAACGCAGAGAAGTGACGACGCGCTTCCGCCGGCTAAAAAATCGAAGGGAAAAGCATTAAAATCCAAAACCGTTCGAGCAAAGAAAACTACGCAGAAGGTTTTGAAGGTTGCCGATAATAATTCAGACTCTGAAACCGAAGATGATTCCACAGCGCAGTCGAAGAAAAAGGTCCAGAAACCTCAACTGTTCCTGGATTCTGAGGTACCTGTCTAAGCTTACCTTGCTTAAGTACGTAATACGTATAAAAATAACTTCACAATTATGATAAGTGATATTTCGCTAACGAAATCTTTCGTAAGCCATTACTGATTTGCGTTATGATTTATTTTTAATTAACATGTCATTGTTCTTACAGGATTATGGAACTGCCGTACCAATTAGAGCTTCAGCATTGAGAAACTTTCTATCAAGAAAAACTGCGTCTGGGTATACTATGCAGACGAATCATTCTGCCAAAGGGGGGTATTACATCGAACTCAGGGCATATCACATGCGAGATTTGGAGCCATCGGGGAATGAGGTTGACCGCTGGAAAAAAGCAGTCGTCACTTTCAAGGGAGCGGTCGATGAAACCAGCCCAATTTTTGCTTCAGTCTGCGACGTTATAAAGGCTGTTAAAGAAGAATATAAAGGCATCCAACCTATATTGTACCCTTCTAATATTTAAGGTATGACTATTTTTCTTTACTTTGACCCTCGGTATTTCAGTGTATTATTTAATCGAATTTAACCTTTAAACTGGATTCAGAAGTATATTTTTTCATTGTTAACCATATTTAGTTTTGCATCATATCTTGACCTTGATTGTCATAGATTCTTACACATATTGACTACTATATTGACATCAGTAACGTCTTTAATTTATTTAGCATACAATTATAATAACTGACTTTTCGTAGGTAACGAAATTTTGAAGAAGATATTACAGGTGTATTTTTTAAGGCATGTCACAATTTTTGGTCGATTTATTTTTGTATTTTACTTACTATGACATCGTTTTGTCCTTTCAGGTTTATCAAATGCACTGTCCCTAAAAGCCTCGACCGTATGATCTTTTTTTATCTTGAAAACCGCATCTGGATATACTATGCAGACAAATGGAGAATATTACGTCAAACTCAGGTAGACCCAGTATTTAAATTAGATTCGGATATTTTTTTCATTCGCAATATTCATTTTGCCCAATTTTTCGTAGTAATTTAAACTTTACGTTATAAATACATATTTTAATTTACGAGTTAACTTTATATTAAATCATCATGTATTTTTGCCAAGCTTGTAACGTTCACGTTCCAAAGTTATCAACTCATAAAAAAACCAACTTGCATAAATCTAATTGTTTACTCAATACAAAATATAAAAATGTATACATAATTGCCAACGCATTTCGTGACAGAATAGCTAGCTATAAAATAAATTCGGCAAACTTTACGATCGCTCCAGAATTGTTTTTATCCGAAATTTCAGAAGTAACGGACCAACTTATTAGGGAGTACTTGTATAAGCATACGGCATTAAAAGTGAATTTCGAACTCTTTGTTACATATGTATTGACGAAGAATGATGAGAAATCAATGAAATCATTCAATACTAAATACGTTGAAGTATTTCAAAACAGCGATATTTCATCATTATATCGCTCATTTGCTGAAACATTAGTCTCAAAATGTTCAGAATTCGAACTTTCGGAGTCCGGGTGGACAATTGACACGATTAATCATTTAGAAGTCAATATAATGAAGTACAACCCTCTAAGGGCAGGCTCCTATATACCATTGCCCAAGCACATAGCAAATAAGAAGGCTTGCTTGAATATAAATAATACAGACAATCGCTGCTTTTTATGGTGTATTATGGCTTATTTGTATCCAACTAAAAAAAATGCTCATAGAGTTACATCATATCCCGATTATTCTGATATATTAGAAACAAGTGGTATGTCATTTCCGCCAAGTTTAAATGATGTCAAATGGTTTGAAAATAAGAACTCTGATATTAGTTTAAATATCTATGGTTTAACAAAAAAAGGCGAAGTCACTGGCCCTTTGTATAAAACGCACAAAAGGAAAATACACCATGTAAATTTATTATTATTAAGACATAAAGGAAAGGCACATTTTTGCTTGATAAAAGATTTAGGAAAGCTTGCTCATAAACAACTTACTAAACATAAAGCAAAAATACATTTGTGCGAAGAGTGTTTTTTGTATTTTTCAACGAAAGAAAAACAAATTCAGCATAACTGTGCAGGAATCCAAACTATGTTACCTGAAAAAGACACCAAAATTTCTTTTTGTAATTTTGAAAGGACACAAGAGATACCTATTGTCATTTACGCTGATTTTGAAAGCTTGTTACTAGAATTTTCGGATAAAAATAAGTCAACCTATGTAGAAAATATGCAAATTCACGAGGCTTCGTGCTTTGCCTATTATATTTGCTGTAAAACCAACCCTGAACTAAACGACTTCGTATCTTATCGAGGTCCTAACTGCTCGAAAAAGTTTGTCGAAACAATATGCGGCGATGTAACCAGATTACATGCTATTCTGTCTTACAGTAAACCTATGATTCCACTTACCCCAGATGAGCGGTTATCGTTTACGTCAAGTACTATGTGTCATATATGTAAAGAACCATTTTCTTCTGACGACAAAATTGTGATGGATCATAATCATTTTACGGGTCGTTATAGAGGGGCTGCGCATGCAACATGTAATTTAAAAGCAAAAACTTGTCCTTTTATTCCCATAATTTTCCACAACTTAACAGGATACGACAGCCATCTATTTATTAACGAACTTTCGAACGTATGCGGGCGAATTAACCTTATACCGAAAAATAAAGAAAAGTTTATTTCATTCACTAAATTCATACCCATGGATCGTCAAAATGTGGCCCAGTTAAAATTTATCGATTCATTTAATTTTTTAAGCTCAAGTTTAGATAATTTAGTGAACACGATGAAAGCAAACGATTTTCAACATTTAAAATCATTTTTCGGCGAAGGTGAAAAGTTTGATATTGCTCGTAAAAAGGGTATATATTGTTACGATTACGTTGACACCTGGGAACGATATGAAGAGACATGTTTGCCAGAGCCTTCTAAATTCTTTAACAGATTGACATCAGAATCTGTATCCTCGTCTGATTATAAACATGCTATGCGTGTATGGGATACTTTCAACATTAAAAATCTCGGAGAATACACTGATTTGTATTTAAAATGCGACGTATTACTCTTATGCGATTGTTTTGAAAAATTTAGAAACATGAGTCTTAATTTTTACAATCTCGACCCTTGTTATTACGTGTCATCACCATCGCTAAGTTGGGACGCTATGCTACTGTACACTAAAGTAAGGTTAGATTTATTAACGGATATAGAGATGTACCAGATGATCGAGAAAGGAATAAGAGGCGGTCTTGCTCAGTGTTCACGAAGATATGCTCGATCTAACAACAAGTATCTTTTAAGTTACGACAGTAATGAGCCGGATAGTTTTTTAGTATATTTAGACTGCGTTAACTTATACGGCCACGCCATGATGCAACGTCTTCCTAAAAGTAATTTCAGATTTCTTGATGATTTCGAAATTGCGAGTTTTGATGTTGAAAGTATACAACAT
The DNA here is from genome assembly GCA_905163555.1 of Notocelia uddmanniana. NCBI lineage: Eukaryota > Metazoa > Arthropoda > Insecta > Lepidoptera > Tortricidae > Notocelia > Notocelia uddmanniana. Next base: position 27,570,073 of record LR991060.1, read on the forward strand.
GATTCTGACACCGGGTTCATTTTGGAAGTAGACTTGCATTACCCACTTGAGTTACATGATTCTCATTCGGACATGCCATTCGCGGCTGAAAAATTTGTCCCCGCGGGGAGCAAAAATAGTAAATTAATTGCTAACCTTTATGATAAACATCGATATATTATTCATTACATTCATTTGAAAGAATGCTTAAAAAATGGGTTAGTTTTGTTAAAAATCTATAAAGTTTTAGCCTTTGAACAAAGCAATTTTTTAGAACCGTACATATCTTTAAATACTTCACTTAGACAAACAGCATCTTCCGAATTCGAAAGAGATTTTTTTAAAAAACAGAATAATTCAATATTTGGTAAAACGATTGAGAATAAGCGTAAGCAGGTCGATGTGAAACTTGTTAATGTGTGGAAAGATAATGGGAATAAAACGAACAAATATTGTGGGGCGGAAAAATATATAAATGCTCCTAATTTTAAAAATGTGGCGATAATTTCAGACTCATTAGTAGCAATTCAATTGAACCAAACAAAAGTTGTACTTGACCGTCCGATCTACATTGGTTTCTCTATATTGGAACTTGCAAAAAGCCATTTATACAGATTTCATTACAGTGTGATGAAACGCATTTATACAAATAAAATACATCTCTGCTATACTGACACCGACAGTCTCTTATATCTTATCTATACAAAAGATTTTTATCGAGACTTGAAAGAAAATATAGAATATTTTGATACTAGCAATTATGAAGCAGGTAATATATTTAACATACCTTCTGTGAACAGTAAGATACCCGGATATTTCAAAGATGAGATGGGCGGTGCTATTATTACAGAATATATAGGGTTGCGAGCAAAATTATATTGCATCACTACTTGTAACACAACTGTAAAAAAAGCAAAGGGAATAAAAAAGTGTATTACCAAAAAACTGGACATTAATAAATATAAACGTGCTCTATTTTATAATGAATCATTGAGAGACGAAATGTGTATTATTAGATCCAAATGCCATAAACTTTATACCCAAAAAATAAACAAGCTAGTTCTTTCACGAGATGATGATAAAAGGTGTGTAAATAAAGATAATATTACGTCTTTGCCCTGGGGGCACTATAAAACATTATGTTAAGTACGGTGTTGCATGCGTAGAATCAACCTTAAATATAATGTAACGCTGCTGATGTTAGTAAATAAGATACGATATTAGGACGATGACAAATTTTTAGACGATCGTTAAAAGTATTTTATTTCGACTATAATTTAATTGATTCCGTTGTGAGCCGAAATTTGTCTACAATTTACTGAGTAACTTTTTCGTCACAACGGAATCAATTAAATGTAAACGAATTAAAACCTTAACGACGGCCCAATAATCCCACCCATATTTCTGATTTGTAAGCGATATTTTACTTGGTGTTGTATTTACATAGTTAGTAAATAAGATACGATATGAGAGCATTGACAATTTTTTCGGACCATCGTTAAAAGTATTTTAATTCGACTACAATTTAATTGATTCCGTTGTGAGCCGAAATTTGTCTACAATTTATTGGGCAACTTTTTCGTCACAACGGAATCAATTAAATGTAAACGAATTAGAAACCTTAACGATGGTCTCAAAATTTGGTCCTCACCCTTATTTCTGATTTGTAACCGATATTTTAAGTGGTGATGAATTTTACATAGTTTTTAAGTATGTAACATTTGAATAATAATGATAATAAATCATATTTACGATAAATAATATTACTTGTTTTATTTATATTTCTCCATTGACAGTATAGCGTTATAGAAAATAGGTTGTGACGATTTGTACACAATTAAGCAACTAAAAATAAATATCCAATCAGTTTTCTAAACGCTATATTGTTTCACCATGAAGAGTTTTTGATATTTCCAGTCAGGGCTCGGAACCGGTTAATGTCAAAATCCCGAAATAGTCAAATATTTTGAATTAGTTTATGCTCTTTATGTAGGACTCAATAATGTATTTAGAATATTGCTTCGTATAATTAGATAGCCTAATTAAACATGAAATAATAAACGAAAGAACGAAAAAAACGGTTTTTATGGAGAGAATACTGGTTTCCGAGCCCTGTTTCCAGTTGTTAACCTTTAAATGCATGAAGTATCAACAACGATACTACTGAAATGACCCAAGTCGAAATCAACTTAACGTCAATTTGGGATTTTGTCAAACTGAGCCATTAAGTCTCAATTTTACATATATATGACTTTTATTTAAGACGTTACAAAAATAAAATGGAGTACCTATCATTTTTTTGATATTGTATGCATCTAAGGCTTAAAACACCTCTGTTCCATGAACGATAGGTAGTAAAACGAATAAAATATAATTTATCGACCTAAATTATCCCTAAAGCTACTACTTAGTTCAGGATTCAAGATTCGAATGTTAATTCGTGACGCAAAAACATAATAAGTGCATGAATAATAAAACAAAATAATATAGTAACGTTCGGGTCACGGAATCCCGAGTTCATAACGCTTGCCTGGTCAACAGGCGATAATTGTTTCGATGTTTATTAGCTTTTCTATCTATCAATTGCTCAAATGTTATTTATTATAAGAAATAAAAATGTTATGCGAAAGTCAGTAAATAGATAAGTTTGCCCTTAAACTTTTTAGGTGCCTTATTTAATATACTCTGTTTTTCTTTATCTATGGGAGTCTAATTACAACTGATAATAACAGTTGTCGTTATTAAAATGGGTTATCATTCTAAATTATAAACAAAAAACAACATATTTGTTGAAATTTTTATTGAGGTCTTAGTAAACATTTAACTACAAGTACGAGTATATATTAAAATGAATACTGCAAGTACTTACGAAATTACAAAAGTTTATTATATGATATGTACAGTAATACTAAAAGCTATTCACTTTTCATCCAGTTTTCTTAATATTCTTGTCAATGCGTATTCAGTTGAGTCTAACACTTCGTCACATGGATCGCAAACAAGGTACTGCGCACTAACATTGCGGCTAGAATCACCATCGTTCACAGCTTCGATATCAATTTTTATTAAATATTGTCCTTTTCGATAGTTATTTTTTATAACGAAAGACGAGCATTTTTTAGTTTGATCTTTGATAATAGTTTTTTTCGGCTTATTTTTCACTATTTTGCGTACTACTTCCTGACGGCGTTTTTCAACTTTTTCAAGCCAACCGTCAACATCTTGCACGTAATAGAATGGATCGTCCGGCCCGACATCATGAATTGGAGGGCTAACGTTAAATATGTCGCCAAAATCATCAACTTGGTTTTGTTTGCCCATGTTTGACTCCATTATCTGAAAAAAAATTAGGTTAGACACTATAACGAGCCCTCAGAAATAACATAACAAAATAAAGTACGTTACAAGTTTTATTAATCTCTCAAATATATTTCAAGACTGTTAGAAGATATCTTAATTTTGTTTAAGATAAAATATTAATATAGAAAACCATTACCTATGGCTTTAAATTAGGCAGTAACTTCTCTCGTTGCGACTGCTTCCGTTTGACGCAAGCAATGAAATGGAAGCCAATGCTCGCAATTCTTTACAGGTTGCAACAGGTATTAAGAATAATCATGAGTAATACCGAATGCCTTTTTAGGCAGCGCTCTAACATTTCTAAAACAAAATACTCTCCAACTTAAACTGCTAGTAGGTATACATATTTAATGAATGTTTTGTATAATTAGTTAACAGAAAGTAAAATGAAGCTAATGAAACAACAAGTGTCACTTGAAATCGGTAAAATTATTGCTGAGTCACGTCCTATTAATATAAAGCACAGTGTGCTTTTGCCCAACTCGATTCGATGCATAATCTGCGGGCCTTCCAATTGCGGCAAAACCAATACCATGCTAAGTTTATTACTTCATGAAAATGGGTTAAAATTTCAAAATGTGTATCTTTATTCTAAAACGGCTTTCCAACCAAAATACCGCTTTCTAGAAGACGTTATTATGAGAATATCTGATATTAATCTGCACATATTTCAAGACGAAAAGGATGTAATTTCTCCTGATGAGGCCTTATGCAATTCTGTTTTTATATTTGACGATATAACTTGTGAAAATCAGAACAATATACGTAATTATTTTTCTATGGGAAGACATAAAGGAATAGATGTTTTCTATTTATCTCAAACTTACTCTAAAATTCCCAAACAATTAATTCGAGACAATGTGAATTTCCTAATTATTTTTAAACAGGATGATGTTAATTTGAAACACATATATCATGAACATGTGAATTCTGACGTTAGTTGGGAAATATTCAAATCACTAGCCATAAATATATGGAGGGACCCATTTGCATCTTTAATAATCAGCAAAGATTGTGAGTTGAACAATGGTAGATATAGAAAATCATTTGATGAGTTTGTAAAGTTTGAGTGAACCATTCATACAAATATTTATGACAAATCCAATTTAAGACAGTTAGTTACAGGCTTAAGGCAATAGAACAAGTCTGTACAAATTTAAATGTCATGGAAACCGATTTAAAAACACAGTTAATAAAATCAGTTAAAAATATAAAAAATAAACTGAAACAAATGCGTGAAAAAGATGAAGTTTGTGAGTTACAACATAAAAAAATATTCAAATCATTAAGTGACCCATTAGAAACCCTAGTATCACTAAACAATACTTCTAATAATGTTCGCGTGCACAAGGAAAATAAAGAGATATATGCTCAAAACGACGCTCCTATGGATGATGCTAATCTTGATTTAAAATATGGCTCTAAAGAGTTTGTGTCACAAGAATTAAAAACTCCAACTAAAGTGGAAAACTATGTAGCAAAAGTGAAGAGTCCTCAAGCAAATAGAAAATATTTGCAACTCCCGAAAGAACCTTTCAATGTAACATTTGGAGTGCGGAATGATGGCGAGAACTTATTTATAGGTAATTCGCCGGTAACATTAAAAACGCAGGGCGAAAATACCCCAAATAAAATGACAATGATTAATTTACCTGATAAAAGTTATGAGTTAACTCCAGGACTAAACGAACTTTTATTTCAAACCAAACCCAATTCAAATATCGTTGAAGAAAAAGATAAACTAACTTATAAAGATATCCTGATTCATACTAATGTTCATAAGAGAGGATATAGTCCAGACGGTCAAATACAAGGAAATTCGGGCATGAAATACTGCCAATTTATCAAACCATTATTTAACGAATCTAACAAAAAACAGGGCGGCAACTTACCAGTATTGAAAAAATATAGGCGTAATACAGATTACATATATTGGGACGATCCTAACGAGTTAATTGACAGATTAAAATTATTGGTTGCTTCTAAAAATGCTGGCAATACTAATCACGATAATGAAATAATTTCTATCATAGAAGAATTGAGAGAAGCAGGTATAATAAAAGAATAAAAGTGTTGTTAGGGACTCATTATGACTTAGTCCTATAATGTTCTCTGAAGATGAACGTTGATAAGTTTGGCCATCACATATTCAAAAGGCGAAAAGTAAATTCAAATATAGAACCTTATATGGCTTTCATAAATTTTAATGATGATTTTATTGACGCGAAGAATAAGCCTATTAAACATCTTGGAAAACCAATTGATTCCGCGGACGGTGTAACAAAAGAGTATGTTGATAATATAATGGAGGTTATGTTAAAAAAAATAACAGCGATACGTCAAGAATTACAGCAGTTAGATACAGAAATTAAAACCTTAAATCAGAGCATAGACTCAGTGATACAAAGAAGCAAATACAAAAAATGAGTAAAGAAGTGGTGGTTAATGAAATACATAAACAAGCTCGAAAGAATTTTCCTCGAAGACATGTGATAATGAGAGATATTGACGATTTATGGCAAGCTGATCTTATTGACATGCAGTCTATTTCGACAGTGAACTCAAAGTATAAATATATACTAGCAATAATCGATACCTTTTCGAAGTATGCTTGGGTATATCCATTAAAACAAAAAAGTAAAGAACATGTGACTCGAGCCTTTGAAGATTTGTTAACACAACCTCGTGTTCCGAAAAATTTACAAACTGACTTAGGAACTGAATTTTATAACAAACAATTAAAACATTTACTTGATCGATATAATATAAGACACTATTCAACATACTCTGTGAAAAAAGCTTCTATAGTGGAAAGGTTTATAAGAACCTTAAAAACCAAATTATATAAACAATTTAGCTTACAAGGAAACTACAAATGGGTTAATGACACTCTTTATAATGTAGTTAAGCAGTATAATAATACGGTACACAGAACAATTGGTCTTAAGCCAAGCGAAGTTAATGCAGGAAATAAGCAGCAAATTCTTCAAAAATATAATAAAACAGTTTTGCCAGCAACAACGAAAACTATATTTAAAGTTGGAGATCCCGTGCGTATAAGTAAATACAAAGGGACATTTGAAAAAGGGTATACTCCAAATTGGTCAACAGAAATATTTACTATTACTAAAATTCAGAACACAGAACCGGTTACATATATCATAGAAGATAGTAAGCATCGGCCCATTTTGGGATCGTTTTATTCACAAGAATTACTTAAAGCTAAATATCCAAACATTTACCTGGTTGAAAAAATTTTAAAAAAGAAAGGTACAAATTTATATGTGAAATGGTTAGGATTACCTTCTCAAGAAAACAGTTGGATTGATAAGTCAGAAGTTTTATAAGCAGGTCATATTTAATTTTTTCATTCTTAGTCCGTATTTCAAGAAAGAAAGAGTGTTCGGTATTACATCTTTAAATTATATTTTAATTATATCTTTAAATCAATGATGCCGAAATTTAATTCCGCAAGAAAAACAAAAGCTCGCAACGCTAAACCGACTGGTGCTGCAAAAAAATTAAAAACCGGGAGAGGTTTTAAGAAAACGTTTAAAAATATTGTTTCTCTTACAAAGAAACACATAAACAAATTTAAACCCAAATGTAAAAAAGCAGCTATAGAGTTAGCCGTTGCTGTTGCTCGTGAATTGGCTTCCGATTCTAACTCAACTGTGAATATTCCTCGAGTGATACCAGTGCCAAAAGTTGGAGGATTTCTTCCCTTAATACCAATTTTTGCTGGTCTGTCAGCTGCAGGTGGTTTAGCAGGTGGTGCAGCTGGAATCGCAAAGGCAGTTCAAGCAATAAAATCAGCTAAACAACGCTTGCAAGAACTTAAACGTCACAACCAAAAAATGGAAGAATTGTGTATAGGAAATGGGCTTTGTCTCAAAGAACATGGTGATGGTTTAGGCATTTATGTCAAAAAACAAAAAAACTAATTCCAAGGCTACCCAAAAGAGCGCTAACTAATATCGACCTACTGAAATATGCAAAATTCATTCCATTTTTTAGAGGAGTGTACATGAGAGATCAGTTGCCAGTTAGCCCGTTAAATAAAGAATGCGGCATTATAAATCTTGATAGTTCAGATAATCCTGGAACTCATTGGGTGGCCTATGCTAAATTAAGTGATTATATTGAATATTTCGACAGTTATGGTAACTTAAAACCACCGGAAGAATTTTTACACTATGTTGGACCAAATTTTTTTTATAATTATGCTAATGTGCAAAAGAGCCATCCTTATAATTGTGGCCATTTGTGTATTCGGTTTTTGAAATCCTTTTGGAACCGGCATAAATAGACGAGAACTTGATAAAATAATTTAGTTTGCTCAAAATGTCTATAACACTTACAATCACTGGAAACGAATCTGTTCTTCAAACGGAATTTATTCCTCCTCTGATATTAGATGATAATTATGAGTGTGGCTTACTCTACTTTTCTACATTTAATACAATTCCGAATATTCATGAAAATAATAACATTTTTGCCTATGGTAAAGATAAACGTATCAAAATTCCTTGGGGCAATTACGACTTGACAGACTTATATGAATACTTAAAAACTGAACTGAAAAATGTTCAGTTGCAAATTAAATCGAATAATAATACTTTTAAGTGTTTGTTATTTTGCACCGAGCCGATTCATTTTGAAGCCGAAAATAGTATCGCTTCATTTTTAGGATTTTCACAAACGATTCTAGAACCAAATAAATGGCATGAATCAGTCTATCCTGTAAACATTATTCCAACGTCGGTGATACGAATCGAATGTGATCTCGTGCAAGGCTCATATATGAATGGATTACCAGCCCATATAATTCACGAGTTTGTACTGAACGTTCCTCCGTGTCATCAGCTTATTGAGGTGCCTAAAAATATAATATATTTCCCTATAGCAAAAAAGCACATTTCATCAATAATTGTAAAAATATTAGACTTAAGAGGTGTGCCAATAAATTTTAAGAAAGAAAATATATATTTGAGTTTACACCTACGAAAATCAAAATGATTGTATATAATAACCCCCAAAGACTTAGAACACCATCGTCTTGTAAGCTTAAGAGACAAGCAAATAAAAAGAATAAGTTCAACAATAAAATGCCCAAGCAAAATAAAAATAAAGCCATTAATAAGCATACCGTGAAACGAATAACATCCATTACTCCGACTAAAATAACTAAGAGTAATAAAGAGTTCCTTCGTGCTCTTGGATTTAAAGTATGAGTATTCTCCATATAACGGACGACCCTCAATTTGACAATTCTATTGAAAGTTATGAAATCCATACTTATAATCCATACAATAATAGCTACAATGAAAGTGATGAAATACGAATACCTATCCACCAGCAAGACATTTATGTTTTGCCCTCAGCAAGTTCTGTGTATATAGAAGGATCTTTCTCCATAACAGAAAAGGATCGTACAACGGGAGCCTCAAAAACAAAGAAAATAAACTTAACTAATAATGCTATAGCATTCCTTTTTCAAGATATAAGGTACGAGATGAATGGAGTCGAAATTGATCGTATTAGAAATGCTGGAGTTACTACGACAATAAAGTCGCTCGTGTCTATGAATAATGGAGAAAGTAAAGCTGCTGAAATGTGGGGCTGGAATGTAAATGGGTTTAAGAATCATGATGGAAAGTTTTGTATTCTTTTACCGTTAAACAAATTATTGGGTTTCGCAGAAGATTATAGAAAAATTATTATTAATTGCAAACATGAATTAATTTTAAACAGAAGTAGCATTAATTTAAATGGTGTTGTAACAGATAAAGATGATTTGGTACAAGTTGACATACGGAAAGTTCAGTGGCGCATGCCTCATGTTAAAGTTTCAGATCAGCAAAGGCTTGCTTTGCTAAAACATTAGAAAAAGATAAACCGTTACAAATTGCCTTCAGAAATTGGGATTTATATGAATACCCATTATTACCTAAGACTACGAAACATTCCTGGTCTGTGAAGACAGCTTCTCAACTAGAAAAACCGCGATATGTTATTTTTGGCTTACAAACTAATCGAAAAAATAATAAGGAAAAAGATAATGCCGTATTTGATCACTGTGATTTGAAAAACGTTACGTTATTTTTAAATTCGTATTATATCCGTACGACGCTCTTAATTTAAAGTTTGAACAAGGCCAATATAGTATATTATATGATATGTATGCTCGATTTCGTCAGTCGTTTTACAACCTTCCCGTAGATCCGTTGTTAGATTTGAAACAGTTTAAAGATAAGGCTCCATTATACGTGATTGATTGTTCACGACAAAATGATAATTTAAAAACTGGACCAGTAGATGTGCGTTTAGAAATTGAAACTACGCAAGACATTCCTGACAACACAAGTGCTTATTGTTTAATTATTAACGATCGGCTGTTCGAGTATCGACCTTTGAGCAATATAGTCAGGAAACTAACATGAAATCAATAGCAATCGTTGACGTTCAAGGATTTAAAACAGATGGAAATCAATTTATTGTAAAAGAAATAGCTATAGTATTTAATGATCAGTTGCAGCATCTTCTTATTTTACCTCCTTTCCCATTGTATAATCTTTCTCCGGAAGAGCGTAAACAAATATGGTGGATACAGAAAAACAGAAAAATTTACTGGAATGAAGGTTTCATTCCCTACACAGATTATTTGATGCACGTAGAAGATTTTTTATCTGATAAAACAATTTATTGTAAAGGTACTGAGAAAGTACATTGGATTAAAACCATGTTTCTTCATAATGATGTAATTAACTTAGAGGACATGCAGTGTCCTAATTTCTTAAGTTTATATAAAGATTTTTGATTATCTAGTGATGTATTTAATTGTATTTACCATCCTACTATATGTGCTTTAAAAAAATGTAACTTGCTTAAGAAAATGGTGTACAAATAAAGGTTTTCTATGATAAGGTTGTTTTATTTTTGTATATAAAAGAGTATTTCTCCTACAATAAATCAGTATCATGTTTGTACTGAACGGCATTTCAACGTGATGCTCGACGCAGTTCTCATGCCATCTAAAACAGTAACTTTTAGCGATATTGCACTATTTTTCCCAGTGCCTTATCAAGATGATTTTGTCGAATGGGAACATGGAAAATTGACTCAGATCGATTTCGAATGCGTATAATTGCTTTTGAACAAAAATTCCGGCTTATCTTGGAGCGAGAGAGCAAAAGTAACATCTACTTGCGATAGCTAGCGATATCAAAATTAAAGTAGAAACTGATCTAACAAGTAACGAAGTGGGAATTAACATAACGGAGTTTGTGTACTCTCATAACTGCTGTTAATATTGGGCGGTTCTGTGAACGATAGCGACAGCGAGCGATTCGAAATCAGATGTATTAAGATTGAATATGAAGATTAAAGGGTATCCGTAGACTGGTCGCTGTAGTGTTGCGTAAATACCTACATTATTGTTAATATTGGGCGGTTCTGCGAACGGAGCGAGCGATAGCGAAGCGATGTGAGCTAGAACCCCCAATATTAACCTACTCCTGCTCACAAAATTTCATGAGAATCGGTTGAGAAATGCGACCTGTAGAGGAGAACATTCAGACAGACAGACAGACAGACATACGAAATAATTTTTGTCGAGAGCTGAAACGGAGACGCTTCGCCACTTCTATCGCTCAGTCAATTAGTCAGCACATACCTACAATATTTTTTCTGTATCCGAATGAAAACAGAAGAGGAAAGATGCTTAGACACCTTTTACGACACGATGAATATTTTAAAACTATTTTGGAAGGGAAGGTGGAATGAGTACGGAAGAGAGCGAGACCACGAAGAACATGTATTGACCAAATTAAGAATAATTTTTAAGAAAAAAAAAACCGACTTCAAATGGGGAGGCCGGTGAAAGATTATTTATTATACTTAGATGGTGCACTCTTAGATTCCATACAATGGAATAAAAATGGCTATAAGTATGTTTATAATGGTAGAAGACTAAGTACCCTCAATTTTTCATGGAATCCTCCATCAGAACTCAAGCTTGACAAAATGTGTCTTGAAAACCTAGCTTGCTTGACAAAAATAAGGAAGAGAACAAATCGCCAAACGACAACTATACGTCATTGAAGAGTTCCATTCTGATCATCATCAGCAGTTCCACTTCATAAAATGTCCTTTATTTAAATCTAAATGCTTGATTTGTTTCTGAAAATACTAAAATCACTATATGTAGGCCTTTTACAGAATGAGAATGTAATTATTATTAAATCTAAAATCGACGTCATGGTTCCTAAGAACAGATCTCGCTATCTCTCATAGTTTCCGACTTCTCCATACTGACCCATTTGGATTGTACACCCGGTATATTTTTAAATTTTTCAGTGGCTTATTTCCAGAGCGTTAGGGCCGCAAAATCCACGTTTTTACCAGAACGCGAGAAGGATTTGCCTTAACTCGTTTGCCTTTTTATTCTCTTCCTTTTCCGCAGCGTTTTAGCCATCTCGTAACCACGAAAGGGAAACATTTGGTTCACGCACGACTGGCGGTAAATAGTTAATCAATTTGGTACGGGAATTCCCGCCCTATCTTTATCCATATCCCAATCCCGGGGTATTTCACGCCCTTTTGCGGCCCAGGGTAAACAAAGTCGGAAATCTATTGCTCAAAGAAGTCACGTTATTAGAGGGAACCTTTTTGCGATTCTTACAGACCGCAGCCTAAATCACTAGTTACTTACTAAGAGTATTTTGTCTGAAGGTTATATAAGGTAAATAAATGCCCCGTGACGCTACAAATGATGCTTATTTAATATTAAATAATAATCATCATCATCTTTATAACGGCACATGGTTCTTGTATTGCACAGGAACAACTTGGTAGCGAGGATTATTCACCAGCGACTTGCTCCAAGACCACCGGGGGATGGGCAGCAGCATCCCTGGAGTGCGGTGGAGATACTGCGATCGCCAACCCGCATGCCAAGCGTGGCGATTATGGCATATACCCCCCCCCCCCCCCCCGTGAATATGGGGGAGGCCTATGTCCAGCAGTGGACGTTCTTTGGCTGATATGGTGGTGGTGGACTTGCTCTTTTATACGGCCTTGTGGACTTCCAAAGTGCGAACGTGCGTGCGTCTCTGCGAACGGTGTAATAGCAAAGAGTCTCGATCAATATCTTTCTAATGAGACTCGCTTGAGTTGCTAGATGGCTGGGTCAAGGGTCAGATACAGAAGGTAGTACAGGATACGGCGTGGATAGGAGGTTCCTCTCTTTGTCACCCTAACCACCGGTAGCTTAGCTTATTTCCCGCCTCGCTGCCGATGGTACCCTAGGTTAGTATGTATGTATGTATGTATGTAAATACTTTATTGTACACAAAACACCGGTAGAAATACAGACAAATTCGGTTATATCGGTACAAAGGCGATTAGTTTATAGGGTTCCGTACCTCGAAAGGAAAAAACGGAACCCTTATAGGATCACTTTGTTGTCCGTCCGTCCAACCGCCTGTCTGTCTGTCAAGACTCTTTTTCACAGGAACGCGTGGAGGTATCAAGCTGAAATTTATATCAAATACTCAGGTCTACTGTCCCTTAGAGCTGTGAAAAATCAAACTTCTAAGCCAACGCAATCAAAATATACAGCCGTTTATGCCGCAAATTTTCGACACTCGCAAGGGAATCAAAACCTACACGGTACTTCCCGTGAACTCAGTATCTTGAAATTTGGTAAGCAACGTCTTATAGCACAGATAAAGGAAAAAATGCGAAAACTGCATTTTTTTTGTTACATCATATAAGATATTTTTTTACGGAACCCTCGGTTTTTTTAATATATTTATAATTTGTTTGTGTAGTTTATATGTTATATTGTAAATAATCGAACCCAAGTCCGTAAATAAATAGAGATATAATAATAATCGTTTATTTTTCGACTAACTTAGATTTGACCTAAATTAGTTTTAGTTACCTACAAGTTTTTCTTAATTTTATTAAGTATGTATCCAGCTTTATTTAGACAATATTCTGCTCGTAAAACTGACAGCAATGGTTCAAGTACGGGCAGTCTAGCCTATTCGCGACCATGCTCGTGATGCTAAAAATAAATATAAAACATTTATTCGGTACAATACAAAAAGAAATAGTAAAAACGGTAGTAATATGTATTGCACGAAATGGTTCCATCTCAGCGGTATGCTGGCGCGATTACAAGCGCTGATCTTCCGATGGAAACATTAAGTGATTTACCAGAAGGTAACACATAGAAATAAAAATAAAAGAAATGAAAAACCGATGAGGTCCTTTAAATAAATAAATAAATATTGGGGGACAATCTTACACAAATCGACCTAGTCCCAAACTAAGCAAAGCTTGTACTATGGGTACTAGACGACGATATAAATACTTATATTGATAAATACATACTTAAATACATAGAAAACATCCAAGACCCAAGAACAAATATCCGTGAAAAATGCACAAATAAATTCCCTGGCCGGGATTTGAACCCGAGACCTCTAGCTTCGGAGGCTGTCACTACCAACTAGGCTAAACAGGTGGTCAACCCTTTACTCCGCTGTTGGCACTATCACAGACTCTGTGCATAAGTGTTGCACATCGTTTACGCACCATTGTATGAAAATATACTACTCGAGCCTCCGTAGACATCCCCGATGCACTGCAGAATCGAGGTAACCCCATCAGTTCAGAATGAACGCGTTTTTAGTCATAATCATAGTTTTTATTTGCCTGAATCATTGTAATTACATTTTTGTTCTGAACACGCAGAGCGTTGTATTGTTTCTGAGTATAATGCGCCAACAGCCATAAAAATGATACTAAATTAAGTGTCTAAATTCATTTCAGTAATGAACTAATAACCGAAGACAAAATAATACTTCATGATAAATTAAGAACCCTTTCTTTTTGTAGGTCGTTAGAAAATATAGCAGTCATCATGATTTCATTTCCTTGTGAAGTTATGTAAGCATTACGACACGAGGTATGAATGTCAAGTGGCGATATTTACAACGCCTTCCAAACCCAATGAAGTTAGACCTCAGATTACGCATATTTTGTTTCGAACATCCAATCCCTTCTAAATTTAGTGCTGCGGATTCGGTACGGTATCAGAAAGCATAGTTGTCATCTGTCATTCAAGTCGTTACTGATTCTTTCTGCGTACAGTCTACGTCCATTCCTATTCTTGCTTCCTGCTTCAGTAGTATTTGTCTTGCGTAGGCAAAGTATTGCATTAGTACCGCATGGCTTTCGCGCATCCCTCTCCGATCCGGAAGCACTCATATAAAAGTAGAAACGCAATGAGTACTTACATTTAATTATTCATTCATAGTTTGCCTTACCAAGAGACTGTGATCCCCACAGTCAAACTGTTGCTACAGTTTTGTGGGCCATTTACATACACACACTACTACTCAACACTACTCAATACTGTTTTAAATAACAGTGTACTTATTAAATAAGTAAAAAGAGACTGACAGCTGGCATCTTATCGCACCACCATATGCCAAAGCTCTGGTTCCCAGGCATCACCTTTGTTCGGGGGAACATCGTGGTAGAATGCTAGCGATCCCATGGTGCCCCCTAATACACGGTAGAGCGGGCTAACGCCCCGCAGAGGTTTTAGTGGATATTCCCTTTCGTCGGTTAGGGTGAGTCCCACATACCCCCCAATGGGCCTTCCCCATAGTCCCGGGGATGCATAAACGCATTTCCTCTGCGTCACCTTTGTTACAAGGGAATAGGTAGAGTTCAAATAAAAATTATAAGCAAGCTTAAGGGTCAACGTACATTAGGAAAGTGGTGAGATCATTCCAGGCGGGTTATGAATAGTGTCAAAACAAATGGAAAGAGTCGACTTGATAAATGACGACTGCTCACGACGTTGACAAGAAGGGTTGGCTTTCATTATAATATTGAGTTAGCATTCACACGTAACGTATGACGTAAAATTATATGTATAAAATTTGAAAAAAATATGAGGTAAACAGTGCTACACTGTTTGAATACCTAATGGATGATACGTACGAATATTATTTAAACACCAAAGTCTCAAATTACATTAATAGCACATCGTTATTGACGATTTCTCATCGTAAAATGAAACGTTGGTGCTTTTAAAAGAAGCCTGTATCTCTCTAGGTAGATGTTGCTGTAAGCCCCCCCCCCCCCCCAAGATGTTGGATTTTTTATAGAGAACAAGTGTCAAAAATGCTTAATTAAGATAAAACTAACCAGATTAAAAAAATAGAAATGAAGTTTGAAAAAATTTTAAAAAAAAACGTCAATTTCCTACAAAATAATTAATAATATCACCGAGGGTAAATGTAAAACGGCCTTAAGAGTTAACGTGGAGTTAAAAAAAAGTTAATGTCAAGTATGACAATATTCGGAATTCGGATGACACGCATCAACATTGTTTAATTGTTAAGGATCTTTTATACTATTCTAGGGGTGTTAATCAATGAATTCTTGAATATCTTTGAAATGGTACGAATTGGGATACTAGTGTTTTAGAGAAATTTATTTTATTTCATATCATAAACGTGCCCTCGCAATTAACGGAATTCAATAAAAACAGCCTGTATAACGATTGCATAAAATACTATTAATATTCCCTTTAATTTGAAACATTAGTGCGTATTTAAATCTCACCGCACTGAATATATGATACCTTTACCGTCCTGTAGCGTCATAGCACGTCACTTCAGACAAATATGCATCCGGCTTAGCCGTCGTTCTCTGCGATTTAGCAATGACAAACTCCGGGCCCGAAAACTTTTTTACTAATCTTAAATCAAATCAAATCAAATCAAATATTTATTCTGCAAATAGGCCACAAGGGCACTTTTACATGTCAAAGCATGAATTTATACAATTTAAAAAACTGACAATCTTACTTAATAAAAATGATACAAAAAAAATATACTGATTGACAATTCAATGAAAATAAATTTACAAATATTAAGGACGTATTGAATACGATCTGTGTCCGAATAAACAAAAGGAATATAAAATTAATTTAATATCTCAGAGATGTATATGGTCTCTGAGCGTCCAAATATGATTAATAACAATGATTTCAAAGTGCTTAGTGATGTAAATGATCTCTAAGCGCTAAAATTAAAATAAGTAAACTTAATATTGTTAGAGCTGTATAAGGTCTCTAAGCGTCAATAATAATAAAACTAATCCAGAACAGGATCATGTCTCTCGTCAATCTACATACAATAAAATAACACTAGTATTAAGGTATTTACTATGCCCTTGCAAGCATGAACAGACCGGACTCCACAAACAGCACCCGATCACGAGTATGACGCGTATCTCAGCCATCGCCTCCCTCGACCATCTGTTAGGGAAGGTGGCGACCCGATCAACGACGCCACCGTAAGCAAAGCCCTTTAAGCGAGCATGACATATTCAGGCTGCCGGACATTAATAAAATCAAAGATTAAAATTACTCTTCGGCGAGAAACAGCATCATGTTTCATAAAATGCAACGACAGAGATAAGTATTTATACAAGGAAATATGCTAAGTGAAGCATAGGTATATTAAAAGTAACAGGATTTAACTATCACTGGCTTAAAAGCATTTTTGTCATTTAAGAAATCGTTGACAGTATAATAGGCCTGGCTTAACAAATAACGTTTAATATGAGACTTAAATTTACTAAGTGGAAAATTAACTATATCGATGGGTATTTTATTATAAAATCGTATACAGTTCCCCACAAACGACGTGCTAACCTTCCGGAGACGACTGGCCTTCACTGCAATCTTGTGTTTACTTCTAGTGTTGTAGTCGTGGATATCACTGTTAAGTTTGAATTCTTGAATATTTTTTCGAACATACATAATGTTTTCAAGAATGTATTGACATGCCACAGTAAGAATATTTGCCTCCTTAAATTTTTCTCTGAGAGATTCTCTGGCCTTAAGTTGGTAGATGGAGCGTACAGCTCGTTTCTGTAGCACGAAAACGGTCTGGATGTCAGCCGCTTTTCCCCACAACAGGATTCCATAGGACATAACACTATGAAAGTAACTGTAATATACCAGCCTGGCCGTCTCAACGTCAGTTAACTGTCTAATACGTCTTACTGCATAGGCCGCAGAACTAAGTTTGCCGGCCAGAGTGGCAATATGCGCATGCCATTGCAGTTTTGAATCTAAGGTGACACCTAAAAACACTGTTCTATCTACAAATTCCATTTCATCCGACTTTAATTTGATCTTAGAGTTGTTTGCCTGCTTGACATTAGGCATAGTGAATTTGATGCACTTTGTTTTCTTGGAATTTAAGAGCAAATTATTTGCTGTAAACCAGTTCACAACAGTACCTAGTGCCTCATTAATACCGTCAAAGTTTTTGTCTTTGCGGCCTACCTTGAAGATAAGCGACGTATCATCTGCGAATAGCACTATATCATGTTTATCTTTTACAAGGTTTGGTAAATCATTAATATAAACTAAAAACAGAAATGGACCCAAAATTGATCCTTGAGGAACTCCAAGAGCAACCGTTGTTCCTGCAGATTGAATCCCGTTGATGACTACCCGTTGAGTTCTCTCTGACAGATACGATGTAACAAGGTTCAGGGCACCGTTTTTTATCCCATAATGGCTTAACTTTCTAATTAAATTCTCGTGATTAACGCAATCGAATGCCTTTGATAGATCACAGAACACTCCAATAGCATCTTGAGCCTCTTCCCAGGCATCAAAAATATGTTTAATTAGTACCACACCGGCATCAGTGGTAGAGCGACCTCTAGTGAACCCGAACTGATTGCTATTGAGTAGTTTATTGCGATTAAAATGGGACATCAGCTGATTAAGAATGACTTTCTCAAAAACTTTGCTTAATGCCGGTAGTATTGAGATTGGTCTGAAGTTGGTAGGGTCAGTTTTTGATCCTGATTTAAACAACGGGATGATTTTACTGTGTTTCATCAGGTTAGGAAAAACTCCAGTATCAATACATTTATTGAAAATATCAGCTAAGAAAGGTGCGATTGATTCTACAATGGAATGTAATACTTTTACTGAAATACCCCAAAGATCTTCAGTCTTTTTTAAGTTTAATGATTTAAATGCTTTAATTACAATATGTGGGGTCACGTAAGTGAAGCTAAAGATTTCTTTACATTCTGTTACATTTTCCTTCAATAACGATTCAGCGACATCTGGTGATGAATTCAAAGACTTCGTGGTATCGACGGGTACATTAGTAAAGAACCGCTCAAAATGATCTGCCACTTCGTGGTCAGAAGTCACTAGAGTGTCATCGACTCGCAGGCTGAAGTGCGCATCTTTTAACTTACTTTTCCCAGTTTCATTGTTGATAACTTGCCATACAGTTTTAATCTTATCACTGGAGTTCTGGATCTTTTTTGACAAGTAATCGGCTTTAGCAGCGACACACATTAACTTAAAAGATTTTGAATAGTTCTTAACATACTCTAGAAATTCCGGCCTTTTATCAGTAGTTCTTGAATCATACAAGTCATAGAGTCGGCGCCTCTTCTCGTGAATGTCTGGCGTAGCCCAGTCGCTAAATTTAGTTTTGATCTTGCTTTGAATCTTCTTCAAATTAAAACAGACATCGAATTCAGTTTTGATACAATTAAACAATCGAGTACACAAACGGTCAGGGCTTTCCTGAGTAAGTGGAAGATAACATAATCTTTTCATTATATTACGATTGAATAAATCTAAGCTCTTTTCAGAAATAGGTCTGCACATAGTGTGTCGTGGAACTTTGTCAGTTTTCCCGCTGAAGGCGACTTGTTGTCCACAGTGGTCAGAACTTAAGTTGTTTATAATAAATTTACTAATCGCATCCTTGTTACTGAAAATGTTATCTATACATGTCGCGCTGGTTGCTGTAATGCGAGTTGGCTCACAAAACAAGTTCACCAGGTTAAAAGATTTAAAAGTATTCACTAGACTCACACTCATGGGCGATTTCTCAAGTAAGTTAACGTTAAAATCACCGCAAACAATAACGCATTTTGTACTCTTAAAAATACTGCTGAGCACTTCTTCCATCACTGTCTCAAATAGACTGTAATCCGCCGATGGGGGCCTGTATACGCATATAATTATAAATTGGTCTAACTCCACACAAGAAAGTTCTATGTGACGCTCGACGGACATGTCAACAATATCTTTACGCTCTTTACATTTCAAATTATGTTTCACCATAATCAAGGATCCTCCACGCCTACATGACTTTCTAGAGTATGAACTTACTATACTATGATTGCTAAAGTTAAACATAAATTCATGATCTTTAAGCCAGTGCTCCGTTATACATAGAATATGAATATTTGAACATTGTATGAACAAATCAATTTCAAGTTCCTTACTAGTAAATCCCTGTATATTTTGATGAACCATATTAATACTAGTGTTACATCTATCAACGGGTTCGGGGCCGGTGGTAACACGCGTTGTCTTATCGGTCAGTTTAAATTACTCGCCGGCACCGACCCCGTTTCGGAGCCCACGCTACTAAAACGTAACACAGGAACCGCCTTAATATTATCAAACGTCGTGCTAGTCACGACGGGGTCTACAATATTATATGCTAACAATTTAGCACACTCACGTAAGTACCTTTTCGGTAGATATGGACGCTTTTCAGTCAAAACTAAATTCTTAACAAATTTGTTCGTATCGAAATACGAAATCGTACTGCTGTATAGAGACAACCTATACAAAATGGAATTTAAATAATGTAAGTATATATTTTGCTTTGCCGACACAGTATTCGAAAAAGGCAACGCACATATTATGATTTTACCTATACCTCGCTGGTCTATTTCAGTGAGGGTCTCCGATAGTCTAATAATGTCTCGCTCGGTACAGTCTAAAATATCACTGACGAACACTACCAGCGTAGAGTCGCAGTCGAAGTGGTCAGCGGCGATGCACGAGGCCAAACGATCGACGGAGGCTCCCGGGAGACAGTTGTTGGTCACCCTCTGAGTCAAGCGGCTCGCTAGCAGCGCGCCGAGGCCGACACCCACCCGGTCCGAGTACACGACGGTGCGGCGCGGCCGGGCGGGCGCGGCGGGCGCGGCGGCCGGGGGCGGCGCGGACGCGCGGGCGGGGTCAGGCACCGGCGGCGCTGCCGGCTCGGCTTGGCTCAGCGACAGCGGCGGCGACTCGACCATCAGGAACGGCGGTTCTTCTCGGCTCGGTGGCTGGTCTACACTGACCGGCAGCGGCGGCGCCGGCTCGGCTCGGCACGGCGGCGGCGGGGCGGGCGCCCCCCGGCGCGGTGTGGCAGCGCCGGCGGCGGCGCGGTGGAGCACGAGGGAGGCGGGCACGCGGGCGGCCGGCGAGTGGTCGCGGCTCGGCCCGGGGCAGCGCCCCGGCACCCGGGGCGACTCGAAGTGTAGTGGGACGCCGCTCCCCGGCTCTAGAACATTATTCATAAAGGCTATGTATTCGTGCAAAGTTTTGCTTGAAAGGTCATGCTTGCTAGTGATATCTTTTAATTTTGACTGCAGCATCATGACCTCATCGGAGCGATTTTTCAGCTCTATTACTGCCCGGTCTAATTGTTGCTGACAGTTAAGAAGCTGGTCGCTCAGGGACACATGGCTGTACTTAGAAAAAACTGCTTTGAATATTTTCTTGTGGCGTTGCAATAAAACTTTAGATTTTTTAATAAATCTATTCAATTTTAAATATTTTTTTACTTTGTTTGATCCTGTTACTATGACTCTGTGATCAGAATTACTCTCTTCATACACAGAATTGGTTAAATCTATTGTTTCCACTATGGGGGCGCTTACTAAACTATCATGCATCATGTCTACTTCACAAGTACTAAATTCGGCAAAGATACTTAAATTGTTTTCACCCAACTCCGAGCAATACTTGCAAATAGTGGTCTGCTTTGCCTGAAGTTCTTCTAGTTGTTGCTCTAGATCTCGAATATGCCGCAAAGCTTGCTCATGTATCTCCTGGCACTGCTGGAACCGGTCCACAGAGAGTTGAAGTTCTGTCCGCTGGCTTAGCATGTCTTCATACTGCAGGTCTTGTTCAGCGAGCTGAGTTTTGAGGGTTGTGTTCATCCTGACAACCCGCATGACCTCCTCCTCACTGTCATCCCGTTCCTGCAGGAGCTTTTCATTAAGCTCTGTGGCCGCTTTGAGTTCTTTTTTAGTTTGTTGTAGTTTGCTAATCAAAGCATCTCTGCGCGTAACTGGTTTAGTGATTTGGGCTGAAAACATATTGAAAATGTAAATACCTGGGCAAAACTTTATACCAAGGGCTTATATACTCTTATAAGCAAGATAGGTACCTTATGGTAATAATTGTAACAACTAATAATGTTGATTAAAATTATTAGACTATACTCTTAATTTAACTGGACTATAAGCACACTAAGCGCAGTAAGATACACTTATACTCTCTAAAATATGTATTATGCACTAATTTGGACTAGTTCTGCTTTGTTTAAACAGTGAAAGCATGTATTTTTGACTAGTTATGGAATATACAAGATTTTCTAGAATTGGAACCTACAAAAGTGACACATAGGTTATATTATTGTGACTTTTATTTATTCACTGACCAAACTTAAGGTAATAATAATGTAGAAACAATACTTCCCTCCTTTCAAAATCCGTTGTAATGCACCTTACACTCAGTATACTTTTTTCATTTCAAAATTTCAACGGTGACGATCTGTCAAATATTATCTTGACGATTTGTGACCTTTATCGGTAATTTAATTCCCGGATAACATTATCACGACTAAATTATTCACTCTAGATCACTTTAGTGAACAATACAAGACCAATTTTGGATAATTTACATTAATTTTACAATTTCTAAATACGCTACTCGTTTTTGACATCTAGTTCCGAGTCCAAGATCATCCGGCATCCACAAATCACCCAACTTGGCGGACATTCGCTATGAATAAATGACTGGGTTTGCCCGCTGTTCTTTTATTTTTTCTGAACGTTGGCCATGATTCAGCTGTTTCTTAGGACAGGTTTCCGAAGTTTACGATTGAATTTTGAGTGGGAATCATTGAGGGTTATCGCGTATGAGTAACTAGAGGCGCTAGTGTAGCGCGAGGTTGCTGAAATGTCAAATATCTTAAGGCGAAGGGGTGGGCAAGCTCTTCCCATACAAACTTTGTGCAAGTTTTTCTTCGTTTGTGTTTGCACTCCAGTTACTATTTTTGGTCCATATGCTTATTTTTTTGTTAGATATGTCTTGATGTTTTTCTATTATAATTTTAATTATTTTTTGTATTTTTCAATTTTTTTTTTATATAATGCGAAATACCAACATCAAGTTCTGCGTATATCCAATATGTAACAACAAAAAATAAAATTAAATGCTGTAGTGCCAAAACTAACGCAAAAAACTTGCACAACCTTTGTATGGAGAATGGCTTGCCCTACCCTGCGCCTTAAGAGGGCGCAGTACGCTCGGTTTTCCATACAAACGTATTTACGCTCTCATTTTAAAACGCCATGCTAGAACAACATGAAACTTTGTATACACAATGAGATCCGGCATATCTAGGTCAGAAATTAGTTTTTGTTGCTAGAAATTGTAAAAGAATAAAAATACAGCGGTTTTTTTGAGTTTTTTTACGGCTTGTATGCAAACCTTAATAATCGTTGTATTTTTTCTCCATCATAATTTTAAGCAACAAAAACTAATTTCCGACCTAGATATGCCTGATCTCATTGTGTGTACAAAGTTTCATGTTATTCTAGCATGGCGTTTTAAAATGAGAGCGTAAATACGTTTGTATGGAGAACCGAACGTACTGCGCACTCTTAAGAGTTGCAATGACCGATGCTGCACCACCGGCATTCAGCGGACAACCTGTAGTGGTAAGGATACTCATTTCTTCATGTGTAGATTACCTAAAAAAAAAGGCTTACAAATTGAGACGACATTTATCACCCAGGGAATGTAAAAAATATGATATATAGAAATATAAGGAAACTGCGTAATGAACTGAAGCAGGACACAATCGCGTCATCAGGGTACGGTTCACTTGGTATTCGCTCGTTAGCTGGCCCGGAAAAAATGTGGGCCATAATTCCAAATAAAGATCTTGAGAGTATACGTACAGATTGAGATTCAACCATGTATTCAAGAGAGATATAATATATCGACAAGACATAAACAGACCAACTACAAACAAAATAAAACAAAACTATATCGACTTACATACAAATTATTGGAGATGTCAAACATTAGGTTATCCGCGTTGCGTTTTTAATAGTTCGGCAGTTGTGTTCTTTTTACCTGGAAAGTATTCCTGATCTAACGGAACTTTAACAGGTTGTTAAAAAAGGATTATTTGTAATATTATGTGAAAAAGGATAGTCTTCCTAATGGCTCCCCCATTAGGAGGACTATACTTTTTTACCTGGGGAAATGCATTTACGCATCCTGCCTAACCAAGAAACTAGGACGGATGTGACTGACTCCTGGACTACCGTCTAAAATACCATCATGCAGCATCAGTAGCGGCGACCTGGGATCGCCAACAACGGACCTTCACGCTAGGAGAGGGTGAAAAACCCCGGGTCCATCTGTTCGATCCCCTTTTAACGTTTCATAATGATTCTCTCCCTCGCAGTCACCAGCCAGCCCGGGACAGCAAAGCAATATCCCATTAGAGAAATCGCTTACCGTTGCCTCCAGGGTGTACCAGCCCTGGGCCTTCCCACAGGCACGCGTCGAGATGGTCCACAGGAACTGGACGAGCTCAGACCCTCGTGGAGGTTACCTGACCTAATGACCCGAAAGACTATCCTAAGTCCACTCCTTTATTGAAGAATCTCATACTATAAGTCCTCGGGAAAACCTCGGCAGGGAGCTCTTCAACAAACGGAGCGTCCGAGGGAGGAAGTCCCTCTGAATCCGTACGGTACGCGACGCGCGCGAGGAGTGTATACAATTTTGGCTGCGGTGACCGCTTACCATCAAGCGGGCCGTACGACTTCTAGAACCCTATGCTAACTTGGCGGAGGAACAAATATCTATTTTTTTTTGTTTTCGCTTATTCTCTGAAACTACGGACATTTCGTGTTCAACATTGTTTTGTAAAGTAGACGTACATTAAATTTCTTTAAAGTTCGTTGATAAATCAGGATATTGAGGCCAGATATTATCGGAGATATAGGCGATTGAGCTTAGGCAAAGTTTCTGTAAAAGCAGGCGCGACTCATTCCGTGACTTCCTCGCGCCGCTGCAAGCACATGTTAGCCGCCCGCATTGCGGGATTATAGCCTGGCCTAGCATTAAGGCCCCGCCCCCGAAAGAGCGCGCTGCGTGTGATATAAAGAGATGCCACGCTTAGGCTTGTTTGGCATACCTAAACGGAGGATTTCTGTACGTAGTACTATTACTTATTCTGTAGAAAAAGGTAATAAATAGCATAACTATTTGTTACCATATGTTAATAACGTTGATCACTCATCAATATCGCCGCATTCTCTAAATCACGTCATTACTATGCTGATGCCGTAGCTGGTCGATCTGTCGCAGCCAACCGGAGAGACGCGCCCTCAAGAGCACGTGAAGTTCGGGTTCCTCCAAAGGAGAAGCCCCCTCGCACCGATGTGGATAAGGAGGGTTTTACAACGGTGTCGAGGAAGCGCTAGCCAGGCTGATGATGTGGTGGAGTACGGTTTTTATTTATTTATTCAGTACATCCACATATACAGGGTGTGGCCTGTAATAGGAGCAATAAATTTAATGGACGCTTCTTTAGAGCATTTGCAGTAACCTCTTGTGTCCACAAAAAAATATCTTTTTTCAATTGGGAGAAATTTTGATCTAAAGTTTTGACCTCCAAGTAATGGATCTTGGCGCCCAGAGATTATAGCGCGGCAGTCAGTTCTGATTTTGAGGTTGCTTCAAGTTATGACTCTTATCTTATTTCAGATCTCACTGTTCGTAAATGCCATACGATTAAATAATCGTTGTCGCATTTTTGGTTTCAAAGGATATTTTTGGGTGTTTTAATTTTTTTTTATATAAATTTTTAGTGTTTTTTGAATAAATAGTTATTAATATCACTCCAGTAGAGTAAAAAAGTAAACGGTAAAGTAAAAAAATCCAAAGAAAACGGTTTTTTTTACTATTAAACCATTTGGAAATAATTGCTGGAGAGCTCAATTAAATAGTGTACCGTTTAATTTTTTTCTCCTATTACAGGTCCAGGGTGTGACCTGTAAGTAAATATATTACATTAAGTGTAAGAAAATATATTACATTACACTTAAAGCTAGTATCTAGGAGGTATTTAATCCGATAAATATGATAGTTATATTATAGATAGATACGGAGTGTAAGTTTTAGATAGATACGGAGTGTAAGTTTACAAAGACATTATAGATAGATACGGAGTGTAAGTTTACAAAATATTACTAAGCTACTGAACTATTAGAAAGCTTTATTATTATTAGTTTGAAGACGTTCGCCAGAAGACCCACTTCTAGCTGAGGTTGTTCCAGCTGTGTTCGTATCACTACGTGCACTTCAGCTCGTTTGTGGTGCGAGTGCCGCTTCCGCTCTAGGAGATCATCGATCGCGTGATTTGACTTCTGGCCGAAGGGTATCGTGTTTCGACGGTTCCGGGGCAACCTACCGAATCCTACACCGGAGATGGCGATGCAATAGGGCCACGCCGCTTCGTCGCCTATTAAATTTCCATTAATAATAATCGCATGGCATTTATTTTCGAACCGTGAGATCTTCGAGAAGACAAGTACGGTTGCCAGTTTTGTTGCACTTTTAGCACCACCCAGGGGTCACGTGTAGGGTAGCTTGACTGTTAGAAGTTCTCAAGCCGCCCGAAGGCTTCTAACTTGGCTTAACGACTGCTGTCATAGACAACAGCCGGGATCAACGACTTAACGTGCCTTCCAAAGCACGGGAGCGCTCAGTTAGTAACCACTCAAAGCGGTCACCCATCCAAGAACTGACCTGCGCCCACATTGCTTAACCTCGCTTACCGCACGCGGTTCGCCGGCACCGCTGGCCCACGAGCGCTCCATTAAATTCGGCATACTTTTTAGCCAACCTCACCTTTGTTCGACAAATCGTCTGAATTATAATGTAATTTCGATAATCTTAACCAATTTTTTAGGTGTCCTTAAATTTAATAGTCTATTGCATGATTTATCAACCCCCCTACTAAAATTTACATTATTTTCATCTCATTTCACAACTTAATTGATGTCTTTGTTCTTATGAAAATAATTGTATTTCCATTTACGAGTCCATTCAATGAATAGTCAATACTAAAATAAATTATTCGGCGTGAGTAAATTGTGAACAGAAGGTCTACAGGGCAACTGGTGGTATTTGTTGTACCTTGTTTAGAAGACAGAAGTTTCATAGAATGTTTCTTAGAATTTTCATCTCATAGTTTTTTTTTTACAAATGGTCGATTTTCTAACCTAGACTATCCTACTTTTCAGGTAAACCTAAATGAGGTCGACACAATGACCTAAAAAGTTAACGGTTTCCGGAAAAAGCTTTCTATGCTATTTTTCTTTCCTCGTCGCATGGCGCTTTCAAGAAAAAATCCTCGTGTCATAGGTCCCACTTACTATGAGCATTTGCCTGCCGACTTAAGACACGAACAATGTGACGAAACATTTAGGCGCAAACTGAAAAATCTTTTGTTGAAAAATCCTCTGTATTCCGTAAACGAGTACATGGAAATCAAATTTTAATTATTATTATTATTGCTAACTGATATTTAATTAATTCTTATTGCTTATTGACATTTCATTTTTATTTAATGACGATCCTTATTGGGAGATATTATTTACTTTTACATCTTATTATTTTTGCGTGTTGAAAATTCTAATGACATCGATCAATACTCTCTATTGATTTTCTTGTTTTGTTTAATTTCAATGTGAACTGACGATCCTTATTGGGAGATACAACACGATATTCCTTGTTGACATGTTTTCTTATTATTACTATTATTTAATTGACGATCATGATGTAAATTCGTATAACTTTGACACTAAGCAAAATTATATTGTAATTTTATCATGAAATAAATAAATCTAATCTAATCTAATCTAATCTATGAAATGAATAATTCTGCGAATGAATACATTATATGTCTGCGAATCATGAGGACACCCGTGGTATTATTATGGCTGCGTTTTTTTTTAAGTGGAATTACTAACCTAGGATTGTAAGAGAAAACCTGAAAGCCAACTGAGCTACCGTGGGTATCCCTTGTGGTGACGAATTACTTCAATCTTCTAAATAAGCCTTATTTCGACAATTGTTTCGACAACTACCGCATTTCTATAACTTGTGAAACGGCACTAACGTCTCAAGATTAAGTATATTGAGAATAGTTGATTCGAGATCGTTCAGAAATCTCACTCGGGGTGCCAAATTTTTCACTCCAGTTGAAAAATTATAATTTTATGTTTTTGAGAGTT
Source organism: Notocelia uddmanniana (assembly GCA_905163555.1). Taxonomy (NCBI): domain Eukaryota; kingdom Metazoa; phylum Arthropoda; class Insecta; order Lepidoptera; family Tortricidae; genus Notocelia; species Notocelia uddmanniana. The sequence goes on from LR991060.1 coordinate 27,597,892, forward strand.
TGATTCAAATAACGCATTGATGCGTCTAAAAAGGCACATCCGCAACATCCGTGATAAGGACATTAGATAGTAGATACTAAATGAGCAAATGTGTGGTCACCCCACTTCTATCATCGCTTTTGCCATGAATAGTTACGTGAATACATTTGCATGAAACATTAATTTAATTTGGGTTTGTGGTTTTATCAATTTGTGGTTTTATGTTCTAGTATCTAGGCGGGCGATAAGGCCCCAGTGCTCGACAATGAACCAGCAATCGACATTTGCAATCTTATGTCATGTTGTAGGTCATCGTAGTTATAGTCGGCCTGTTTAGCCTAGTTGGTAGTGCCACTGCCTCCGAAGCTAGAGGTCCCGGGTTCGAATCCCGGTAAGGGCATTTGTTTCTGTGGCGAGCAGAGACATTTTTTCCTGAGACTTGGATTTTTCTACGTATTTTAAGTATATATCTATTAAATACATCGTCGTCTAGTACCCTTTGCGAGGAAATAAATAACTGTAGCACTAACCAAAATTGAAGAAATCAACCACTTCATCTCCAGTATCAGTGCATGGCCGCCGAGAGGGGCACGCAGCTTCAATATTGGAACCAATCACAAACCAGTATTCTCGCAGCGCGCGGCCTACTAGATTTGACCGCTTCAATAATTCACCCAATCTCAGAGCAGTATTCTTGTGGAGCGCAGCCAACTAGATTTTTTTAAACCAATCAAATCACATAGAAACTCATAACTCTCTAGGGAGTTATGAAAATACATAACTCCCGCGGGAGGTAAATCGGCTATAACTGCTCTATACGCCTGCGTACAATAAGACCCTTTATGAGCAAGTGTGATGAAAATAATATTATTATGTGTACAAAAAATGCACAGTTATAAACATACCTGTAACCGTACAGATCTCTGCGTATTTAGATAATGTTTTGCGGTTCTAGAGGTACCAAATACGTTTTTTTAAATATCAATATTCATACATTTTTAAACTCCCATCAACTAAGGTCGTTACTCCTGAACCTGTAGGTAAAGGTTTATTTTTAACCATCGCTTCCGATACCAAACACATTCCAATCTGTTTCGTGTGCTTGCTTACATACACATCAATCAAACGTGTCAGCGAACAGTTCGGCACGCGAACACGAACCAAGAAAAAATCAGTGGTTTGTATCGCAGATACAATCGTAATTATATTAAGTAACCACTTCTTACGTTGCCAACCTATTTAATTTCTTTACGAAAAAATAACCATCAAATCTAAAATCATAGCTATTAATGGACGGTCACTAGAGGTTGTGCAGTTCATATCATACATATCATATCATTTATTTGCATTGATCATAAATACGATTATTACTATTATTAGTTACCATTAATTGCAGTCTGTCAGAAATTCACTAACGGTATAAGAAAGAAAGAAAGAAATAAAGAAGACATTTATTCACATAACCAAAGAAAGACACACAGACACAATAAAAGGGAAGAAACGCACATTAAACACATATCGTGTCTTCGCGGCAGTGAATCGGTTGCTGTCTCAGCATTATGCTGAGGTATCAGACACCTGCAGCGCTGGTTTTCAGACAGCACCGTAAGTGATCCACGGAACGCAACACAACATACTATATAAAAGGTATACATAATAAATAAATCATATAAATATAATCATAATAAAATACTTAAAATATAATATTATCACAATCATTTGAATTGGCAGAGTTAGGTATATAAATTAAACCAGTTCAAAAAACATTCTTACCGACCGAGAAAACAGATTCAGAATGCGATTATGTATGTATTAAAAAAAACAAATAACAGCTTCTGAACAAAAACAATCATAGGAAGCTACAAGAGAAGAACATAAGGGAAAAGAAACAAAGTGGCGATGGGTTAGGAATGAGATCTTTGGAGCGTCAACAAATAGCCCTTAAACTTGCGCTTAAAGGTATAATATGCTTTGTTCACTAAAAATTGAAACAATCTGGTTTTTAAATTCGATATATCTTCTATATTTATGTGATTCGGAACCTTATCATAAATTTTTGGAGCCATTCCAAGTACACTTTTCCCGAAAAACGCTGGATGGATGTTAATATTGAATGTAATTGAGATGTAAAAGGGACCACCCTAATGGAAGCCTTGGTTGCGGCATTTTTAATACCAAGTTAATCTACGGCTTATTGCTGATCAAAACGCTTACCAACTCGCTACGCAACCAGTAAGCCTGACATCCCATTATACAGAGTTGTAACGAAAGTTAGGGTTCTAATTGTATTGGTTGATACTGAGTTGGGGCATAGGTTGTGAATGTAGCAGCGGATTATTGCTCGTCGTTGTATAATACTGTCATATGGGAGGTGACTACGTGACACAGGCTATGTTTGAGACGCAAGTGATTTAAAATTGAAAGGTTAATCCTTCAATTTATATCTAAAAATGCGCGACCTAGTAGCTATACTCGTTCTGATTTTTCATGAAATTATAAATATGTATTGGGATAACTGTTCCCGCTGAGTTGGCAATAACAGCTACAAGCGAACAGAACAAAACCAATATAACCTAACCTCCCCCACCCCCCTTAATTGGCAATGTAACTTAGCTCATTGTATTTTGTTAAGATTTTGCCAGGACCTAAATTTTTGTCTTGCTCGCTCACTGGTAGTTCTTATTCATTGTGTAAGTAGTGTTGATTCTGCCCGTGTCCCGAAGCACTCTGTATATAATTTTAAGGAAACCTTGCGTAAAACCAAAATGTATTTAATATGAATATAAAAAAAATATATGGATATGCCGTGCTATTCGCACGCGTACGTTCCACAAATCACGAACCACAAAAATTAAAAATTATATAATGAAACACACAACGCGTATGTATATCAAAAAAGGCGCGTATTGCAGTTCACAGGGGAATGCTTGTTCCTACACTGATGTATGGAAGTGAGACTTGGGTATGGCAGAAAAAGTATGAGAGTGGACTGAATGCGGTAGAAATTACAGCGTTAAGAAGCATGTGTAGAATACGTTTGTGTGATCGAATAAAAAAAAGCGTTATAAGAGAAAGATGTGGCATAGATGACGACGTAGTGGCTAAAATTGAAAAAGGTATGGTTCGGTGGTATGGCCATGTTGAGAGGATGTGTGAAAGCAGGCTGACTTAGAAGATTTACGTTCAGAAGATGGATGGAAGGGTTGGAAGGGGGCGACTAAGACGACTGTATCTTGATCATATTTCTACGATACTGAAAAAAGGCAAGTCAGAAGATCCCGCAACCGACGATTATGTATGTAGAGATGTATGGATGTGATCTGGTCTCTGCCTATCCCAATGGGATACGGGCGTAAGTATATGTATGTACATCGTATAATATAAATCAGCAAACTTCTTAGTATGATCGTGATGTAATAGTGTTATTAATTATGATCACCTAAGTTAAAAAAAGCAGCCAAGAGCATGTCGGGCCATGCTCAGTGTAGGTTTCCGTAGTTGCCCAATTAACTTAATTTAAAACAATAACAAGCAAAAGGCACCTTCGCAGCGTTTCATACGTCTTTTACTAGGAAGGGAAGACTTTACGAAAACTCAAAAACGGCTTAACTGATCATGTCCGCTATAGTTTTCGTTGGAAGTCTTTATTGAGCTTCAGTTTTATGATTTTTTCCATATTTTGTGAACCCATAATTAAAATTATTCACTTTATCAAAAAAATATTGATGAAGACCTCTATTCATTTTGAAAGACCTATCCAACAACACTCATGGGCCATATAAGAAGGCTCAAAGTCACCCAAAGAGCAATAGAGAGGGATCCAACAACACCCCACACGGGGCTGTAGGGTTGTCAAAAAAAACATCCTTACTTTACGAGTAGGGGAGGAACCCTTAAAACATTTTTTTTTAAATTTTTAGTTTACTGAGAAAACTGTCAGCTGTCAATGTCAACATATACGAATGCAGCACTGCCCCACTTCTGCGCATGATATTACTATTGCGCAAACGTAATACTGACAGCATCACCACCACTACCACCACATCAGCCCTAGGTCGTCCACTGCTGGACATAGGCCCCAACTAACCAATTTCATGGGGGTGGGGAGAATAAATGCCATAATCGCCACGCTTGGCACGCGGGTTGGCGATCGCAGTATCTTCACCGCACTCCAGGGATGCTGCTGCTCATCCCCCGGTAGTGTTGGTCGTGGTTGTAGGACATACCCTGGTCCCCGCCGCCTAAATATCTTATGGGATTAGTACGTCATAATAACCTTAAGACTGCGCAGTACGTTCGGTTCTCCATACAAACGTATTTATGCTCTCATTTTAAAACGCCAGGCTAGAATAACATGAAACTTTGTATACACAATGGGATCCGGCATATCTAGGTCGGATCATAGTTCCTGTTGCTTGAAATTATAATGGAGAAAAAATACAGCGATTATTAAGGTTTTCATACAAGCCGTAAAAAACTCAAAAAGCCGCTGTATTTTTTTTCTTTTACAATTTCTAGCAACAGAAACTATGATCCGACCTAGATATGCCGGATCCCATTGTGTATACAAATTTTCATGTTATTCTAGCATGGCGTTTTAAAATGAGAGCATAAATACGTTTGTATGGAGAACCGATCCACTAAACTACTGTTGAAATTGAAATTACATTTGGTACCTAATCTTTGATTCGATATGACACGAGACGAATATGAAATAAAATCACATGTTGCGAATGTAATAACAATTTTATGTTTTCTAATAAAATATCTTTCTAAGATGGGAGATATTGTTTTGAAAGCGGTATTGCTATATCAAACAAAGCAAATAGTCAATATTTTGAATGTAAACATATTGAACAGATGTGACCTGACACGATGACGATATAAATCTGTTTTTAGGGTTCCGTAGTCAACTAGGAACCCTTATATTTCTGCATCTGTCCGTCTGTCTCTCTATCTATCCGTATGTCTGTGCAATGCTTTGCTCCGTGATTGTTAGTGCTAGAAAGCTGTACTCAGAGCAGGATCTTCAAAAAATATTTTTACACCGCTGCGCGTCCGGAAAAACCCACTTTTTGGCCAAGTGGAAGCGTAAAATTTTGTACAAAACACGGGTCGCCTGCAGCTCGGGCCTCAAACATATGCGATATCGGCCTTTCTTTGTTTTACAACCCTTGTATCGTAATGTACTATTATTTTGTATTACAACTTTGTCAGATTTATTAATTTATATATCCATTTAACAGCGTTCGTGGCCCAGCGGCGCCCGCGTACCGCGTGCGGTATGCGAGGTTAAGCAATGTCGGGCGAGGTCAGTCCTTGGATGGGTGACCGCTTTGAGTGGTTACTAACTGAGCGCTCCCGTGCTTTGGAAGGCACGTTAAGCCGTTGATCCCGGTTGCTGTCTATGATAGCAGTCGTTAAGCCAAGTTAGAGGCCTCCGGGCGGCTTGATAACCTCTAACAGTCAAGTTGCCCACTCACTTGACAAGCCTAATCCCAATAAGGTCTAGTTTTCCCGTCGGGTTAGAAGGTCAGATGGCAGTCGCTTCTGTAAAAACTAGTGCCTACGCCAAATCTTGGGATCAGGTAGCGGACCCCAGGCATCCTTCAGGATGCAACTGTACTGGGAATAACGCTAGGAGGATGATGATGATGATGATATCCATTTAACACGGGTAGTTAAATGTTGTGTATTTATATCTACGTTGACAACTTGCTGGGAGGTCAGTTTCTTCCGCGACCATGACTGCAACTCGTGTCGAAACGTCAGTAATTAGGGTAAATAAATAAATTTCCCTTTAGACTGGTACGTGAATATTATTAAGAATGTTATATACAGGGTGTGGCCTGTAATAGGAGCAAAAAATTAAACGGTACTGTGCAAGATTGCACAACTTTTTATAGATATTTACCTTTTTATACCTTTTTATTGTCTTTGATTTTTATTCGCTTTATATGTCATGTTTTGATTTGATTATTATAACTTTTGTCTTGTACGGAACCAGTGTATTTTATTTTGTTAGAAACATTGTGGTCCTTCTACCGGCAAATCATAATGATAACTCGTTCCAAAAGTGCGAAAATAAGTGCGCCTGAAATGGGAGACGGTGTGACAGCTGGGACAAGGGAGTTTGCCCAGTCCGTGCCGGCGAGCGCGGACTCACCCCATCACGCCGAGCAGTCGACACCTTCCCGCGCGAGCAGCGCCGCTACTTCGCGCTCGTCCGCCACCATCGTGGCGCGCCAGCTGGAGGCACAAGCGCAACATGCGCGCCGTCTTGCTGACCTAGAGCGACAAGCTGCGGAGCGCGCTGCCGAGCTAGAGCGCCAGGCCGCGGAGCGCGCTGCCGAGCTAGAGCGCCAAACAGCAGAGCGAGCGGCGGAGCTAAACCGCCAAACTGTGGAGCGAGAGCGGCACGTTGCCGAACTTCAACTGAAAGCTGAACTCGCGGCCATCGAGGCGGGCGCAAGCCAGCGCGGCCACAGCCGCGGCACGCGCAGTCGCGCGAGTGTACAGGAATGGGTAAATAATGTGATTCCTAATGCTAATGAACAACATTTATTAAGTGCCAACCCACCTTTCAGATGCGACAACAATGCGGCCCAGTGTGAGGCACCGGGCCCGGGAGCGCCGCACGGCATAGGAGCCGTGGCGAATAGGCGCGCTGCCGGGCAGAATTGTCCTGAAGACGGAGGAGTGACGCGCTTAATTAATTCGTTGGAGAAGCTTTTAAATAAAGTTAATCCTCATCCACACGTCACGAAGATGGAATTGCCAACGTTCGATGGCAAATCATATTTAGATTGGTTAGCTTTGAAACGAGTATACGAAAATACAGCAGACAGTTTCTCGGCTACGGATAATTTAGCGAGGCTGTCGTGCGCGTTACGCGGAGTGGCGCGCGAGGCCGTGGCGGGGCTGCTGGCGGCGGCGCGCGCGCCCGGCGCGGTGCTGGCCGCGCTCGACGCGCGCTTCGGCCGCCCCGAGCTCGTTGTCATGCACGAAGTGGCGGCGGTGCGCGCGCTACCTAAGGTAAGTTACGATGGCAGGGACCTAGTCATTTTCGCAAACCGGGTACGCAACTGCGTAGAAGTGATCCGCTTGTTAAATCAACCGGACCATCTACGTTCCCCCGAGCTTTTTCAAGCATTGTGGAGCAAGCTGCCTCCGCTGTTGCGTCCACGATGGTTGGATTACGCCCATTCATGCGATGGTTGTGCTTCTAAAATAGAAATGTTTGCTGATTTCCTTTCGCGCGAAGTCGATTTGCAATGTAGGTTTGGAGGCGCAATTGATTACACGTCGCCCACTACAACACGACCGAGTGCATACAAGGAAAGAGTAAACATTGTCGCTGAAAATGAACATACATTTAACATCCCAACTCCAATCAATTCGCATAACAATTCGAATAATATTTGTTCCTTGTGTAAACAAAGTCACGAATTATTTCGATGTGACAAATTTGTCAATATGTCAGTAAATGATAGGTGGCAATTTATCAAAAAGAATAAAGTCTGTCACAGATGCCTAAAAATAGGTTTTCATAAAAATAAAACTTCTTGCATGAAAAAAGTGTGTAGCGTAGAAGGTTGTGGCATGCGTCATCATCCTTTGTTGCACGGGTCACAACTTGAGCGAGCCGTCACCGCGCACATCGATGTGGAAGACGACGATGATCCCGTGGCTTCGACGTCTGGCGTGGCCGCGCCCGCGGCGAGCAGCGCGCCCGTGGCTTCCGCAGCGGATGTGGATGAGCCGCCATCTGACGACTCTGAACACGAAGTATTGACGCATGCAACTTCATCCTCACTCAAAGAGCCTGTTGCTCGTCCGTTGCTTAAAATAGTTGCCGTGACCGTGTCGGGACCTGCTGGTAGTGTCGACACTTATGCGTTGCTTGATGACGGAGCGACAGGGACATTTTTAGACTCTGAGATTTCAGCTCAAATTGGTGCTACGGGACCCAAAAAACAAATTCATTTAGATTGTGTAGGTGGTCTAGGCAAGGACGTTAACGTACAATACGTCAGTTTCTTCATACAGGGCCGACACTCCGCTGAAACTCACTGTATCAAAAAAGCTAGGTCAATCAGTGGTTTAGGTGCCGCGCGCCAGTCAGCGCATCATGATAGCGTGCGCAAGTATCCGTACCTAGCAGACATTGCTCACCAATTTTGTTACGAAGACGTTAAGCCTATGGTAATTATAGGGATTGACAACTGGCATTTGTCGCTTTCTAGAGCCACGCGCAAAGGAACCAAGACACAACCTGTAGCTATCTTAACAGCATTGGGATGGGTTTTGTTTGGTTTCGGTTGCAGTAAAACTAGACAGGTTGACGTTGTCAACTACACCACAATAAACGAACCTGACGTAGAAAATGATCGGTTTATCTTAGAACAGCTTATAAGGGAGCAATTTAAAATAGATTCATTAGGAATATCGAAGAATGAAATCCGGTCTGCCGACGACGAGCGCGCCATACATGTTGTCGAGCGCACGGCGCATCGTTTGGAAGGAGGCCGCTTTGAGGTAGGCTTGTTGTGGAAGGCTGACAACTTGGATATTCCCGATAGCTATAAGTTGGCCTTATCTAGATTTCTCAGTTTAGAAAAAAAAATGCTGAAAGACCCCTGTTATGCCGAACGTTATCGTCGTAACATACATGATATGCTGTCAAAGGGATATGCCGAACCCTGTTCACCACGTCCTGATTCGAGGTGTCCTCTTTGGTACTTGCCTCATTTTGGCGTAACGAATCCTAATAAGCCCAATAAATTACGCACGGTACACGACGCTGCAGCCAGGTCTCACGGCGTATCTTTAAACTCTTTGTTATTGACAGGCCCTGATCTTCTACAACCTTTGTTAGGTATTCTGATGCGGTTCCGAGAGGGAAAAGTCGCCTTGAACGCTGACATTCGTGAAATGTTTCCTCAAATAAAAATTATTGAACAGGATAGGGACGCGCAAAGATTTTTATGGCGCGACACCCCAACCGAACCGATCAGAACATACCGAATGTCGTCCATGATTTTCGGTGCTGCCTCTAGCCCGTTTACTGCCATTCACATTAAAAATAAAAATGCCTTGGAATGGCAGGAGACTTACCCGGACGCAGCTCAGGTAATCATCGCAGACCATTACATGGACGACTGTATAACTAGCTTAGACAGCGTCACCGAAGCCACCAAGTTGGCGTCTGATATTTACACCGTTCATTCTCACGCTGGTTTTGAAATGCGAGGATGGATATCTAACAATCCTTTAGCACTCTCACTGTTGCCAAAGGCTACCTTACTTGAAGTTCCAGCTCTGAATAATATTGATATAGATTTAGGTCGCCTAGCTACGCCCGTTCGTACATTAGGCCTTATTTGGCAACCCGCTCACGATTTGATCGGTTTTAACACAGGAGTTAAGAAAGAGACTGTGTTGCCAGATAGGCTTACCAAACGAGAGGTGCTAGTGCTCGTGATGCGTATTTATGATCCACTCGGAATTCTCGCGCCAATCGTTGTTCGCGGTCGCATTATGTTTCAAGATGCTTGGCGCAAGGGTGTCGACTGGGATCAAGAGCTCTCTCAAAGTGACTGCGCTTTGTGGAAGTTGTGGTATCAGGACTTAATCTCAATCTCCACCTTGCGTATTCCTCGGCGCTATAACTTGAGCGATATTAAGGTAGTAGATTACGAGCTGCATTTGTTTTGTGACGCGAGCGAGTCTGCCTTTGCTGCTGTTGGTTACTGGCGTTTCCTATACGAGAACGGTAACGTCAGGCTCTCTCTTATTTGTAGCAAAGTTAGAGTATCGCCACTTAAACCTGTGTCCATTCCTCGCTTAGAGCTTCAAGGTGCTCTGATGGCTGCACGTCTTGCGAAGTCTATATGCGAAGCCCACCGAATGAAACCCTCACGACGCGTATTCTGGTGCGACTCAATGACTGCTCTGGGTTGGCTTCGCAGTGATGCTCGCACTCTCAAACCCTTTGTGTCTCACCGAGTGGGTGAGATTCTGGAGTTGACAAATGCTAGTGAGTGGCATTGGATCCCGAGTAATTTAAACGTAGCTGATGACGCTACTCGTTTGAAGCGTTCTGTGCTGTCTCCAGAATCTCGCTGGATTTCAGGACCCGACTTTCTTCTTTCATCGGACTGGCCCGCTGAGCCTCAGATCGACATCAGCGGACTAGGCCGTGAAGAATACAAACATACCACTCATATTCATCTCATCACAGAAACGAATCTGCCCACACCAATCTCTGCGAATCCAAACCGCTTTAGCTCATGGTTGAGAATGGTGCGAGCAACAGCAAAAGCGCATCAATTCATTTCATTATTGCGTATACGTAGCTTGCGACGACGAGATCCTAATTTCTCTCTACCTCGTGTTGAAGGAAGCTTGTGTACCTTCCAACCTGCTTGCACATCCTCTCCTAGTATCCCTTATATTCCCAATACAACGGAAAGAATATCTGCGAGTGATTTACTCTTAGCTGAGGCCCACATCTTACGACAGAGTCAGCTCGACTCCTTCAAAGAGGACTACCTTCGCATCAAGAACCAAGAACCGTTACCCCGAAACAGCCGCCTTCTCAAGTTTTCGCCCTACATTGATGATAACGATCAGCTTCGGATGTCTAGTCGCATAGTCGCAGTGACGGCCATCACTGATGAAGTTAAGCGACCACTGATATTGGACGGAAAACATCCAGCTGTTCGCCTCTTGATAGCCAGATACCACCAAAAGGCTGCGCATGCAAACAACGCACTAGTTTTGAACGAGTTGCACCAAAGATTCTGGATTATTGGCCTTAGAAATGCTGTTAGGTCTGTGGCCCATGACTGCCAATTGTGCAAACTGCGACGCTCCAGAACTTTTCAGCCACCAATGGGAAACCTGCCCGAAGCTCGTTTAGCTCATCATCAGAGGCCGTTCTCCTTCGTCGGTATTGATTACTTCGGCCCAGTTCATGTCACCGTTGGTCGGCGACAAGAGAAGCGCTACGTGGCCCTTTACACTTGCCTAGTTGTTCGCGCCATACATCTCGAAGTAGTCCACAGCTTAACTACCGACGCGGCGATAATGAGCCTTCGCCGCTTTATTGCTCGTCGAGGGACTCCAAAGGAAATCTGGTCCGACAACGGAACTGCTTTTGTGGGGGCCAGCCGGGAATTACAAGCCCTCTATGGCAAGTCTATGGAAGATTATGCGGCCAACGAGTCAGTAAATTGGCGTTTTATCCCCCCTGCGGCACCATTTATGGGTGGAGCATGGGAGCGTCTCGTGCGCAGCGTTAAGGACACGTTAAAAGTCACACTGAGAGAACGGGCTCCCTCGGACGAGGTTTTGTTTACACTTTTGGTGGAGGCTGAAGCTTTGGTAAACTCGCGACCTTTAACACATGTTTCGCTAGATTTGGACGCGGAAGAAGCGCTGACGCCGGCACATTTTCTTCTGGGGTCCTCATCCGGTCGCCCTATTCCAGCCACACTTAATGATTCGGATCTCATCAGCAGGAGCAGATGGCGTAGGGCGCTCAGACTAGCGGACCATTTTTGGAAGCGCTGGGTACTGGAGTATCTTCCCTCATTATCACTTAGAACAGGGGGTGGTACTACCCCAACTCTCGCTGAAGGTGACGTCGTGATAATTTGCGACTCCAACCTGCCACGCGGTTCGTGGCCTAAAGGACGTGTTACTCGGCTATACCCAGGGCGTGATGGAGTAGTTAGAGTGGCAGATGTCACTACCGCTGCCGGAATCCTTCGCAGGCCTCTAAAAAAGCTAGCCAAAGTTTCCGTCTCTTAAAAAAGGGGAGAATGTGCAAGATTGCACAACTTTTTATAGATATTTACCTTTTTATACCTTTTTATTGTCTTTGATTTTTATTCGCTTTATATGTCATGTTTTGATTTGATTATTATAACTTTTGTCTTGTACGGAACCAGTGTATTTTATTTTGTTAGAAACAGGTACACTATTGAGCTCTCTAGCAAGTATTTCCAAATGATTTTAGTTGAAAAAAAAAGAAGTTTTTTTTGGATTTTTTTTCCGCAAATGTAGCTTATATGTACTTTTTTACGCTACTGGAGTAATATTAATAACAATTTATTAAAAAAAAACTACAAATTTATATATTTTTTTTAAAAAATCCCAAAAATATTCTTTTAAACCAAAAATGCGACAACGATTATGAGTCATAACTTGAAGCAACTTCAAAATCAGCATTGACTGCCGCGCTATGATCTCTGGGTGCCAAGATCCATTACTTGGAGGTCATAACTTTAGATCAATATTTCTCCCAATTGAAAAAAGAAAAAATTTTTTTTGGACACAAGAGGTTACTGCAGATGCTCTAGGGAAGCGTCCTTTAAATTTATTGCTCCTATTACAGGCCACACCCTGTATATATCCATGCCAAATTTCAGCTTTCTAGCATTAACAATCACAGAGCAAAGCCACGGACAGACAGTAAGACAGACATGGCGAAGAGCGCTCGTGGCCAGCGGCTCCCGCGTACCGCGTGCGGTATGCGAGGTTAAGCAATGTGGGCGCAAGTCAGATCTTGGATGGGTTACCGCTTTGAGTGGTTACTAACTGAGCGCTCTCGTCTGTCTCTGTCTACGACAGCAGTCGTTAAGCCAATTTAGAGGCCTTCGGGCGGCTTGAGAACGTCTAACAGTCAAGTTGCCCACTCACTTAACAAAGGGGGATCGAAGTTGCACCACGTCCGTAGGGAGTACCCACCGTTACCCTACACATGACCCCTGGGTGGTGCTAAAATTGCAACAAAAACTGGCAACCGTACTTGTCTTCTCGAAGACCTCACGGTTCGTAAATAAATGCCATACGATTATATAAAAGAATCAGTTTATTGGAATAATATATAAACCTACTTTTGTCATAATTTCAACTCGTAACATTTTAAACATTATATATCGGTGGAGGCTGGAGGTTTTATGGTGATGTACTTGTACATGTTTGTTAAATTACAAATGAATAATTTATGTATTAAGGTTATACCAAATTCACCGGTAAGCCCACATGTAATTTCCTGTGAAACTAATAACTGGCAACCCACGCGAATTATTCAGGACCGCAAATTGCACATTCGTGTATTACGGATGACGGTATGAAAATACAGAGTCATCCATCATTTTAATTAACGTATTCAATATAATTCGTATTTTGTTGCGCTCATAGCATAATGGTTCTTTTAAATTGGCAGCGAAACCGTGAAAGAAGCAGTTCTAGTTTTATAGAAGTTACATTTTAGTGCGGAGTAGACCATTTCTGGTTAAGGCGTATGCATTCCTAAAGCTTGAGACGGTTTTGCGGTGAAGCGAACGTGCGGGATAGCGGAGCGGAGGCGGCGTGTGACATATGAACAGGGGTCGAAATTCTCGTATCACTTTTAGGCTGTCATAGGGACTTCTCATTTATCGACTTACGATCTACATATTATATCGATACATTGTAGAACACAACATGTTGATGAAGGTTAACAGTAGAGGTAAACAAAAGGCGGTCTTATCGCTAAAGAGCGATCTCTTTCAGATAATTTAAGTAGTTGAAAATGTGAAAAGAGATATGCTATGAAAACAATGAAAAGTTAATAGTTACGAGTAACAATTTCACATTTAATTAGTCCAGTTCAGTGTCTGTGTTTGTTTGTTTGCGTATGTCTATAAAACTACTAATCAAAGGTCATCAGATTGATGGCCAGTGCCTACGTAATATGATATCAATAGGTACGATGGCAATTCTTGTTTTGAAAAAATGCCTAAAATTAATACCTCGTAATAAGAAATCCACAAATTATTTATAAGGAACAATAAAATATTATTATAATAATACCTATTTAAAATTTCCAAAAAGTTGGCATCCAAAGGTTATCCCGAACAGATCGCTCATTCGCGACAAGACTGCCTATTGTTTACTTTACCCTTTTAATATTCTGTATTTATCGTCATATGTTTGTATATCGGAAGTCGATAAATGAGAAGTCCCTATGACAGCTCAAAAGTGCTACGAGAATTCCGACCCCTGCATATGAAGCAGCAATCGACACAATCGGCAGTCGACAGTTTCGGAAAGATCAAAAATGTTAAACCGCCTCCGCCCCGCAACGCGCCGCGCCCGCTCTGTGCGTTTCGAGCTTACAGGTTTTACTCGCTCGCTCGCTTATTTTAGTTGGCAATGCTGAGCTCGTCACCCGCGCTCGGAGATGCAAAAATTGGCATTGAAAAAAGTTTTTTCACCTCAGCAGCTCGAAAATGACGGTTTTGCTGCTTGAAACCAGTGAGCAAAATGCATTTTTGCTGCGAGCGTGAAAACGACTTTTCCGGCTTGAAACCAGTGAGCAAAATGCAATTTTGCTGCGAGCGTGAAAAAAACTAACTTTTTAATTTCTCATATCGTAGGTTAGTTTAAGTAACTTCATTCTCTCTATCACTATTCCTTTGCGTTATATGTTCTCGCCGCTGAGGTGAAAAGTTGTATGTATCACACGAGAGCAAAGATATTTGCATCTCGTGTCTTTGAGTCCCTCGCTACGCTCAAGATTCTAATTTAATTCTAAATAAATTATAGTATCTTTCGCTTGCTTGGGAATCAACATCAACACTCGCAGCAAAAATCTATGTTGCTCTCTTGTTGAACAAATAACTATTTCATTCCTCATCTCACACTTTGTAAGTACTGTAAGTAGGTCATATTTGATCCCAGGAGAGGTTAAAAGTGAGGCATGTTGCCCCTAGGATTGAAAAGTAATTTAAAAAATCCAAGAACCGGTTAAGTGCGTTTCTGGCTACGCGCAATGTAGGGTTTCGTAAGTGTGCACTCGTTACATTATCCAAACTAAACGTATACAAAATTTCAGCTAAATCGGTTGAAGATTTTTCTTCCAAATTGAGTTGCAAGATTCCACCCGAACAAACATAGTTACGTACATTGCAAGTTAAGAAAAAGGTTGTAAAACGATTAAGTATGACAAGTGCAACGTATGAACTTGAAATTGCATTTTTAGTTGCCGAATTGAGACTGGCTCATAAAAGCGAGTAGCTCTTTATGACAGTAAAGTATAATTTTACAGTTCTCGTGTAATCTGTATTGGGATCGCGTTGCGTCTGCCTCGTTAAATGTTGCAGTAAATGAAGATCGTGTCTGGGCGGTGACCTGTGTCAAACGATGTCAAGTAGCTTATAGACTGAACATAAGGGAAATATCCCAGTGCTTGGCACTAACCCTACACTTCAACAAATTTTGTTCTACGACTAGGACTATTTGTTTAACAATATCTTAGAAAAACAGATTTTGATTTTTGTTTGAAAGCAGGCCTGCTACATCTTGGCATGCAAATACGTTCAAATCCTGTTCGGAGAACACTTTTTGCTTAATTTTTCCGTTTATTTGAAATTTAGAAGTTTCAGTAGCAGACGTTAAATTAATTTAATATGGGATGGCACATTTATATTGACGATTCCTCAAGCTAATTTGAGACGTTGATGCTGTTAAGGAAGGTTCAGTGTTTCTAGGTACATATTGCTATACGCCTCTCTAAGGCGTAAGAGGGAGGGTTGAGAGATTTGGTAGAGCATGATTGTTCCGGTTGCTGCAGGTGGCAAGAGCGATTGGCCACGCATGCCAGAATATCGCAGACGGGAAATCTTGCCCGAACACAAAGTTAAAAAAAAACCGGGTAATTTGAAGTTTAAGACGTTTCCTTAGCAGTTTTCGGTGCAGGAAAACATCATGAGGAAACCTGCCTGATCCCAACAATGTCTAAGTTTATATAGTTTGAATATCGGGTGGAAGAACTTTATTACTCAAAAGAAGATATTACAACTTCAATTAGACGAGATATTAAGTATTTACAAATAAAATGCATGCATTATTATGTTAATTTTATATTACATCTTTTCCCCCAAAATCATCCCTAATAGATTCGGAAGAGGGTAGAAGATTTTAATTAGGAGCAATACCTAATTAATTAGCGCCAGTTAGAGGTGGAATAACAACGCCTACAAAAGCCGAATAGGTAAACTTTGGATATATTTCTTGTCTAAGCAAGAGTATTCTGCACATATGCTTTTCATATTTACGATAAAATTGACAAAAATTCACGCTTGCACTAACTTTTTAACGTTTAACTGGATATAGAAAGAAGAAAAGAAAGAAAGAAAGAAAATACATTTATTTAGCATATACATAAGAACATACATCACAACAAATAACATAAAACGAAATAACGCTAAAAAGGACCCCACTCAGCATAATGCCACGGCAAGCCGCGGCGCTGATTTTCAGTGGGAGCCTGACTTACAAAACTAACGAGTGGTGTCACAAACGCATACAGAAAACAAAAACAAACAATATACAGAACATAATAACAAAAACTACAACACATAAAAACAAAAGTAGGTAAAATAAGCAGTTGGAGGCTAGATCTAAGATTTTTATGTCAATAGAGTGCATATATTGAATGTATTTTACGACGGAAGATACAGGGCGTTTCTGTATGAGAAAACTTATAATTGGTCAGAAAGTTTGAGTATTTTCGAAGGTAACGGAGTACTTAATGTTGAGAAAAAGAGTTATAAATTCTAGCTTTCTCAAACCTTAAATTATTACATGGACCACGGGCCACCTACAAGGCCATAATTGCAATCCTCAGTTTAGCCGATTGAACTTTTACAATATAGTTAATGGAATCACATTATTTTGAAGGTAAATCGTTAAGGACTTGTATTTTAAATGGTTTAGTTTGGGATACATTTTGGGTAGTGGTAGATTAACTTCATACACTGATGTATGGGAAAGTAGGATTTAAATATAAAACAACATTAGGAATATATTATACCTCGTTAATTTTATGAGATCTAAATTGTTAAGTCGGTATCTGGCTTTCTTCAATTGTTTAGAAATTAGGTTTTATCGATTATTTCATATTAGTTTTATAATGCTACGGCAATAGGAATACTTCTTCTTCTGGTGAGATATTTTGTATTAGCGACAACATCGCGACTATTGAGTCTAAAGGTTACATCAGGTCGAGTTCAGTAAACTTGATAACTTCAAATATTGAGTTAACTTAGTGACAAACTGAACAGTTTAAGCGTATTAGCTTTTAAAAAGTGATAAGCAGGGCAGTTCACTGGTTTTAAGCTATTTTAGTGATAAGCTGAGCAGTTCGTTGATATCAGCTATTATACTCGTATAGTGCGAGGCAGAGCAGTTCAGCTATTATAGTGACAAGTTTGAAATGTATTAACATGTCTTATCCTTCCAGTTATTAGTCAAAGAATATCTTTTCGATTGTCAACTTAGAACAGCTTGACAGAACTGGTTTGCCACTAAACTGAGCACTTTACTGAATTTAGCTTATATAATGACGCCCAGTGCAGTGAACTGTTTAAACAATTTTATTTTAGTGACAAGTAGAGCAGTTTATTGATTTAGAATACATGGGGTCTAGCTGAGCTATTCTCTGGTATATATGAAATCTCTATAGTTTAGGGAATAAGTTTAGGAAAACTATTTAATAATTAAAATTATTAACTTAGACTGGAGAGTTTCGTGGTGTTTCTTCTCTTCAAAAAAATTCTGAAACACTAGTAGATTATTACGACAGGCATACCTGTTTGAATAAAATATGAATTTATAGGTAGGCTAGCTAGAAAAGCAATCATCAGTCAGAAGCAAACAATAGCACAGTTAGTACACATACACACACTGTGTGTGTATGTGTGTGTGTGTGTGTTTCACTTTACTTTGGTATTTTTTTGTTATGAAAACTTCACGGTCCATGATGAGTGAAACCATGAGAAGTATGAAACTTTGAAGGTATTTTTTTTTAATGTAAAATATAGAAATAGAAATAGAAATCATTTTTTCGTAACACATCACACAAATATATACAAACAGTAATACGATACATATAAAAACAGACAAAGACATCAAAAAAATAAAACTTAAAAGAAGAAAGTGCCCGACTCAGCATAGTGCCAACCTTACGGTCAACGCTGCTGGTCTTCCGTCGGGGCCAACTGGTGAATTCACGGCGTATAACACACTTATAAAAGAAGAAAAAGAACAGTAAAAAGAAAAAAACATTAAAATAAAAACTAAACTCTTAATTAATACAGTCATAAGAAATAAAAAACTAAAATAAAGAAATACAAAAAAGGAAAATAAACATCAATAAGGAAACTAGTTTTGCATCGGTTCGTGAACGCGACCTTGCAAACGTCAGTGCTTGTTTCGCCTGTGACATGACAAAAAACGGGTCCATTATTTTTTCATGTTCTCCACATATAATCAAGCCGCCATATCAATCAAGCCATATAATCAAGCCATATTAACTAACAATTTGCTTTAACAAAACTCTCTACAGAACTTAACGGTTTTGGTCACTTTTTAGTACTTTGGTGGACATAAATCTCCGAAAAGGATGAGTTTCGGCCGCTAAAAAAAATACGTGTCCGTTATTTTAGACTACTCTACTCGTATAATAACATATATAAAAATAAATCAAATCGGAGCCGGACTGAGTTGGGTACCTTTCCTTGTAAGCTATGATTTAGTCATTAGAAACAGGAGTCCAAAACCTGACAAGTATTCACATAGCACCTCGATGAGACTAGAACGAGACCAGGATGGGTGATTACAGGCTGGTGATGATGATGATCTGCGATAGACAACCCGCATGCCAAGCGTGGCGATTATGGCATTTACCTCCCATGAAATTGGGGGAGGCCTATGTCCAGCAGTGGACGTCCTTCTGCTGATATGGTGGTGGTGGTGGATGATGATGATGATGATGAAAGGGGAACGGTCCCTGAATAAATGTTTTTCAATTATCTCCATCTTGTCTTAATGACGAGGTCGATATAGCCCTCCACCATTCGTTCACTTTCTTTTGGATGTGACATGTTAACAAATATACGGCCTTTTTGAAACGGGAACGTCTTCAAAATTGGTAGATCCGGGAAAGAAATGTTCTCTAGACGATATACTCCCTGAAAAGAAATTACAACAAAAAATGAAGTGAAACTTTGTTTTATCATTTAAAATTTTAACGTTTTTATTCCAATGATAGAAATAAAGAGAGAAATAAAATAAATTATATTGCTATGTCTTTCAGTAAAACACATACACATTATAGTAACAGAAAAAAAATGGGTGCCAATCACAACGTGCGGGCCAGAAATGAGCAGAGCTGGTGTTCAGAATGGTTCCAAGCATAGCATACCACTAACAAGCACGAGTGAATAGGCTATTTGTGAATAAGCTTGTTGCTTGTCTTCATTTAAGATCAAGATCAATTGCTGATCAGTTCCTCGAGCAATATGTATACATGAATTTATATATATCTATATTATTTAAAAAAATCTTATGGATTTTGTCAAATGATTAATCTAAGCTTAATGAGTATTTTAAGTACCACTGAAACTCGTAACTTCGCCTAACGTAACCACCACGACTAACACCGCATCAACTTTTAATTCAAAACGAAATCAAACGAAGATCAGGCAGAACATGCAAAGTATAACGGGATTTGAAGACGCCAACCTTTAGATAAAAATGAAACCAGGCAAAGACAAGTTTCAACGGTAGCAAGTGGGAGTGGGTTTCACACATTGAAACCTGTGGTCACACATGGAAACCTGTGGTCACACATGATACAGTTTCAGAGGAATTTCATCCCACGAACGCTCAGGCTGTGGGATGAACACGCCGCGGTTTTCCCTAGGATGAGGTTCTACAAGAAAGGAGCGTACAAGTTTTAAAGGGTCGATAACCTGCATGCGAGTTTCTTGGAGTTGAAGGTTGCTTGGCTACGGTAACAGCCTACTATCAGTCGGGCCGTATGCTCGTTTGCCACTATAAAAAAGTAAAAGGTAACCTTTGGAAAAGGACAGCTTCTGTAGAGGGTGGGGAGTTTTTCTGAAAACACATTGCCAAAGTTTTTATCGGTGAACATGAGGTCGCACAACTTGTAGTGCATCTCCACGAAGCTGCGTCGGTACTCGTTGCTAAGGAACTCGTAAATGTACACATTAATCTGAAATTATAAAATTAAGAAATAAGAGATCATACAAATTCCAGTAAATTGATTAAATAATACGAAGTGTTCATTAAAATTTTGTGTGGTAAGATTTTAACGGAAGAGAACAATTTTCAGCTTGAAATTTGTGATTACGAGTGGTGTCTGAAACGATGTGTTGAAAAATCAAAAATATAATATTAAATTCTGGTAGTCTGGTGGTGGTGATAATTCTGGTGGTCTGGTATACCTATTAAATTATCCGTCTAATCTCTCTATCTCTCTCCAAACTATGAATCCCACATGGCGGTTGTCCCAACCCTCCGAGCTAATCTTCTCGGATGCCTGGCAGTCTATAATGTATTAGCATTACATCTTTCCAGCTTGTTTTGTGCATACCGCTGGGTCTTCAACCGGAGATGCAAAGGTATAGTGCGAAGTTACCACCATACTCAGATGGTCCGCTTTTTACTTGGCTTCGCAGCCTACTCTTCTACACTTTATCGGCAATGTCGAAATTAATTATCTCTCAAATCCATCGTATAGTGTAAAGTTTAACTTACTAATACACTGTTTCCCAGGGGCAGTAAAGCGTCTTAATGCAGATTGATATAATGCGTAGGATCACGCCGGCTGTATCGACGTGCACTGCAGTTCATGAAAGCGTAGTATTTTGAATTTCAGTAGGTTACGTTCAAGTGCTCTAAGTCAGGGAAATAAACCTGAGGATCAATAAGACATTGATGAAAATTACATTAACATACATACAGAGAAGGCCAAAAATGTAAACAGGAAAGAGACTTAGAGGTAGAGAGACAAGGACTGGGAGGAGAAGTTTTTAAAATGAACAAGACCGGTTACAGAACCTTACAAAAAATCTTATTTCACATGGTTTCGAGCGTTTTTGATCTAAATCTACTTTTCCATACATAAACTTTATTTTTCCGAACCGGAGGAAGTTTATTGATATTCATTAGTGTATATAAAAATCTTTGTACCGTATCATGTGTCATACCTAAACTGAAGAATAAATAACATTTACTTTTTATAATTACTAATTTGCTTTTGTTACCCGTAGATAGCCAAGTTTAAAATATTAGGGAATAAAAGCCTTCATAGCTCAGTTATCGAATTAAAATATTACCGTGAAGCCGAGATTTAATTGGTTTGCGGCAAAGGAGGAAAACTAGGAAAACAAAGTCCCGTTTGATAATTAGCCACGAAAAATTAATTAGAAAATTAAATAAAATGCCAGTTTTCTACAAGGAAAACTATTTTTTCATTTATTTATTTATTCAAAATAATTACACAGTATTACAGTTCGAAACTAAGTCACTGTGAACTACAAACTAGATTACAAATTCTAATATATAACAGAAACTAGTATATCCTATTAGATAACCGGGGCGGCTACGAAGAAAAGCATCTTCTTCGTAGAAAACCAAATAAGACGCCATAGGTACCGCAAGTTTTGTTCGAGGAAAATATTTCTCATTTGATAACTGAATTATGAGCTACGCAAAATTAACTGTATTACTTACCTTTTCTTTGGCTGCTACATAGGCAGCTATGAGTACGAGACGTGCTACCGCTGTCAGGAATGGTAAAAGGAATATGCGTGACATCGTAATATCCTCAGTATATATGTAGGTACCTCCAAAAGTTCCCTCAGCGTCAATCTATTCTAGTACCTACTACATATCCCAGTCAAAAGGTAAATTGACGGAAAATATTGAAAATGATAATTGTCTTTAATACAAGATTGTGGGACATTGACAATGGTGAAGGTAATTCAAGTATTGTTAGGCGCATACGATCTACTCAGAGAATCTTGCAATAGTTTGTGTAATATTAATATTAAAGAAATCCAACTTAATCTATCCCATGAACTTGAAATGATGAAATGTCTACACTATTTAACGACACAAAAATCATTGTAGTTGCTTATTTGAGTCTTTCAATTATGATCAAAAACCATTCGTCTGTATACATGCTTGATACTAGAAATAAATTGACGTTTAATGAGGAAATGATTGCGTAAATAATTTATAACATTACAATTTGAAATATAATGATAATGATGATATATGTAATAGGTATTATTCAAAATACATAACAAACAATAAACAATCATTATGAAATAGCA
Source organism: Notocelia uddmanniana (assembly GCA_905163555.1). NCBI lineage: Eukaryota > Metazoa > Arthropoda > Insecta > Lepidoptera > Tortricidae > Notocelia > Notocelia uddmanniana. The sequence continues at coordinate 27,620,073 of LR991060.1, forward strand.
TAATATCATAACTTATTAAACTCAATAGTCTCATAGAAAATATTAACACAAGACAAGTATGCAGTTTCGCAAGGCCAGTAGTAGGCCACTTTTTTTTTACCATTTATTTAACTCAATTAATAACTACTTACTCAGGTAGCAAGTACTAATACGATCTTACACGATGCATCTTGACTGTATCCCCGAGTGTTTGAAAACAAGAATGGAAACAAAAACCTCGATAGTTTTATTTTACAAGTCAGGTTTGCTTTGGCATTAAAATTGATTATATAATAAATTTATTTTATAAAACTATAGATTAGATAAAATAAAAAATATAGATTAGATAAAACACCGTGGGATTAATTAATTGTGACTGAAATATTAATGAATTAATCATTATGGCATTAGATATTAATATTATCTTATTATTTTCTTTTGACATATTGATTTTATTCTAGAAACTGTCTAGATTTCTATTTTTTTATACATTTTTTTTATTATTATTATTTATGTTTTGACGATCCTATTGTGAATTTTACTACATAATTATTTCTTTTTTTGACATGTCTACAACAATACAATATTTATTGTAAAGAATAATAATAGCATCAATAAATTGCTCTAAATAATTAATTAATATATAAAGTATGTTAATACGTGTTATAACTGACGATTCGAAAGTGCTTGTTGCTAGGCCTATTTGAATAAAGAATATTTTGAATTTGAATTTGAATTTGATTTCATACCTCAATCACGCACGAAATTTTTCTATATTGAATATTCTATAGGTAATTACTAGTTATGACTTTGGTTAAGATGAAATTCTGTTGAATTAACTAATGTAGAAAAAAATACTTGACCTGTCTAAGGCGTTCGACACCGTGTCTATCCCAATTCTCTTAAGAAAGATGGAGCTCTTAGGAATAAGAGGTGACGCTTTGAGATGGTTTCAGAGCTACCTGACAGGTCGTACACATAGGCTAAGGGTTGAAAAACATATTAGCAACTCCAGGGAAATTGATTTCGGTGTCCCACAAGGCAGCATTTTGGGCCCAACGCTCTTCATCTTATACGTCAACGATATTGCTAATCTGAGGATTCATCATGCTGACATAATTTGTTACGCTGATGATACTGCTATTATCTTCCATGAAGATACATGGAGTAAGGTGGCTCAGACTGCAAGAGAAGGCATGACGGTTGTGGCTAGCAGCCTTCAACATAATTTGCTGACCCTAAATGTTACCAAATCTAAACTTGTATGCTTTCACAAGTCCAAGGCTTCGGCGCCAACTGGTTTCCCTGATATTAAAATTCATACATGTGGCTCTGGCAATGCTCTAGTCCCGATATGTAATTGTAAGGTTGTTAGCCGTACCACTGCCGTAAAGTACCTTGGTGTCACTTTCGACGAAAAGCTTAACTTTCAACAGCACATAATAGCCACTGCCAATCGAATACGCAAGTTAATCTATGTCTTTAAAAACTTGCGCGACTCGGCTGACAGAAGACTTCTCAGGATGGTATATATCAGCATCTGCCAGTCGGTTTCCTCTTACTGCTTAACGTCTTGGGGCGGAGCAGCTAAGACAACAATTCTACTCCTAGAGAGAGCTCAACGTGCTGTTCTAAAGGTTATCCTTAGGAAACCAGTCTGGTACCCAACAAACCAGGTATATAAGGATATGGACGTTCTAAGTGTGCGGGGTTTGTTCGTTTTGAGCGTAGCGATGAAGGAACATGCACGGATTTTGAAATCTTCCGACCTTACGTACATGCGTCAAAAGCGGAAATTTAAAATTCCCGTGCCTAGTACTAAGACTGCTTTTGCTAAAAGATTTATAGGTTTTCTTCAGCCTTTTGTTTATAATAGGGTAAGCGCGAAACTGTCTTTAAAAGAATGCATAACCAGAGAAACAAGGAAAACAATCCAAAAATGGCTCAGTACGCTGAATTACGAGGATATTGAGGAATTAATAAAAGTTAATAACTGGTCGAAAGTGTTTACCTACTCCTAAACACACACACATACACACACACACACTCACACACACACTCACTTGCGCCAATCTATTGAAGGAATTATCGTAGATAGGTACAATGTAGATTATAAAAATAATAATAATAATTTTATTAATAACATGTTATTTTAGAATCAGGTCAAGCTTAGTAACCTTTTTCCGATCTCATCAGAAATGTTGATTTTTTCCGCGCTGCATGTCTTATGTAAACTCACGCTCGAATTGGTTATCTGCAGGACAGGCCTCGCCTAGTGCAGGAGCCAATGTTCCAATTTTGAATAATGTTCCCCATATGTGGCCAGTAATCTTTGTAAACTTTGAAATATGTACTTGTTTTTGGAAAAATAAACTTATACTTATACTTAAACTTATACTTGAATTTTGTTTGTTGCAGAATTGGCAGAAACAAATCAAATCGAACTCTGTTCCAATGGACAATTACTTGAATTCTTTTAACTTTCATTAGAAACATGAGCCTTAGGTGAGCCTGACAGTCAGTTTAACATATTCTTGTATCATCTATTTCTATCTTTTATGTCTTTTGTCAATTTGTTATATAAGTTTGCACCTTACGCTTTTTTGTCATAATTTGGGGTCCAATAAATTAAATCATTGGCATTCCTTAATTTTATTCTCTGCACTTCACGTTTCTTGATAAAAGCTATTTTTATATGAAGATCTTTTGGATGATTTAAGGTACTAGTAGGCAGGTATAGTAAACGTTTGATTGATGAATATTCATTATTTTAGTAGATTTTATAAATGTTTGGTATTGAAGTATGATTGGTATCAAAATAAAATAGTCGCCAACATAAATATGATTCAAGAAAATATTGATTTTGCATATCAAGTATCAGCGCCACCTAGATTTAATGGCGAGGTCGACATATGCCTGCAGAAGGTGCGTCTTGGTCTTCGGTACTGTCAAGTTGACATAAACGCGTCCTTTCCGGAACGGAAATGTCTGTAATACTGGCAGATCTGGGTAAGAGATATTTTCAACCCGATACGCCCCCTGTAAAAACGGGTAAAAAATTTAGTTAGTATATTGCTTTAAAACCCGACTCGGCTGGGCAGCGTTCGGGAAGCTACGGCACATCTTTTCGTCCAATACTCCGCAGTGTCTCAAGACGAAAGTCTTTGACCAGTGTGTGTTGCCAGTGATGACATATGGTACTGAAACGTGGTCGCTTACTATGGGCCTCATAAGAAGGCTCAAAGTCACCCAAAGAGCAATGGAGAGGGCTATGCTGGGAGTTTCTCTGCGTGATCGCATTAGAAATGAGGCCATCCGCAGCAGAGCCAAAGTGACCGATATAGCCCTTCGAATCGCTGAACTTAAGTGGCAGTGGGCGGGGCACATAGCACGCAGAACCGATGGCCGTTGGAGCGGAGAGGTTCTCGAGTGGCGACCACGTACCGGAAGGCGTAGCGTGGGCAGGCCCCCACACGGTGCACTGATGACCTGGTAAGGGTCGCGAGTGTCCGCTGGATGCGGGTGGCGCAGGACCGGTCACTGTGGAAGTCTTTGGGGAGGACTATGTCCAGCAGTGGACGTCATTCGGCTGAAATGATGATGATGATGATATTGCTTTAACTGTTTGCTTTAAAACTAAATTTAGACTATAACCAAAATACAGTGTGATTCAGGAGACGTGAATAGGATCAACCTTTCGGATTCAATTAACTATAAGCTACGCTTTCGTTCTAGTATTGGTGTGATTAACGTTATTTTTTTTAAGTGTTAAAAAAGTTTTTTTTTTACGACACACATGGTTAATCTACAATTAGAATACTTCTCTCTTGTACCGATGATGATGATGATGAGTAGTGTGACCATGATTTTAAATATTTTTTTTATATTATATTATTCCTAACAATAGATATTGTGTTGAACATACATTAACAATACAAATTACAGAACAATTAATAGAATAATGTCACAATAATAAGATTAATAGGCAATAATGTCAAATAAAAAAAAAAGAATTATTGCACTATTCCAAATAATTACTCAAATTATATCAAACAAAAGAATATATAAATAGGAACAGATTGAAGTGTGATAATGTCAAATAAATATATATATATTATATTATCCCCAACAATAAATTACACTACTTACATAATTATAAATAAGAACAAATTCCCTTATCATTACTATACCTATGGAGTGCACACTACACTTTTACAATTTATCTTGCACGTATTCAGCTATAGCGATTTCTTCAAGCTTTTTCAGTCTAGCATTGAATATTTTACTATTCGTGATGGATTTAAACTCTATTGGCAGCTTGTTGAAGAGAAACACAGACCGATAGCATGCCGCGTGCTTCATAATGTTAAGTCTCGAGACTATGCTGCACTCAATGTCCTTACGCCTAGTCGAGAGCCTATATTCTCTCTCGCTCATGTTTTCATATTTGGACTAACGCTTGACGAAGTCTGTTATCAGCACAAGGATGTAGAGGCACGGTACAGTAAGGATATTAAGATTAGTGAAGTGATTTCTGTGAGTGATTCCCTCTGAGGTATGCGAACCATTGTTCTAATCGCCCTTTTTTGTACTCTGAAGGCAGCAGCAATATTGTAACTATAGCTACTTCCCCATAGCTTAATACTGTAACGCATCTTTGCCTCAACAAGAGCGTGATAAATAATTTTTAGCTGCTTAGTGTTAATTATATCCCGCAGACAGCGAAGATGAGCTAATTGCGCTGGTGAGTGCCTGCAATTCATGCTTCCAATTTAGTAACGAATCGATATACACCCCCAAAAATTTTACCACCTCAGTTTATACGATCGTTTTTCCGTTTAGACTGATGTCGAGGGTATCAGAGTTGTTAGACGTGGCCTTAATTAAACTGGTATTGGTCTTGTTAGAATTAAGTTTTAGGTTGTTAATTGTAAACCACCAAAGCAAATAATGCGGCATTTGTGTTTACATTCAACTGCGTCATATTATCAGCAGCAATCACAGCATTCATGTCATCCGCAAATACAACTAATTTAGTGTTAGGTACCATTTTTTCTATGTACTGAATGAGTTCATTCATGAAAAGGACAAAGAATAATGGGCCAAGAATTAAGCCCTGTGGGACTCCACGACTTATGACTACCGTTTTTGATTTGAGCACTTTTTCAGTATTTCCTGCCACTGATTTCAGTTCAACAAACTCTTTCCTGTTCGATAAATAAGATTCGAATATATTTGCAACATTATCTCTAATACCGTAGTGCTCAAGTTTTTTTAACAGGATACTGTGGTCTCCAGTATTAAGTGCAGAACTGAGATCCAGGAAGATACTTTCAGTTTAAGATTCTTTCAGTTTATCATTTAAGTATCCTACTACGTCTAGCATTAACGTATCTATGGCTTCACTAGTATCGATGCTTTTTTGGAAATTGTCTACTATTTAGAATATTATGAAGATTTAGATGTTTCTGGAGCCTGGTTATTAATATCCTTTCAAATATCTTAGATACTGTTGGTAATAGAGATATCGGTCTATAATTATTTGGATCACTTCGATTACCTTTTTTGTATACCGGCAGTACCTTGGCAATTTTTAACTGATCTGGGAATATACCCAAGTCGAAACAATCGTTATAAAAATGCACTAGTGGTTCAGATAACACATCAATATTCTCTTTAATCAAGTTTATGGGTATTTCGTCATGTCCTGCTGATGCTTTAGGCTTGAAGCTCTTAACGATTTGAAGAACTTCCAGTGAAGTTAATTAAACTTTTACTTAACAAAAGTGAAAAATGGCAGGTTTGGGTCTGTAACTATTTTACGATGGTAAAAGATCCACTAACATTGACTGTATATTATGCAGTGTTGGTCCTGTTCACATCACCTGATTTGACGGCATTTGTTTTTGTGGTGAGCAAAAACATTTGTTCCCGAGACTTGGATGTTTTCTATGTGAAGTATATATCTATTATAGATATATCGTCGTCTAGTACCCCATGACCCAAACCCTGTCTAGCCTACTATGGGACTAGTTCAATTTGTGTAAAAAAATGTCCGTTAATATTATTTAATTAATTAATTTACTTGTTTGAGAGGTTCTTACAGTCAGGAGAACCCACCACCGAAGTGCGAGCTGAGTTCCACGGGGCTTCGTAATACAACTCTGAGCTTCTTACGAGTAAAAAATATCGTCTGAGAGGAAATGACTAACGTTATTTGCTCCTGGTCTGGGGACTAATAACAGGTTCAAGTAAATTGATTAAATAGTACAAGAAAGAAAACAAATTGTAGGGAGAAGGAGGAGGAGGAATAGGAGACAGTATTTAGGTGATTTGTTTGTAAATGATTTAGGATGCCATTTTTAAAATCAGAAGTCAAGTGAGTCGCAATAAGTGGGAAGAACGATTCTGACCTTTGGTAACGGGCATTTTCTGTATATTTTAGGGATTGCCTCGGTAAAGGCACTGCCGAAGATCTTATCCCCAAACGCGAAGTCACACGCCTTGTAGTGCATCTCAACGAAGCTGCGTCGGTATTCGTTGCTCAAAAATTCGTACACATATATGTCGACCTGTAACGTTGTGAGATAGGATTGGACCTCCGATTTCTGCAGCCTCACGGATCGGAAGGCGAGTTGCTGGTGCGGGAAAAACATTGCAAGATCCGTGAGGCTATAGAAATCGGACGTCATACTAATTTTAATAGAGACAGTGGCCGGGTTTTGCCACCAGCGTGGAAGCCTGTTGTTGTTAGATTTGGGGGTGTGTGTAGCGATGGCCGTGAGGGCGCAGTGAGTTCGGTGTGCCTATAATGGTCAATTTGGACGATGTGGGTCGACAGTCAACATCAACTTTAACGCAAGATTGCGAGCGAGCGTCCGAGAGCTGCGTGCACAGCGGCGGGCAGTACGGCGCGGTCGGCAACCCTGTCAACACTCATCTTGATGTAGAACTCCAATTGTAGTCCGAAATATGTCGCTAATAGTGACTTTACAAGTCACTTCGCCTCGGTTGCTGTCGAGACGGCCGGGCCTTGGTGTGCCGAGGCTAAGAGTTGCGTTAGGAACATAGGGCGTTGCTTGAGGGATAGGGGCTGCGATCCCCGCTCTGGTTCTTACCTAGTCCAACAAATTTCGCTGGCCCTTCAGCGGACTAATGCTGCCGTTGTTTTTGGCACCTTTGGTCCGGGTGAGTATCGGAGCGGGGTGATAATTGATTAAAAGTAAAAAGTAAAAAAGTAAAAGTAGTTTATTCTTCAAATTAGGCATATTACATGCACCTATGAACGTCAATAAACTACCACCGGTTCGGAAAAATAAACCTCTGCCACGAGAAGAACCGGCGTAAGAAACTCGGCGATTATTTTTATTTAAGTGTGTAGTTGACGAAATCTGTTGTGGTTTTATAATTTGTGCAATCCAAATTTAGACGGAGCGTGTTGCTGATGCTTGCTGTTTTGGAAATTGACGAAGCCTGCGTTGTGGATAAAGTTTGTACTAGTTTGGTTTCATATATTGATTTACTAGAAAAAGTTACGGCAATGATAATGAAGAGAAAAATAACCAATAATGGCGATGACAATGACGATGACACTGACGATGATGATGGCAATGATGGAACAAACAACTCACAGTCACATTATTCCCCATAGGAAACAGCGTCTCGTAATACATGTTGACGTAGTGCATCAAATCTCCGCGGCTGTACCGGCGCGCGCTTGCGTTAGCAGAAGCGTAGTATTTGGGGTTCCAGTATGTTATGTTCATCCGTTCGAAGTCTGCATAGTACACCTGAAAACATAATCAATAGCCTTTAAGTCTATTCATCATCTTCAGCCGAAAGAGGTCCATTGCTGGACATAGGCCTCCCCCACAGACTGCTACAACGACCGGTCATGGGCTGCCCGCATCCAGCGGACTCCCGCGGCGTGACCCCAACCTCGTGCGGGCCGTTCAAGCTGCGTCGTTCGTCCAAGCTTCGTCGTGCGGTGAAGTATATTACAGACAATAAACATTTAAAAAATATATATAAAAAATTAATTCAGGTCATCCAATAACTACAGTTCCTCGGGAGTTCTGGCGAGCGTACTTACAACACATCTACAGAGCAAGTAGTGGTTTTATTGTGGTGACTGTTTTCTCTGAGGTACTTTCCCATAGAGAGTATATTTTTATGCCAAGTCGTTGGCAAACAAGCTGACAGCCTACCTGATGGTAAATTGTCACCGTCGCCTATAGAAGCTTGCAACACCAGAAACGCCATTAGCGCGTTGCTGACCCGTCCACTATTCAGAAACCGACTCGTCCTCATCTTTTACCTGACAACGCACCCGTTTACAAGCTTTTATTTAGTTCCATCTGTTCCGTTGTCTGTCGGTCTGTAATCAAATCTTGCAAGTTAAATTTAATTCACTTCCCGGTTTCCGATTGAGCTGAAATTTGGTATACTTATATAAGTTCGATGAAAATACAATATTTTGGCACCACTGAGCTGATCTGATGATGGAGACAGAAGGTGGCCATAGCAACTCCTAAACTACACAAGATAAACCCGTCGTGTTTGGGCTCATTCCAACCGTCTCAACGGGTAGTTGATTATTGTGGAAGTAAGTGCAGTCGGTAATAAAGGCTTGTACCAAAAATAATTTTTTTGACAGAAACTGGCAAATGTCATTTGTCAAATTTTGAAAATTTCCATATAAAGACAGGTGAGGTGTGAACACCCCTGTAAGCAACCTTATGACCTACCAGCTACCACTCTAATACTAAGAAGAGGGGTGATTACGTAACGTTTTCGAGCGAGCGTAAGGTAGATCTAAAACCATTTCATATTAAACATGACTGATCTATCCTAAGTTAGTTTTACGTTAAATAATCAAAAATTATAGTATTTTACAGTACATATGGTGCTAGTGCAGTATAGATTACGTGCATATGTCGAAACTTTAAATAGCCATATGTACAATAAAACGTTGTACGACACACGTGCGAATAGGTAATTCGCACCCCGTGTCGATTTAAAACACTCCCTTCGGTAGTGTTTTAATTTATCACCACTCGTTGCGAATTTCCTGTTTTCTACACTTGTATCGTATTATGCAACAGTTACATAATAAAGGTTCTTAAAATTCGAGAGACGCTGTATTAAAGACTCGAGAATTATAAGACCGAACTATGTAAAGTAGCAATAGGTATAAACATTTTTCAACGACAGCTAAATAATTTGATTTAAATTAATAATCGAAAAGGTAGCAGAATAAGGGCACAAACACGTGCCTCTTTAAAACAAATACAGTTACACAATAATGTATGGAAATCTATTATGATTCTCTCACCAGTCATTTTTTTCAGTCAATTGTCTTTGGTATAGAGTGGTATTGGTGTATAAAGTTTATTGTTTTAATACTCAGACTATAGACAGATTACAATGCTGGTGTAGAAAAAAAATGTAATAGCTCTTACCCGTTCTCTAGACACAATATTCATTACCAAACACATGAACAACGTCAGGGGTATTAGTATAAAATGTTCCGCCATTATCTTCTACAAATCTACTATGACGCATATAGCTGAAAAAAGAACACTATAGAAACTTCAAGAAAAAGTTTAAAAATATTGAAAGTAGTAAATATAAGTAAGACTTAACTCATGCAACTCATCTACTGCTTCTATGCCGTGGTGTTCAGCAAATGAAACGATTAAAATAAAATCAGTGTTTACAATTGCTTATAAATAGATTACATGTACATTTTTATTACACGAAAATCCCCTACGCTGATGGCTATATGATTGAGCGATCGTTTATTTTTATAAAAAAGACGGTGGAAAACAATCTTACGGCTTGCCTGATAGTGAGCAGATACCACAGCCTATGTATGCTTGCGACCCCAGAACAATTTCGAGTGGGTTTCCGATTGACTTGATGATTCGATATGTTGATAGTTATAACCCTATTCCGTATCATCATCATCCTTAAATTAACCCGTAAAAACTAGTGCCTACGCCAATTCTTGGGATTAGGTAGCGGACCCCAGGCGTCCTTCAGGATGCACAGTCGCATACTGGGAATAAGACTAGGATGATGATGAATTTACACAAACCAAACCAGTCCCATAGCAAGCTAAAAGGCTTGTTTCATGAGTACTACAAGATGATATATTTAGCAAATACAGGTATATTTATTTAAATATAATATAATAATAATAATATAGTATATTAAATAAATAATATAATATATAAATTTTTTTATTTAAAAAAAATGTAATTACTTATCACATAATCAAATGCCCTCGGAATTCAAACCCGGGATCGCGCACCTATTTAAGCTAGGTTGCACCAAACCGCCTGTAATCGTAAGCTGTGTTCGTTAAAATCTGAATGTATGGAAAGTTTGACAAGTTTCTATGGGACGACAGCTGTCGGCGCCATATTTAACGTTTATCAGTCTGTGATCGTAAGTCGGTGCAACCCAGCCTTAATGAAATAATTTTATTTATTCAATAACAATGTCAATTACGTTTGAAATACAATAAAGCAACTTAATCCAACATAACAAGACAATTAAATACATACTCGTACATTTCACTACATAGTATAAAACAAAGTCGCCTCCAGTCCGCCATGGTGTATGTCTATCTCTTAGGGATACCCACAATAACCATTTTTTATCTCTTACTTTTTACGAGAAATAATGGCTTACTTACGAAGCGATTTTAAGCAATGCAGCATTATGTTTATCCAATTAAGCCCCTTTAATACATTGTGCATTTAATATAGGTCAATATGTTACTTTACAGCATGTAATTTAAATGAATAATATATTCGAAGATATTACAGATTTAAAATGCAGGGACATAGCGGTTGCGGCGGTACCGGCCGGGTTGTATATACAGACATCCTGTAGTATATTTAGTATATCAGCATTGCACCCGTGCGAAGCCGGGGTGGGTTGTTAGTAAAATAATAGTAAAAAAATCATTGAATACATAATGTCAATGACTGAACTGAAAATGACTGATGTCACACAGGAAGGTGTTCCAATGGTTGGGTCGTTTACCTGATTAGTCGTTTACCTGGAGTTGCAGGCGTCCATAGGCTGCGGCGACCGCTTCTTTGCCGCCGACGTGGTATAAAAATAATAATCCTGTAATACGTATAGTATATGATGATGATGCTAATGGCAATGATGATATTAATTTAAATTTAATTTGTAAAAAACTTGTTGTGTTAAAAAACACAAAACACACAATATATCTTATCCCGAAGTCTGAATCATCATGTTGTTAATGAATTCCTAAATAATAGCCTCGCACAGCAAATGAAATTACTAACTCAATATGAATGGGGTGTTCAGAACACGTCAGGTGTAATCATTACTTGTCTTTTCACAAAGTTCACTCATGCGAACACCCGACGAAGAAAACCAGACCTTATCTCTTTCTGTATAAGTCTGAAAATGGACTGGGCACAATTCCCGAGGGTTTTGTTTTGTGATATTTGTTATTTTGGAAGATTTGATGAAATTCTCGTTATGTGAAGTCACCTTAAACACGAGTAACATTGTTAAGTACTTAAAAAATTGTATACAGAGAGAAACAATACCACGGACTTTCCTGAAAGTATGTTGCCATTTAAATGATATACAATCGACTTGTAATCATTAGAAACTGTTGTTGGAAAGAAAAAAAAATATCATTAAAATAATACCATTTAATATTAGTTTCAACCCTATTGTTTTAACATTACCATTTAAGTATTTATATTTCGAAGTGACTTATGTCATCAGCTTACTTATAAGATAGGGTTGAAATATGCTGTTTTTGTAATTGATATTTAAAATGCTATAACTCGAAAACGGTTACGAATATTAACATAGTTTATAACATCTTCTTTTATAATGCGCACTTCTAAGGTTTGGAATTCTCTGCCGGCGTCTGTATTTCCGAGTTCATATAACCTGGACCTTTTTAAGGCACGAGTGAATAGGCATCTTCTGGGTGAGCTCGCTTCATCGTCGGCCTCATCTTTGCCCCCTGGCTAGATGCTGGCCAAGAGCAATCCCATTTTTAATAAAAAAATAAAATAACTTCATACGTATAAATACAGGCAGCCGTATTTTTTGCGGAGGTAGGCACAAAGGACAATGCTTGTTCTTAGGCTATTCAACACTCACCAGACACAGCGTGATTCGCTAAATTTTAATTTAGCTTTATGTTAAATAAATTAACGTAAAAAAACCGGCTAAGTGCGAGTCGTACTTAGCACATTGAAGGTTTCGTACCAAATTATAAATATATTGGTTATTTGTAAGTAAATATACGTAATAACCACCCAAGTTCATGGGTCAACGGAAGGTCAAAAAAATCTTCAGAATCCATTTAAGACTGCGCAGTACGTTTGGTTCTCCATACAAACGTATTTATGCTCTCATTTTAAAACGCCAGGCTAGAATAACATGAAACTTTGTATACACAATGGGATCCGGCATATCTATGGCGGATCATAGTTTCTGTTGCTTGAAATTATAATGGAGAAAAAATACAGCGATTATTAAGGTTTTCATACAAGCCGTAAAAAACTCAAAAAGCCGCTGTATTTTTTTTCTTTTACAATTTCTAGCAACAGAAACTATGATCCGACCTAGATATGCCAGATCCCATTGTGTATACAAATTTTCATGTTATTCTAGCATGGCGTTTTAAAATGAGAGCATAAATACGTTTATATGGAGAACCGATCCACACCGATCGTACTGCGCCCTCTTAATTGAATAAATATATCATCCGTAATTTTTACGATAGCAGTTGCCGTACTGTGACCCGAACGGAAACTGAATTAGTAAGGATTCAGGAGATCATTTCTATTAAGGAAGGACGTACATTGTTGAAAACCAATCGTTCAAGTACTATGGTTTAGACAGGAAAGAAAGGATGGAAATAGGACAATGCCGCTGACTTTGGTGGCTTCTAATTCCTTTGTTTTCCAATATTTTTAAACAAAAATACGACATTTTTAATTCAACGAAGTTCTAAACTAACAACAATGATACCCCACTCGATGGGGTAGATCAAAGGAAATTTTTTGCGCCCCCCTATCTGTATTGGTGCTCCTTGTATTGTATGGTTTTTTATACTGTGAAAATTTAAAGACAGTTGCTCTGTTTGGTTGTAACACTTGTGTGACAGACTACGGACGGATAGACGGACGATGGACACTTGAGTAACAGCAATAGGTACATAGTCAGAGCGCAAAACCATCTAATCTCAAAATCCAGAAATAGCCAAATTTTTTTAATTAGTTTATTCACTTTATGTAGGATTTAATAATGTAATTAGGTTATTACTTCGAATTAAGATTGCCTGATTAAAAATGAAATGGTAAATGAAAGAACGTAAAAAATACCGGTTGTTTGGTATGAAGAGAATATTGGTTTCCGAGCTACGTAGGTACACATGAAAGAGGACGCTATTTGGCAATGGTCGTGACATCACTTGTTGCAACTTGCTTATAAAATTCACATTACCATAGTGTTGACGTTTCCCAAAAAGTAGATGACCAGCCTACCAGCTACCACGACCAGTCAACTTACCAATTCACGAATTTACGAATTACTTTTTTAATACCACATCGGTGGCAAACAAACGTGCGGCCCGCCTGATGGTAAGCGGTGACCGCAGCCCTTGGACGCATGTAACTCCAGGGGTGGCACATGCACGTTACTACGTTCGGTTCTCCATACAAACGTATTTACGCTCTCATTTCAAAACGCCGTGCTAGAATAACATGAAACTTTGTATACACAATGGGATCCGGCATATCTAGGTCGGAAATTAGTTTCTGTTGCTTGAAATTATAATGGAGAAAAAATACAACGATTATTAAGGTTTTTAATAGAAGCCGTAAAAAACTGAAAAAAACACTGTATTTTTTTCTTTTACATTTTCCAGCAACAGAAACTATTTAATTTCCGACCTAGATATGCCGGATCTCATTGTGTATACAAAGTTTCATGTTATTCTAGCATTGGGGTTTTGAAATGAGAGCGTAAATACTTTTGTATGGAGAACCGAGCGTACTGCCACGTACTGCGCCCTCTTAAAAATGTATGCACTCCTTTCTTGATGGACCCCATACTATAGTCATTTGGGAAAACCTCGGCAGGGAGCTATTTCATTTTTATTATATTTATTTTCAGTGTAACAAAAGTTTAGTAATTAACAATAACTACGCAAAAAATACAAACATATTCATCCATGCCAGAGTTTTCAGACTTTGGCTTATATTAGTTAGACTCATTTGGGATATTGTTAATGAATAAATATAAAAATAATCAGTGGATACACGACGACGATTGAAATGCGAAGCGGAAGCTGTCCACAAATATAGCCCTCCAGGAAATCGTTGTTAAATATCGGGTGTATGAAGAACGCTAAAAGAGGGAGGGGGGTCTGTCAACAACCGAAGGGCGAGCTCGTAAACCCCCAAATGCCCCATAACGCCGTCAACTAAATAAGATTCTTTTTAGTGTTCCGCATAAAAGGGATATCGGAACTAATAAAATATTTGATGTATTAGAAGTCTATCCTAATCGCTATATTTGATAACAATATCAAATTTGTCATATGTTCTCTGCAGTATGTGTGTTGCTAGTGATGACATACAGTACTGAAACGTGGTCACTTACGATGGGCCTAGTAATAAAGCTCAAGAGCACTCAGAAGCGAGGTATACTCGGGAGTTTCAGTGAGCGGGGCAAATTGCTTGTAGAACCGATGGCCGTTGGGGCAGAAAGGTTCTTGAGTGGTGACCACGTACTGGAACTACTGGAAGACGCAGCGTGGAAGGCCCCCTACAAGGTGGACTGACGATCTGGTCATGATCGCTGGAAGCTGTTGGATGAGGGCGGCGCAAGACGTTCAGTGAGCGGGGCAAATTGCTCGTAGAACCGATGGCCGTTGGGGCAGAAAGGTTCTTGAGTGGTGACCACGTACTGGAACTACTGGAGACGCAGCGTGGAAGGCCCCCTACAAGGTGGACTGACGATCTGGTCATGATCGCATGAAGCCGTTGGATGTGGACGGCGCAAGACCGGTCGGTGTGGAGATCCTTGGGGAGGCCTTTGTCCAGCAGTGGACGTCTTTCGGCTGATATGACGATGATGATGACTGTGCAATAACATTACAACAGGGTTTAGACTGTAAATACGTACGTATTACATACTGTACTATTGTTATTACTACGTCCTTTAATTGAGGTGTGCAATAAAGAGTCATCATCATCATCATCATCATGTCAGCCGAAAGACGTCCACTGCTGGACATAGGCCTCCCCCAAAGACTTCTACAATGACCGGTCCTGCGCCACCCGCATCCAGCGGACGCCCGCGACCTTCACCAGGTCATCAGTCCACCGTGTGGGGGGCCTGCCCGCGCTACGTTTTCCGGTACGTGGCCGCCACTCGAGAACCTTTCGGCCCCAACGGCCATAAAGCGCCATAAAGATTATTGTATTGTAAATAATATATGGGCAGTTCAAAATTAAATACGAGTGCCATTGGTCTCTAGTTGTTAATACTAAAGGCTTGGAACCGGTTTATAATAAACCGGTAAATACCGGTTCATTTCGGTTTACCAGTAGCTCCTATTTTTGCATGGGAACACGGACTTATTGAGAATTTTATTTAACATCAATTAATCAGTCTATTCGGCGAGCGCTGGGCTGAAAACAGACATCTACTCGCATTCATTAAGAGAATGAAATTGTTCTATACCGAGTTAATTGCACATAACCTATGTATATAAAACTCCTCAAAAACCACGTAGAAACGGTTCATTTAACACAACCGAAATCAAATGGTTTTTGTCCAATTCATGAAACCGGTTATAAAATTGAACCGGTATCCGAGCCCTGGTTAATATAACAAATCTTCAAATCCAAAGGGCCGGCGAAGTGCTAGACCATCTGGATTCGCATGTGTCCATAGGCTAAGGTGTCCAGCATTAGGGAGTTTTTTTTTTAATTTTCAGCTTCAACGTTTCAAACTGTTATTTTGAATATGGGATGTTGTTGTAGTATCCCTGGAGTGCGGTAGAGATACTGCGATCGCTAATCCACACGTCAAGCTGGCGATTATGCATTTCTCCCCATGAAATTGGAGGAGGCCTATGTCCAGCAGTGGACGTCCTTCAGCTGATATGGTGGTGGTGGATGTTATTGAACCCTTTGCACCCGAGCCGCACTCAGTCTTGACCATATTTTTATTTTTATTAACGCACTTAAACCTTTGTGAAAGTCTCACGGCCATGAGGAGCGATATTTTGGAGGCGATGGATACAGTGTATCAAGAAATTGATCTACAATAATTCGACTCTACTACATGTTCACTAAGGTCCCAAGTGGTAGACCACTATTTTCGCTGACTGTATCTGAGTAAGACTGTATAAAAGTATGTATCCGCTGGATGCGGGTGGCGCAGGACCGGTCATTGTGGAAGTCTCTGGGGGAGGCCTATGTAACTTACTGATGTCGTAAAGATTTCCTCAATTGATTAGATATTACTGTCTGTATTATGTGGGCCCGGTAGAAGTATCATGCGCAGAAGCAGGGCAGTACTGCATTCGTATCGCCCCGCTTCCGCTCATCCCACGCCGGTCAGGAAGCACTACTTTAAATGTATTGGCGCAATATAAAGGATGATTCACAGTAGACCGTTCCGTGTCCGGGCCGGCCCGTTTTCTATGACAACAAACGCAACGGCCGGCGTGTTTCTCTAGAAGAAAACGGGCCGACCCAGATACGGAACGGTCTACTGTGAATCACCCTTAACGCGGTAAATACTCTCTCGAGTTGACCTTTTCCTGTTTATTTACTAAAAATTGTATAAAATCAAAACTATGTGCGAATCGTGGACGATCCCAAACTCACGAGCGATATTGAACCTTTAAGTTTAAGGAGAAACTTTGCCTCCTTGTGCGTGTTCTATCGCTTGTATAATGGGTTGTGTTCCGAAGAACTATTCGATATGATGCCCACGGCCGCTTTCTATCATCGCACTGCTCGCCGTCGGCACAGCATTCATCCTCACACCTTAGAACCTAAATGGTCGCGTACGGTACGGTTTCCGAGGAACTTCCTCCCTCGGACGCTCCGGTTGTGGAATAAGCTCCCTGCCGAGGTTTTCCCGAGGAACTACAGTATGGGATTCTTCAAGAAAAGAGTGTATAAATTTTTAAAGGGTCGGCAACGCGCATGTGACACCCCTGGAGTTGCAGGCGTCCATAGGCTGCGGTGACCGCTTACCATCAGGCGGGCCGTACGCTTGTTTGCCACCGACGTGGTATAAAAAAAAAAACTAGCAAAAAAAACATAAAGTGTTAGTGTCCAGGCTAATGACCAGAAACACCAAGCTCCGCATATATAACACGGTCATAAGGCCGATCTTGATGTACATTGTACACGTACGGGTGTGGAGTCTGGACCTTAATACAGAAAGCGGAACACGCGCTGCTAGTGGCGGAACGGAAAAACTATCGCAAAATTCTGAAGCCCACTCGTAGAGAGCACGGCACTTGGAGACTCCGTAGTCATCAAGAGATCTAGGAGAAGCGAAATCCGCAATACTCCGATGGCTCGGGCATGTAGTCCGAATGGGTGACGATCGTGCAGTCCGGAAAGCTTACACGGCCGTCCAACTGGTCGAAGACCTGTTGGGCGTCCTAGGTACCGATGGGGCGACGAAGTGCATAGGGACCTAACAGAACTCCAAGCCGTCGTCGACTGGACGGAAACAGCCATGGGCCCCTGGTGGTCTTTGGTGTTGTGGGCCAAGATCTACTTCGGGTCCTTGCGCCACAGCAGTAAGTAAGTATCAAAACCAGTATATTGCCCAACAGGCTCTTTGTAAACACTTCAATAAACTTCCTTGAGACCGTATTCTGTAAAGTTAACAGACCGATACCGTAACTTAGCTCCGTTAAGCCACATCTGCTACGGACTAGCTTATGGGTGGGACAGTACTAAATAATACAGTATTTTAACTTCATAATAGTACGTCTACAAACGGAAGGAGCCATTTGAAACCATAACCTCGACTGTATTGTTTTGTATTAAATATGTTAAATTTTGCATATACTTCAAAGATGTTTTTTTTCCCTATCTGTACAGCGGGACAACGAGCCAGTAGTATTATGGTATTTATTTTACTTACCCCAATTTAATGCTTAATGTTTTTTTATTAATACTATTTTATACAATTTAACTATGATAACAATTTTAATACCCCATGTTACAACTGGGTGCAAAGTAAAAATTAGCTAATACTCGCTGTGGCTGACAAACACGGGTCGGTGCGAAGTTGGTGCTGAGGCGGTACGATATGAGAAAACTGTCAGCTGTCAGTGTCAATTGTCAGTCGAGTCAGAACCGCTTATTACTGCGCCTCTACGTTTAAATGGGTGCTCCCTGACTGGTGCGGGATGAGCGAACTCGGGGTGATACGAATGCAGTACTGCCCCATTTCTGCGCGTAATATTACTCGAACTACTGCGCAAACGCAACACTGACAGTATCTCGTCAAGTGAGGAAATGTCTGCGGCATCAGTAAGCACACGTCAAATAACAAAATACCACATATTGATCCCGCCACGCCAAGTCATGAAGTCATCTTAGTGAGATTTGTTGACTCTCTTGAGAATCTCAGTAGTTAGTACCTAAGTACTTTTAAATCGACTTAAATAGAAGGAAATGTTTTAGTTCGTCGTAATATTTGTCTTTCATAAACTACCGATCTTCTCAAATTTATTTGGTCCAGGTTGGTCGATTTGGTTGTTTTCTGTTCATGTGGAGAAGTGGATAAGAAATGCGGAAATGTGCATCTGGCACGCGGAGTGCTACATCTAAGTAATTGTTTTATAAATTATAGTGATATAGTTATGTCTTCATATCAACCGAAGGACGTCCACTGCTGCCTATGTCCTATGGTGATTGTGATAAAGTGATGGAAAAATTAAATAGTTAACATACTCTCAAGCGTAATAGTACTGTGTTTCGACCGGGTGTAAAGTATAAACTAGCCAATACTCGCCGTGCAGAGTGTACTTCGAACCGCCGAGAACCGGTTATTTCCCGCACCGGTGTCTTTGTAAAGACGTTTGGGAGATTTGTTGACTATTATCTTGAAAATCTCAGTCTCGAACTGAAGACTGAGATTTATATTGTAATTTAAGTTATTGTTTGGCTAATGGATTTGAGTCTGTTCGGTTTGTAGAGCTTTGTATACAATGGATAAAACAGGTGAATTTTAAAGCAGGTCAGAAATGTAGACAAATATTGTCTGGTTGCCATTTTATCACTTATGGTTGTGGATAAGACGCCCGTGACTCTCGCACTCGCATACTTGTCAGAACGTGACGAATGTCTTATCCACGACGATAAGTAAGATAAAATGGCCCACGGTGTAAGTTACTTCGCGTGAACTGGACGGAATGGGGTGTATGGACAGTTTTTTGGAATATTTTGGAATAAATCTACGGATACTTTGGCCACGATGCCTAGTCAGGCCTTTTTCGTTAGTCTAAGCTAAAGCCATCACTATTTCATCAAGTTGAATATTAACGAAATCAAGTTAAATGTAAGAAATATAAACGAAACATCGAAAAATCTTATTAACATGTGTCCAATTTGAGTAGAATAAAGAAATTAATCCAGAATTAAATGTTAAACATTTATGAACTGTTCTTAGCAAAAACTTTTTTTCCATATCTCGAATGTTTAGATTGACACCACAAGAATGAAAAATTATAAATACTTACGGAAATACTAAAGCTAAGTATTAGGTACATATACATACATTTATTATTTGTTACGAGTACATAATTACAAATTTATTATTTTATTATATTTAGCGTTATCTCGGGGGTTTGCTTTCCGCTTGCCATTCTACACTTTGCATGATATCGTTCTCGTCTATGTAGACCTTAAAAGAGTGAATGAATGAATGATAGTTTATTTGCTAAAGAAATAAGCGTATATACAGGGTGTTACCTGTAATAGGAGCAATAAATTAAACGGTACACTGTTGAGCTCTCCAGAAATTATTTCCAAATGGTTTTAAAAGAAAAAAAAAAGTTTTTTTGGATTTTTTTTTGCAAATGTAGCTTATATGTACTTTTTTATACTACTGGAGTGATATTAATAACTATTTATTCAAAAAACACAAAAAAAATATAAAAAATAATAAAAAATCCCAAAAATATACTTTTAAACAAAAAATACGACAACGATCATGAGTCATAACTTGAAGCATCCTCAAAATCGGCATTGACTGCCGCGCTATAATCTCTGGGTGCCACGATCCATTACTTGGAGGTCATAACTTTAGATCAAAATTTCTCCCAATTGAAAAAAATATAAATATTTTTTTTGACACAAAAGGTTACTGCAGAAGCGTCCTTTAATTTATTGCTCCTATTACAGGCAACACCCTGTATAAGGTGTTACAAGCCAAGGATCGCATCTTGTTGTGCAAATTGTGGCGTACAAATAAATAGAATGGCGTAGAATTGTTGTATGTTTTTTCCCAAATCATTATTTCATCTTGTTGCCATTTTCCTATCCGCATATTTTCACAATCGCGGTTGTGTAGCAGTTTTTTTTACATTAAATATAACTGTCGCGTTCTTCCGTATCGTAGTCTGCCCTCACGCACCATATTTTACACTTTAATCGACATTGCAACATTTGGTACATTGTCGACGGCAAGTGCCAGAATCGAAACGCTTTGCATGCGGGGTACCGCACTCCAGGGATGCTGCTGTCCATCTCCCGGTGGTCGTGGTTGTAGTTTTAGGACAACCCGGGTATGTCCACTAAATTAGCAATATACTTATTTTCCTGTATGAGTACAACGGTTGGTTCGATAAGTGACGCGTGACGTTATAAGTGTCAATTTATGGGAGCCTTTTTGGGGGCCGCTAGCAACGAGCTTGGTTTGTCTCTAATTTTTGCTCTTTATTGTGCTCTAATTGTATGTAGTTTGTCCCACAATTCCCACATAGACATTTGATCGTATTTAACTAATTGGATTAGCATCATAAAACAAATTATCAAATACCGTATTCGGGACAAAAAGCGACAATGAAATTTAATTTGTTAGAAAACAATACTATTGCTTTACTTTATTATACCTTTTCTTTTCCAGTCACTATTGTGGAAATATGCAAATAGAAAAATCGTTACAAAGAAAGTAAGATATTGGGAAAATTATCTAACATAACGCTGTTTTAAAAACCGGCCAAGAGCGAGTCGGACTCGCGCACAAAGGGTTCCGTACCAGAAAAAAAACCGCCAATAACTACTCTGTTGTATGAGAGCCCCCCTTAATTATTATTATTATTTTGATTTTAGTATGTGTTGTTGTAGCCACAAAAAATACATAATCTGTGCAAATTTCAACTGTCTACCTATTACGGTTCTTAAGATACAGCCTGGTGACAGACGGACGGACGGACAGACAGCGAAGTCTTAGTAATAGGGTCCCGTTTTTACCCTTTGGGTACGGAACCCTATAAAATATTATTCTATTATCTAGGCTATTAGATTTCCAGGTCACTGGGCAATATTTAACTTCCTAACAAATTAATATTATTAGCCACAAAATTCCTAGCTCATTAAACTTGAGCGTAACTAAGTTATAACAATACGTTGGACGTTATATTTTCCTTTTGTTTTCGAGGAGAATATTGAAGGCTACTGTGAAATTTTCGCTTCACCGCGTCATAATAGATTTGAGTTTGCGATTGAAGAGTTAAACATGCCTCGTTTTAAACTGTCAAAGTCTGTGGCAAACAAGCTTACGGCCCGCCTGATGGTTAGCGGTCACCGCAGCCTATGTAACGCCTGCATCTATGGTTGTACCTTATTGGGATTAGGTTTGTCAAATAAGTGGGCAACTTGACTGTTAGAATTCTCGGGCCGCCCGAAGGCCTCTTAATTGGCTCGACTGTATAACGTGCCTTTCAAAACACGAGAGCGCTCAGTTAGTAAGCACTCAAAGCGTTCACCTATCCAAGATTTGACCCTGGCCGACGTTGCTTAACTTCGCACACCGTACGCAATACGTAATTCGGTACTATTTATAATTCTGTGCTGGTTCTTCGGGGGGGAGGGGTTGGATTTCCGAATTGTATGAAAGTGTCAAAGCGATGAACTAAATTGGGTGTTGGTCGTAATTCTATTAGGGTAAGAGCACTATGATGGATCATGTGTCCGGTTTGACAGCAGGTGAATATCAAAATGTTATTACGCAAATATTGATGGATTGAATTTCGGTAAGAGGTTTTACTTGCGTATTATGATAATATCGTGGTGTATAATAATAGTAATCGGATGTCATTTATTTTTGAACTCTGACTTCGAGAAGACAGTACAGTTGCCAGTTTTTTGCACTTTTTGCACCACCCAGGGGTCACGTGTAGGGTAACGGTGGGCACTCCCTACGGACGTGGTGCAACTTCGACCCCCCTTGTCAAGTGAGTAGGCAACACGACTGTTTCAGGTTCTCAAGCCGCCCGCAGGCCTCTAACTTGGCTTAACGACTGCTGTCGTAGACAGCAGCCAGGAGCAATGGCTAAGCGTGTCTTCCAAAGCACTAAGCGCTTAGTTAGTAACCACTCAAAGCGGTTACCCATCCAAGAACTGATCCGGCCCCACGTGCGGTACGCGAGGCGCCGCTGGGCCACGAGCGCTCCATGTGGTGTATGGCAGGCGGTACCATGGGAGCATGGGTGGTGTTGGGATGGTCTTGAGGTGTATGGTGTTGAGTTCCTGGCGGTGAATATAAGGTCGCCAGAGAGTGAGGGGCCTCCCACCACCACTACCATATGAGCCCCAGGATGTCCACTGGCTGCATGGACATAGGACTCCCCCAAATTTCATGGGGGGTTAAATGCCGTAATCGCCACGCTTGGCACGCAGTTTGGCGGTTTCGGTATCTCCACCGCACTCCAGCGATTTTTTGTGAAGGACCTAATATCGTAGATTATACGTTTTTCAAGTCCAACCCTAATCAATCAATTTCTAGCTAAAACTTATAATAAAAGCATCGTATTAGTTAGTTTACTGGTTAGTCAGTTTACTGGAATTATCAATAGTTTTGTGATCATTTGAGCCAGTTATGTCCTAAAGCTACGACCAAGACCACCGGGAGATGGGCAGCAGCACCATTGGAGTGCGGTGGAGATACAGCGATCGCCAATCCGCATGCCAAGCGTGGCGAATATGGCATTTACCCCCGATAAAACTGGAAGAGGGCTATGTCCAGCAGTGGACGTCCTTCGGCTGATATGGTGGTAGTGGTGAGCTCAAAACTTTTTAAAATTTGCAGGGCCTCTTATCATCATCATCATCCGAAGGGACTGGACATATAGGCCTCCCCCAAAGAGTTCTACAATGGCCGGCACATAGCACGTAGAACCGATGGCCGTTGGGCGTAGGCTTCGGCACGTACCGGAAGGCGTAGCGTGGTTAGGCCGCTCACAAGGTGGACTCATGACCTGGTAAAGGTCGTGCGAGTCTGCTGGATGTGGGTGATGCAGGACCGGTCAGGCTTCTTTAATTCAAATTTAAAAACGCACATAACGTCGCAGCAAAATAAAGAAATGACCCAGCAATTAAATACTCTTTGGCATGAGTGTAAGCCGCCGTTGTTATTTATTACAAAAGCAAAAACAGTACTTTCCGATTGTAATTAAAAGCATAAAAATAACTGAGCTATCATTAACATTCACGTTAATGTAATTATAAACACGCGAAGCGGGCGTGGCTCGCGAAACAAAACAGACTTTGCAAATTGCAATGCTTAGAAAAGGATATAGGTTTATTTGTAGGTCCCCATGACCAAATGCAGGAATCTATCTGCATTTGGATATTTTCATATACTGCGACGGTGGGAAACAAGCGTACGACGTGATGGCAAACAGAGACCGTGAGCCATTTCAGAACAACAAGCGTGCTACAGAACCTTTGTTGAAACTACTATACGTTGTTTTGACAGCCAGAGCTTCGGAGGATGCGCTGTGTTGAGTGAGGGACCTGCATATGTCTCTAGCTCACCACAAATCCTCAAGTTGATACAGGATCAGCAACGCGCTTGTAGTTCTCCTGGAGTCGCAGGTGCATAGGCGACGGTGTGCGCTTACCGTCAGGCAGGCCGAAAGCTTGTATGCCACCGTCATTGTATGAAAAAACAGTTTCCTCGATTTGAAAACATCGTATCCTCGGGAGTTGTGGCTACCTTAGTCACCACCAGAACCACGACATATAAATATCATAAACTAGCTGTCCCAGCGAACTTAGCATCGACCCGTTCCGTACAAAATGTATGAGATTTATTTTTGGTCATTTAACCAAATTTTAATATTTATTCTGCTACTCGGAGTAAAGACATATCCATAAAATCTAATATTATAAAAATCGGCCCAGCCGTTCTCGAGTAAGTGTCAAACAAACCCGACTTCGTTGTATATATTAAATTAAATTATCAAATCGAACTAGTCCCATAGTAACATGTTAACCTGAGTAAGTAAGATAAAGTTTAAATTAGGTTTCACGTAAAACTTGTGAAGACTTGACAGTTTTTCTCGCCCGCGAACATGAAATGAAAACTAATGACCCCGGCACACGTCTCGATGCTTTTAGCTGATTTTATGATTAATGTTTCAGATACTAAGTGAAATATTGCACGGACTTACATGGCCAGATGCGCCCATATATACATAAACTCACGCCGATATCCCATGGGGTAGGCAGAGACGAAAGAATGCCAAATACAACGGTCCTTACATACATCTTTCGCTTCAGATGCGACCAGGGAATAAAAATTCTAATTCAACTGCCTGCTTGCTTTTGGCAACCATAGTTTCCAACTTTGCGCACCCCAAATCGATTGTGGCAACTGTAGTGAACTGAAAAAAACAATGAAAAATTGTGCTGTACAGTCGGCCTCATATGTAGCTGAACACTTTGGGACTTTGTCGCTTCCATTCGTTAGACATTACAATACAATACAATACAATATGCTTTATTGCACACCTCAAAAAAAGAATTACAGATATAAACAGCATAAAGATACAAGCAGAGGTAAACAACAGGCGGTCTTATCGCTAAATGAGCGATTTCTTCCAGACAACCTTTGGGTAGCGGAGAAAAAAGTAAACAAACATGATAAGTGGGTGGTGCAAACAAAAGGAATAACTACTAGAAATAAAAAGAAATATAATAATAATAAAAAACACATAAAGCACTATATATAAATATATATATAAAATAAACATACACAAATAAGTAAATAAATAAACATACATATATACCACAAACTTAAGTGAGACCCAAAAGTAAACTACAGACCAGTATCGAAAAATATTATGGAAGAGACAAATAGTGCTCTTTCAGACTAGATTTAAAAGATGCACTAGATTTAGCCCGTCGTACATCTAGGGGCAGAGAGTTCCATAGTCGGACAGCTTGAAAAGTAAATGAACAGTTATAAAATTTAGAGGAGGACGAAGGCACAGCAAGAAGAAATTTAACATTATTTAGTATGACAGTTTAAACATGACGTTAAAGCTACAAGGTATAAAAGTGTTCAGCCCCTTGTGAGGCCACCCGTACTTAAATGTCAATTTGAATGCGACTGGTACAGAAATGTGAAAAGTTTTGTCTTAATTTACTCTAACTCGATAAAGTGGCAGAAGGATAGGCATGCTTATTCATGAACAAATACTTAAGTATGAAATCATGTCAGAAGTACAAAATTTTATACATATGGGTATACCATTTGCTACAATAGCTACAACCAGTTGTATAATAAATTTTGAAAATATGAAAACCCAGGAATTAATGTTCAAATGTTCATCCCACAAAAGTTTGTTCTTCCCGAGATTCGAACCTAGAACTATCAAGCCTCGACGGCAGGGCTTTGTTAAACGTCAAACTTTTTGAAAGAATACTATAAGATTTTCGTAAAACCACAACAGCATATCTCGACGGGTCATTATTTTAAGAAAGTTTATAGAAACTTTACAAGTACTTATGAAGATAAACGATACAGAAGAACGGCAAGTGATATGTCACTGTCGGTAGCGTAAACTATATAACTTTCCTGTTTTAAAGTTGGCCGTCTCATTCAATATCTGTCTGTGGCCTCAAGGATGACGTAACGTACACCGTTGCGAATATGCCACGAGTTGATGCTTTTTAAGGCTGGGTGAGCTCGCTTCATCGTCGGCCTCATCTTTGCCCCCTGGCTAGATACTGGCCAAGAGCAATCCTATCTAAATATATAAAAGAAGAAACTGACTGACTGACTGACTGACTGACTGACTGACTGACTGACTGACTGACTGACTGACATATCAACGCACAGCCCAAACCGCTGGTCCTAGAGATTCCAAATTTGGCACGTAGGTTCCTTATAAGGTCTAGGGGTGCACTAAGAAAGGATTTTTCAAAATTCAACCCCTAAGGGGGTGAAATGGGGTCCGAAGTTTGTATGGGGAAACAAGATTAGTTGGACTATTTTATTCGAAACTTCACAGGAGTATTTCTAACGATAAATGAGTAAATACGTGTTTCAGGTTTTTTGAGAAATCAACCCCTAAAAGGGGGAAAGGTGGTGACAAATTCTGAAAATCGACATGGTTATTGTTTTTATGATATACCGGGTCGCTGATAACGAAAACAACAATGATTTTAAAATCTCACGTGGAGGACGTGAAATACCATCCCCCATGTTGGGGTGCGAGGGGGATGAAATGTCTAACCCCCTTATTCATAAACGTCCATCAAGCCTCTATTAGTTAACAAGCTGCTAAAGTTGGTTTGTCCTTATCTGTCACTTTGATATTTATGTTTGTGAGAAAGGGACAAAACAACTTTTAGTTAACAGAGGTTTGTTAAGTTTTATGAATAAGGGGGTAAATATTAATATGGGTGTCGTTTTTATGGTTTTTTGGGACGTTAATTACGAAAATGGCATCGGTTTTGCAATTTAATACTGTGGACATGAAAACTTTTGAAAGTTTGTGCCAAATTTCAAGAAATAACTGACTGACTGAGTGAGAGACATATCAACGCACAGTCCAAACTGGTGGTTCGAGAGATACCAAATTTGGCATGTAAGTTCCTTATAAGGTCTAAAGGTGCATGAAGTGCCGTGAGTTTCCTATGAATATACGACCTTTTTTGATTCAATGTATTGTAAGTGGTTTTATTAATCAGTGCCGTCCGATACGATTTCGACATAAATCGATATTTGAGCGCCCGAGAGGACTCTTATTAGGAATCCGAGGTACCTAAACTTTGAATAAAGTAACAGCCATATTTATTTTCTACATTTCCGTCCCGATTTCGTTCAAAATCGATATTTGAGCGTCCGAGAGGTCCCCTAACACGAATCCGAGGTAAAATTTGGAAAAAGTGGCAGTCATATTGATTTTCTTCATTTTCAACCCGATTTCGTTCAAAATCGATATCTGAGCGTCCGAGAGGTCCCCTAATACGAATCTGAGGTAAAACTTGGAAAAAGTTGCGGCCATATTGATTTTCTACATTTTCAACCCGATTTCGTTCAAAATCGATATCTGAGCGTCCGAGAGGTCCCCTAACACGAATTTGAGGTAAAATTTGTAAAAAGTGCCGGCCATATTGATTTTCTTCATTTCCGTCCCGATTTCGTTCAAAATCGATATCTGAGCGTCCGAGAGGTCTCGTAATACGAATCCGAGGTAAAATTTAGAAAAAGTGGCGGCAGTATTCATTTTTACCATTTCTGTCCCGATTTCGTTCAAAATCGATATCTGAGCGTCCGAGAGGTCCCCTAACACGAATCCGAGGTAAAATTTGGAAAAAGTGGCAGCCATATTGATTTTCTTCATTTTCAACCCGATATCGTTCAAAATCGATATCTGAGCGTCCGAGAGGTCCCCTAATACGAATTTGAGGTAAAATTTGGAAAAAGTGGCGGCCATATTGATTTTCTACATTTTCAACCCGATTTCGTTCAAAATCGATATCTGAGCGTCCGAGAGGTCCCCTAACATGGATTTGAGGTAAAATTTGTAAAAAGTGCCGGCCATATTGATTTTCTTCATTTTCAACCCGATTTCGTCCAAAATCGATATCTGTGCGTCCGAGAGGTCTCCTAATACGAATTTGAGGTAAAATTTGGAAAAAGTAGTGGCCATATTAATCATCTTCATTTTCGTCCCGATTTCGTTCAAAATCGATATTTGAGCGTCCGAGAGGTCTTTTAATACGAATCTGAGGTAAAATTTGGCATTCATACATGCCTGCATGCAAAAAAGTTTAATGTTACTATATAGGCGTGTGGGGTATATTGGATTTGTTTTTAAAAACGACATAGAGGTTTTGATATTTTTTCCATTTAAATCAACCTTTAGATTTTTTTAAACGTATGGCATTTATTTACGAACCGTGAGATCTTCGAGAAGATAAGTACGGTTGCCAGTTTTTGTTGCACTTTTAGCACCACCCACGTGTAGGGTAACGGTGGGTACTGCCTACGGACGTGGTGTAACTTCGAACCCCCTTTGTCAAATGAGTGGGCAACTTGACTGTTAGAAGTTCGCAAGCCGCCCGAAGGCCTCTAACTTGGCTTAACGATTGCTGTCGTAGACAGCAGCCGGGATCAACGGCTTAGCGTGCCTTCCAAAGCACGAGAGTCAGTTAGTAACCACTCAAAGCGGTCACCCATCCAAGAACTGACCTGCGCCCACATTGCTTAACCTCGCATACCGCACGCAATAGGCGGGTGCCGCTGGGCCACGAGCGCTCTAAATTCTTGATAGTTTAGATAAATCGGTTGTAACAGACGGACTGACAGTAAGGAGTGCGAATGGAAGTGAGGTCAAATTTTCTTTTTTGATGCTCCAATGGGAACTGGCAAAACATACCTAATAAATTTAATTTTAGGAAAAATAAATGTTACACGTGATATTGAATTAGCCGTATTTCTGTACTTCAAAGGACCATAGTTTATGACCGCTGCGCGGTGCTTGGTCGTTATCAGACCTATTGGTGTTACTGTAGTACACAGATACTTTTACTAAGGGCCATTTAAGACATGCTTTTATTTCATCGGCCCTTTCCCCTTCGGTCTGTCGGAAATGTATGATAATAGTTTTCGATCCTTATTTTTGCCAAAATCAAATGAAATTCGACAGTTTGCCGGTTCTCAGAATGTATACTGACTTTTCATCTGTTCATCTGTTAATGAATCACAATCACCAAACTTTGTATACCGAAACCCCCAGAATGTAACAACTACTTTTCTGGAGACCTTTTTGGCAAACGGTTAAAAATTTCGATTAGTACGCGGGCGAAGCCGCGGGCAAATGCTAGTTTTTAATAAAATAAAAGTTCCTGAGTTCTATACAGTGTTAGTATTTTTATTATTTGGGTAGTGGCTATTCCGGGCCACCAAGCTCTATGACTGTGACCATTGCTGTCCTATTGTGATCGCCACCTACATGCTATAATTCTCGGTTAAGGCCTGCTATTTCAAAGAATTGCAGGACGTTAGTGTTAAAGATAATTTCTGAATTAATTAGTGGCAGAGTGTTAGTAACATCGTATCGAAGTCTTACAAACTACTTGTTGTTTACAATAACGTCTCAAACTTATGCGATTTCCAGATAGGTGCGAGTTATATCGGTGTGGAGGTGGTACGATATGAGAAAACTGTCAGCTGTCAGAGTCAACCATCAGTCTGGCCAGTACTACTTTTTAATGCGCCCCTACATTTAAATAAGCGTTTCCTGACTGACGCGGGATGGATAATTCTGGGCATGATACTACCACTGCTCAAAAGTAATAGGTACTGACAGTATTCCGTGACGTGAGGAAATCTCTGTAATATCAGTAAGCTCACGTCAAAGAACAAAATACCACATATATACCGCCCCGCTAAGTCAGGAAATCGAAATAGAAAGAAATAGAAATAGAAAAGCTTTATTCATGGCAAACAAACAGACAAAATGTTACGAAGTTTTACAATTTTTAAAGTTTACCATGAAATGGTCCCGCCTCAGCATGGTGCTGACTCACTAAATCGCCTTAGCTAACCTGCTAACCTGTCACTTTTAGAATGCAAAATTATATTTAGATTGATTTTACCCCGACCTGGATCCGAGTATGTCTTAAAACTACGACCAAGAACACCGCAGGATGGGCAGCAGCATCTCTGGAGTGCGGTGGAGATACTGCGATCGCCAAACCGCATGCCAAGCGTAGCGATAATGGCGTTTACCCCCAATAATTTGGGGGAGGTCCAGCAGTAGACGTCCTTGGGCTGGTATGGTGGTGGTGACTTTACACACACTGAAAAGCGTTACGTAAACACCCGCCCTCATTATCAAATATATTTTTTGCAAGTTCGAGTAAAAAGCTTCTGCGTACCGCACGACATTGCTATTTTCCTGAAACATGCCAGGAGGAAAAATGGTTTTTAAGTTATGGAAAATGGTTAGAAACCATTTAGTGTCTTTATTAATTTTGATGGTATTTACAATATAGGAATATTGGTTATGATGTAGGTATGTTAGTTTTTGAAATAGTAAGTTGTTTTTTTAAATGTGTTTTAAGTACACCGGTCGAAATATATTCAAGAAAAAACCGCAGCCATAATTAGAGATAATAACTTAATAATTGATCGGTATCTCTAGCTGTCATCACAACGAATCCACGAATCAATAGAGTGGCGGCGACATGCTTATGATTTTTACGAGTCACAGGTCAAGCAAGCTGTATCCTCGTTTGCTTCCTCCGATAACACATCACCACACACCCACTGAGCAAGTCGTAGTGTTGTCTATGAGTATTATGGCATATTCAGCTTAATACTAACTGTCTGGTAACTAGTCCCCGTTTAAACAGATATCTCGCGTGCAAACAGGATTTTACATGGTAATACGTACGTGCATATTCAGCTTAATACTAACGCGAGGAGCTAGCGAAAGTGAAAACGCGGGCAGGTTAAAGATTGAAAATATAGGTAGATAAGGAAAAATATGTTATGTGAAAATAATCCCGTATGGTGTCGTGTTGAGATTTTAAGAAAGGCGGACACACACACAGCGGAGAGTCCTCTCTCATATTTGGAGCAGCTAAATAGGAATGTATGAAATTGTTAAAATTCCTTGTTTATTTTTCTAATGAGGAACAACCGTTACCTTTAACAGAAAAAAAAACAGATATTTCGGTTGCGCCATATATTTTGTAAAAATACAAACATTTTATATCACCCCTCGTCTGCCCCATATCGGACTACTAAGACATTTCCAAGTCCGTCGAATATTAAAAAAAAAGCCTGCTTAAATCTGTGGCATGCAATGACATTGACAGTAATTGCATACCACAGATTTAAGCAGGCACACACAGGTGACACACGTCCTACGACCAACCTATGATGAACTATCAATGTCATTGCGTACCACAGATTCAAGCACGCCATTTTTTTAAATATTTATATTAAAATGTGACGTTTTAGTACATTTTGGCCATACAACGTGACGGTACAAGGCATCGTGCAAGCTAGGCTGGTAGTTTTTTTCCAGTTGACATGACAGTATTTTTGAACACCTCAGTGGCACATACCTTGTGCCCCGATCTTCAGATTAAAGTCACGTGCCCTGCCGTTCGTTTATAGTTGCTTCGAGCAACCGACCTATCTAGACTTATGTTAATCGCCATCTGGCGAGCATATTTCAGCGCCAAGGCTTTAAATCCCGCTTTCGCATAATCCTGGTGCTTATCCTGTCCCGCTTATCCTCGCGCTATTCACCCCGGTCACTGTTTATCCCGTGTCCCGGGGCAATCTTAAATTTGAATATTAGGTAACCTTCAAATTTTGCCAGGTAAAATTGAATGATTGATTTATTTATTTTCAGCATCTTAATTAACGCAGGAAATAAATAAATCAATCAGCTCTTTTTAAGGCGCAGGGTAGGGCAAGCCATTCTCCATACAAAGGTTGTGCAAGTTTTATGCGTTAGTTTTGGCACTACAGCATTTAATTTTATTTTTTGTTGGTACATATTGGATATACGCAGAACATGATGTTGAAATTTTGCATTATTTAAAAAAAAAAAAATACAAAAAGTAATTAAAATTAAAAAAATAAGCATATGGACCAAAAATAGTAACTGTAGTGCAAACACAAACGAAGAAAAACTTGCACAAGGTTTGTATGGAAAGAGCTTGCCCACCCCTTCGCCTTAAGGAAATGTAGGAAAATTTTTTCGTCGTGATAATTTACAGATATTTTGTTTTTTGTTGTTTTGATTTTTTTGTATTAGGCATTTTTTAGGGTTCCGTACCTCGAAAGGAAAAAACTGAACCCTTGTAGGATCACTTTGTTGTCCGTCCGTCTGTCTGTCTGTCAAGTCCCTTTTTCTCAGGCACGCATGGAGGTATCAAGCTGGAATTTATATCAAATACACAAGTGTAAATATTTGAATCTTGAAACTTGAATCTTACATTCTCTTGGAGCTGTGAAAAAATCAAATATTCCAATTACATCAAAAATCAATATTTCCGCAAGTTTCCACAATCGCAAAGAAATCAAAACCTACAGGGTACTTCCCGTGAACTCAGAATCTTGAAATTTGGTACGAAGCAACGTCTTATAGCACAGATAAAGGAAATATTTTGAAAACTGTAAATTTTTATTTAAATCATATAATAAAAATATTTTTTCGGAGCCCTCGGTGCGCGAGTCCGACTCGCACTTAGCCGGTTTTTCAATTATGACATTTGTTATTTTATTTTCTTTTTAATAATGGGTTTGTATTGACATAAACTTTTATATTTTAAATCGCTTTTGAGACATTGACTCACACTGAACTGCCAATCTAAATTAGTACGAGTAGGTGAAGAAATACGACTAAATAGATATTCTGATTAGATTTTATACACTTCGTCGTTCATATGTTTACACTTCGTCGACCGCAAATGTGCAAAGAAAGATGTAGTCCGTTTTGTCCTACGATTTGGTTCACATCGTAGGACAAGTCATATTTAACACAGAGAAATCAAAAGGTAGCGATAAATAAAGCCATTTCGTCAGAGACAGTGGTAGAGATGGGGGTACCTCAGGGGTCTATTCTAGGTCCGTTCCTGTTCCTTGTTTATGTAAATGATCTGCCATATATGGTAAGCCGAAGATCAGGCATTGTAATGTTCGCAGACGACACCTCATTACTGTTCAAGGTAAATAGGAGAGATACTGAACTCATTGAACCAAATAATACCCTCTCCATGATATCTGACTGGTATGCTGCCAATAACTTAGTATTGAACCCAAAAAAAACGAAATGTATGAAATTCTCTCTAGCGAACTCATCAAACAGAAACTTAGATACAAATATTAAACTTAATGGTCAAACATTAGAATTTGTTACTTCTACTGTATTCTTAGGTATTACATTGGACTCAAAATTGCAGTGGGGTTCCCATATAACAGCGATAGGAAGTAGGTTGAGCTCTGCTGCATTTGCAGTCAGGAGAATAAGGCAGCTTACCAATGTGGCAACGGCACGGTTAGTTTACTTTGCTTATTTTAATAGTATAATTACTTATGGTCTTATCTTGTGGGGATCAGCTGCAGATATTGAAACTGTTTTTATTTTGCAAAAAAGGGCTATCCGAGCAATTTATAACTTGGGGTCGCGTGATTCATTAAGAGAATTTTTCAAAGAAATAGATATTCTAACCCTGCCGTCCCTATACATATTTGAAATAATAATGTATGTTAGGAAGAATTTGGGCAATTTTCCAACGAACGCTGATAAACCAATAGCCACGAGAAATACTGGGAAACTCAAAATAACCTTCTATAGACTAGTAAAGGCGAAAAAGTCGTTCTTGGGAAATTGTATCAAATTCTACAATAAAATTCCTAAACACATTACTGAACTTAGCAATTCTAAATTCAAATCTGTAGTAAAACAAACACTTATTTCAAGAGCATATTATAAGATAAACGATTACATCATGGATAGGGATGTTTGGCAGTGATAGCGTCCTGCACGGGTAATCTATCGCGAAAATATATTTTCTACTGTAGCATTGTTATTTAAGTAATTTTGTAGTAGCTGACACTGTAATTTTATATTTAACTATACAATGTATATTGTTTTGAAAAAATGACACCTCGCCGAGTTTCTTACGCCGGTTCTTCTCGTGGCAGAGGTATATTTTTCCGAACCGGTGGTAGTTTATTGACGTTCATAGGTGCATGTAATATGCCTAGTTTGAAGAATAAACTACTTTTACTTTTTTTTTACTTTTACAAACCGGACAAAAACATCCGTTTTGTCCTACGAAAATTGACATATAATATCGTAGAACAAAACGGATTTTTTTTGTCCGGTTTGTCCTACGATGTGAACTAATTAAATAAAAGCAATAGGAAGGGAGACATTTCCTCTCCGGTTGTGGAATGGGGAGCTCATTCCACATGCCGAGGTTTTCCCGAAAGACTAAAGTGTCAACAACCCCATGGAGTTGCAGGCGTCCATAGGCTGCGGTGTCTGCTTACCATCAGGCGGCCGCTTTCGGCGATCGACAACTGCCAACGCTTATAAGTAGGTGGACAGACTAATGTGAAGACGACGTTTGTTGGCCTAAGTAGTTTAAAATGAATTCGGCGACCGCATTAGGTGAACGACGCAATGTAATTGCCGCTTTAGGCTAACGAAAGGAGAGAATACGAAGTGGCGGCAAAAATCTACGTGTTGCAACATTGTGTATAAATAGACAAAACGATAATGATAATTGAACTAATAGTATACAACAGACCAGACAGACAACATTATCAGATTAAGAGATTCATCATAGGGACTAAAATATTCTGATTCTTAAGCTCGAACCGCGCAGAGCAGGCGCCGCGTGCTGTGGGGCGGAGGCAGTTTTGCTTTCCGAAACTGTCGACTGTCGATTACTGCTTCATATGTCACACACGTCGCCTCCGCTCTACCCTGCTTCTGAATACCGCACGGTTTTTTGGTGCGACGTGGCCCGGAGCGCGTTTAAAACCGCCTCGCGCAGCAAAGACGCTCCGCCGCGCTCTGTACGTTTTAAGCTTAAATCTGAATATAGAATTAACAATATAAGCGGAATTATGTACATATGAGACTTGCCATGCCCTGTTTCCGGACTGTGAAGAATCAAGCAATATTTGTCTCCACTAAGAGTACTGGAGCGTTCGCGGGCCAGCGGCGCCCGCGAACCAGCGCGAACCGCGTGCGGTAACCGAGGTTAAGCAATGTGGGCGCAGGGCAGGATGGGTGACCGCTTTGAGTGGTTACTAACTGAGCGCTCCCGTGCTTTGGAAGGCACGTTAAGCCGTTGATCGGGATCAACGGCTTAACGTGCCTTGTTGTCTATGACAGCAGTCGTTAAGCCAAGTTAGAGGCCTTCGGGCGGCTTTGAACTTCTAACAGTCAAGTTGCCCACTCACTTGACAAAGGGGGGTTGTAGCTGTACCACATCCGTAGGGATACCCACCGTTACCCTACACGTGACTCCTGTCTGCTCGAAGATCTCACGGTTCGAAAATAAATGCCATACGATTATTATTATTACTAAGAGTACTCGCGATTAAGTGAAGTTTAAGATATTTGACATAGATATGAATACTTTGCTATTTAAAAACCTAATATATCAGTCTCAGCTTTGATTAGCCAGATTCTAGTACTTTCATAGTTTGAAATTCTAATATTTATTGGTTGGAATTTTCCCAACCTTTTACTCGTTAAAAACTTGTAAAAACCAATAGCTTAATTCTTATATTAGAACCTCTTATCATTCTTCTAGCGTTTTCCTGGTTATCTCCTAGAGGAACCCAGAGTCCGGTTTGCATAATATCAAGATTTGGGGGAGCCTCTTCTTTAACCGAATTATGTTTTACCAAATTTCATTTCCCAATCAAACTTTGTCAACTATTTTTTTGCCATATCCTAAAAAAACGAAAATAATTATACGAACGAACTAAAAAAAGGAAATTAGTTCGAAATTAATGTCAAAATCGTGTGAACTATGAATTTCAGGATAGATTTCTATTACCATTTAGAGAAAAACACAAATAAACAGAAATCACTTTCAATTTGTACCTTCTATGTGCATAGTATGTGGATGCTAATTATTCACCATATTTTAATTTCGGTTTTATATGATTTGGAATCGGATTGAAATTTGAATTTAAAAAGCGAAGAAACGAAAGTTTGCGACATAAACCATGACCAAATAAAACAATGTCTAAACATGTATTTGCAAAGTGTTATGTTTGCTATATTTTCTTTTGGATGTTGTACGTTTTGGAATCTGATGAATTCGGGTAAATAAAAATTTACCAAATATAGTTCGACCACCTAAACTAATGTTTAAACATTCACTTGCTTAATATTCGTTTGCAAAAGATATTTATGATAAATGATCAGTTAGCAAACAATTATTTCGCAAATGATTGTTTGGGAAAAATTGTTTGGGAAGTGAGAATTTGTCAAAAATAATTCGGTAATACATTATATAGTAACCCAGATTTTGCGTAGGAATTCATCATCATCATCAACATCATCGTCAGCCGATCGACGTCCACTGCTGGACATAGGCCTCCCCCAGAGAACGCCACAACGACCGGGCATGGGCCGCCCTCATCCAGCGGACTCCCAGGTCATCAGGCTCGTTAGGGACGACTTCCAACGCCGCAGCGTCCGGTACGTCGGCAATGTGGCCCGCCCACTGCCACTAACTTAAGTTTGGCAATTCTCCGGGCTATGTCGATTACCTTGGTTCTTCTGCAGATTTCGTCATTTGTCAAAAATGGCTGTTACAGTCATAATTTTATGACATAAGTGAATTAATTATTCAATAATAAATTATATATAATGTTATCATGTCATGTTGTTATTTTTCTGCTTTGCCTTAAGATCGACTGGTAGAGAATGCTTTATGACATTAAGTCCGCCTTTTGTACTATAAGTTTTACTTTTGTGCAATAAAGATTAAATAAATAAATCATAAATAAATACCTACATATCATATAAATACAATACCTAGATTATGAATGTAAATGACCTGTAACGATGTTATTAATACAATTTTACTTTACTTTGTGATTCGATCGGTAGGAATTACTGTTAGGACTGCCATCGAAGTATCGAAACCTAACAATTGATATCTTTAAAATCAAAAAGTAGAGTCTGGAGGTCAATTCTCGGGCCGTTAGAGATGATGTCTATTAGACATATCTCGATAAAAAATAGCGGATGTCGATCGAAAACCCATTCGCGTATTCTCAAAATCTCACACTAGAGATATATATTATGCTACTCCCAGCGTTCGAGATGCAACGAGTGGTCGGTAGCGATCGAGATGATTTTATCACAATTTTTTTGGCATTTGATCTGTCAGTGCCGGGAAATATTAACAACTTAAGTAGGTGATCGACTGTTTACAAAAGTACAAAATGAAAATATTTGCAAAAAATATTTCGTTTCATTTAAATGATTTAACGGCTAAAGACTTTTAAATATTTTTGATACGTTTAGTGGTGGAATGGCGGTTGACGGAAAATATTGACAGCTCTGAAATATTGCAAGTTGTCTTCTCAGACCAAACTTGGTCTACGGTTGTCTTTAACTCAAAACTGTCAATAGAAAAAGTTATGTATAGATTATGTATAGATTATTGAAAAATTAATAACACTTTGGTTTTTGATATACGATATATTTAATTAAGTAAGTAGAAAAACTCATAAAATGATTTATTATCATACACTCGATTGTAAATTAACACAATCGAAAAAAACGGAACGCGTGTTACAATAGACATTGAGATAGTCGTTCCACATAATCTCGATCGTGTCCTAGAATAAGAAATTTCGCTGTGTTCGACATTTTGGTGAGATTTTTCAATAGGCATTGCGTCAATCGAGATCATTTTATAGAATGACATTGTATAGAATGGTAGAGTCACTTGTATGGAATCTCGAATAGAGATCATCTCGATCGAACCCGAGAATTGGCCCCCTGATCTTGTGATCGTCATCATTTCCGCCGACAGACGAAAATAAATAAAATTGACTATGAAGGTCCATCTGTTATCGACTCGAGTCTATTTCAGCTCACTAAATATTATTTATCGATATTCTTTTAATGTTCTATTTGTTTTACAGGAAGCCGTTATAAATTATGTTTCCTTTCAGGAGATCATTACTAAATAAAACTCAATGTCTAATTGAAAGGTTAGTTAGGTAATTAGTTATGATATTCTTCTAAAAATAAAAAATGGCAATAAAGAAAAATATATCGTTAATGGGAAACTCTCCTATAAGATTTCATATTTTCGTTAGCTCTTTAAGCTCTTATTACTCTGATATCGTTAACTTTTCACCCAGTATTGTTATAACACAATTGTAACCAAACAGGTATATAATACGTGACTATATTTCAAACGTTTGGATCTCCTTGCAGAATAAAATATGCCTACGGACAAAATTAAATTTTGACAAGTGATGCTATTTTCCGACTTTCATCTTGGGGGGGGGGGGGCTATGTCCAGCAGTGGATGTCTTTCGGCTGATATGGTGATGAGATGATGATGTTGACAGTAATATAATTATTGTATGTAGGCGGGATGGTTTGGAAACAGTTTTGCATTCGTGCCGACCCGTCGCTTCCGCGCATACTTGCACATGATTATTGCAATTTCAATAAAAGCTCGTAAAAAGACGAAGTGAAACTACTAACTCAAGTGGAGTTAGGAAGGACATATTGGCAGATGGATCAAAACTTTTAACAGATTGGTGACCACTTACATGCAAAAATTCTTTTTTCTCAAACATGCAATGAAATATTGATGTTATGTTCCTTATAACAGGCTGCGAAGTATGACGTTTCAGGTGCGGCTAGGACAAGAGGTCGTTAATGGAATTTCATACAAATCTTGCAGGCCTAGGCCGGCAAAGTCCTCTTTTTTAATTTCCATTCCACATAAATTGTGGCACAGGCACCATGACATTCTGCCACTAAAAATAAAACTTTGAAACTTTTTTGTTGTTTATTTCATTGCATGTTTGAGAAAAGCACTATACATACCTCGGCGGGAAATATGGGGTTGCCCGCCTCAGACCTATCCAACCTCGCTTCGCTCGGCCGTCTATATATGTCTTCGGCCGGCAACCCCTTACGTCCCGGCCTCTGTAGTAATGTACTATTTTGTTCTTCTTTTTTCTTTTTTTTTTCTTATGTAATTTCTAAACGTGAGTTCCTGTAATTGGCTTTGTATGACTATTATAGCTGCAATATTGTAATTAAAGCTGTTGGTTCTCCTTATATAAATAAATAAATAAAAAGAGGCGTCGGGCGTTCACCACCTCGATGGGTTGACATTAAATAGGGTCAAAGGCAAATAAAATGGCTATATACCTTGTATCGAGTTTCCTTACTAGCTGAACCGTTTAAACTGTAAATATAAACTGCTCCTGAGTGTAGACCGCGGGTCACTCCATGCTAGCGTAACTGCCGCTACGACGCGACGAGAGACGAACAAATCTACCCTCCTCCTTCGACTTCACACAGTGCGCATGAGACAGGAATTCAGTAAGTTGTGCTCACCTACATACTAAAATGAGATTAGCACGGAACTGGGATGAGTGATGTAGTCGAAGAGAGGCCTATGTTCAGCAGGGGCGATTACAAGCTAAAATGAGTATGAAACAATGTAAACTATATTTTACAAGCATTACTACTGAGAACTTTCTCAACACGATATCATGTTAGTCTCCAGTATCAAGCATTCCACTGACTGACTGACTGACTGACTGACTGACTGACATATCAACGCACAGCCCAAACCGCTGGTCCTAGAGATTCCAAATTTGGCACGTAGGTTCCTTATAAGGTCTAGGGGTGCACTAAGAAAGGATTTTTCAAAATTCAACCCCTAAGGGGGTGAAATGGGGTCCGAAGTTTGTATGGGGAAACAAGATTAGTTGGACTATTTTATTCGAAACTTCACAGGAGTATTTCTAACGATAAATGAGTAAATACGTGTTTCAGGTTTTTTGAGAAATCAACCCCTAAAAGGGGGAAAGGTGGTGACAAATTCTGAAAATCGACATGGTTATTGTTTTTATGATATACCGGGTCGCTGATAACGAAAACAACAATGATTTTAAAATCTCACGTGGAGGACGTGAAATACCATCCCCCATGTTGGGGTGCGAGGGGGATGAAATGTCTAACCCCCTTATTCATAAACGTCCATCAAGCCTCTATTAGTTAACAAGCTGCTAAAGTTGGTTTGTCCTTATCTGTCACTTTGATATTTATGTTTGTGAGAAAGGGACAAAACAACTTTTAGTTAACAGAGGTTTGTTAAGTTTTATGAATAAGGGGGTAAATATTAATATGGGTGTCGTTTTTATGGTTTTTTGGGACGTTAATTACGAAAATGGCATCGGTTTTGCAATTTAATACTGTGGACATGAAAACTTTTGAAAGTTTGTGCCAAATTTCAAGAAATAACTGACTGACTGAGTGAGAGACATATCAACGCACAGTCCAAACTGGTGGTTCGAGAGATACCAAATTTGGCATGTAAGTTCCTTATAAGGTCTAAAGGTGCATGAAGTGCCGTGAGTTTCCTATGAATATACGACCTTTTTTGATTCAATGTATTGTAAGTGGTTTTATTAATCAGTGCCGTCCGATACGATTTCGACATAAATCGATATTTGAGCGCCCGAGAGGACTCTTATTAGGAATCCGAGGTACCTAAACTTTGAATAAAGTAACAGCCATATTTATTTTCTACATTTCCGTCCCGATTTCGTTCAAAATCGATATTTGAGCGTCCGAGAGGTCCCCTAACACGAATCCGAGGTAAAATTTGGAAAAAGTGGCAGTCATATTGATTTTCTTCATTTTCAACCCGATTTCGTTCAAAATCGATATCTGAGCGTCCGAGAGGTCCCCTAATACGAATCTGAGGTAAAACTTGGAAAAAGTTGCGGCCATATTGATTTTCTACATTTTCAACCCGATTTCGTTCAAAATCGATATCTGAGCGTCCGAGAGGTCCCCTAACACGAATTTGAGGTAAAATTTGTAAAAAGTGCCGGCCATATTGATTTTCTTCATTTCCGTCCCGATTTCGTTCAAAATCGATATCTGAGCGTCCGAGAGGTCTCGTAATACGAATCCGAGGTAAAATTTAGAAAAAGTGGCGGCAGTATTCATTTTTACCATTTCTGTCCCGATTTCGTTCAAAATCGATATCTGAGCGTCCGAGAGGTCCCCTAACACGAATCCGAGGTAAAATTTGGAAAAAGTGGCAGCCATATTGATTTTCTTCATTTTCAACCCGATATCGTTCAAAATCGATATCTGAGCGTCCGAGAGGTCCCCTAATACGAATTTGAGGTAAAATTTGGAAAAAGTGGCGGCCATATTGATTTTCTACATTTTCAACCCGATTTCGTTCAAAATCGATATCTGAGCGTCCGAG
This sequence comes from Notocelia uddmanniana, assembly GCA_905163555.1. Lineage (NCBI taxonomy): Eukaryota > Metazoa > Arthropoda > Insecta > Lepidoptera > Tortricidae > Notocelia > Notocelia uddmanniana. Next base: position 27,661,634 of record LR991060.1, read on the forward strand.
AGGTCCCCTAACATGGATTTGAGGTAAAATTTGTAAAAAGTGCCGGCCATATTGATTTTCTTCATTTTCAACCCGATTTCGTCCAAAATCGATATCTGTGCGTCCGAGAGGTCTCCTAATACGAATTTGAGGTAAAATTTGGAAAAAGTAGTGGCCATATTAATCATCTTCATTTTCGTCCCGATTTCGTTCAAAATCGATATTTGAGCGTCCGAGAGGTCTTTTAATACGAATCTGAGGTAAAATTTGGCATTCATACATGCCTGCATGCAAAAAAGTTTAATGTTACTATATAGGCGTGTGGGGTATATTGGATTTGTTTTTAAAAACGACATAGAGGTTTTGATATTTTTTCCATTTAAATCAACCTTTAGATTTTTTTAAACGTATGGCATTTATTTACGAACCGTGAGATCTTCGAGAAGATAAGTACGGTTGCCAGTTTTTGTTGCACTTTTAGCACCACCCACGTGTAGGGTAACGGTGGGTACTGCCTACGGACGTGGTGTAACTTCGAACCCCCTTTGTCAAATGAGTGGGCAACTTGACTGTTAGAAGTTCGCAAGCCGCCCGAAGGCCTCTAACTTGGCTTAACGATTGCTGTCGTAGACAGCAGCCGGGATCAACGGCTTAGCGTGCCTTCCAAAGCACGAGAGTCAGTTAGTAACCACTCAAAGCGGTCACCCATCCAAGAACTGACCTGCGCCCACATTGCTTAACCTCGCATACCGCACGCAATAGGCGGGTGCCGCTGGGCCACGAGCGCTCTAAATTCTTGATAGTTTAGATAAATCGGTTGTAACAGACGGACTGACAGTAAGGAGTGCGAATGGAAGTGAGGTCAAATTTTCTTTTTTGATGCTCCAATGGGAACTGGCAAAACATACCTAATAAATTTAATTTTAGGAAAAATAAATGTTACACGTGATATTGAATTAGCCGTATTTCTGTACTTCAAAGGACCATAGTTTATGACCGCTGCGCGGTGCTTGGTCGTTATCAGACCTATTGGTGTTACTGTAGTACACAGATACTTTTACTAAGGGCCATTTAAGACATGCTTTTATTTCATCGGCCCTTTCCCCTTCGGTCTGTCGGAAATGTATGATAATAGTTTTCGATCCTTATTTTTGCCAAAATCAAATGAAATTCGACAGTTTGCCGGTTCTCAGAATGTATACTGACTTTTCATCTGTTCATCTGTTAATGAATCACAATCACCAAACTTTGTATACCGAAACCCCCAGAATGTAACAACTACTTTTCTGGAGACCTTTTTGGCAAACGGTTAAAAATTTCGATTAGTACGCGGGCGAAGCCGCGGGCAAATGCTAGTTTTTAATAAAATAAAAGTTCCTGAGTTCTATACAGTGTTAGTATTTTTATTATTTGGGTAGTGGCTATTCCGGGCCACCAAGCTCTATGACTGTGACCATTGCTGTCCTATTGTGATCGCCACCTACATGCTATAATTCTCGGTTAAGGCCTGCTATTTCAAAGAATTGCAGGACGTTAGTGTTAAAGATAATTTCTGAATTAATTAGTGGCAGAGTGTTAGTAACATCGTATCGAAGTCTTACAAACTACTTGTTGTTTACAATAACGTCTCAAACTTATGCGATTTCCAGATAGGTGCGAGTTATATCGGTGTGGAGGTGGTACGATATGAGAAAACTGTCAGCTGTCAGAGTCAACCATCAGTCTGGCCAGTACTACTTTTTAATGCGCCCCTACATTTAAATAAGCGTTTCCTGACTGACGCGGGATGGATAATTCTGGGCATGATACTACCACTGCTCAAAAGTAATAGGTACTGACAGTATTCCGTGACGTGAGGAAATCTCTGTAATATCAGTAAGCTCACGTCAAAGAACAAAATACCACATATATACCGCCCCGCTAAGTCAGGAAATCGAAATAGAAAGAAATAGAAATAGAAAAGCTTTATTCATGGCAAACAAACAGACAAAATGTTACGAAGTTTTACAATTTTTAAAGTTTACCATGAAATGGTCCCGCCTCAGCATGGTGCTGACTCACTAAATCGCCTTAGCTAACCTGCTAACCTGTCACTTTTAGAATGCAAAATTATATTTAGATTGATTTTACCCCGACCTGGATCCGAGTATGTCTTAAAACTACGACCAAGAACACCGCAGGATGGGCAGCAGCATCTCTGGAGTGCGGTGGAGATACTGCGATCGCCAAACCGCATGCCAAGCGTAGCGATAATGGCGTTTACCCCCAATAATTTGGGGGAGGTCCAGCAGTAGACGTCCTTGGGCTGGTATGGTGGTGGTGACTTTACACACACTGAAAAGCGTTACGTAAACACCCGCCCTCATTATCAAATATATTTTTTGCAAGTTCGAGTAAAAAGCTTCTGCGTACCGCACGACATTGCTATTTTCCTGAAACATGCCAGGAGGAAAAATGGTTTTTAAGTTATGGAAAATGGTTAGAAACCATTTAGTGTTTTTATTAATTTTGATGGTATTTACAATATAGGAATATTGGTTATGATGTAGGTATGTTAGTTTTTGAAATAGTAAGTTGTTTTTTTAAATGTGTTTTAAGTACACCGGTCGAAATATATTCAAGAAAAAACCGCAGCCATAATTAGAGATAATAACTTAATAATTGATCGTGAGAAGTCTAGGGGCCCGCATTTATGTATCTCTAGCTGTCATCACAACGAATCCACGAATCAATAGAGTGGCGGCGACATGCTTATGATTTTTACGAGTCACAGGTCAAGCAAGCTGTATCCTCGTTTGCTTCCTCCGATAACACATCACCACACACCCACAGAGCAAGTCGTAGTGTTGTCTATCAGTATTATGGCATATTCAGCTTAATACTAACTGTCTGGTAACTAGTCCCCGTTTAAACAGATATCTCGCGTGCAAACAGGATTTTACATGGTAATACGTACGTGCATATTCAGCTTAATACTAACGCGAGGAGCTAGCGAAAGTGAAAACGCGGGCAGGTTAAAGATTGAAAATATAGGTAGATGGGGAAAAATATGTTATGTGAAAATAATCCCGTATGGTGTCGTGTTGAGATTTTAAGAAAGGCGGACACACACACAGCGGAGAGTCCTCTCTCATATTTGGAGCAGCTAAATAGGAATGTATGAAATTGTTAAAATTCCTTGTTTATTTTTCTAATGAGGAACAACCGTTACCTTTAACAGAAAAAAAACAGATATTTCGGTTGCGCCATATATTTTGTAAAAATACAAACATTTTATATCACCCCTCGTCTGCCCCATATCGGACTACTAAGACATTTCCAAGTCCGCCGAATATTAAAAAAAAGCCTGCTTAAATCTGTGGCATGCAATGACATTGACAGTAATTGCATACCACAGATTTTAGCAGGCACACACAGGTGACACAAGTCCTACGACCAACCTATGATGAACTATCAATGTCATTGCGTACCACAGATTCAAGCACGCCATTTTTTTAAATATTTATACTAAAATGTGACGTTTTAGTACATTTTGGCCATACAACGTGACGGTACAAGGCATCGTGCAAGCTAGGCTGGTAGTTTTTTTCCAGTTGACATGACAGTATTTTTGAACACCTCAGTGGCACATACCTTGTGCCCCGATCTTCAGATTAAAGTCACGTGCCCTGCCGTTCGTTTATAGTTGCTTCGAGCAACCGACCTATCTAGACTTATGTTAATCGCCATCTGGCGAGCATATTTCAGCGCCAAGGCTTTAAATCCCGCTTTCGCATAATCCTGGTGCTTATCCTGTCCCGCTTATCCTCGCGCTATTCACCCGGTCACTGTTTATCCCGTGTCCCGGGGCAATCGTAAATTTGAATATTAGGTAACCTTCTTATTTTGCGAGGTAAAATTGAATGATTGATTTATTTATTTTCAGCATCTTAATTAACGCAGGAAATAAATAAATCAATCAGCTCTTTTTCAGGCGCAGGGTAGGGCAAGCCATTCTCCATACAAAGGTTGTGCAAGTTTATTGCGTTAGTTTTGGCACTACAGCGTTTAATTTTATTTTTTATTGGTACATATTGGATATACGCCGAACTTGATGTTGAAATTTTGCATTATTTAAAAAAAAATACAAAAAATAATTAAAATTTAAAAAGAAAAACATCAAGACATAGCTAACCAAAAAATAAGCATATGGACCAAAAATAGTAACTGGAGTGCAAACACAAACGAAGAACAACTTGCACAAAGTTTGTATGGAAAGAGCTTTTTAAAATTTTTTCGTCGTGATAATTTTCAGATATTTTGTTTTTTGTTGTTTTGATTTTTTAGTATTAGCCATTTTTTAGGGTTCCGTACCTCGAAAGGAAAAAACGGAACCCTTGTAGGATCACTTTGTTGTTCGTCCGTCTGTCTGTCTGTCAAGACCCTTTTTCTCAGGCACGCATGGAGGTATCAAGCTGTGAAAAAATCAAACATTTCCAATTACATCAAAAATCAAAATTTCCGCAAATTTTCGACATTCGCAAAGAAATCAAAACCTACAGGGTACTTCTCGTGAACTCAGAATCTTGAAATTTGGTACGAAGCAACGTCTTATAGCACAGATAAAGGAAAAATTGCGAAAACCGTAAATTTTTATTTACATCATATAATAAAAATATTTTTTCCGGAACCTTCGGTGCGCGAGTCCGACTCGCACTTGGCCGGTTTTTCAATTATGACATTTGTTATTTTATTTTCTTTTTAATAATGGGTTTGTTTTGATATAAACTTTTATATTTTAAATTGCTTTTGAGACATTGACTCACACTGAACTGCCAATCTAAATTAGTACGAGTAGGTGAAGAAAATACGAGTAAATAGATATTCTGATTAGATTTTATACACTTCGTCGTTCATATGTTTACACTTCGTCGTTCGCCGCATGCTGCATGCGGCGACCGCAAATGTGCAAAGAACAATGTAGTCCGGTTTGTCCTACGATTTGGTTCACATCGTAGGACAAACCGGACAAAAAAATCCGTTTTGTTCTACGATATTATATGTCAATTTTCGGTTTGAATTATTTAATTTCGGTTTGATATGATTTGGAATTGGATTGAAATTTGAATTTAAAAAGCGAAGAAACGAAAGTTTGCGACATAAACCATGACCATAAACAATGTCTAAACATGTATTTGCAAAGTGTTATGTTTGCTATATTTTCTTTTGGATGTTGTACGTTTTGGAATCTGATGAATTCGGGTAAATAAAAATTGACCAAATATAGTTCGACCACATAAACTAATTTTTAAACATTCACTTGCTTAATATTCGTTTGCAAAAGATATTTATGATAAATGATATATAATACAGTTAGCAAACAATTATTTGGCAAATGATTGTTTGGGAAAAATTGTTTGGGAAGTGAGCATTTGTCAAAAATAATTCGGTAATACATTATATACTAACCCAGATTTTGCGTAGGAATTCATCATCATCATCAACATCGTCGTCAGCCGATCGACGTCCACTGCTGAACATAGGCCTCCCTAAGAGAACGCCACAACGACCGGGCATGGGCCGCCCTCATCCAGCGGACTCCCAGGTCATCAGGCTCGCTAGGGACGACTTCCAACGCCGCAGCGTCCGGTACGTCGGCAATGTGGCCCGCCCACTGCCACTAACTTAAGTTTGGCAATTCTCCGGGCTATGTCGATTACCTTGGTTCTTCTGCAGATTTCGTCATTTGTCAACAATGGCTGTTACAGTCATAATTTTATGACATAAGTGAATTAATTATTCAATAATAAATTATATATAATGTTATCATGCCATGTTGTTATTTTTCTGCTTTGCCTTAAGATCGACTGGTAGAGAATGCTTTATGACATTAAGTCCGCCTTTTGTACTATAAGTTTTACTTTTGTGCAATAAAGATTAAATAAATAAATCATAAATAAATACCTACATATCATATAAATACAATACCTAGATTATGAATGTAAATGACCTGTAACGATGTTATTAATACAATTTTACTTTACTTTGTGATTCGATCGGTAGGAATTACTGTTAGGACTGCCATCGAAGATTCGAAACCTAACAATTGATATCTTTAAAATCAAAAAGTAGAGTCTGGAGGTCAATTCCCGGGCCGTTAGAGATGATGTCTATTAGACATATCTCGATAAAAAATAGCGGATGTCGATCGAAAACCCATTCGCGTATTCTCAAAATCTCACACTAGAGATATATACTTATTATGCTACTCCCAGCGTTCGAGATGCAACGAGTGGTCGGTAGCGATCGAGATGATTTTATCACAATTTTTTTGGCATTTGATCTGTCAGTGCCGGGAAATATTAACAACTTAAGTAGGTGATCGACTGTTTACAAAAGTACAAAATGAAAATATTTGCAAAAAATATTTCGATTCATTTAAATGATTTAACGGCTAAAGACTTTTAAATATTTTTGATACGTTTAGTGGTGGAATGGCGGTTGACGGAAAATATTGACAGCTCTGAAATATTGCAAGTTGTCTTCTCAGACCGAACTTGGTCTAAGGTTGTCTTTAACTCAAAACTGTCAATAGAAAAAGTTATGTATAGATTATGTATAGATTATTGAAAAATTAATAACACTTTAGTTTTTGATATACGATATATTTAATTAAGTAAGTAGAAAAACTCATAAAATGATTTATTATCATACACTCGATTGTAAATTAACACAATCGAAAAAAACGGAACGCGTGTTACAATAGTCATTGAGATCTCGATCGTGTCCTAGAATAAGAAATTTCGCTGTGTTCGACATTTTGTCAATCGGCATTTTTGCGTCAATCGAGATCATTTTATAGAATGACATTGTATAGAATGGTAGAGTCACTTGTATGGAATCTCGAATAGAGATCATCTCGATCGAACCCGAGAATTGGCCCCCTGATCTTGTGATCGTCATCATTTCCGCCGACAGACGAAAATAAATAAAATTGACTATGAAGGTCCATCTGTTATCGACTCGAGTCTATTTCAGCTCACTAAATATTATTTATCGATATTCTTTTAATGTTTTATTTGTTTTACAGGAAGCCGTTAGAAATTATGTTTCCTTTCAGGAGATCATTACTAAATAAAACTCAATGTCTAATTGAAAGGTTAATTAGGTAATTAGTTAAGCTATTCTTCTAAAAATAAAATGGCAGTAAAGAAAAATATATCGTTAATGGGAAACTCTCCTTTTAGATTCGCCCCTCATACGAAATTGCGGTATATATTGTTATTATTCTTTACCTAAAGTATTTCATATTTTCGTTAGTTCTTTAAGCTCTTATTACTCTGATATCGTTAACTTTTCACCCAGTATTGTTATAACTCAATAGTAACCAAACAGGTATATAATACGTGACTACATTTCAAACGTGTGGATGTCCTTGCACAATAAAATATGCCTACGGACAAAATTAAATTTTGACAAGTGATGCTATTTTCTGACTTTCATCTTGGCTATGTCCAGCAGTGGATGTCTTTCGGCTGATATGGTGATGAGATGATGATGTTGACAGTAATATAATTATTGTATGTAGGCGGGATGGTTTGGAAACAGTTTTGCATTCGTGCCGACCCGTCGCTTCCGCGCATACTTACACATGATTATTGCAATTTCAATAAAAGCTCGTGGAGTTAGGAAGGACATAGTACCAGACAGAGTATTGGCAGATGGATCAGAACGTTTAACAGATTGGTGACCACTTACAGGCGGTCGTTCACCAGCTCGATGGGTTGACGACGTTAAATAGGGTCAAAGGCAAATAAAATGGCTATATACCTTGTATCGAGTTTCCTTACTAGCTGAACCGTTTAAACTGTAAATATAAACTGCTGAGTGTAGACCGCGGGTCAGTCCATGCTAGCGTAACTGCCGCTACGACGCGACGAGAGACGAAAAAATCTACCCTCCTCCTTCGACTTCACACAGTGCGCATGAGACAGGAATTCAGTAAGTTGTGCTCACCTACATACTAAAATGAGATTAGCACGGAACTGGGATGAGTGATGTAGTCGAAGAGAGGCCTATGTTCAGCAGGGGCGATTACAAGCTAAAATGAGTATGAAACAATGTAAACTATATTTTACAAGCATTACTACTGAGAACTTTCTCAACACGATATCATGTTAGTCTCCAGTATCAAGCATTCCACAACTTCCAAGAATAAAACCCAAGAACCAATACACGACACTCAAACGTCTTGAACGAAATGCATTTATTCTATTCCCTTCCGATCACAAAGCGCCGTAACCCAGCAATCCGAGTTTTGCGTGAAATTTATGTGTCTGACTGGGTTAACCACACGCTCCGATTTTAGCGGACAGCCCCTCGATTTGGAAGACGGATAACCTGTCAGCATGATACGTTGCCGAAATTGCATTCGTCTGTTTCGCTTTAAAGCAGTTTGGAATGCGATCGGTCACTGTCCACCCGATTTCCTAGTAAAATGTGGCGTCATTAAATTTTAATGCAAGCGACAGTATTATGGATTTTCGGCCCTTCATGATATTGCACACTGTAAAATGTTACTCATCATTTCCGTTAAGGCGCCTTCCTGATTTGTCGATGCGGAGGCGAGTACGATATGAGAAAACTGTTGGTGTCAAAGGATACGAATGCAGTACTGCCCCGCTTCTGCGCATGGTAATAATACTGTGCAAACGTAATACTAACAGTATTTCGACAAGTGAGGAAACTTCACATCAGTAAACTCACGTCAAAGAACAAAATACATATAAAGAATAAAATACCGCTTCCCCCCAGGCAAGTCAGGAAGTCGCCTAATTCGTACAGAAATCAATCTATTAGTAGCTAGCTACGCATATGAAGACGACGAAATTCTTTAGTTATACAGCTAATGAAAGTAGTATTTTTCTGTTGAAATCGCCATGTTTTTAATGCGTGAAATAATTTGCGGTTTTCGGTGGATAATGACACTTGCGATTCTGTTTAAAAAAAAATAACGGTAGGAGAGCATGTGCATTATGACGTTTCTGGGTTATTTTTAACAAAACTTAATTCTCATTTAGGCCTTTTTCCACCATTTTTGAGAATAGCACTATAGTAGCCTGGGCTGGAATGTCAAGTGCAGACTTTTAAAACTAAACACTCAGCCTGCAATTGCCTCCTTCCATGCCTCGACAATAATGTAGGTACTATTATTGTAAATATATAAGAGCTTTCGCCCTCTTTTCTCTTCAGACTTGATAGTCACCATTCAGCCGAATGACGTCCACTGCTGGACATAGGCCTCCCCCAAAGACTTCCACAATGACCGGTCCTGCGCCACCCGCGACCCTTACCAGGTCATCAGTCCACCGTGTGGGGGGCCTGCCCATGCTACGCCTTCCGGTACGTGGTCGCCACTCGAGAACCTTTCCGCCCCAACGGCCATCGGTTCTGCGTGCTACTCGTATGTGCCCCGGTACTTGATAGTAAATGAATATTATTGTGGATGAGAGGAGAAAATAGTCACACGTAGTCTGTACGATAAGTACAATCAAGTGCAAAGATGTGGTTACATATTACTTACTCACTCGAAAATAGTTGCCTCATGGCCCTTATGTCGGCGATTAGAATTTTGTATATTTTTATGGAAGCATTGAGTCGATTCATTTTGTACTTGACTGTACTACAGCTAACATATAGTATGGAGTTTTTTTTAATTTACCTGCGTCTGCTGCAATTTTAGTAAGGCTCCCGGCAGACATATCCTCCGAAACCTACAAACATGGCCACCCTAACGTCTGCGGCCTGAGTCAGGTGTTTGCTCGCTCCCCTGTACGTTTAAAATGCAAAATGAAACTTATGCCACTTTGCCTTTCACTGTTACACCTTGCTGACTCTGATTTGTGATTATTTTATTTTGTCTGAGTTGTATTTGCGTCTCGAATACATTAAAAAAAGAACTTTATCCTTGTTATGTTCAGAACATGGGTCTCTTTGTATCTATTGATTGAATCAATGGAATTTAATTTGGTGACCATAGAACGAAATGAATTAGATCTAGCGGCGGAGTAGATCATTTTTGCTTTTAAGGCGTATGTATCCCTAATGCTTGAAACGCACAGAGCGCGGCGCAGCGTCGTTGCGGGGCGGAGGCGGTTTTTTGGTAAAGTAAAACGTGGTCTGTGGCATGTTGCACCAAAAATCGCGCAGTATTCGGTAGCGCGGTAGAGCGGAGGCGGTGTGTAATTTATGAAGCAGTAATCGACAGTCAACAGTTTTGGAAAGATAAAAAAACCGGCCAAGTGCGTGTCGGACCACGCACAAAGAAGGGTTCCGTGCCGACCGACACCTCCTAATATACATTTAAAACCACTATACAATACATTGAATTAAATATCTTCATAGGAATCTTTCGGCACTTCCTTTTGTTTGGGCAAGACAGTTTTTCAGCAATAACTCAAAAACCGTTAGACCGTTCCTGTTCAAATCAAAAATCGTTGAAAGGATTTATTACTTTACATCATCTTGAATTTTTTCAGAATTTTAATCTTCATAGTTTGGAAATTAGCCCTTGGTTATAAAATAAATAAATAAAAAATCCATTTATTCCATAACCAAAGTGATAAAAAACATAACTTAAAATTTAATTACAAAATTATTTGACAGTATTTTTATTATTTACTTTTCAAAAAAAAACGTGTTTTTTTATTATTATTATGTATAAAATGTAATATATAATCAATAAGAATTTGGTTAGGACCCCTTACGGGTAAAGGCCTCCTCCAGCTCATGCCATTTTGTTCGATTTTGTGCAGTGTTGGGCCAATCCGTTTCAATTTTTGAAGGTCATCAGACCATCTGGCGTTGGGCTTACCTTGTCTGTGCTTGCTGTCTGGTCCTTTCCACATTGTGGCCACCTTTGTCCATCTCTCGGCGTGCATTCTGGCCACATGGCCTGCCCATTTCCGTTTAGACTTTAAGTCATATTCTATTGCGTCTATTATTTTAGTCTTTGCTCTAATGTCTCTATGTCTAATCTTATCCTTAAGTTTTATTTTCATAATGTTACGTTCCACGGCTCTTTGGCATTTTTGAATTTTGTTTTTTGCGTTTTCAGTATATTTCCAAGTCTGGCTGCCGTAAGTCATAGTAGCGTAGGCAAGAGTCTATCACTTTCTTTTTACATTTTAGTGGGAGGTGACTTTTTAGAACCTCTTTCATACTCCAGAACGTATTCCAGGTTTTCTTATTTCTTCGGTCAATTCCTTCTAGGCTGTTTGTTGGATTAAATGTAATAAGTTGTTTACCCAATTATACGAGGTTTTTTACATATTCAATTTCAGTGTTTTCTATGACAATCGGAATTTCATATATTGATTTAAATTTGCACGATTTTTACACATTATTATTGGTAAACGGGACTTAATCGCGTACAAAAATTAATCACCTGAGGTTTGCCCGACGTTTCGAATGTATCGCAACATCCGTGGTCACGAGCTGACTGGCTTCAGCGGGTATCAAAATCTTCTAGCCGCACGGGTTTTCCATACTACCCGCACTTGGTCTTTATTATTCACACTTACACAAGGGTTGTCACTCGCCCGACACACAACACTAACAACATGCGTTAATGTAAATAAACCGTTAATGTATATGTTCATAAACCGGAAGTCCTTTCTACAGAACGTCATTTTTACAGTAGAAAGGTACGAGAAGCCGTTGAAATCAAAAAACATCGTAATTTCAACCGGGATGAGGGTTTTAAGATTTCATCTTCGTGGAATCCAGTTATTGTTAGTGTTGTGTGTCGGGCGAGTGACAACCCTTGTGTAAGTGTGAATAATAAAGACCAAGTGCGGGTAGTATGGAAAACTCGTGCGGCTAGAAGATGTTGATACCCGCTGAAGCCAGTCAGCTCGTGACCACGGATGTTGCGATACATTCGAAACGTCGGGCACACCGCAGGTGATTAATTTTTGTACGCGATTAAGTCCCGTTTACCAATAATAATCGGTATTTCGTTGAATTTCGTCATCAACTTAGTTTTTTGTAGGTTAAGTTCTAGACCTATTTCCTTGCTAGCTGTACTCAGCGATAACATCATATATTGTAGGTTTCTTACTGTTTCTGCGACAATCACGATGTCATCAGCGAAGCAGAGGTGTGTTAGCTCTTTCAGTGACATTGTGATGCCTCTACTTTTCCAATTAAGGCTGTTAGTGGTATGCTGTAAAACGGTTACAAATAAGGTCGGAGATGACGGGTCGCCTTATCGTACTCCTCGCTCTATTTTTATTTCTGGCCCGGTGGTTTCCAGTTTAACTCTACTTTTGCAATTTTCGTAAATGTTTTTAATTATGGTTATGTATGTAGAGTGAACTTTCGCTGCAGTCAGAGCTTTCCATATTGCTTCATGTTCGATAGAGTCAAAAGCTTTCAGATAGTCGATGAAACAAAGATAGAGTGGTCTCCTAAATTCTGAATATTTTTCTATTAACTGCTCCACTACTTGCAAGTGGTCTATAGTACTGAAGCCTTTTCTAAACCCTGCTTGTTCCACAGCCAGAAAGGCCTCTACTTGGGGTGTGATCCTCGACTGAAGACCTGCCGAAAAAACTTTGTATAGACTGGACATTAAACTTATTGGACGATAGTTTGAAATATCAGCAGGGTCTCCTTTTTTGTAGATCAAAGTTATGTTCGATTCAGTCCATTCCTGTGGTACAATTTTTGTGTGCAGTATTTTGTTAAAAAGTGTGGCCAAGAGTGTAAGTATAAATGGACAACTAGCTTTTAATAAGTCATTTGTTATGCTATCTGGTCCAGGGCTTTTTCTAGGTTTCAGTTTATTTATAAGTTGAAGTATTTCTAATTCATCAAAGTTTTTGATTGCACTATTTTGTTCTTGTTCATTGTTTTCAGAACTTGCCGGGTAATTTTCAGTATAAATTTGTCGTCTTTTTTTATATAGATTTTCATAGAACAATGTTGCAATTTGCTGTATGTCTTGTCTATTTTCTGTAATGGTAGAGCCTGATTTTAGATTTGATATCCATTTTTTACCTTTATTAAGCTCTTTATATGCACTTCTTAGGCTTCCAGACATTGATAGATGTTTTTCTAGTGTTAAAATTATATGTTGGCTATATTCCTGTTTGATTTTTTGTTGACTTTTTTATACAGTATTTTTAGTGTTGTTTTCTCTTCTTTAGTTAACGGATGTTTATTCTGTAAATCATGTCGGAGTTTTATTAAATTTTTTGTTTCGTTCGATATTATAGATGATTTTTCCTTGCTATTATTCACAAGTGTAGAGCTTGTCACACTATCTCGTATGACTTTTATTATTTTTGCATAGTATTGTTGAGTCGTTTCTTCTTTAGTATTTTCTTGTAGTTTCTTTTTATATGTGTCGCTTTCTTCTTCGTTTTTAAAAATTTGAGGTAGGGGTTTTTGGAAGTTACTTCTTATTTTCTTTTGCTTACACAGAGATACTGTTGTCCGTAGAAGGCGGTGGTCTGAAGGGAATTTTCGTGTTAGGACTTCATATTTTTTTATTGTTTTTGGGTGTGTAGTCAAAACATAATCTATTTCATTTTTAGTTTTCTTATCTGGCGATATCCATGTCCACCGTTGTTTTTGTTTTTTAAAGAATAAGGTGTTCACAATCGTAAGTTTGTTTTCTGTAGCAAACTGTATAAGTCTGTGTCCTCGTTTGTTTCTAATTCCCGATCCGTAGTTTCCTGTAACCACTCACGTGCTCTCCGCAACTAGGGTTGCGACTTGGGAAAACGTACAGTGCTCTCGCAACACTAGTTGCGAGTTGGAGTTCCAACGGTTTTTAAATTGTTGCTATGCGGAACATGCAAAGAACGCTTTTTAATTAAGTTATATAGGTAGAGTATGAATGTGGCAACATTAAAAAAAATTAAAACCGCAGTCTAAGGAACAATTTTTATAAAATATAAAAGTTGTTTTCATGACCATCGAAGTTCGGTACGTCAGCGAGAGAGCTCGCGATTAAAAAATGCTGTGAGCAATCAATTGTGCATTTTTTAATTGGTATTATATACCAAATTAATGCTGGTTTACTGCTTCATAAGACGAAGCATATATTTCGATACTAATTAAAATGGAATGTAATAAATTCTTCCAACAAAGTACGTTGAGTGATGAAAATTTTGCGAGGTTAATTTTAAATCGTACATTATTATGTGATTATGCCATATTTCTGTACTAGGCTATTAAAATCAATAAATGCGTCTATTAAAATCAACATGAATCCACTTTTAATGAACAATTAGGTATGTTCTATGCAGGATTAGGTGAATGAACTTGTGACGTCTTAAATACTATTGTACGCAACTGTGGTTGCACAAGGCACTTCCGCCGATTCGCGTCGGATCCACGTATTATGTCATAAGGCGTGGTGCACAGAATGGTTTAATTTAGTTTATTCATTTTTGATAGGTTCTTTTACGCATACTAAGTGGCGGCCCATTACCAATGTAACTGCTTACCTTTTATTTATGAATGTATGAAGTAGAGGTAGGGTTCACTTTTACTTGTTCAACTGATCATATAAATTTATAAAATTCACATATTCCATGTAATGGTTCAAATAAGAATGTATGGTTCTCTTTTTTAAAAAAACCAGTTCTGATTTTGACTCGTATTGACCGTTATCTCAGTTATTTGTAGCTCGCGTATAAACTATTGTATAGTCGTTTTAACTTAACACCCAAAAATTTGCAGTGAAAACCACGTACCAATAAAAAATACTTACCTCACAAAATAAGTGTATGAATTTTGTTGTTACTTGTGATGTATTTTTTTCAAATATAAATTTAATTTAATTTCTTAAATTTTCATTGTAATTTTACTCGTTAGTGGTTATGGGATGTGTCAGACAAGGATTCAATAATTATTTGTGCAATAAGAGAGCAGTCGTTTTTTTACGACGAGTAATAATTTCGAATCCCGAGGTAGCGAAGGATGCCTTAGTCGAATCACTAGGGAGCGTGGCAAGTGATTCTATGATAGATTTTATAGCGTATCAAGGGATTCGAATACACGATATGAATATAGGTAACTTTGCTCTCGTGTACCACACACATACCACATCACATAAAACTTATCACCTCAGCAATGAGAACCTGTTAGAGTTAAAAAAAACTTGTTGGGGTGCCAAATAAATATATGTCCTATGTCCAGCAGTGGACGTCCTTCGGCTGACATGATGAAATTACAATATAGTCAGTTCTGGTACCGTACCTACTACTACTATACTACGCAACGCAAAAGAGGGGGGTTATAAGTTTAATGTGTATAAAAGTAAAAAAAAGTAAAAAAAGTAAAAGTAGTTTATTCTTCAAATTAGGCATATTACATGCACCTATGAACGTCAATAAACTACCACCGGATCGGAAAAATATACCTCTGCCACGAGAAGAACCGGCGTAAGAAACTCGGCGAGGTGTCATTTTTTCAAAACAATATACATTATATAGTTAAATATAAAATTACATTACTACAAAATAACTTAAATAACAATGCTACAGTAGAAAATATATTTTCGCGATAGATTACCCGTGCAGGACGCTATCACTGCCACACATCCCTATCCATGATGTAATCGTTTATCTTATAATATGCTCTTGAAATAAGTGTTTGTTTTACTACAGATTTGAATTTAGAATTGCTAAGTTCAGTAATGTGTTTAGGAATTTTATTGTAGAATTTGATACAATTTCCCAAGAACGACTTTTTCGCCTTTACTAGTCTATAGAAGGTTATTTTCAGTTTCCCAGTATTTCTCGTGGCTATTGGTTTATCAGCGTTCGTTGGAAAATTGCCCAAATTCTTCCTAACATACATTATTATTTCAAATATGGATAGGGACGGCAGGGTTAGAATTTCTATTTCTTTGAAAAATTCTCTTAATGAATCACGCGACCCTAAGTTATAAATTGCTCGGATAGCCCTTTTTTGCAAAATAAAAACAGTTTCAATATCTGCAGCTGATCCCCATAAGATAAGACCATAAGTAATTATACTATTAAAATAAGCAAAGTAAACTAACCGTGCCGTTGCCACATTGGTAAGCTGCCTTATTCTCCTGACTGCAAATGCAGCAGAGCTCAACCTACTTCCTATCGCTGTTATATGGGAACCCCACTGCAATTTTGAGTCCAATGTAATACCTAAGAATACAGTAGAAGTAACAAATTCTAATGTTTGACCATTAAGTTTAATATTTGTATCTAAGTTTCTGTTTGATGAGTTCGCTAGAGAGAATTTTATACATTTCGTTTTTTTTCGGGTTCAATACTAAGTTATTGGCAGCAAACCAGTCAGATATCATGGAGAGGGTATTATTTGGTTCAATGAGTTCAGTATCTCTCCTATTTACCTTGAACAGTAATGAGGTGTCGTCTGCGAACATTACAATGCCTGATCGTCGGCTTACCATATATGGCAGATCATTTACATAAACAAGGAACAGGAACGGACCTAGAATAGACCCCTGAGGTACTCCCATCTCTACCACTGTCTCTGACGAAATGGCTTTATTTATCGCTACCTTTTGATTTCTCTGTGTTAAATATGACTTCATGAGATCTAATGCATGCCCTCTGATGCCAAAAAACTTAAGTTTACAAATTAAAGTACCATGATCTACACAATCAAAAGCCTTGGAAAGGTCACAGAACACTCCGATGGCGTCGTGCGACTCTTCCCAAGACTGCAAAATAAATTTTAATAAACTTGCACCTGCATCAGTAGTTGACCTACCCTTCGTGAAGCCGAACTGCTCTGCGTGCAAAATATTGTGAGAATTAAAGTGAGAAACCAATTGCGTAAGCATTATTTTTTCGAATATTTTGCTAAACGCAGGTAGGATAGAAACTGGACGATAATCAGAAGGATTATCTCTATGACCTGATTTGAAAATTGGAACTACTTTACTACATTTCATTAAGTCTGGAAAAATGCCATAGTCTATAGTTATTAAAAATGAGAGCTAGAGTTGGTGCAACGACCTCCAGAATAGATTCCAGTACCTTGACTGACACGCCCCATAAGTCCTCAGTGCTCTTTATTTTTAACATTTCAAAGGACTTCAGTACATCTAGAGGAGAAACATGATGAAATTTGAAATTAGTTAATGATTCTAATTTTACGTTGTCATTCAGAAGGGATTCAGCTTTTGTGGTAGACGATGCTAAACTTTGAGTAGTGACTAAAGGAATTTTAGAAAAGAAATTATTAAATTCATCAGCTACTTTTACTGCATCAGTTATTAAATTATCCTTTACTTTCAAATAAATTGTGGACTCTTTATTATTTCTCTTCCCAGTCTCTGTGTTTATTATTTTCCAGACTGTCTTGGCTTTATTATCTGAGGACTTAATTTTATTATTCAAGTGCATTGCTTTTGCTTTCGTGCACACTGTTTTAAACAATTTGGAATAATCCCTAACATACTGATGGAAACATTCGTCAGTGGTGCAAGATCTCCTTTCATAAAGTTGATATAAGTTATCTCTACTTTTCCGAATTCCGGTAGTTGCCCACTCATTAAATCTCATTTTATTGTTTGTCTTAATACGTTTTTTACTACAAGTCTTGTTAAATTCGTTACACACTGTATTCAGAAGCATTTTGAATTGATCATTCGGATCATTTGATTGTACCTGGGTGTTCGGCATGGCGACTAGTAGATTAGACTTTAGTAATTCTAGTCTACTTCTACTCAGCGGTCTTATTTCTATAACGCGATCTGGATGTTTTACTTCGCAAGGTAGCCTGACCATCTGAGCTTTATGATCCGAACGAACTCCATTCACTATGCTACTGTCTATATGAGAACTGTTTAACCAAATATTATCTATACAAGTGGCCGAGGTCGGAGTAACTCTGGTAGGTACTTCAAACAAGTAGTCAAAATTGAAAGATTTAAAAAGAGTGATGTACTTATCTTTTTCAACTGATTGTGATAAAATCTGTCTGTGGCATCGTAGCTTTTATTTAAACTGTTTTGGTTGTCTTTTTTTCAGAGCAGGATTTCCAAGAGAAATTTAGTAGTATCTTATAGCCGTGGATCAATATGACTGAAGCAACTATAAATGCCTAGACACGTAAACACGAGGTCATTGAGATCTGATATGTCGAGCCAAAAAGTTGCAACTATTATGGTGTGTATATAAAAAATACTGCATTTTTAACTCCTCGAATTTATAATAAGTTAATAACATAACTTTTCTCTCGGGAAACGATAATATTAGTAAAACATGTTTTATCAAAATCGGTTCAGCCATTGTTGAGATATATAACTTTGAAATGAAAATATCGGCGGTTTTCCAACTTTTCTACTTTGTCAGTTATTCTATATCACGACAGCCAATGATATTTAAAATAAAATGCCAAACGTTATTATTACTTCAAGAATATATAATTAAAGTCACCATGAGTGTACCGCTGTTAATTTCGTATTAGCATTGTATAAGTCATAAGTTAAGGATCTGTAACTATTCGTAATTGATTTAATAAGAAATGTAAATTTCGTAATTTCAATATTGACGATCACTGCGTGAACTGTGGTTTCGTTGCGCACCAGTGTATCCCGTCCTATATCGCCGCCATGATTAAATTTTGACAGCGCAGGTCCGCCGGAGTATGTCCGTTAGTTTGAGTCGGGACCTTTGCGTGGGTTTTTGTATACTTTTGAAATGAGAACAAAAATATAAATCGAGTTGTAATCGGTCGAATATCTATTAAGTTGTGAAGTGTAACATGTGTAGTATATGTGTTAAGAGTTTTATGTGGTTTGAAGTGTATGGAATTATTTTTAATCGGGCGTCAAAAGCGGCACTCATTACGTTAGGTATGTAAGGCTATTTTTTGTTATTGATAATTTGTGACAGAAATTGTTGCATTTTGACAAAATTGGCACTTGTTATTTAAAGATTTATAGTGTCTCTATCTACGTCTGACAATATTTTTGTACTCGTTTGCCTAAATTATTCATACAAAAATCACAAACAAACTACACTGTTTTGCGGCGAATTGAAAAACTGACAATGTAAACATTACAAATGAAAAAGGTTTTATGCAAAATATTTCCCCGGGATCATATACATTACTTGGTATCAATCGAAGCGTGAACTATTACAGTTTTAAATAAACATAACATTTACATATGTTATCGATTTAGATTATAAAATAAAAATATATTTATTGCAAAAGATCTCATTCGAAACGGTATGTAAAGTTTGTGACTTTTAAAAAAAATATTTTACTATGTTGACATATGTAATTAATTATATAAACAAATTGCCTGTTCCTTTAGCTTTATAACATAAAAAGAATCATAGCATAAAGTTTAGACGAAGCCAGGCAACCGATTTATTAACAACACAAGACAATGCGCTGCTAATGCTCGGTGAATCTTGAGCACTTTAGACCACCTTTTTTTTAACGCGAGCACTTGAGTGGGTAATGAAGTTTTCTTCTTTTTTCGGTGTACCAATGATCGCGTTAAAATCTCCTATTATTAACTGTAATTTACCAGAAGTCAGCTGAGCTTTTTGGATTGTACTGTAGAATGTTTCTATGTCTTCGTCAGGAGAGGTACTAGTTGGTGCATGGGCTTGAATAATAGATATTTTTTGGTGTTCTATACTTAAATTTAGTACAGCGACTCTTTCTGACAGGCCTATGAAGCTCATTATGTTGGTTTTATATTTTTTTCGTATAAGGAAGCCGACTGTGTCTCGCCGTAGTATCAAAATATATGTTTTTCGTCTTCCTCTATACCATAGCCTTGTTTTCTTATCTCCGATAGTCCAATTATATCGTAAATAATTTTCTCAATTGCGTTTTTTAATTCAATCATTTTTTCAGTAGTTGGTTATTAGAGATCTTGTGTTATATGTGCAAATTAATAAATTGCTTTTTTGGTTTGCTTTTCTTGAAAAAGCTGGAGGGTTCTGGTCTTTCAGTCCCGCGGCGACCAGCCGTATTGGGACGAGATATTTATTTTGATCGGTGCTTGCTTGTGTGGTTGTCGAAGTCGTAGGGTTGAAGGGGGCCTCTAATTTTCATAAATCTTCATTTCGTGTTATGTAGGATTGAATTTTGTGAGGTTTTATATTTTTTATGGGTTTGTGTATTTGTTTTGCCTGTGCTAATATTGGTTTGCTCGTTAAAGACGTTCGGAGGTGTCTGGGCTGAAAGTAGCCTTTTGTTTTTAGTTGCTTCACTTTTGTTTTGTTTTATTATAATTCTGTCGTACCGTATGTAGGCTGTGTTTCCCTTTTCGATCTCTTTTTGTTGTTGTTGTTGTTTAAGTTCCTCTCTGATTTTTAATATATATTTCTGGAAACTCTTCCTTTAAATATATGCTTGTCCCATTCAATTTTTATTTATTTCGAAGCATTTTTATTTTCTTGCTAAGCGTTGTAAATACAACAGATATTGGCCTGGTGTGAGTACTTTTTCTGCCCATTCTTCTTACAGATTTGATTTCAAACTCCTCTATATGTACTTGTATGTTTTTATTTATTATGTCCTATATTTTATCTTGTAACTGGAAGTATGATTTCTCGTTTTCGTCGGCTCCGTAAAATACAAAATATCGCTGAACACATTTTTTTTCTAACCAATAAAGCCTTTTCTCTTGATTTTCATTTTTAATCGCAAATTTCCTAAGTCATTATTCTGTTGTTCAAATTTTAAATCCATATGAGATGTTATTGATTTAGTTATTTTCTCTTCCATTTGGTTAACTTGCGTAATCTGATTATTTAACGTCGTGAATTTTTGGTTGATATCACTTTTCATTTCCATAATAAGCTTCTCAGTAACTCTCCCATGTCTTTGGAATTGGTGTCCTCCCTGCCATCTGCCATGATTTATTGATACTAGTATGGGTTCTAGGATAAAAGCGAGCTTTGATTTTTCCTATGTTAATCTTTGTTAGCTTTGCGCGGTATGTATGCAGTTCAGACGATTGATGGTAGATGGCGCTGATATCAATATAGCCCTTGGTTACTCGCGTTAAAATACTGACACTACTGCGCGCGTGGGGTCATAACTGATCCCAATTTTCAGTAATCAATAAAACCAAAAATTTGCGCAAAATCAGACTTTTAGTAAGGAAATATTATGCATCAAACAATCAGCTTTTACAAAAGATATCTATAGATATCTATCTAGATATCTATAATCTTTTTAAAAATTCTTCATCATATTTGAAAATTCACTTTATTAATTTAGGCACTGTTTTGAGCACGAAAATTCTAGAATACAATGGTTTGGTGCTCATGACATACTTTTTATGACATATGCTACATATGGCATAATACCAAATCGAAAAGGAAACAAACAACTTATAAAAATTGGCAACAACGCAAACAATTTGTAGGGACACAATGCGTGTAAGCGAATTCCTGCAGCGCCGCGACTGCTAAGGCAGTCTCCCTCGAACCGTGACGCGAACCACACTAGCCGCCACTAAGCTATTGTAACGTGAGATTTTTATATTCGAAATAAGTAACACTAAAACATCCTTGGACTTTCATTTATTACGGACAATTTCCTCACCTGAACTTAGCATAACCCGGACAGTGCAATTATTACATAAGTACCCCAGCAAGTACTTACAGTGGTGACCCCGAACTTGAACACAGTGACTTAGTGCGCGTATATTTTTTTTTTATGTGAATTAAACACTTCAGAGCGGGGGAGGCTCCCCTAAAAAAGGGTAAGGGGCTCTAGTGTGGTTAGTGATTTGCGTCGAAATCCGAAACTGTGGCAGAAGGAAAGTACTTTATAATGACGGGTTATGGAGTCCCCAACGCGGCACAGGGCGGAGCTGCGCCGGCGCCCGTACAGCAGGCGCCGCCGGCGCCTGTACCGCAGCCGCCGCCGGCGGCGACCCAGGTTCAAAACCAGCATTCGTCTACTACAGGAGTGGATGTGGCCGCAATTTCGGTTGCGTCCAGATTGCCGGAGTTTTGGACGGACCAACCAAGACACTGGTTTATACAGATAGAGTCCATACTAAATCCGCAGCACTTGAGTGATCAGGCGAAGTATGACTTGGTGATAAGCAAATTGAGCAAGGATGCCATTGGGCAAATTACGGATATTCTCCTGCAGCCGCCAGCAACGGGCAGATACATGGCATTAAAGAGCAAGTTGTTGGGCATTTACGAAGAGTCTGCCAAGAGGCAGCTACAAAAGTTGCTCAGCGAGCAGGAGTTGGGGGAGCAGAAGCCATCCCAGCTGTTACGCAGAATGCGAGACCTGGGACGAGGGAAGATTCCGGATGCCACACTTAGTATCTTGTGGCAAAATCACTTACCAGCGGCAACGAGAGCAGTGCTAGCAGCATCGGGAAACACAGACCTTGACAGTCTGGCAGCGACCGCAGATACGGTGCTGGAGGCCACGCGACCGATGCAGGTTTCGGAGGTGGTTTCCTCGCCGGGTGTTGACAGGAGCACGGCAGTGATATTGGCGGAGATCGCTAAGCTTACCTCCAGAATAGCGAACTTGGAGACAGGAGGGTCACGTCAGAACGATCATTGTAACTGCGGGCAGAGACGGAGAGGAACATCCCGTCACCGCAGCTTGGGTCGGCAACGTTCGGCATCCCGTGGGCGGAATCAGCGCACGCCTGACAGTCCAGACTGGCTTTGTGCGTACCACTACCGTTACAAGGAGAAGGCTCGTCGTTGTGTTTCCCCCTGCGCCTGGAAGAAGCAGCCGGGAAACTAGAGGAGGTGCAAGCAGCGGCGGAATCTTGTGCCATCGAGCCATCGCACCGCCTTCGCGTTACGGATACCAAGACGGGGTTAAAGTTTCTTGTGGACACGGGCGCAAATGTTTCGGTATTGCCAGTTAAGCATAAGTACTCTAGTGATGTAAGTACTAGTTATAAGCTATTCGCGGCGAACGGCTCTGAAATCAAGACATATGGCACAAAAATGTTGGAGTTAAATTTAGGTCTCAGAAGGGCATATCGTTGGAATTTCATAGTAGCAGACATAACTCAGCCAATCTTAGGGGCTGATTTCTTAAGCAAATATGGCCTTTTAGTTGATTTGAGAGCTCGTAAATTAATAGATAAGGTAACCAATTTAAATATTAATGCATTAGTAGTAGAGTGTAAAGAGCCATCTATAAAGACTGTGGATGGGAATCACCCTTATCATTTATTACTTAGTAAATACCCAGAGATTACCAAACCAGTATCATTCAGGGAAACTCCAACTCACGGTGTGTACCATCATATAGAGACCAGCGGTCCCCCGTTATATGCGCGCGCCAGGCCGCTACCACCGGACCGTTACAAGAGGGTTAAGGAGGAGTTTAAGGTCATGCAAGATTTGGGCATCTGTAGGCCATCGAAAAGCCCTTGGGCCAGTCCTCTTCATGTCGTACCAAAAAAGAATGGTGAGTTGAGGCCCTGCGGGGATTATAGGCGCCTAAATGCTGTGACCACTCCTGATCGATACCCCATTCCTAGGATACAGGATTTTACTTACATAATAGGAAACAATGAGTATTTTTCGACTATAGATATAAATAGGGCATACCATCACATACCAGTAGCGGAGAACGACATTCAGAAAACGGCGATAATCACGCCTTTCGGACTGTATGAATTCCCTCGCATGTGTTTTGGATTGAAATGTGCAGCGCAAAGCTTTCAAAGGTTTATGAATACCATTTTTCAGGACCTAGATTTTGTATTTTGTTACATAGATGATTTGTTAATAGCCAGCGAGACACAGAAACAACACGAGGAGCACCTAGAGCAAGTGTTCGCGAAGCTCAACGAGTACGCAGTCACCATAAATATCTCGAAATGTAATTTCGGTAAGTCGGTAGTCCAATTTTTAGGGTACGAGGTCTCCAAGGAGGGAATCCGTCCAATGGAAGAGAAAGTGCGAGCGATCGTCGAGTATCCGCGGCCTGAGACGATTCAAGAGCTACGTAGATTTATGGGTATGGTAAATTTTTACAGATCCCACTTGCCGAACGCGGTTTCACACCAGACAGAGTTAAATAAGTACCTACACAACAGTAAGAAAAGAGATAAGACAAAGGTCGAATGGACGGCGGAATCTATCAAAGCATTTGAGCAGTGTAAGTTAAGCTTGCAAAATGCGGCTACATTGGCTCAACCTATCTCAGATTCGCCATTGTCTTTAATGACCGACGCATCGGACACCGCCGTCGGGGGGGTGCTACAGATTAAAGTAGGCAATGTATGGAAACCCATGGGTTACTTTTCGAAAGGTTTGACAAAGGCACAGATGAAGTATTCGTGTTTTGATAGAGAGCTTTTGGCTATATTCTTAGCCGTTAGGCATTTCCGTAAGCAATTTGAGGGGCAACAGCTAGTGATATACACAGATCATAAACCATTGACGTACGCTTTTAAGAATGTCGATAGTAACAAAGAGACCCCACGCAGAGCGAGGCAACTCCTTTTCATAAGCGAGTTCACTACAGATATTAGATATGTGGTAGGTAAAAATAATGTAGTAGCTGACGCGTTATCGCGTGTTGAGACGATTTCCTGTCCCACAGTGCTCGACTTCGACGAAGTCGCTGACGCGCAGGAACGTGACGATTATGTGCGGCAAGCGGACGCGCACGATAGCAACGTAAGGCTTAGGAAATTTATTTTGCCAGCGTGCAATAAGGAGGTTTATTGCGAAACCGCAACGAAGCATGTTAGGCCATACCTACCACCGCAGTTCAGGAGGCTTGCTTTCGACGCTGTGCATAATCTAAGTCATCCAGGGATACGCACAACTAGAAAATTGGTAGCAGACAGATTTTTTTGGCCAGGGATGAATAAAGATGTGGGTTCATGGGCAAAGTGTTGTATTCAGTGCCAGAGGGCAAAAGTAATAAGACACACAGTTTCAGAGTTTGTTGACTACCCGGTAGTAGCTAGGTTCGAACATATAAATATCGATATCACTGGACCTCTCCCTACGACGGCGCAGGGGTATAGGTATCTGGTCACTGTCATAGACCGTAGGACGCAGTGGCCGGAGGCTTTTCCAGTACAGGATATTACTGCGGAAAGCGTAGCATGGGTTATATATGATGGCTGGATATCACGGTACGGCTGCCCAATCAAGTTATCCAGCGACCAGGGTAGGCAATTCGAAAGTAGGTTGTTCGCATCTCTGATGAAATTATTGGGTGTGAAGAAGCTCAGGACAACTGCTTTCCATGCACAGAGCAATGGGAAAATCTAAAGATTCCATAAGTCATTAAAAATGGCTTTAAAAGCCCGGTTAGATTGCACTAGTTGGCTACAGGAATTGCCAACAGTGATGTTAGGTCTTCGCGCGGCGGTAAGGAGCGACAATGGTGTCAGCGCCGCCGAGATGGCGTTCGGCCGAAGCCTGCGATTGCCAGCTGACTTTTACGAGTTCACGGACAAAGAGGTATGTGACGACAGCGATTTGATCGATAAGATCCGTCAAACGATAGGTAAGTTAAGACCAGTCCCAGGATCTCATAGTAATTCAAAATCATTTTTTGTGCACCCCGATCTGAAAACGTGCTCGCATGTTTTCGTTAGGGATGACACCGTTAGGAGGCCGTTGAAAGCTCCGTACGATGGTCCATACCGCGTCATCAAGAGGACAGATAAAGTTTATTCTGTACAGTTGCCCGAACGCAAGGCAAACATTTCAATAGATCGGCTTAAGCCGGCATATATATTAAATGATAAGATTGATAACTCAGCCACAGCCTTACAAGCAAATAGCGGCTCTAGTGACATTACAATAGGGCCCAATACAGTTAAAACGACGAGGAGCGGGCGCGTGGTTAAGGCACCCGTTCGATTCATGTAAACAATGTCGCGTAAGATGTCTTGTTTAATCCATTTGTGATTTCGTAATATGTATTTTTATTTTAGCACGTACCTACGCACAAGCATTTTTTTCTAGAGCAAGAAAACAATTCGTGTTTAATTGGTGTATGGCACGTACAGATTTATGTTGAGTTGACAATGTAAGTGGGATGTATACGAAAAATATGAAGATATTAGTTTCATTTCGAGGTTATAGCCTATTCGGAAAACATCATGGGCCACAGTCAAAGTAGCACGGATAAAAGTGACGCGAACGCCTAGGCACAAGTTATCAATAATGTTACGCAAGTTGAGACAAAGTTGAATTATGTGACTATAGTACTCATTGTCATAGCTTGTGCATTTTTCATAATAATTATTTATACGCTTCGGCGACAATGTCTCAAGAAAACGCAGAATTGGCTACGGAAAGAACTTAACAAGGTGGGAGGTCCAGCCCCGCTGCAGCGTGTTCAGGTTCAGCCCGCGCCGCAGCCACCCAACTATTAACGTGTTCCAGCTTTCGTATACAACCCACGGTTGGTTTAGTGATTAATGTGCATTCAGTGATAGCTTAAGCGACGTATAGGGATAATATGTGTTTTTGGCTCCATAAGAGAAGCCCATGTCTGTTTTTAAATTTCAATTTTAATACTTAATTAGTTTAGTTATATTGTGACAGTGGCATACAGACAGCGCAAATTCTAGGTATCGGGGTCGTGTTATGACACCGCGCCGCCTGCCGGTATTAGGTTACCGGGCGGTGAGCGCTCGGCCCGCAGGATAAACAATGCAATTGTTATGATTTGTGCTTTCTGAATGCGAGCTAATATTTATCTGTTTAAAATTTTTGTTCCCAAAAATTTGGGAGGGACCTATGTAGGGACACAATGCGTGTAAGCGAATTCCTGCAGCGCCGCGACTGCTAAGGCAGTCTCCCTCGAACCGTGACGCGAACCACACTAGCCGCCACTAAGCTATTGTAACGTGAGATTTTTATATTCGAAATAAGTAACACTAAAACATCCTTGGACTTTCATTTATTACGGACAATTTCCTCACCTGAACTTAGCATAACCCGGACAGTGCAATTATTACATAAGTACCCCAGCAAGTACTTACAAATTATTCACTTGAAATTTTCACCTCGTAAGTACTCGCGTGGGGTCAGTAGAGACCCCAAACACACTTTCCTGGCACAACCACACTGGTCAACGCTAAGCCCGGCACTAATTAACAAAGGTAATGGCGTTTCAGGAAGCTACTAGAAAAATAATGACGGTAGAATCCAAAACGAAATGACCATATGAATGTATCAATACCCTCTGGGGTCACAAAGTACCCCACGTGAAACTATTATTTTGTAGTAATCACACAAAAATATTGATCCCCCTGTTACATGTATGGGGTGCCCCGCCCCCTCAGTTTAATACTTTTTGCGTAATTTCACATAATATTTCTATAGCGGTTTATAGCATACATCTTTCTACCAAATTTCATAATTTTAGTTCTCATAGTCTCCGAGTAAATCGGCTGTGACATACAGACGGACGAACGGACAGACATGACGAATCTATAAGGGTTCCATTTTGCCATTTTGGCTACGGAACCCTAAAAATGCAAAGCTGCTTCCGCTTTGCTCCGCGCCACGCCCGCTCTGTGCGTTCCGGACTGATAGACTTAATTCTCAGCTTTATTGGTTTTAGGTCTAGCCTCCATACAAACTTGCCCATGGTCCTTTAAGATTTATCAAGGGCTTTTGATATATACTCGTATGTTCACAGGTAAGGCCCAACTCACATGCCCATAACAAATACCCTCATACTCTTAAATGGTCGGAATCGAGCCCGTGACACGAAATTTTGCACACATTTAGTTTATTTATTTTACCATCAGGTAAACCATATGCTTATTTGCAGCCGTCGTATAATAGTACATTACTATAGAGGCCGGCAAAAGAAGGTTTGCAGGCCAAGTAGATATAGACCGGATAGGAATACGCGGCCTGCAGCCCAACGTTTCTCGCCGAGATTTGTATAGTGCTTTCCTCAAACATATGCAATGAAATAAAAAAATACACCTCTTTAAAACAACAAATTTAACAGACGCTATTTTTGACATTCCCGGCCTAGGCCTTAAATTTTGAATGAAATTCCTTTACAGTTCTACCGAGTTGTTCCGCCTGCAACGTGATACTTTGAAGCCTGCTATAACGCACGTAATGACGAAATTTCATTGCATGTTTGAGAAAAATATAGGACACGAACATTTTCCCGAAAATGTCGTTAGCACATGGCCAACAATGCCGCCCTGATTGGTCGACGATGACCGACATCCGCCAAATTGAGACGCGACAAATTGAATCAATTAAAACTTCGCCCCCGATTACGAGACTAAAGTTAGGGTTGCCAGACGTTAAAAGGTGGATTCCTTTTCTTAATCAGAATCAATAGTACTCAGGATTTAGTACAGGAAAAAAACAGTAACTAACAGGCTTATTTTGCGTAAACAAACCCCATGACCGATCTTAAGCCGCTCTTATCAAACGATTTGTCGCGATCTTGACCAGATCGTTGGTCCACCTTCTTACGCAGCGTCTTTTGGTTGGTCGCCAACTCAAGACCCTTTTTGTGATCGGTTCTACGAGCAATGTGTAAAACCACTTGAACCCAGCAACTTGTAAAACCAGCGGCATATGGTCGGCCTTTGTGAAGTTTCTTGGGGGAGTTCTTTGTTCAGCAGCAGTGTTCGTATTTTGTCATGAGATGATGAACCCAAAATGACATTTCTCTTTATTTAGAACGTTATATAAAAACAGATTAATTACCAAAAATAAAACTAATTACAATAACATTAAAACTAATTACAAAACTGAAATAAAACTAAATTAAATCTAAAAAAGGAATCGGCGTTCAATTTACAAGATATGTCATCCCAGCATCTCTGTGATTTTGGATGTTCTGGAAAATTTTGACAGGGGCAAGCAATTAACCAAGCATTTTTTTCGTCCTCCAAGCCCGAAGTCTCATAGTGTGTGGGAAGGATTTTACCTATGAGACTAGACGAGCTATGGACGGACGACAAAAAAGCTGGTAACGCGATACTAGAAATTTTGCGGATTACCCAAAATTGTATTTATCGTTGTAAAATTAGAAAACTAGAGAAAGGAAATATGCATAGGAAATATGAGGCGCATTTGCCAAAAATAGTGGCATTACATCGTTTAGCGAACAGCTACTTTAGTATGTGCCTGTTTAAAAATTTTCTTGTTTTTTAATGGATTCCAATTTAATGACTACTCACTGTTTTTTAGTCTGTAGCAGTTTAATGTCAATTTCTTTAACTTCGGAGAGGACTTGGCCAGCTTCGTCCTGGAAGTGGTCGTAAACTCACGCTGGTTGCGTAACTAGCGTAACGCTAATGACCCTACTTATTTAATAAAATTCTGCGATAAAGCCATAACATTTCTGACAACCCTTAGATTACATCGCTTCAAAACTTAGTTGTCTAATAAAACAGAAATTAATTGGTACGGAAATGAAACGAGAAAGATTTAGGACGCCTTTTCTTCTAAGTTTCTTACTCTTGTCGCTGTCGGCTTTTGTGCTATTCAGTAGAAAATACCTACTTTAACTCGTTAAATGCGTACATCACTTTCAAATTTGCTTAAATTGGTTTTAAATACTCAAGGACTAGAAATTTGTATTTGTATTTTTGTCTTGTGCCTACTCTAATCTCTGTCTGTAACTTGCTGAAATATATTGTTATGTAAGCAATTTAGTTTAGTATTAGCATAGTTTTCGCTTGTTGATATATTGTAATCAATCATGATGTGCATACATGTTTTGGATTGCATTCCTAATCAGAACCTCCGATTTATCTTCTTTTTTCTGTGCAATGATTTTATCTGTCTCGTGTGCCTAATAAATAAATAAATAAATAAGCTCTAAGACTACATCTTTTTGGTTGAGCGGGGTCGATGCGATTTCTGTAAGCTGTCTAATATTGATGTCAACTGTCGCGTAACAACCAAGTCGACACAGGATCTTTACGGAGCTTTTTTCTTTTCTTTTAGGTGCCTTCATTTCAATAAGTGCTTTATGATTAATGCGGGATGCGCGAATATATGGAAATATAGTAGTATTAAATTGCTATGGACCTCATAAGAAGGCTCAATGTCACAAGAGCAATGGTGAGGGCTATGCTGGGAATATCTCTGTGTGATCGTATCAGAAATGAGACCATCCGTAGAAATAGAGTAACTGGCATAGCCCTCCGAATGGCTAAATTAAATGGTTGTGGGTGGGGCACATTGCACGTAGAGCGGATGTTCGTTGGGGGCGAAAGGTTCTCAAGTGGCGACCACGTACTTGAAGGAGGTGGACCGATGACCTGGTGTCGGACGCGGGAGTCCACTAGATGCGGGTGGCACGGGACCGGACATTGTGGCACTCTTTGAGGGAGGCCAATGACCAGGAGTGGACGTCCCTTGGCTGATATGTATGATGCAGTAGTGCGCAGTAATGAAACGGTACTGACTCGACCGACAATTGACACTGAAAGCTGACCTGACATTGTTCCGATTTTGTACAGCCTTCTCACCGACAAAGTCAGGAAGTCACCTTTAATACAGGGACGCAGTAAATAATCTGTACTGAATCAACTGACAGCTTACTGATACCTCACCTTGTGACCAAAATTACGTGCGGATTAACCTTGTAATTGATTGAAACAAATAAAACAATAAAAACTAGAAAATATTCATTTTGTGTAGGTACAATAACAGTTCATGGAATTAAATTAAATTAAACATCAATTATTAAGTGCAATACCACCAAAAAAGACTTCACTCAGCATATGCCAATAGCAATAGATGCTAAGACGTTGGCTTTCAGGGCATCCAAAGGGAAATACAAAACTAAAATTAACTAATATTAATCGTAGGTAACTAGACTAGCTAGTTTAATTCAATGACAAAGAAGGAAAGGTCTTTAGTTTTGTAATATGAAAATTACAAATTAGGTTTAAGGTATCACATACACAATAAGACAATTGACTCTGTGAGCTGTAGACAACGCAATATTTTTTTTTCAAATTTCATAATTTTCCAATACTGACTCGACAAAAAAATTCTATATAATTATCGAACCTGCTCACAAAATTTCACGAGAATCGGTTGAGAAATGCGATATGTAGAGGAGAACATCCGGACAGACATACGAAAGAATTTTTGTTGAAAGCTGAAACGGAGACGCTTCGCTCGCTCGGTCAATTAAATATATATGGATTAGATATTTGTAAGCTGATAAATAAAATTTTATTTTGTCATTGTAATTATGATAATTGTATGTCATAAGGTGAAATTGTCTCCATTAGTTTCGTAACAGTACATGGATAAGTAATATTATCCAAAGAAACTTCACTTTCTTACGCGTCAAAAGCAAGTGTAGCTACTTATTGCTAATATTTACTGTATAAACATCGTCTTGTTCGAGATGCTCTAAAAGCAACCTTAAAAAGAACTAAATAAAGTTAATATTGGAATTAGAACTCCTCTGGTCTGGCAAGCGAGACAAGTTGACGTGTACTGACAGAGGCAGCAGAGCAAAACAGCAAAAGAACGTTGTTATTTTTCGGCAAAAATGCTTGCTCATTTCTTGACTACACTGGGGGCCTATTTGGTTCGGCGTATTGGTGTGAAATTGGTGTTATCTCAATAAGGTCTAGATTTCCCTCTCGGTTGGAAGGTCAGATAGCAGGCGATTCCGTAAAACTAGGATAATACAGGGATAGCACTTAGAGAATTATAAATAAATAAAATAGTTATCTCAATTGTTCACTCCGTGCGGCTTTTTTGTCACGACCAACAAATTTAAAAGCAATCTCATGACTATAGTTGAATAGACTCCCATGAGAAAGTTATAGATAAAAATAATATATTTAAGACACAAATGACTTTCCAAAGTGAACATAAAGTCAGATAAGTTTTGTGTGTGAAATGTGTGACCATAATCAATAGTAACAAAAGATTTTGGCCCTAATGGTATTATCAGTTAGAAACGCTTATTTATTTTGGCTATTTTCTGAGTTGAGTGGTGTCTCTCTCCGTTACATAAGTGTAGCCAGGCAATTATTCTGTAAATATAACAAATATTAGAACACTTCAAACTGATATCGAAAGTGCGTTAGCCAATGAGTAAAATTACATCAATAATTTTTTAAAATAAAAGTAGTAATATTAAAAACATTAAGTTTAAACGCTCGCATACCTTCCTGTCTTCGGTTCATGGTACTCAAAATTTAGTTGCCAAAATTTTAAACAGTTCTCCAGGTTCCGCTACTGCAGATTCCACTGCCGAGGCCAAGAATGCTTGGATCACAGCTTGCCCAAACGCAACATAGCCACAAATCCTACACTCCCAGCGTCAATGGGATGAGCATGCCCGTCTCCTTGCGTCTGCCGAGTGGGAATCTGGTATGTGTGCAGTTCCCTCTAAAAACCTAGGCACTTTATTGGATAATAATACTTTCAGGCTCTCCATATCTCTACGTCTAGGAGCGACTTGTGTCGCCCCGCATCGCTGCCACTGCGGAGACGCTGTCGGTCGTGTCGCCCACAACGGTCTCTCTTGCGGCAAGAGCGCGGGACGCATCCCGCGCCATGCCAGCCTTAACGACATTATCCGTCGGGCCTTCGTCAGCGCCGGTGTGCCTGCAGTCCTAGAACCGACTGGTTTGACACGGGACGACGGAAAAAGGCCCGACGGAATGACGCTCATTCCCTGGAAGATGGACCGACCGCTAGTGTCGTCACATCTTCCGGGGACTTCGTGCAGGGCTGGTTCCGCTGCTGACTCAGCTGAGAGTCTCAAACGACGCAAGTATGGAGCTATCGACAGTGGTTTCATATTTGAACCGTTCGGCGTATAGACCCTCGGACCATGGGGACCGGGCACGCACCGAATCTATATTGGATTGTGCAAGCGCTTGGTCGAGGCTTCACGTGACCGGAAGGCTGGCTTTTACCTTACCTTTAGTTTTATTTTATTGTTTTGTCTTTAAGTATTGTCTCTTTCATATTATTTGATAGCTTGTTCCTTTATAAAGTATTTTATTACTACCTTAAAAAAATGAAATAAATAATAAATATTGGGGGATATTCTTACACAAATCGACCTAGTCCTAAGCCTAGGCCTAGACCTAAGCAAAGCTTGTACTATCGGCACTAGACGACGATACACATACTTATAGCGGGTGGAACAGAACGATGAACTTTCCTGCAAACAGGGAATAGGTTAGCCTTGGTATTTACTTTTGCCAAAGAAACTATATTAATATTCGTAACTGTTTTCGAGTTATAGCTTGTTGAACATCAATTAAAAAAACATGTTTCAACCCTATCTTATAAGAAAGCTAGTGACATGTGTGTCACTTCATAATACAAATAAATAAATGGTAATGTTAAAACAATAGGGTTGTTACTCATATTAATAGTCATTATTTAAATTATATTTTTTTGCTTTCTAACACATGTTTCTAATGATTACAAGTCGATTGTGCATCATTTAAATGACAACATACTTTCAGGAAAGTCCGTGGTATTGTTCCTCCCTGTATAGATAAATACCTACTTAAATACATAGAAAACATTCAAGACCCAGGAACAAATGTCCGTGCTAAATGCACAAATAACTGGCAGGGATTCGAACCAGGGACCTCTAGCTTCGGAGGCAGTGTCACTACCAACTAGGCTCAACAGGCAACACAGTATTTGAAGTATATATTAGAGAGGTAAGCATGTTAAAATTTGTTCTTTTTTGGGTGGTCTTATACGAGGTGGGCCCTGTAACTGAAGCACATATTTAAAAGGACGATCTAAAGTTATGACCTCCGAGTAGGTAATGGATCTTGACACCACGAGATTATAGCACATCAGTCGATGCAGTGTTTGATGTAGTATCAATTTTGGGACTGGGTTAAATTGTGTAAGAATAATTGTCCACATATATTTATTTATTTTATTTAAATAATGTCGGTAGGATGGCGCCTTATCAGATGAGTTTCAGTTGCAGTGCGGGGTGAGGCAGGGGGGGCTTACCTCACCACGACTTTTCAACCTTTATTTGAACGGGCTCATTGATGACCTCAGCAGTACCAATATTGGATGCTACATTGATGGAATATGTATGAACAATTTAAGTTACGCTGATGATATGGTGCTGCTGAGCCCATCAATAGGTGCCTTACGTAAACTGGTGAGTATATGTGAAAGTTATGCGGTGGCCCATAGGCTCAAATAGTATAATAGTAGTAAAAGTGAGATTATGGTTTTTAAGGCCGGATATAAGACCTACTCTGACGTGCCACCAGTCTCATTCGCCGGAGTCAATCTGAAGAGAGTCACTCAATTCAAATATTTGGGCCACTGGGTCACCGATAACTTAAAAGACAATCTGGACATTGAGCGTAAGCGGAGATCGTTGGCCGTCCGCAGCAATATGTTGGCCCGCAGGTTTGTGCGATGTACGAGCGAAGTCAAACTCGCGCTATTTAAAGCTTACTGCGTTTCCTTGTACGAGTACACGTGCGGCCTTTGGGTCGACTACACGCGGCGGGCGTATAATGATCTTCGAGTGCAGTACAACAACGCGTTCCGGGTGCTAATGGAGCTGCCGCGCTGGTGCAGCGCGTCTGCGATGTTCGCGGAGGCGCGCGCGGACGGCTTCGGGGCCGTCATGAGGAAGAGGTGTGCGTCGCTCCTCTCGCGTATGCGCGACAGCCCCAACCGTATTCTGAGCGCGTTGGCGTGCCGCTGGGACAGCCCGATGCTGGCCCGCTGGTTTAGTGTGCATGCGCACTACTAATAGCAGAGGGCAAACCTTTTTAATATTGTATATGTTTTTTACTAACACTTAGTTCCGTAAGCAATCAATTGTATTTATTACTAACACGATATGGGTTCTATGCCTGAAATAAATAATTGAATTAAATTGAATTGAATTTCAATCAACTATGTAGATGGTCGAACCAAGCCGATATCATGTAGATGTGCCGACCTTAATCATATGAACCGGAGCAGCTTCCATTACAGCTTTTCGCGATTAGATTATCGCGCCTAAGCAAATACATCATTCATCAAATATCTACGTATCCTCGTGTAAATTCATTAACACCCGGGAAAACCTTAATTGGATAAAGGAAACCTTTTAGCAATCCAAACGGGATAGACCTTTTTTTTGTTGCTGAATCTTCTGTAACGAAAATAGTTATAAATAAACAGGGTGGTCCAGGGGGCGGGTGAACTATTTAGCGGGCCAGCATTATTACCAAGTTTTTTTTCTTCAAAGATAGCTTATGTGTATTTTTAATACTCTGCTGAAGTGATATTAATGTCAATTTATTAAAAAAAATACCAAAAATATCCCTGGAAACATAAAAGGTAAAAACAATTTTACATCATAACTTGATACTACCTCAAACACTGCATTGAATGATGTGCTATAATCTCGTGGTGTCAAGATCCATTAATCGGAGGTCATAACTTTAGATCAAAATTTCTCCGACTGTTTTTTTTTTAATTTTTGAACACTATGAGTTAACTGCAGATGCTCTAAGGAAGCGTCCTTTAAAATATTTGCTCCTGTTACAGCGCTCACCTTGTATAATATTATTAAATTAAAATAAAGTTATAGTTACAAGCTACATAGTTAATCATTACTGAACTTAGCAATTCTAAATTCAAATATGTAGTAAAACAAACACTTATTTCAAAAGCATGGTGTCTGTTGTCCATCAATGCATTAACTATTCAATTATATTGTTTGAAAAAATTACACCTCGCCGAGTTTCTTACGCCGGTTCTTCTCTTGGCTGAGGTTTATTTTTCTGAACCGGTGGTAGTTTATTGTCGTTAATATGTGCATGTACTCGTAATATGCCTAATTTGAAGAATACTTTTACTTTTTTTTACTTGAAAAGTCTTTGCTGTCAATTGAGTGCTATCGACTAATTATATTAGTCAATATCTCAATGGGGTAGTTTCCTCACGTTAAAGGGCAGTTCTTCGAGCGTTTCCAACTGCTGTGATTTCGGTGGATTACTGACAATGCCTTTAGGTTTCTGTGGTACATTTTAAAAATAATATTAGCAGTAGTCTCCGTATTCATAACTGAAAATTATAGTGCACTGACGTTGTGATGTGTAAAGTTTATATGGGATTTATCATCCTGGTGTGCTTTCAAATGGAGACAATTCGTTAACAGCCGAAAATGACCATAAGGATTAACGAGACCAATATATGCACAAACTAGCCCCGGTGCCTCGAAGACTGGTCAAAATGGCTAAAACCATACACGTGATGGGCCCCTCCGTGTAACGAATTGCCAATGAGCATAACAGACGCTCCTAGTCTTATCAGCTTCATAAATAAACTTAAGACTTGGCTTGTTGAGCGGTCGTTCTATGACATTGAAGAACTCTTTAACCTTAAATAATGTATTTTACAGGTAAAAATAATGACGTCGTGCGTGATTCCGAATATAAAAATTTAATAATCCTAAGCTTATGACATGTGTACAATTGAACAATTGTTTTTGAATTGATGGAGATGTCCTTTATAATAATATTGACTTGTAATATGTGTTACTAATAAAGTATGAGTATGAAAAGTCATCTGGCTTAATACTGGGAATCTGCTTTTCTCTGATGTCTGTGCTGATAACGTAGACATCACCATTAGAAAATCAACATGTCCTAAATCTTCAATCTTTTTTAGTTTCTATATCGAATAAATGTTCATGTTAGTGCATTTTCCATTCAAGAATATTTCAATGACATTTATTCTAAAGATTCTATAGTATAAGCTAATCATGCATGCGATACACATGACTAAATATTTGCATGCCCTTGTGACCAAACATGTAGTTCTATTATATTGTTAGAAAATCACCTATTTGTACCATGTTCTAGCAAATAAATGACTGATAACTGATTACATGTTTCTGTTTTTTGTTTCAGAAATACTTACATCGCTCGTCAGACATAATACATGATTATATTTACTTACCGGTATATTTTTACTTACACTTCTGACAAATGATTAGCGTGTTCCCGCGGCATTCCTTTACAGCATGAGATCGAATTTCGACCGAGATTCTTCTCCATACAATAGGGGTGTGCTGGGTGGCTCCGGCTGCGCTGGTCGATCCTGAAGTGCTACCGCAAACCAAAAACTAATTATCTGCCTCTTTGTCGCACTTGCATATTCGAGTGAGAGGCAGATATTTCGTTTTCTGGATCTGTGGCGGACAAACGCAGTCGATTGCTGAACGAGATCCCGAGGTTTTCCTATACCTATACAAGGCGGAGCCGGCACTCCACCACCACCACCACCATATCAGCCGTAGGACGTCCACTGCTGGATATATAAATATATTATATATCAATATATTATGTATATTTATTAATTAATTTATTTATTTATATCCGACGCCACATAGGCCTCCCCCAATTTCATGGGGGGTAAATGCCGTAATCGCCACGCTTGGCATGCGGGTTGGCGATCGCAGTATAGATCTCCACCGTACTCCAGGGATGCTGCTGCCCATCCCCCGGTGGTCTTGGTCGTAGTTTTAGGACATACCCGGGTCCACCGGGGAGCCGGCACTCATGGTATCTTTATTTCAATTATTATCTAACACGAGTTTGGTAGTACAGTGTCTACCTGCTTGATGAACTAGTACGTTACGTGTACGCATTATAAATACTTTTCCTTTTTTTTTTCTTGTTTCATACTCGGGTTGAGTTGTTTTAAGAGGGCGCAGTATGTTTGGTTCTCCATACAAACGTATTTGTGCTCTCATTTTAAAACGCCATGCTAGAATAACATGAAACTTTGTATACACAATGGGATCCAGCTTGTCTATGGCGGAAATTAGTTTCTGTTGCTTGAAATTATAATGGCGCAAAAATACAGCGATTATTAAGGTTTTCATACAAGCCGTAAAAAACTCAAACCGCTGTATTTTTTCTTTTTCAATTTCTAGCAACAGAAACTAATTTCCGACCAAGGTATGCCGGATCCTATTGTGTATACAAAGTTCCATGTTATTCTAGCATGGCGTTTTAAAATGAGAGCCTAAATACGTTTGTATGGAGAACCGCTCCACACCGATCGTACTGCGCCGTCTTAAGTGACAATGACTCGTAAATACATAGCCTAAGTTTAACACGTTTTTGCTATGCAAAATAACACTCTCTAAAACGTTGCGTACCGAGCGTCTTGATCGCCTGCCTTGAATGCCGCAGACGACCCTAGTGTGTTTCCTCCCTTAGTTTTTTTGACGACCTGTTTAGCCTAGTTGGTAGTGACTCTGCCTCCGAAGCTAGAGGTCCCGGGTTCGAATCCCGGCCAGGGCATTTATTTGTGCATTTTTCACGGATATTTGTTCTTGGGTCTTGGATGTTTTCTATGTATTTAAGTATGTATTTATCTATATAAGTATGTATATCGTCGTCTAGTACCCATAGTACAAGCTTTGCTTAGTTTGGGACTAGGTCGATTTGTGTAAGATTGTCCCCCAATATATTATTATTATTATTATTATATGATTAGTTACTAGCTTTTTAACTGCAGGGAGCGAAACTTTGGTGCTGATGACGTCATTATGACGCAAATTCACATATATATAAACAACATAAAAAAAAATGATTTTATATAAACAACATTGCACCACCCCAATGATTATTAATAATGGTAATGTAAATTTCATTTTTTATTAATAAAAAATGAGTATTTATATTGAAAATAATGTGCATATTAATATATTTTACTAAGTAATTGTAGAAAATATATTATTTCAGATAAATGAAAAACAGCTAATTAAATTTCGTGGGTTGTCGAAAAATAAGCAGAAACGCTTCGAATTCAAACACAACATCACATCTTCTTATTTAAATACATACCTACATAGGTACATATACTGTACATTCTGAACAATGTAACTGCATCTCCCGCCGTTTATAAAAATTGTGCATAATGCCTGTAATCGCAACTAGAACAAATATTGTTGTAAGTTAACCTTTCATCATCATAATCGATTCCTTCAATAATCCAGATAAAAACACTCCCTATGTAGCTTGACGTCATACGTCCGTCATCGGCACCAAAGTTTCGCTCCCTGTATAAGATGTGCAATCTACCATGTGAGCTCATACCGATCTAGACTACTTTTTAACCGACTTCAAGATTTCAAAAGAGGAAGTTATCAATTCGGTTGTATGTTTTTTTTTTTTAATTTTTGTTACTCCATAGCTCCGTCATTTCTTAACCGATTTGAAAAAATATTTTTCTAATCGTAAGTATATATGTCCAAGTTGGTCCTGTTTTTGTCAAAACGCAGTTCTGATGATGGAATCCATGAGGAATTGAGGGAACTCCTCAAATCTTAAAAGCAAACATATAAGTATAGTAATTTTTGTGTTTTTATCAACAAAGTCAAGCATTTTCATCCAAAAATGTGACATTGGATGAAGTGGAACTGCTGATGATGATCAGAACAGAACTCTTCAACGATGAAAAGTTCACGTTTGGCGATTTGTCCTTCTAGCTGTGTTTGTTAAGCAAGTTCTATTTTCACGATTGATTTTTGTCATGCTCGAGTTCTGATGATGGGATCCATTAGGAATCGAGGGAATTCCTCAAATGTGAAAGGCGCACAAATAGTGATTTTAGTATTTTCATGAACTAATCAAGCATTTTCATTCATCAAAGTGACATTTGATGAAGTGGAACTGCTGATGATGATCAGAACGGAACTCTTCAACGACGCGTAGTTCACGTTTGGCGATTTGTTCTCTTCGTTTTGTTTGTCAAGCAAGCAAGGTTTATTCATGATTCCATGAGGAATTGAGGGTGCCTAGTCTTCTACCGTTATAAACATACATTATAGCCATTTTAATTTTATTGTATATCTATCTAAGAGTGCACCATTTACGTATAATGATCTTTCACCGGCCTCCCCCATTGAAGTCGGTTTTTTTTATCTTAAAAATTATTTCACGTCGGCACGGGTCCGGTCTTGAGCATTGACAGACCATTCAGCCGCACTTCCCGTTTGATTTAGATGTCTGAACCTGATCTACCTAAACGTTAGGTGAAAAGGGTACTATTAGTTCACAACTAACAACGAAATGTTGATGTTTCTCAGTCGACCCACATGATTGTTACTTAAATAATTAAAGTGTTTTTGTTACTTTATACTTTCATGCATGCTTAAAAATGATACAAGTACAAGATTTAGGGTAGCTTTAGTCATACACTTATTCACTTATTAAATTTGTAAACCTTATTTAACTTTTGAAATTACGTTATATAAAAGTCGTGTATAACGAGATTGGTGAATCCTGTTTCCACCGTGATACAGTTCAATACTAGTACGGGGAGCAGAGGACGCTTACTCACTCGCACTCGACTATGTAGGTGCCTAGTACCAGCACAACTATATACCCATTTGTAGACCTTAGGGCATTTGGCATGTCGGGTTTGCCATTGGTCGGTTGGGTGTGTTGCTATTAGTAAGTACCTACCTACCTCTAAGATAAAAAACAATGTAAGCAGCAATATGTACTTCATTTATTCAATAAATTATTATTATTATTATTATTACATTCATTAGAAAAGCCTCCTCCTCCTTTTTTTTAAATTTATTTAGGTAAACAAACAGTCACTACAAAAAAGCTTAGATAGATTTCTTAAAATAAAGGTTTATAATATGTGTGACGAACACCGTTCACCACTTATTAATTTAAATCGATTGTATCACTCGGAGCTATATGTGCGAGTCATTTTTGCGTAATAGATTGTCTTTGGAGAGTTAAGCGATTCTTTGTTTATTGAATGATCGGTATTTGAACTTCCCGTTTCGGAATCACAAGCGAAATATGAATACTTTCAATATTTGCGTTCATGATTTATTCACACAGCCTCTTTTTCTGAAAGAACTCTGATATCTAATCAGAAAACAAGTAAATCATGAATGGGGATGAGTGGTAAATAATATTTCTCATTTTCTCATTGGCTTTTCGTTCTAAAAGGTGGGAAGTGCAAAGGATGTTCTGAAGATCATGACCTTTTTGAAATTACAGGTTACGAGTTCTTGATGCAAACAGGAAAATGTGTCTGAAAGCTCGAGTAAGAATTGAAAGATGAAGAGAGATTAAGTAATAAGATACGTAAGTGTGGCTATGGCGAAGAGTATGTGTAATATTTGTATGCTTTATATGATACACGTGTTGTTTTCCACTGTCTTCAAATGATGTTTTTTTACCACGTCGGTGGCAAACAAGCGTACTGCCCGCCTGATGGTAAGCGGTCACCGCAGCCTATGCACGCCTGCAACTCCAGGGGTGTCACATGCGCGTTACCGAAAAATTATACACTTCTTTCTTGAAGAACTCCATATCTGTAGTCCCTCGGGAAAACCTCGGTAGGGAGCTCATTCCACAGTCGGAGCGTCCGAGGTAGGAAAATCCTCTGAGGCCATGTATTGTAGAGTGGTTTTAAATGTGGACTAGTAGGTGTCGGTACGGAACCCTTCATTGTGCGTGAACCGAAACGCACTTGGCCGGTTTTTTGATGTGACGATTCGTTCTACTGACCGCTAGAGACAAATGACACTGAATATGTAAAAGAAATAAAAAAATCAGAGCCGCGCGACGCTCCCTACATCTAATAATTAAAACAAATATCACCGGACGTCTGTTTGCCTAAGTTGATTTATGGCATTCAATATTCTTACCATTCTGTTTAGTCCGATGATTTATTGACCGAGTGAGCGAAGCCAGCGAAGCCAGCGAAGCGTCTCCTTTACAGCTTTCGACAAAAATTCTTTCGTATGTTTGTCTGTCTGTCCGGATGTTCTCCTCTACAGGTCGCATTTCTGAACCGATTCTCGTGAAATTTTGTAAGCAAGTTCGATAATTATATAGATTTTTTTTGTCGAGTCAGTTTTTGGAAATATTGAAATTCGAAAAAAAAATTGCGAAGTCTACAGCTCACAGAGCCACTATTATTATGTTATGTATGGTTGACAATTTAATGTATATTTTTTATTGTTAAAGACTATGTTAACCGGCTTAAATTATTTGGCGAATTCCTGACTTGGCGGGGCGGGATTGATATTGAACTATTTTGTTCTTCTGACGTGAGCTCACTTTAGTATTTTGTTCTTCTGACGTGAGCTCACTTTAGTATTTTGTTCTTCTGACGTGAGCTCACTGATGTCGCAGAGATTACCTCACTTGACGAGATACTGTCAGTATTAAGCAGTACTAAAGTGCGCAGAAGCAGAGCAACACAGCTTTCGTATCGCCCCGCTTCCGTCTTCCTTCACTTATTTAAATGTAGGGGCGAAATAAAAA
The DNA here is from genome assembly GCA_905163555.1 of Notocelia uddmanniana. Taxonomy (NCBI): domain Eukaryota; kingdom Metazoa; phylum Arthropoda; class Insecta; order Lepidoptera; family Tortricidae; genus Notocelia; species Notocelia uddmanniana. The sequence continues at coordinate 27,703,905 of LR991060.1, forward strand.
AAACCGTAAGCTGTGGTTCGACTGACAGTTGATACTGGTAGCTGACAGTTTTCTCAAATCGTACCACCTCCGCACCGGCATGATGATGACAGTTCAGTTTATGAAATTACAGCTAGCTAATATTTGTGTAATTGATATTAGAATAGGCGCTCTGTTATCTTTAACGGTGAGCAATCAGATCCTTTCAAGGTTTGCAGAGGTACCTACTCTGTTCGGCATATTTTTCTCGCTGCTTTTGAAAGTTGCTTTTGCTATGCCCAGCAGGGTATTCACCTCCACACTAGGGCTGATTGGAAGCTCTTCAACATCTCCCTTCTCAAGTCTAAACGCAAGCGTGAGGACTTTTATATCCAGATAGCCTTTTCACTAATGACGCAGGTTTTGTCGCCGGGTCAGCTCTAGGTGATGATGGACATTTGTCCATTTGTTTCATATGCTTGCACTCCCTTTTCCATGAGCGTAAACGCCAAAAAGACAGTGGTATTGGCACAAGGGTGTGCTGACTCTCCAGTGATCAAACTGGATGACAAACCCCTAGAGGTAGTTGAGCAGTTTCGCTATTTTGGGTCGACTATGTCGAACAATCTCTCGCTGGACGCGAAGATAAATTTACGTATCGGCAATGCGGCGACATCACAACGAGGACCAAGATGATCGTGTTCCAAACATGCATCTTAAGTATACTCTCGTAGGGAGCATAATGCTGGACTTCATGCGCAAAACAAGAACGCCGGCTCAATACCTACTATATGCGTTGTCTTCGCAGCATTCTTGGCATTAGCTGGAAGGACAGAGTGACAAATGAACGGGTGCTGAAAATTGGACAGCTGCCCAGCCCGACCGCTCTGCTTAAACAGATAAGGCTGAGATGGCTTGGACATGTACAAGTATATCGCAGGCCACACACTCGACTTCCACGCCGCGTCCTGCTCGCAGCTGTAGCAAATGCTAAGAGGGGTATTGGTAGACCTCTGCTGCGGTTTAAGGACTGCGCCAAGCGGGACATGGGAGTGCAGAAGATAGGATTGAGTGGCGAAGGGTTATTATGGGCAGGCCCATATTACCTACATTGCATACCTAGTTATCCTACTGATGCCTATGCAGTTATTCCACCAAAGTACAGGTAAATTACTTTCAAGACGTTTTTGCATTTGTAGTTGTGACCGCTGTAGCCAGCCTCTCATACACACACATGCGTGTGTCTGTGTACGTTACCGTGTACGTGTGTCCCTGTAAATATACAAGTAGTACTACAAATTCAAAAACGTCTCGAAAGTAATTTACGAGTACCTGTACTGTCTATTTGCTCGCACATGACGAAAGTGTGTGTGAGATACTTTTTTTCGCCACGTTAGCGTGTTTAGAATACGTTCATGCATCTTTTGTTTTACAATTCGAGCTTTATTTCGTAAAACAAAAGATTACTATTTTAATAGTACTCGTAATCAATTGCGATATTGTAAAAGTAAGGATGGTATCGGTCAAATTTTGAAATATTCAACGTTTCGGTTGCGTTCAGATTTGAACTCTCTTCTAAATAACGTAAAGTAGGTTTTGTCTTGGCTGTCATTCAAAGGCTTGGAAAGGTTATTATTGTAGATATAGATGGCTTTGATTGGGATTAATTGGAAGATTACTCCAGAGCGAGTGATTAATGAAGGCATGTTAGTTATGAATAATAAATCGTTTCGACGGTGGATTGGGATTAATTTGTTTCTGCTGCTACGGCTATCTAACCAATCAGAATGAAGCAAAGAGAATGAGTTACAAGAAGGCAGACACGTATATCTGGTTTATTCAATTTTTCAGTGTATCAGAGATCTCTCGCCGCTTATTTTAACAAGTTTAGAGTTTTCTGTCAAGCAACATTACAGATAACGAATTAGTCAAATTCGAAACTACTTATGTTCTTATTCATAAACCTACATAAAATAAATCGTAACTAATATTTCGTTAAAATTCGTTTGTCTTTCTTTATCTGTCACTTTGGCATTTGTGTTTGTAAAAAAGGGACTGAACACATTTTAGTTAGCAGAAATTTATTTATTTATTTGTCATTTATTTATTTGCTTTTGCTTTAAACATGGTATACAAAAGGTGGTAAGTATCTGTGTAAAATAATAATAATAAAAAGCAAAATAACATCATTATGGATCATATTGTGTGTGGAACATTTGTTGTCTGAATAAATTTAATCCTTATTATTATTATTAAAATATCAATAATTTATAAAGTCCTTGATTGAGTAAAATGTATTTTCTTCTAACCATTGAAATAATTTAATCTTAAATCTATTTAACCTGAATTCTTTTATTTCTTTCGGTAACTTATTATAAATTCGTATGGCCATTGCAAAACAATTCCTACGAGACAGCTCTGTTTCGAGAGGTTTGTTAAGTTTTATTTTTAAGCCTTATGCTACTTTCTGACTTAGCAAACCACCGTCCACACTGCACAGCGAAACAAGTAGGAAGATGCAAATCAGACTGACACAAGTCGCGTTGCACAACTTAAGTCTTTGCCTGCACTTTGTTTCCACTTACAAGGACTGCGGGCGTATCATGGTTGCGATTTTATCATTTATCGTCGTGGATAAGACACCCGTCACTCTGGCACTCGCAATCTTGTCAACGTGACGAATGTCTTATCCACGATGATGAGTGATAAAATGGCAAACATAATAGGCCCGCTGGATTAATGCGTAACAGCTTAAGAGTGCGCAGTACGCTCGGTTCTCCATACAAACGTATTTATGCTCTCATCTTAAAACGCCATGCTAGAATAACATTAAACTTTGTATACACAATGGGATCCGGCATATCTAGGTCGGAACATAGTTTCTGTTGCTTGAAATTATAATGGAGAAAAAACACAGCGTTTATTAAGGTTTTCATACAAGCCATAAAAAAATCAAAAAAACGCTGTATTTTTTAACCGACTTCAAGATTTCAAAAGAGGAGGTTATCAATTCGGTTGTATGTTTTTTTTTGTTTTTTTTTTTAATGTTTGTTACTCCATAACTCCGTCATTTCTTAACCGATTTGGAAAATTCTTTTTTTGATGGTAAGTATGTATATCCAAGTTGGTCCCGTTTTTATCAAAACGCAGTTCTGATGATGGGATCCATGAGGAATTGAGGGAACTCCTCAAATCTTTAAGGCAAACATATAATGATTTTTGTGTTTTTATCAACAAATCAAGCATTTTCATCCAAACATGTGACATTGGATGAAGTGGAACTGCTGATGATGATCAGAACAGAACTCTTCAACGACGAAAAGTTCACGTTTGGCGATTTGTCCTTCTAGCTGTGTTTGTTAAGCAAGTTCTATTTTCACGATTGATTTTTGTCATGCTTGAGTTCTGATGATGGGATCCATTAGGAATCGAGGGAACAACTCAAATGTGAAAGGCCCACAAATAATGATTTTAGTATTTTCATGAACTAATCAAGCATTTTCATTCATAAAAGTGACATTTGATGAAGTGGAACTGCTGATGATTATCAGAACGGAACTCTTCAAGAACGCGTAGTTCACGTTTTGCGATTTGTTCTCTTCGTTTTGTTTGTCAAGCAAGCAAGGTTTAACTAATTTCCGACCTAGATATGCCGGATCCCATTGTGTATACAAATTTTCTTGTTATTCTAGCATGTCGTTTTAAAATGAGAGGGTAAATACGTTTGTATGGAGAACCGAGCGAGACCGAGCGTACTGCGCCCTCTTAAGATCAGTAGGGTAACGTTTTAAACAAGTTCGTCCGAACTTGTTTCAAATGTAAGTATGGTAAAATATCATCCGCTACAATTATGAGGGGTGCTGATCAGTAGGGAGTGTGCTCGCACATTCACTGCGAAGATAGGCTTTGTCAGTCACCTCAGAGCTGAGAAGCGAAGCTCTCACTAACCAGTTTCTTTTTCTTGCCGTGGTCAAACGGCCAGGATGATGATGACGATACTGAGAGTAAACTATATTTTAAATGAAGATAGTTATAGTGTGTTTTTACTCACATCTGATGTAAGCATGGACCCCGGTATGTCCTAAAACTACGACCAAGACCACCGTGGGATGGGCAGCAGCATCCCTGGAGTGCGGTGGAGATACTGCGATCGCCAACCCGCATGACAAGCGTGGCGACTATGGCATTGACCCCCATGAAATTGAGGCCTATGTCCAGCAGTAGACGTCTGCTGATATGGTGGTGGTGGTGGATGTAATGTAAGCATATACTCGTAGGCACATTACGAAACAGAAAAAACAGTGTTTTTCTGTTCTGTGATGACGAGGCGTTGTTTAAAATTAACCTGATTGCATTGTCGAAGAGGTTTACTATTACGTGTTGTATATATCGCAGGTAAATTGTATAATTTGCCGTTTATCATATCGGCTAGCCGTTTTACAATACAGGGCTTTTTGTATTATTGCAGGTCATGGATTAGCCGGATTGTCATTGCGATACGTTCTACAATATGGCGGCTCACGTTTAGCTTTTTCTGTTTAGGCGCTTCGCCAGCCGCTGCCGCGGCACGCGGTTGCTGTTCTATCACTCCTCCTCGCCTCGCTCGTTGTCGTACCTAAATATACCAAATAGTTGCAAATGTTTGTAAAACAACCAGCCGTAACGTAATACAGCGAAAAAGAGGCGGTTACTAAACCGCTGCTTTACATTTCGGCTAGTCAAATTGAAGAATGTAAAGCGCTGAACATGTTCCGACGGACTTTCATTCAGCCGTATTCAATGCGGCTAATCGTTGACCCGCCGTAATACAAAACGGCTACCCGTGAAGTTAACGGTGAATTATAAAATCCGGCTGCGACAAATAAAATATATCTGTGAGTTTTTTTTATTTGGGTTTGTATTATTACCTAATATTCTATCATATTTTGTAGAATATTGGTGGAATAAAATAAACTAAAAAAACTGACCAAGTGCGAGTTGGACTCGCGCACGAAGTGTTCCGTAACATTATCTATAAAAACGGCAAAGAGTCCAACTCAAACTTGATCGGTTTTTAATATTTGTTGTTATAGCGGCAACAGAAATACATCATCGGTGAAAATTTCAACTGTCTAACTATCGCGGTTCTTGAGATACAGTCTGGTGACAGACAGACGGACGGACAGTTAGTAAACATAGGGTCCCGTTTTTACCTTTTCGGTTTGGAAGTCTAAAAAAACGCTGTTACCCCTGCTCTAAGATTATTTTCTTGATTATCATTCCACGTACAACATCGTTCTCTTAACACGTCATGAAATGCTGATTTGATCTCTAAATCTATTTAGAACGACTCTTTTCTGATCCCTTTATTTAAATACCCGTACATGTATACAGTCGACGTTCAAAACAGTAAATTTATTAGCTGAAACAGTATAGTACTTTTTAGACTCTTCCCTGAAGACCTTTTGGGTTCCAGGAAATACATTTCAGTTTTTTTTTTCAAGACGACCCTTCCTTCAAATTCAAATTCAAATTCAAAATATTCTTTATTCAAATAGGCCTAGCAACAAGCACTTTCGAATGGTCAGTTATAACATGTATTAACATATATATTAATTAATTATTTAGAGCAATTTATTGATGCTATTATTATTCTTTACAATAAATATTGTATTGTTGTAGACATGTCAAAATAAGAAATAATTATGTAGTAAAATCCACAATAGGATCGTCAAAACATAAATAATAATAATAAAAATAAAAAATAAAAAAAATAATGTATAAAAAAGCGGGCACCACGCTTTGAGTTGCTGCCGTTGTGCGGGAAGATTTTCGCGTCACCACGCTCTAAACGACATAGTTCGCAGAGCGTTAGTCTCGGCCAATGTGCCTTGCGTGCTTGAGCCTTCAGGCCTAAGCCGGACTGACGGCAAGAGGCCTGATGGTTTGACTTTGGTGCCATGGCAGAAGGGTAAGTGCCTGCTGTGGGACGCCACTTGCGTGAGCACTTTTGCTGCCTCGCACCTTGGTCGCACGTCGGCGCTGCGGGAGCTGCTGCCGAGGCAGCTGCCTGCAGAAAGCGGGACAAATACTCGGCTTTGGCAAATTATATATTTGTCCCGCTTGCGGTGGAGACTATGGGTTGTTGGTGCTCAGAGGCCAGAACTTTTTTGATGGAGGTCGGGCGCCGTTTGCGAGAGAGAGGTCATGACCCCCGTTCCGGGTTATTCCTGTTGCAAAGGTTGTCTATTGCGATTCAACGCGGTAATGCGGCCAGCGTGATGGGCACCTTTGCACCCGGAATGACACGGGGCGGGCTATTTGACATGTACAATGAAAATATGTATGTTATCCTTAATAAAAAATATATATATATAAAAAATAGAAGTCTATACAGTTTCTAGAATAAAATCAATATGTCAAAAGAAAATATTAATATCTAATGCCATAATGATTAATTCATTAATATTGCAGTCACAATTAATTAATCCCACGGTGTTTTATCATTCATGTAGTCGTGTGTGCTATAATATGCTTTCGATATAAGTTTACGCTTTACATAATTTTTGAATTTATTTATAGATAATCCAGTTAGGTTTCTTGGAAGCTTATTATAAAACTTCACACCATTACCCATGAATGATTTTCTAATTTTTTGGAGGCGAGTGGTGGGCACCGCGAGCTTGTTTATTTCGAGTATTAATATTATGTATGTCACAGTTCTTCCTGAAATTTACAATGTTTTTATGTACATACACAATATTATCATAGATGTATTGACAATGCAATGTCAAAACATTAATGTTCTTGAACTTATCTCTAAGTGAGTCTCTATGGTTCATTTTATATATTGCTCGAATAGCCCTCTTCTGCAGAACAAAAATGGTATTAATCTCTGAAGCACTGCCCCATAGTAAAATACCATACGACATAATACTGTGGAAGTAACTAAAATATACTAATCGAGCTGTCTTCACGTCTGTCAGTTGGCGGATCTTGCTCACTGCAAAAGCTGCAGAACTCAGTCTATTCGAGAGATTAGCCAATATCCTCCTCCTCCTTCCAATGATTCTTTTCAATTGTACGTACAATAACGGGTTCCAATACGTCTTAGTTGCTAAACATTCCGTATATATTTGACATCAACTGCGCAATTTTGTATGGCCTGCCCCGTTCATTGCCCTGAATCAAAAAGACGGCGCCGGCGACACGAATAAAGTTCGTTTTGCACACTCATCCTATAATCATGTGTCGCTGTCTGCCGTGATTGATGTCGCGTCGCGTCGATGTCGACGGAAGTTTTCACATTCCTGACCATCAAAAGGCTTGCGTACAGGGCGTTGGCTGAGGCTGAGTATACGTGCCAATATTGGACACTTTAATACCCAATAAGTGGCACATAATTATTGACCTCTATTAATATCATCATTATCCTAGCGTTACTACATTAGGTACGTACTTACATAAAAGTAAAATATAAATTAAATAATAATATTACTACTATTTAAAAAATATTATTATTATTTATTCGTGTTTATTAATAAGCCTGCTGTCAACTGTTTAATTTCTGGACTACATTACATTAATGTCAGATCCCAGCATCTCCACCATATGTTCCGCCACATTTGGTTGCAGTATTTAGCCTGTATGTGACAGTGACAGACAAGCCTATATTCGTAACATAAATCATTCACTGATATCCAGTTGCGTATGTACCTATATAGTAGTTTTGTATAATGTACTACACATTTATTAGTCTTTTACTACTAATACTGGGAAGTATTACAGTTCCATCCTGAGGGATGCTTGGGGTCCGCTACCTAATCCCAAGAATTGGCGTAGGCGCTAGTTTTTAAGGAAGCGACTGCCATTTAACCTTCCAACCCAAGGGGGAAACTAGGCCTTATTGGGATCAGGCTTCGTCAAGGGAGTGGGCAACTTGATTGTTAAAAGTTTTCAAGCCGCCTGAAGGTCTCTAACTTGGCTTAACGACTGCTATCATAGACAGCAGCCGGGATCAACGCCTTATGTGCCTTCCAAAGCACGGGAGCGCTCAGTTAGTAACCAGTCAAAGCCCACGGTCCAAGGACTGACCCCGCCCGACATTGCTTAACCTCGCATACCGCATGCGGTACGCGGACGCCGCTGGACCACGAACGCTCCTATTGACCTCTATTAATATAACATAAGAAAATGTCAAGCATTGGTTCAGTATCGAGTACTGGGATATTTACCTTATAACTTGTAAATAAATAAAGGGTAGGAAGTTTGAAAGGCATGTTTAGCCGCTGATTCCGGCTGCTGTTTATAAGAGGCTTTCGGGCGGCTAAAGATTTTGTAACAGTCAAGATTTAGTTTCCCTCTTGAGTTGGGTTGTTAGCAGTCGCTTCTGTAAAAGCTAGTGCCTACGCCAAGTCTTTGGAGAAGGTAGTGGACCCAGGGCATCCTTCAGGATGCAACTGTACTGGGATAACGCTAGGATGATGATGACAGTGGGAGCGGTCAGATGCGCAGAGATACGCAGGCGCACACACTCATCCTTCCCCTCCCTAAAATCAGTGCAACGGAAAACCGCTACGACTGAAGGAGAGGTTGGATGTTGTGTCTCCGACGGTGACTATACGCCCTCCACCGCCGCCCTAGGCCATCCACCTTGCCTTGCTGCCCGCCAAGTCCGCCAAATCACGTTGCATATCTGCGTTGTGTTGCCTTCCTCGCCAGGGCAGACTTTGTGTGGTAAGCGGAAGGGAATCGCGTGTACGGGATAGGCATAATGGATGGTGAGGGAATATGGGAGAAGGAGGGACGGTTACCTATAGCCACGGGAAAGAGGATGGTGGTCTATAGTAGTTCAGGGCAGGCGGGATCGCATGCCCATGCACTCGGTTACCTACTACCGGACAGATAGCAGGTTAGAGCACCCCTTCAATGATGCAGGGTAGGAATTACACGAAAATTTTAGATGGAACAGGAACAACGGAGTCGAAACCAGTATTACATTTTTTTGGGTACTTTTGTCGATCGATCAAATCGTCACCAGCTTCTTAGCAATGAACACTGGCAATATTTTGTACACCATTACGGTAAATTTATCGATTGACAAAGCGACTTAAAAATTGTATTGTTGTTTTTGACTTCATTGTCCATTTTCCATCTGTAATTATTCTTACCCCATTCCATTATATTGCTGCTCGCGAACTTCCGAAATTATCATGGATAATTGTTGTATTTTACTGATAAAACTGGTCAACATATACTCGTATGGAAGACACACTGTATTCTTAGCGCTTTTTAAATCGAAATCCAGAGGGGTGGTTACGTAACGTTTTGAAACGTATGTTACGTTGACCTAAATGCCATAATAATGTCTTAAAAGATTAGAAGTTTTTTTTTAATAGTCAAGGTCTAGTTACCTTATTAAGTTGTGAGGTCAGATGGCAGTCATTTCAAAAGAGGAGGTTATCAATTCGGTTGTGTTTTTTTATATATTTTTTTTAATGTTTGTTACTCCATAACTCCGTCATTTCTTAACCGATTTGGAAAATTCTTTTTTTGATTGTAAGAATATATATCCAAATTAGTCTAGTTTTTGTCAAAACGCAGTTCTGATGATGGGATCCATGAGGAATTAAGGAAACTCCTCAAATCTTAAAGGAAAATAATGATTTTTGTTTTTTTATCAACAAGTCGAGCATTTTCATCCATAAATGTGACATTTGATGAAGTGGAACTGCTGATGATGATCAGAACAGAACTCTTCAACGACGAAAAGTTCACGTTTGGCGATTTGTCCTCCTAGCTGTGTTTCTTAAGCAAGTTCTATTTTCACGATTAATTTTAGTTATGCTCGATTTCTGATGATAGGATCCATGAGGAATTGAGGGAACTCCTCAAATCTTCAAGGCAAACATATAGGTATAGTGATTTTTGTGTTTTTATCATCAAATCGAGTATTATCATACAAAAATGTGACATTTGATGAAGTGGAACTGCTGATAATGATCTTCACAGAACTCTTCAACGACGAAAAGTTCACGTCTGGCGATTTGTCCTTCTAGCTGTATTTGTTAAGCAAGTTCTATTTTTACGATTGATTTTTGTCATGCTCGAGTTCTGATGATGGGATCCATTAGGAATCGAAGGAACTCCTCAAATGTGAAAGGCACACAAATAGTGATTTTAGTATTTTCTTGAACTAATCAAGCATTTTCATTCATAAAAGTGACATTTGATGAAGTGGAATTGCTGATGATGATCAGAACGGAACTCTTCAACGACGCGTAGTTCAAGTTAAGAGATTTGTTCTCTTCATCTTGTTTGTCAAGCAAGCAAGGTTTTTCCATGATTCCATGAGGAATTGAGGGTACTTAGTCTTCTACCATTATAAAGATACTAATAGCCATTTTTATTTTATTGTATGGAATCTAAGAGTGCACCATCTAAGTATAATAATCTTTCACCGGCCTCCCCAATTAAATTCGTTTTTTTTTTCTTAAAAATTATACATACGTTTGTAACGACTGGTTGCTTTGAAACATTCATGTACAAGGCATTTCCTATACGTGTACTACTAATTTAATAAAATATAACGACAAGATATGGGCAGTTCAGACAATTTGTCATTTAGGGTGTGTAATTTTAGCCATTTTGAGGCGTTTTGTTAATTTGATTCAGTTCCAGAAAATTGAATGTGACAGCTAATTGAATGAAGCAGAATACCATTAATTATGTAGGTAATTATCGTTTCCATATTCAAACGCTCGTGAATAATATTACTAAGCTAGCATCGTTAGATATCAATAACACATAAGTACATTATTAGGATGAGATAAATTATAGGAAATTAATGGTAAACATTCATCAATGTAATTTTATTACAGCTCAGACATATGACAAATATGAATATTTACACGATATGTACATTTTTACACCGCCACGTCCTTACGATGACATACAAAACTACAATTTAATAAATTCATCGATACAACCCTATGCCGAAACACCGTTTGAATTTTATACACGGAACAAAATTAACACTAGTCGCCAGGAACAATTCATATACGGCGGCGGGGCGGGACGGGGCTCGCGTCCCGCACCGTCGCTTCAGAGTCCAACTCTCTACTCTCCTCTAGTCTAAGGACACGATAAGCGTGTCCTCCTCGACGCACACACTCGAGAGCTCGCGGTCGCGCCGCGACCGGACTCACATGCGGGAATGTGAGACCCCGTTTGGAGCTAGCAGTGGTGCCATTTGGCCTGGAGGCGGCTCCAAAGCAAACGCTTCACTGGGCACTGCAGATCGTGAGGTAAGCGCCGTTGATACATCTGAACGCGACGGCCCACCGACAGGGACAGACAGACTCGCTCGCGTCTCCGTCAATGCTCTCGCTTGCGCGCGCGCCTGTGCCCCACCACGCTTCCTCGGAAACACGCTGTTCTCTACATGAAGCGTCGCGTTCACATCCTTCCCTGCTGCACACGTGCATGCCTTTAGGAAACTCTTCTTAAAGTTATCAGACAGGAATGCGTATAGGATCGGATTCATGGCCGAATTGCTGTAGCTGAAGCAGGCTGCAACTAAAAACACGGTGACTGTGATGCGGCTTGCGCATTCGGTCGGCGGCGAATAGATCAGAGCCACTTGAAACGCCCAATACGGCAGCCAGCAAAGCACGTACACTGCTATCACCGTCAAAACCAACTTGGTCACCTTTCTGTGTGACCGTTTTTTCTCTTTGGATTTGTTCTTCGGCCCCACTGTCTTCAATTTCCTGATGACGAGGCAGTAGAAAACAAAGATAAGAGTCAACGGTGCTGCGAACCCGAGTGCGAAAGAATACAAGGTGAACGACGTCTGTCCTTTATTAAACTCTCGCTCTGGCCACACGATGTTGCAAGACAGACCATTGTCAGTCGGTATTAGAGTTGTGTACATAAATATTGGTGTCATGACAAGAGCAGATGCAGTCCAGGCAGCGGCGGAGACTACCCGAGAGACGAACGGCGTCCGCAGGCGAGGCGCTGCTATAGGATGACAAACGGCTATGTATCTATCCGCGCTCATGATACACAAGAAGATGCTGCTAGTGAACTGATTGATTCCAGTAGAGATCATATACGCTTTGCACATAAAGCGTCCGAAGGGCCAAGCTCGGAGGGACATCGTCGTGATTAAGAACGGTATGCCGATGAGGAAGCATTCGTCAGCGATAGCCAGATTCACGATGTACATATTGGTGACTGTCTGCATTTTGGAGTAACGGAGAACGACATAGATGACCAGGGTGTTTCCAAGCAGGCCAACGATGCAGACAAGGGCGTACAGTACTTGAGTGACCACGTAAACGACGGGGATGTTGATGTTAGGGCAGTTTTCGAAGGTGCCATTGTAGGTGCTATTTTCGTCGTAGGTGTAGTTGCCAGTGCCGTAGTTCTCAACGTCTTCGAGCTCCATTTTTGTTGGAGGAAGATTGAACTGAAGAGGAACGAGGCAGATTTTACCTGAAAAGAAGAAAAAATATTGTTAGCTAAGTTTATTAATAATTGAAGATGTTGCAATGACGATAAAATATTAATAGGCTTCAATGTGCAAGAAAAGTCCAACTATCTGTTTCAGTATATTTTGAACCCAATTAAACACTGCAAAAAATATGATTTATTATGCGCAGGAAAGGAAACGGTAATACCTTATAAAAACAATGTCCCGATTATCTCAGTAAAAATAGTGTGACATTTAAAAATAGTGAGACATTTGGACCAGTTATACTGGATTAATGAGGTATGAATATTACTAATACAGAAAATTGTCATCCACCTTCAAAAATGTTAAATAATTTCAATTTAAAATTGTTGTACCTAAGTGCCCAAAGTGGTCATCCGGCCAAACTGTCGGATACCTATTTCTCAACTAGAAACCTCATCTGTAGATTGTATCAGGGTATTAATGACTTGGGCTGAGTTACACCGACTTACGATCACAGACTGATCAACGTTAAATATGGCGCCGGCAGCTGTTATCCCATAGAAACTTGTCAAACTTACCATACATTCAAATTTTGACGAACACAGCTTACGATTACAGACGGTTTGGTGCAACCCAGCCTTATTGAAATGAAATTTTCTACGCAGACGCTCTCTTGCTGAACTAGCAATCGTCGAGCCAGCGATCTTCGACTGTTTAGCATTCAGACAGTCCATAGTCAACACTACTACTTGAAAACAATTGTTAATATAAAAAGGAGCCACAGTAATAACAATAGGGCGAATCAGACGAGAGGGTACATCGTTTGACAGTCCTCAAACCAGAACCAAAAGACCGGGCTGAAAATAATCAATGGTTTACCGTAAGTTACACATTTAAAAATATAAGCCGGAACCCTGCTCAACAGTAGGTATTTTCCAAAAAACTCACATGTTATCAATATGTGTAAAATTTGATAGCGTCTACGTCACAAAAGTAATTTAGAGGATAGCTAATTGACAACATTTCATTTTTTAAGTGGGCTTATTCCGATGAAATCAAATATAGGATAGTAAAACCGGCCAAGTGCGAGTCGGACATCGTCGCGCACGAAGGGTTCCGACTATTATCTATACAACATTAGACACTTTTTTTAGGGTTCCGTAGTCAACTAGGAACCTTTACAGTTTCGACATGTCCGTTTGTCTGTCTGTCAGTATGTCTGTCCGAGGCTTTGCTCTGTGATTGTTAGTGCTAGAAAGCTTCAATTTGGCATGGATATATTAATCGATAAATCTGACAAATTAGTAAAATAAATTCAATTTTTTTAATTAAGTTCATTGGGCAACATTGGTAGGCTATCTTCACATTTTTATACATATATCTTGAAAACTAATAGGTATAAAGATAAAAAATAAAGTATGGATTTCTTGTTAACAAATTAACGAACAGAGTTAACATTTTGTGACGTAGTGAGACGTAGTCACTAATTTCAATATTATAGTCCGTCAGTTTCTAAGAGTAACGCGTCACCTCGCTCGTATTTGGAGCAGCCCGATTGGGGAAGTACATCCACCTTACAGAAGACCGCAGACATAATAACACTACTTGCAACTAAGGCGCCTCCTGACTTGTCGATGCGGGGGCAATACGATATGAGAAAACTGTCAGCTGTCAGTGTCAACCGATACTAATGCAGTACTGTCCCACTTCTGCGCATGGTATTACTACTGCGCAAACGTATTACCGACAGTATTTCGTCAAGTGAGGAAATCTCACATCGGTAAATTCACGTCAAAGAGCAAAATACCTATGACATATCGCTTCCGCCCCGCCAAATCAGGAAGTCGCCTTCGGCGCATTCCTGATTCGTCGATGCGGAGGCGGTACGATATGGGAAAACTGTCAGTGTCAACCGATACCAGTGCAGTACTGCCCCGCTTCTGCGCATGGTATTACAACAATGGTTTGGTGACAATGTTGATATAGAGAGGGAACGTAGGGCGCTGGCTGTGCGATGTAATATGCTGGCCCGGCGGTTTGCACGTTGTACCGATACAGTTAAAGTCACCCTTTTTAGGGCATACTGCCAATCTTTTTACACGTGCAGCCTATGGGTCAGACATACGCAACGTACATACAGCGCCCTGCGCGTCCAGTATAATGATGCGTGTCGGGTGCTGTTCGGGCTGCCGAGGCACTGCAGCGCCTCCGCGATGTTTGCGGAGCGGGAAATTGACGGCTTTCACGCCGTAATCAGAAAGCGGGCCGCCTCGATGATGAGACGAGTGCGCGGCTCCACGAACACCATCCTACAAACGCTGGCCGAGAGATGGGACTCCCCGATACTCCGGCGATGGATACAGCTCCACACCACAGTGGTGCACTAATGTTGGTAATTAATTTCAATTTAAATTATTTCTATCAAATTGTACTTCTTTACTAACATAGTGTTCGTAAGATTAATTGTTACTAACATCTTTGTCATTTATATGGAACCATGTTTCTGAAATAAATTATTTGATTTGATTTGATTTGATTACTACTGCGCTGAAGTTCAGTATTTCGTGAAGTGAGTAAATCTCACACCAGTATGCTTACGTTAAAGAGAAAAATACTTATGACATATCGCTCACGCCCCGCCAAGTTAGGAAGTAACCTTAGGTGTGCGGTGTGTTCCAGTTGGTGAGTAAGGTCGCCAGAGCTCCCGAGGATGCGCTAGCTGCCAACACACCGAATCCAGAAGAGTCACCAGTGTCCATAGACGACGGTGTCTGCTTACCATCACGCAGGCCGTAAGCTTGTTTGCTACCGTCGATGTATAAAAAAAAAGCACAGCTAAACTGTGGAATGAACTGTCGCCTGCGGTATTTCCGAACCGATTCGACCTTCAAACCTTCAAGAAAAGAGCGTACTCCCATCTTAAAGCCCGGCAACGCACTTACAACCCCTCTGGTGTTGCGAGTGTCCATGGGCGGCGCTAATCGCTTACCATCAGGCGATTCGTCTGCTCGTTTGCCACCTATGTCATAAAAAAAAAAAAAAAAATCAGAAGCTATAATGATTTTGTATGGAAAATTTTCTCATAACGGCATTGTTATTAGGAAAAAAAATGTAAAACGTCGGCTTAAACTTGCAGCTACGTGAAAACCTAAAAAAATCTGGCTCACTGAACGTAAAGATCAACACTGTTGCTATCCTGACCTCAAATGTTTTTATTGCGATTAGTGTTTGCGCATGCCAGTGTTTGGTATACAAACCCGTGCCAAACTCGTAACAGAGACGTAAATCTACGGAGCCGTTAACTTATACACGAATAGCGTCGCACTTCAGTGTTTATACAAGAGATTCTTGTGTTGAAAATATTAGTTTAATAGTACATTACTACAGAGGCCGGGACAAAAGGGGTTGCCGGCCGAAGACATATAGATAGGTCTGAGGTGGGCAACCCCATATTTCCCGTCGAGGTATGTATAGTGCTTTTCTCAAACATTCAATGAAATAAACAACAAAAAAACAAAGTTTTATTTTCAATACGCATAGTGGCAGAATGATGCCTGTGCCACAAATTTATGTGGAATGGAAATTAAAAAAGAGGACTTTGCCGGCCTGCAAGATTTGTATGAAATTCCATTTACGACCTCTTGTCCTAGCCGCACCTGAAACGTCATACTTCGCAGTCTATTATAAGGAACATAACATCAATATTTCATTGCTTGTACATACATACATACATACATACATATAATCACGCCTGTTTCCCATAGGGGTAGGCAGAGATCACGGATTTCCACTTGCTACGATCCTGACATACAACTTTCGCTTCATGAACTTTCATAACATTCTTCATGCATGCGCGCCGATTTAGGGTACTCCTGACCTGGCCTTTCTGCAGAATGTCTCCGATTTGGTCGGAGTACGTTCGCCGAGGTCTTCCCCTTCCAACTTTTCCATCCACTCTTCCTTCATACACTCGTTTTGTCAATCTTCTTTCATCCATCCTCTCTACATGTCCAAACCATCTTAGCATACCTTTCTCAATTTTCGTCACTATATCTTCATTCACTCCACACCTCCGTCTTATAACGGTGTTTCTCACTCTATCTCTCAAAGTAACGCTACACATACTTCTCAGCGCTCTCATTTCCACTGCATTCACTCGACTCTGATGTTTCTTCTGCCACACCCAACTTTCACTACCATACATTAGTGTCGGCACCAACACTCCTCTATGCACGGCCAGCCGCGCCTTTTCTGACACTTTCTGGCTACTCATAAAGGCGTGAAGTGCCCCATTCACTCGATTCCCAGCTATCACTCTCCTTTCAATATCTCCTTCATGCTTACCGTCTCTCGTGAACAAAGTCCCCAAATACACAAACCCATCCACTTGCTCCAACATCTCTCCATCTACAGCAATTTCACAAACTGTCATACACTCATCTCTTTCAAATACCATCACTTTCGTCTTGCTTACATTCATTTTCATTCCTTTTCTCGCAAATAATCTGTGCATGCTAGTTACCATCTTCTGTAGCTTCTCAGCCGATGACGCTAATAAAACCTGGTCATCGGCGTAGAGTAGACATTTGATAAGCAACCCATTCATTTCCAACCCACATTCATCGTCTTTCAAATCTTGCAAAAAACTGTCCAGAAATAGATTAAACAGCCACGGTGACGCTACACATCCCTGTCTAACACCCTTTTCGATGCTAAACCATTCAGTGTAGGACCCGTTTACTCTCACGCAAGCAGAGGAATCCTCGTAGAGAGATTTCAGAGCTTGAATGAGATGGTCGCTCACTCCATATCCGGACAGTACCGACCAAAGTTCATTCCTCACCACTCTGTCATAGGCCTTCTCCAAATCCACGAACGCGCAATAGACCTTTTGACCTTGGGCCAAATATTTTTCGGCTATGCATCGTAAAGAGAAGACCTGATCCGTACATCCCATACCTTTCCTAAATCCCGCTTGTACATCCCATATTTTCTCATCGGTTTCTTGCATTACCCTTTCAATCAACACTTTCGCATATAATTTGCCAACGATGCTGAGTAAGCTAATGCCCCTGTAGTTCTTGCAGTCAAGTTGTGAGCCCTTTCCCTTGTACAGTGGCACGATGACCGCCTTGCACCAATCTTTTGGAACTATGCCGGTATTAACATAAGTTGAAAAGGCGATACAACTGACTTGCTACGACGCCTTGCCCAGCCTTCAGCATCTCGACTGAAATTCTATCATACCCCGCTGCCTTTCCTGGTTTCATTCCTTTTAAAGCTTTTACAATTTCATCCATACTAATACTACACTCCTCATGTGGCAGTGCATTATCATTCACTCCTGACGTATTTTCCTCTTCTCTCTCAAACAAACCTTCAAAATATTCCTTCCATCTCCCTAATATGCATTCCTCATCATTCAATAAACTTCCATGCTGGTCTCTAATCGAGGTTAGCTCTGAGGTCTGAGTTTTACCTCTGGCTAGTCGAATGGCTTTCCAGAAAAACTTTATGTTTGCCCGGAAATCCTGAGACAACCTCTGATCCATCTCATCATTCTGTTCATCTTTCTTTCTTTTAACTACCTCCTTTACCAGAACATTCAACCTTTTATAGTTACTTTTCCTTTCACTCACGTCTTCAAGCGTGGCTTTTTGACTTCTTTGGTCAGCTCTTATCGCCAACCAATCTAGCCACGCTTTCTTCTTCTCACTTACTGCCTTTTGTACCTCTTTATCCCACCATACATTCTTCTTCTTCTTCCCTTTGCTCCTTTCTTTCACACCACATACATCCCTGGCTGTACTTACAAGCTTATCTTTAAAACCATTCCATAGTTGATCAATCTCGCATATATCATCTATCTCTCTAAGATTTTCCTTTAGTTTATGAATATACTCATCAGCCACACTTTCCTCTTGCAAATTTTCTACTTTTATTCTCTCCAGAACACTAGTGAATATACGAGGTCGATGCCGCCATCCTTGAAACAGCCCTTTCATTCGGCTCATCACCAGGAAGTGGTCTGTATTTATTCCGGCCCCGCGATACACCCTAGTGTCCAGAACATTCTTCCTCAATCTTTCGTCCACTATCACAAAATCAATCATACTCTTTCTTACGTTCTCCGCCTCACGCGTGTACAAATGAATCCATTTGTGGGCAAACATTGTATTTGTCACAAAAAGATTTCTCTCGAGGCAAATATCTAACAAACTCTCACCATTCTCATTCACTCTCTCGTCACCGTGAGTACCCAGAACCTTTTCAAATCCATCTCGCTTTACCCCTACCCATGCATTAAAATCACCTAACATAATCAACCTTTCATTATCCTTACATCTACTTGTGACATCCCTTAATTCCTCCCAGAACTGTTTTCCCTCTTCCTGGGTCGACTGTGATGTTCTCGTACCCAGGTTTACAGGGGCATATACCCCAACAACAAAGATACGAGTCAGTCCTAATTTCATTCTGACCCATATTAATCTGGGACTCACGCATTCAAATTCATTCACACACTTGGCAATCCTAGCTGAAAGTATGACACCAACCCCCTGACATGCTCTGTCTGAAACGGTCACTCCAGACCAGTACGCTGTATAGGGTCCATGTTTCGTGGTGTCACACCCTTTCCGTTTTGTCTCATTTACACAAAGAACATCAATCCTCTTTTTATCCATCATCTGCCTTACTTCATTCATTTTTCCTTCCATTCCTCCTCCAACATTCAACGTAGCAAAACGGCACTCCGTGAGCCGCTTTTCGCCCCCACTGGAAACGTGACGTGACGGGTGGCGGACCGCGTCGCCGCCATGCGGATGATTTTTATTTTTTCCAATCTCCATAGCGTTCCCACGAGTAAATAGGGAACTAAAGGTCCATCACAGCAGAGCCCTATACTGTGGTAAGGTGGATTACCACTGTGCCCTGTGACCACCAACACAGACATTGCTTGTTTGAGAAAAAATATTTTCACCATCCATTCTCATCAGCCCTACGTCCGACTGATGGGCACATTATGACACACATACATAATTATATAATAGGAGCAAAACAATAAACGGTACACTATTGAGCTCTCCAGCAACTATTTCCAAGAGGTTTGAACTGAAAAAATATATTTTTTGGATTTTTTTATGCAAATATAGCTGAAGTGTACTTTTTTACTCTACTAGAGTAATATTAATAACTATTTATTACAAACCCACGCTGAACATTTTTTTTTAATAATCCCAAAAAATATCCTCTTTAGCTAAAAATACAACAACGATTATGAATCATAACTTGATGCTACCTCAAAATCAGCATTGACTGCCGCGCTATAACCTCGTGGTGCCAAGATTCATTACTTGGGGTCATAACTTTAGATCGAAATTTCTCCTCATTTAATAAATTTTTTTGGACTCAAGTGGTTACTGCAGAGCAGATGCTCTAAGAAAATGTCCTTTAAATTATTTGGTCCTATTATAGGCCACACCCCGTATGTCTTTTCTCTCAGATGAGGGGGAACGGGCAGTTGAGTGATCCCCACGCTGGCCCAGAGTGGACTAGAGACTTTACAAACCTTTGAATTTCTGCGCAGATGTAAGTATGCAGGTTTCATCACGATCTTTTTCGTCACCGAAAACCTAACGGTACTTAAATATCAAATGATATTCTGTGCATAAGTTCAAAGAACTCATTGGTACGAGTACATCGGCCGGGCTTCGAACCCACGACCGCTGCTTGAGGGTACCGTAGCTTTGATAATGCAATATTTAGTTTTACGTCGATTTTTCCTGGATTCCTGATTTTTACCCAATCTAGTTTTCCTCAAAAATAAAGTAGAGTTGTTGCCTTGTTCCGAACACAGTGAAATTCGGTAGGCAAATTCAACGGAGAAAAAAACATGGGCCAATTCGGTCAAGGCATTGGCGAAATAAACGTGTTGTTTACATTATGTCAAACAAGATTCTGTCAAAAATTTCATTTATGGTAAAAGATTTTATTACCGACTGTACTTCTTGTAACTACTCGTTAAGAGGGTTCCATTTAGCCCAAACACTTATTTTGTGCTGTTTAGGAGTTTCTTCCACGCAGGCCCCCCACAAGGTGGATTGTAGACCTGGTAAAGGTCGCAGGAGTCCGCTGGATGCGGGTGGCGCAGAATCGGTCATTGTGGCACTCTTTGGGGGAGGCCTATGTCCAGCAGTGGACGTCCTTCGGTATTCGATATGATGATGATGGTGCGTTTCTATGACCACATGGTGCCGTATTTTTACAAGCTTTTATTTAACTTGCACTGTTCGTATGTAAGTTGTCATCAAAATTTGCAATCCTTTTTTCAGCCACTTGCTAGTATCTGATTGAGCTGAAATTTAGCATACCTACTTACGTAAGTTCGATGATAATTCAATATTATGGTACCACCGAGCTGATCTGATGATGGAGAAGGAGGCCAGCAACTCTTAAAATACGCGAGATAAACCCATCGTTTTTTAACGAGTATTCATCATCATCCTCCTAGCGTTATTCCCAGTACAGTTGCATCCTGAGGGATGTCTGGGGTCCGCTACCTAATCCCAAGAATTGGCGTAGGCACTAGTTTTTTACGGAAGCGACTGCCATCTGTCCTTCCAACCCGGGGGGGAAACCAGACCTTATTAGGATTAGGCTTGTCAAGTGAGTGGGCAACTTGACTGTTAGAAGTTCTCAAGCCGCCCGGAGGCCTCTAACTTGTCTTGACGACTGCTATCATAGACAGCAACCGGGATCAACGACTTAACGTGGCTTCCAAAGCACGGGAGCGCTCTCAAATCGGTCACCCATCCAAGGACTGACCTCACCCGACATTGCTTAACCTAGCATACCGCACGCGGTACGCGGGCGCCGCTGGGCCACGAGCGCTCCTGAGTAGTTGATGATTGTGGGAAAAAATACAGTCGGCAATAAAAGCTTCTACCGATATTTTTTTTTGACAGAGACTTATTATGTCATCGAAGTTACGTATACAATATTTTACTATTTTGTTTATTGTTGTGAACACTGGTGGAATTGTAGCATAATCAGGACCGAAGCCTTACTTAAAAAAAAGTCAACAGTTTTTTTATAAAAAAAAAAAAGTATGAGCCGTAAAAGTACGCTAAACAGTGCTTTTATGGACCATAGAGCATAGAGATTTCACCGATTTATTATTGTTGTCATTGTATATGAGTCAGCGACTGTGTAAATTACAAATAAAAGTGCAGGACTAGAAAAAAATAATTGTTACTTACGATTAAAATGAAAATTAAAAAAGTCGCCACCAGTGGGATTTTAACCCGAAACCTTTGTCTTCCGTGCATTTCCGTGCGTGCGTGTGCCAAGTGAGCTATAGTGGACCCACAGCTATCGTGGATCTCAGCGACATCTACCGGAAAGTTACTACTACTTCTTAATCGCATATCTTATTGCAGATAGGTCGTGGTTTTCACTTTGATTCGATATGATAATTGGATCGGCATGAAAAATCAAATACGTACATATACTGTACGTACCTACCTACTTACGTATATCGATACAATGGGTTGACAAATGGCCTCTAGGGTCATTAATACCAAGACTTGTCTTCGAATAGTTGCACACACTATCAGCATGACAAATGGTAATGACCCTAATATCAGATTGTAGGGATCGCACTTACATTGTGTTGTCTATCGCGATCCTCGTCAGTTGACAACCCTGAAACAAAGGAAACCATTTGTTATTCTTTTGTTGAACCATGTTCGAAAGTACCGTGTTGGATGGACAATGCGTGCAGCTCAATTCTCGATCTAATATATCGAAAAGTAAATACAAACAGTAAGACTGCCTAGGGTTTGTAATTAAAAACATTAGTAGGAAGAATGACCCCGAAGATCAGCTGTGTTCAGAACGAGAGACCTGTATGAGGCTTTAAGGCCCTCTAGTCCTGCGAGAGTAGGTATTTAGCGCTGTCCTGGCGGTGCGTGAACAAGCCCGCGCGGACGAAGCGACTGTGTGTGAACTCGGATGACCCCGCTAGCTTCATACTGGTCACAGTATAGAAATATAACTGTATTTTGACTTAAGAAATGCATTAATTATGATTAAACTTTAGTATGTATTTGATATCATTTTTTAATAAATCGGTAGTAAATAGGTAAATCATTGAAAGTCGAACTTACGGTAGGATCCATTATAATGAAAAAAGAACAGAATTCATAGTACAACCCTGAAATTCGTTATTTAATCTATGAAACCTAAGAACCTAAGAAATATGCCTTATATCTCTCTACTCGATTTGTTTAATAGGTCATGCAATTTTTATCTATTTGTGTTATATTTATACCGGGTGTTATATTTATCCCATCAAAAACATAAATGTGAAAATGGGTGCCAAGTTCAATTGTCGTTTTCACCGACAAAAGAATTGAGATCTAAATGGGTGCGTAGTTCCGTAGATTCTCTGAAAGGTGCCAAGTCTGGCACTACATTGTTTGCAGTAAAAGTAATTTACTGCGGCTTAATGCATTTTGAGCTTTAACTTGGCAGTTTATGTTGATGCCTAGGCTTCTCCAGTCCAAAGTCTTGAAAACATCCTCCAGTGCAGCGGAGAACAGTTTGGGAGAAATAGCATCTCCCTGCCTGACTCGCGGCTACAACGGAATAGGTATCGAGTTCTTGTCCTGGAGTCGGACTCACATAGTGGCGTTGTCGTACAAACACTTCAGTACTTCGATAATAGCGGTAGTCTACTTGGCACCGCTGGAGAGATTGTAGTACAGCCCAGGTTTCAACCGAATCAAAGGCCTTCTCGTAGTCCACAAACGCCAAACAGAGGGCACAGGTAAAAGGTCCTCAGTATAGTGTAAAACCTGACGAAGCGTATGGATATAAGTTGATAATGTTCAAATCTTCATAAACACAGGCCCAGTAGTAGTGAACCACGACTGTCATAAAATTGTTACTAATATAGTTTTTTGACCGAGCGAGCGAAGCATCCTCGTTTCAGCTTTCGACAAAAATTCTTTCATACGTCTGTCTGTTCGAATGTTCTCCTCTAAAGGTCGCATTTCTCAACCGATTCTCGTGACATTTCGTGAGCAGGTTCGATAATTATAATGATTTTTTGTCGAGACGGTTTTTGTACAATTTGAAAACATATATTTTTTGCGTGGTCTACAGCTCACAGAGCCACTAGTTTTAAGCTTTATTGATGCTTGGAAAAAATGTTAATTTAATTTAATAAAATACAGACAGAATATTTTTGGTGGTTTAATTTATTCGTCAAAAGTTATTAGCTCTCAAAGCATAAAAACATTGCGAAGTTTTTACTTTTTACTATTTATGCGAAAGATTAAAATAAAAACCAGAAATGATTTTTACATAAAGATGATAGAAGAATCAATATGGTATATGAAATAATACCAAACTTGCCACGGTAGCTACCTGGAAATGGGTAGATCTTTTAAAAGAAGATTAGCTACAAAGATAGATAGTGTATACATTTTAAAAGGGTCGGTAACGCGCATGTGACTCCTCTGGAGTTGCAGGCGTCCATAGGCTGCGGTGATCGCTTACCATCAGGCGGGCCGTACGCTTGTTTGCCACTGACGTATTTAAAAAAAGACGGCCGGAATTAATGTAGTGAAGCTCATAGCTTAAAAAAAATATTCAAGTGCAAAGCAGTAGATCTCTTACTATATCTACAATTTCTGGTAATAAACATTTCATTTATAATTTTACCAACTTTGGTTCCATTTCTGCAAGGGTTCAGTTCAGTTGTTATACTGTCATTTTTATACTGTGGCACTATGAGCATAATTTATTTGTTAAGACGACGAATTGAAAATATTGGCGGTAGGGATTGCAATTTTTCTCCGCAACCAAGAAACATACGAACACGATTATTTTTTATATGATCCATAGTACCTTTGGCTTCACTTTTGTAAAAGCTTTACATGATTGGATAATTTTCATAACACAAAAATAATTTTCTTTTAAACTTCTTTAAAAACAGAGATTTGCATTTTACAGATAAACGGCACTTGTTAAAGTCTCTTAGTTTTCCATTTAAATTCATCTAAGCAATCACTTCAATATTGTAATTGGATTTTATTAAATTACTAATGGTTTTTATTTAAACTGAAAATGACTGTTTTGTCGCATACGCCCTTACGGTATAAGCTAGCCGCCCGCGTGTTTTCTATGCAATCAATGCCCCCTCAGTCCGCTACCGACTACTGTCAGCGTTGGGCCTGTGCTAGGCGAGCTCCCGCGCGTTATGGATACTGTTTGCGTATAGGTACATTTAAAGTGGTATTTTATTCATTTGAAAATAAGGAAATAATCGGTGAAGGTCTCTAAAAAAAGGAACTCTTGTTCAATTGAGCAATGTAAAAAAAAATAAGTAATTGTCCCAAAACAACTTTATTTACCAAACTAGATAATGTTCCACTTATAAAATAAATCGTTTTTTTAAACTCGTGTATACTAAACCGAGATGTTTCTACTGACAAAATATTCTTTTAAATTTATAAGTAAAGCGAAAATAAATTTTATTTGCCTATTTTAGAAAACAATAATTAGAACAAGGCAAAGCCATGGAGTCGTCTCCGGATTTAGGCGAAATCGAAACTATGTCAGATAAGTCCTTAGAAAGGTTAGTGTTTGGGAGATAGGTAGGTACTTATAAACTAATTTAAGGGTATTATAATACCTATTTATATTACAAGCTTTTATTTAACTTGCAATGTATGTATGTTGTTGGACCCGGGTATGTCTTAAAACTACGACCAAGACCACCGGGGGATGGGCAGCAGCATCCTTGGAGTGCGGTGGAAATACTGCGATCGCCAACCCGCATGCCAAGCGTGGAGATTATTGCATATATCTCCCGTGAATTTAGGGGAGGCCTATGTGCAGCAGTGGACAACCTTCGGCTGATATGGTGTTATGTATTTTTGTTCGGGTGGAATCTTGCAACTCGATTTTGAAGCAGATATCTTCAACCGATTGTGCTGAAATTTGGCGTACTTATGTAACCACCACCACTAGGTATATCAGCCCAAGGACGTCCACTGCTGGACAGACCTCCCCCAGTTACATGGGGGGTAAATGTCATAATCGCCACGATTGGCATGCGGGTTGGCGATCGCAGTATTTTCACCGTATTCCAGGGATGCTACAGCTCATCCCACGGTGGTCATACTTATGTAAGGTGACAATACATACAATATTATTGTTACGGACAGCCACGGAAATCTTCCAAATGGTGCTAAGTGAATAAATTGTGTGCGAGAATGGACGCGTTAGAAGTTGCGACAGAGACGCTGTAGTGTTAATCTTAATGTGCTAATTAGCTATAAGGAACGTATGATAATGTAAAGTGATCGTTTTGTACATCGGATAAGCAGCATAAGTCGGAGAAGAGTGTCCGGAACGAGCGCCGAGAACATAATGAGCTGACGCTACAGCGCGCCAGTCATATTTACAAGCTCTGTTAGAAAGAGACAGAAGACGTATCGAGGGTGCCGGAAACGGCGCATTTTCAGCTCTGCGCTCGAAACGGACACACCTGGAATGTTAAAAAGTATATTGAAAATTGAGACTTGGTAATATCTAACTTTTGTAAAGAAAATGAATATCCAGACCGTAGGGTTTAGTTGTAATGGGCGACCAACTTTTATTTTGCGTACGCGCAAAATCTTTGTCGACAGCTAAGCCGAGGAACCCCGGCGTAAATCGGACCACGATAAGGTCTGTCGAAAAGGGAAAACTAGTAACTCAAACTCGAACGCAAGTTTTAGAGAAATAAATTAAAACCGGAGCCCGCGAGAGTCGCGGACAGCGAGTAATGTAGAAGCAGGGAAGTTGGCAAAGTTTGTCGCCCAAGTAAATCCACCAATCAGGAAAGAGGGATTTTTCAAGAACTTTCTAGAAGGGTGTGAAAGGGATATTTTCAGTCTGTCTCGTTCTAAACCACGTGTACAAAGATGTACATTATTTTCTGCAACGATGCGTGTGTAGGCACTTTGCATTAGCCCCAAATAAGGCTATTAACCTCGCACACGCATCAATATCTCCGAAGTGCAATATTAATCATAAGCTTAGCAATAAATTAGTGTACGATTGACCGGTAAGAATAAAGCACCTCTCCATAACGCGGTCTTTTTATTC
Source organism: Notocelia uddmanniana (assembly GCA_905163555.1). Classification (NCBI taxonomy): domain Eukaryota; kingdom Metazoa; phylum Arthropoda; class Insecta; order Lepidoptera; family Tortricidae; genus Notocelia; species Notocelia uddmanniana. Next base: position 27,730,468 of record LR991060.1, read on the forward strand.
CTCGGCACTCGTCCTCACTGACAAAGCAATGCATCCGTATACATTGTTTTTTGGTCCTTCAATATGTGGACCTTCGGTTCGATTTTAACGCCGTCGCCGCGGAAAAATAGTGCCCGAGGTCTGTGATCTTAACCAGTGACATTGACAAATGACATTAAATCGCGAGTGCATACAGCATCCTGCATCAGCATAATAGCACCCAGCACCCAGCAGCTAGCACCAGCAACAGAGCAGCCAGCCTCTTGCAGCGAGCAGACGAATAAGTAGCCGCATTTCAAGTAAGATCTTTCCATATTTTACACCTTGCATCTATCATCAAAATGACATCCGAATTGATCGCCCGCCAAGCTGAGATTTTGGAGGAGATCAGGAAAATACAAGCCAATTTTAAAAAGGACTCTGCGAGCAGGAAGACTCTAAAATATGTAACCGACCGATTGGAAAAGTTGGAAGCTCTGTGGCAAGAGTGTCAACAGAACGACACAGAGTTACAAAAAGAAAGTGACAAAAATCATCAATACTTCACCGACAACATACTAGAGGTCATTTCCGGTTGGTACTCAGGAACGCGCAAAGCCCTGCAAGCCGTCAACGTGCCGGCGACTACTGAATCCACCGCGGGCCCTAGTGACAGGAAGGTATATCTCGGGGAGGACGAAAATCCCGCAGCAAAAGTGACATTTGACACCAGCAAATTTCTCGGGGAGGACATCAAGCTGTTGGAACTTAAGCAGTTGCAAAATGCCAACTTCCGGGCATTGAAAAGGTGTGTGGAAAACACACAAGCTGACAACCGTGTTGAAAAGTGGGAAATTGAGGATAAACTGAAAATATTGCAATCCCGATGGAACACAGTAGAGAACTTACATTTGCAAATTGACAGTATTACCAACGGCACTGACATCGACTATTATGACAATTACATGTTACATGAGCTGAAATATGAGCGGTCTAAAAGGCAACTTAACAACAAACTTTCATCTTCCATTCATCAGCAGTTATCAGTACCTAAATTGGAGATTCCCCAATTTTTCGGGAACTACACGCAGTGGCCTACTTTTAAGGATCTCTATACTGAGGCTATTCACAACAACCCCACCCTCACAAAAACCCAGAAAATGCAGCACTTGAAGGGAAAACTGAAGGGTGAAGCGGAAAAACTTGTGCAACATTTACAAGTAAGTGCCGAAAACTACGACGTGTGCTGGGACTTGTTGACACATAGGTATAACAATAAACAACTCTTATTCACTAAGCAACTGCAAGCATTCATGAGACAGCCTAACATACAAAAGCAATCGGCCTTAGAGTTGAAACGGCTATATGACACTAGCATGGAAACCCTACACGCAATCCACAATTTGGGCGTGGATACTTCTTCATGCGATCCAATATTTGTTCATATTTTATGTGAAAAAATAGACACTGATACCTACGCCGATTATATGGAAGTAAGAGCCCATCCGCGGGAGTTGCCGACCCTTGACGAATTCATGAATTTCATTGAAGCGAAATTCACTGCATTAGAACCACTGACAAGAAGAAAACCTGACAGCAACCCGACCAAACAACTGCAAGGATCATACCGACATACACAAACCTTCAATAAATATTCAAAACCCGTAAATCAGCCAACAAAAGGCGCATTTACCCCACATTACAATTATAATTGTCACGTATCTGCAAATAAAATTAAATGTCCATTGTGCAACGATGATCACGCATTATTTCAATGCAAGCAATTTCTAAGCATGTCAACAGGCGAGCAAATAAAATATGTTACAAAGTCCAACGTGTGCAAAAACTGTTTATATGTGCATACTAAGAATTATTGCAAATCAGAAAAACGCTGCAAGGAATGCAATGAGCCTCACAATACTGTGTTACATAAGGCCTTTGGAAATGTAGCGGCCCCGAAGCCAACGTCCTCATTACCGCACGCGTCAACTTCGATGGCCATGTCACCACAAAGGCATATGCAAAACAATTTCGTTGCCGGGAGTAGCGACGAAATTCTTCTCCCCACGGCACTAATTCAAGTGGCTAACAGTCATGGGGAGTATATCACACTTAGAGCCCTCATCGATCAGGGCTCGGAGATTACGCTTATTAATGAAAACACAGCACAGAGATTAGGGTTGCAGAGGGAGCAACTTAGAGCAAACGTATCTGGCGTCGGGACTCTATCGAACAAAAGTAGAGGAAAGGTAACTTTACAATGCAAATCTTTACATAACGACTTCGAATTTTCAACGGACGCACTAGTGATGACACGCGTCGTTAGTAATTTACCCAGCGCTACATTCGAAAAAAGAAACTGGGAGCATATAGAGGGCATTACACTAGCAGATCCGAAATATAACATATCCCAACCCATAGATATCCTCCTAGATGTGGAGGTATATAATCAAATAATGATGAATGGGTTAGTGAAAGGCTCAAACATACCCATGGCGCAACAAACAAAGTTAGGTTGGATACTTTCGGGAGCGGTGAAAACTTACAACTGTCACGCAGTAATTAATGACACTGAGGACTTAGCAAAATATTGGGAGATCGAAGACATCACTGACACAAATAACTCCATGACACCGCAGGAAGTGTACTGCGAAAACCTGTATACTACCACGACTCGGCGGCTCAAAAATGGGAGATACGAGGTTCGGCTGCCGATGAAGGAAAACTTCGCCGACCTCTTGGGAGAATCCAAACCGCAAGCAATAGCTCAATTCCGACAACTTGAGAAGCGATTAACGAAAGATGGACACCTCGCAGAAAGTTACAGGAATTTTATTAATGAATACATCAAAATGGGACACATGAAAGAATGTTCTGGAAACGTGAACCCACACTGCTACGCACCACACCATGGAATAAAAAAAGAGGAGTCTTTAACTACAAAACTGCGTGTAGTATTCAACGCTAGCCAAAAAACTACATCTGGACACAGTCTAAATGACCTAATGGAATGCGGACCCAAACTACACCAAGACTTGCAAAGTCTACTCATTAGATGGAGACACTACAAATACGTCATGTCCTCCGATTGTGAGAAAATGTACAGAATGATTCTGGTCCACCCCGATGATCAGAACCTGCAGAAGATCGTATGGCGAAATGTCCCTGATCAGCCTTTAAGGGAATACCAACTTACCACCATCACGTATGGCCAAAAATCAGCACCCTATTTGGCCTTGAGAACCCTTAAACAACTAGCACAAGATGACTCGGACAAATATCCGTTAGCAGCAAACGTCATTAATAACGATATCTATGTTGATGACGTATTGACAGGAAGTGATGACAAAAATCATGCATTAGAAATTCAACAACAACTCATCTCCATGCTACGAGGAGCCGGGTTCAATCTAAGAAAATGGACCAGCAATACTCCAGCGTTGCTGGAAAATATACCGAATGACAGCATAAGTCCAAACGTCATAGACTTCAATAATGCACATGCTACTAAAACGCTCGGGTTACAATGGAATCCCGCACACGACACATTTACATTTAAAAACACGTTAACAGACAGACCCGCGGAAAAACTTACGAAACGTACAATACTTTCGGCTATATGGTCGCAAGTTGACTGCGACTGGGATGATGTCGTACAAGAAGCTATCCGAAACGACTGGCAAAAATTCACAACTGACATACGTGACATTGAAAGTATTGAAATACCCAGATGGTTGGGTGACATGACACGAACATTCGAGATACATGGATTTTGTGACGCATCTGACAAGGTTTATTCCTGCTGCATTTACATCCGTACGTTTGACAAACACAACGAGCCCCTCGTGACACTGATAGCTTCCAAATCTCGACTAGCACCAATAAGTCAGACCCACAAACTGACGCTTCCCCGAAAGGAACTTAGCGCAACATTACTTTTATCCCGCTTAATGAAAAAGGTAATTGAATCATTTAAATGGGAAGGATTACATGACAAAACGTACGCCTGGACAGACTCCATGATTGTCTTAGGATGGCTGAAAGGCGACCCGTCGAAATGGAAAACGTTCGTCAGTAATCGAGTCAAAGGTGTCCATGACGTCATTCCGAGTGCCCATTGGAACCATGTGAAGTCTGAAGACAATGCGGCAGACTGCGCCACAAGAGGGTTAAGCGTGTCCCAGCTAAAAAACCACTCGTTATGGTGGCATGGACCTTCATGGTTAAAGCATTTTGACAAGAAAGCACTTGACAGCAAAACAATTACACCAACAGACTGTGAATCTAAACCAAAGCAATCATATGTTGTGCAATCCGAGCCTCCGTCGACAATAATGGAACTACTCAGCCGACATAGCAACATGACTCATATCACTCGCGTGCTAGCCTGGATTTTGCGCTTTATTGCAATAGCGAGAGCCCCGCACCTGACACTGCATCTTAAATTGCTCTATTTAACGGTGACCGAGTTAATAACTGCAGAAATGGTAATCGTGAAGCATATTCAGCATTACGAGTTTCCTGACGACATTAAGAAATTACGTGCAAATAAAACTGTCGGTGCAAAGAGCAGCATCTTAAAACTCAATCCGTACTTAGACGAGAACGGTATACTACGCGTTGGAGGCAGGTTAAATAACTCCTCTTTGAACCAGCACACAAAAAATCCTATTATCATCTCTAGAAACAGCAGACTAACAGAGCTATTAGTGAACAGAGCACATCTACAAAAGCTTCACGGGGGCCCCAAATTGACATTATTACATTTACGAGAAAAATACTGGATCATCGGCGGATATCAAGCTATCAAGAAATACATACATCTTTGCGTGATTTGCCGGAGATTTAACGCCAAGCAACCACAACAAATCATGGCCGACCTACCCAAACCCAGAGTGACTGCATCTCGCCCGTTCCTACACACGGGTGTTGACTTCACTGGATTTGTTGACATTAAAGCAAACAAAGGAAGAGGAATTAAGACGCTAAAAGCATACATATCAGTGTTTGTCTGTCTGGCAACAAAGGCAATACATCTGGAACTAGTTTCAGAACTGAGCAGCAGTGCATTCCTCGCAGCATTTCGACGATTTTGTGCCAGACGAGGAGAACCTGCCCACATGTACAGCGACCATGGCACAAATTTCGTTGGAGCCAATCGTCAACTCGTTGAAGAACGTAAAGAAATCGTGAAAAGCATGGACACAACGGTTATAAACGGTATAACAGAAAAGGGCACACACTGGCACTTCAACGCGCCGGCCTGGCCATCTGGAGGTGGCCTGTGGGAAGCAGGCGTCAAAAGCACTAAGTACCACCTCAAGAGAGTACTAGGTGAACAAAAATTAACATACGAGGAATTTACGACCCTCCTATGTCAGATTGAAGCGTGCCTAAACTCAAGACCGCTATGTCCGTTGACAGAAAGCCCTGACGAACTAAAATGTTTGACACCTGGCCATTTCCTTATTGTAGGAGATGCCCACTTGACAGTTCCCGAACCTGCCAACTCCAACCAGGATCTTAGAAAAAGATGGCAACTTGTACAAAACATGACACGAGACTTCTGGCAGCAATGGTCCAGAGAATATTTACAACAATTACAAGCAAGAAACAAATGGCAAAAACCAACAGAAAACCTACAAATAAATGACATTGTGTGCATCCGCGGAAATCAACCTGTGGGACGATGGGCGCTAGGCCGTATAATTGATACACACCCCGGAAAGGACGGACATACTAGAGTTGTGACACTTAAAACCGAGAATGGTATCATGAAACGACCAATTGTTCAGTTAGTTCCCCTCGTCACCAGCGAAAAGGATACGAAGATAGACAACGACAAACTTTCCCCGCCTACCCGAAAAAATAGTGCATCCGCGCGACGAACAAGCAAAACGTCGTGGACGACTCTCCTGAATTACTCCCTACTATTAATGCTTATGACATTGCTAACTCCAACCGTACAGACGCACACTAAGGATTTTATAATTACGCCACTGAACCCTGATCGGACTTTATACTTCGACAGAATCGCTGATATGCAGGAGATTAAAGATGACTGGAAAATAGTTTTATACTATAATATGACCAATTATTGGCAAAACGTTGATGCACTGGACAATTACGTAAAACACATTAAACAATTTACGCGGCCAAAACTACTGACACAATTTCAACTAATCGCCAATCAATTAGATCAAGATATGACAGAACTTCAGTTCTACAATACCCTTCTTAAAATTCATCCCATGGAGACTCGTTACAAAAGAGGACTAGTGGACGGAGTGGGATACCTTGCAAACACCCTCTTCGGAGTATTGGATGAACGATTCGCCGAAAAGTACGAAAATGACATCCGACTGACACGACACAATGAACATCACCTACTGCAGTTAATAAAAAATCAAACTACCATAATTGAAGCTGAAGGCAATATCCTAAAACGTAATGAAGACATTATGAACAAGCAACTTCAAATAGTCACTGAGCACCTAAATAACTTGACAGACAAAACCCAACAATTAGAGCACGACCACGAAAATGCATTCTACATCATGACGTCATCCATAGCAGCAAACGGAATTCTGCTGCACTTAAAAAACATACAACAAACCGTCATCAACACGCTGACAAATATGTACCACGGTCATGTCGACGTTCACCTGCTGTCCCCTAAACAATTACAAACTGAACTAAACCGAATAGCTCGGCATCTAGATGGCAAACTAGCACTTCCGGACCTTCAAGATAACATACGTAACCTGTATAAATTACTCACAGTTCACGCTCGCATTACCGACCAATATCTCATAATGGAAGCAAAAGTTCCATTACTTAGTGACGAACAATTTGAACTCGATAAACTGATAAGCATCCCTCAGCATATATCACAACAAAATGTCATTCACGTCATTCCAGGATCAGAACTAATAGCCTTCAACATTCACCAGGACACCTTTATACCTATCGAGCAGCCAGACATAAACACGTGCCTTCATATGAACGAAGAAAAATTATTATGCTATTTGAACCACCCCGTTTACGAGGTGAAACAAGGGAAATCAATTTGCAATACGGAAATATTGACCCATCGAGCACAATATAAATCATACTGTCATACTGAAACAAAACCCTGCACTAACAAATGGATCAAATTACATAAACAGAACACATGGACCTTCACCTGTTGCAATGAGTGCCTAGTCCGCATTTTATGCCCAGACGGTTTGACGTCGAAGATATTACGTAACAACGGGCTGATAACTCTAGGTCGAGGTTGTGTTTTGAAAGGTGACGCCTTCATGCTGTATGCGAACAAAGATTACGTTGCAAAATCAATTATTGAGTTAGATACAAGCACTGTACCAGAGTTCTCATCACTTAACGATGTATTAAATACTTCGATAACCCACATGACATTCAATAACGAAACTCACGAACAGCAATTTTCAAATATTCATCGGGAGATACAACTGCTTAAAACCCAATCTAAACTGGAAGAGATGTCCTCTCACGATCAATATCAATACGCAACCATTGGAGCATCATTGATCGTCAGCACTGTTGTCCTTCTGATGGGTGTCGTCGTGTACTATAAGTACCGTACAGGTACTCGGAGACTGACACAGCAGCAACTACGTGCCAGTGAAGAAACATGTGATAGTGTTAAAAGTGACGTAATAGAGTGCGGGAGTGCGCGGAAAGATACCACTTCCGCGAAGCAAGTGGTTTTTGACACTAGCACTAGTACTGACTTTTAAACAAAGATATTCAATCTATTTTGACCTTAACTTATTATCTTACAGTAGCTATATTGCACTTTTACACTTTAACATTACGCGCACAATTTTACAAATATGTCTTAGAATTTAACATACTTATTTTACCTTTACTGTTTGCACCTATTGCACACTATTGTCTAATGTTATTTTACTACCTACCTTGCCTTAGGAGCCTTCTTCTGAGAGGGCAATATGTACAAAGATGTACATTATTTTCTGCAACGATGCGTGTGTAGGCACTTTGCATTAGCCCCAAATAAGGCTATTAACCTCGCACACGCATCAATATCTCCGAAGTGCAATATTAATCATAAGCTTAGCAATAAATTAGTGTACGATTGACCGGTAAGAATAAAGCACCTCTCCATAACGCGGTCTTTTTATTCCTCGGCACTCGTCCTCACTGACAAAGCAATGCATCCGTATACACCACGCCTATTCTCGTGAAGACATCCCCACTAATTGCGGGCCCAGATTGTGGCATAAAAACAGGCCTGGTTTGCAGCGAGAGCAGTGTGTGTGTGTGTATTGAGTTCAGTATCCGAGTCCTAAATCCGAAAAAGGGAAGAGAAGAGAAGTGAACAGTGCAGTGGTGACCAGTAGTGCTCAGTGTACGTGTAGGCTTAGTTGTAACGCTTAGTTTAGTGCTTAGTGGTGTAAATAAATAAGTGTCGTGATCCGAGTTGTTTTCATTTCGAACGTTAGGCGAAATAGTGAACCGCGTAATCGCCGCACAAGGAGCGTTGCCCGCTATTCCTCACGCGCTCGCAGAACCTGTGACGCACCGCGACCCGCTGAGACGGGTGGGCAGGAACCTTACGCTCCTCGAGCTATCCAAGGGTACGGTGCTGTGGGAGGGCGTCGTCCACAGTTCGTTGGTCCTTCGAGCCGGATTTAGACTAGGATCACAGTTCGACTGGCTATTGTGTGAGTGCTTCGAATAAGGTGATCCAGAACCCCCGACGGGACTGTGAACCTCCGCGTGCGCGTGGAGGCTATGTTATAACCGTGTGAGACTGTTTAACTGTACTGTGAGTACACTGAGCGATTGACTCTGTGATAACTGACGTCTGAAACAGTGAGTGATTGACTTGTCCGTGTTTAAAGTAACAGTGAAGTGACTTAGTGCGCGATGTTTACCCGCAGCAAAACGAACAAAGCCGACGATCAAGAACGCCAACAGATGAATGAGCAGGCGCTGTCCCAGGCGAAGACTACGTCCAAAGGCGTTGCATGGACGTACGGTACAGAATCGCGTGTTGTCGACGATCGCAGAACTGGTGCGATTCCAAAGAACTCCGGTGATGGAAGAGTGGTTGAGAAGGACGCCACTACCATCCGTCACAAAACCGCCGGGACAGCAGCAGCGTCGCATTTAATTGCGAATCGAACACGAGTCCTCACTTACGGCCAGCCTGCCTCCCCGTCCGAAGAAGATGCGGACAGGCGACCAAGGCCGCGAACCGAAATGGCGGAGCAACGACCGGAGGGGGAGGGGCAGCGAACCGAAACAGAGGAACAGCCGTCCGACCGCGACAAACAACCGAAGCCTACTGAGGAGCGCGCGGCGGGCACTGGCAACGCTAACGCGCCCGCGGGGGGCGCGGCCACACGTGCGACCGGCCGGACGCCCGCGCTAGATGACGCGCCGCGAGTCGATACGGGTGCGAACTCGGGCGCGCGCGATCCGGGAAGGCCAGTACCGTCGGTCCGATCGCGTGCCAGCAGCACAGCAGCAAGGAAAAGGGAAGCGGAGTTACGCGCAGTAGAGGAGCTGGCAGCAATCGAAAGGGAGCTGATCAAGAAGAGGCTGGCGATTGAATTGAAAATGATCGACGAGGAAGAATCACTGCCATCATCACGAGCGCCTACTCCGCCGGTAACGTTTGTTGACCTTACGGATAAGGTTGATGAATGGTTCTCACGCATCGAGCCAGAACGGGAGGAGCTGGAAGAAGCCGCGGCTCGCCGACCCGACGTCAGAAGTCGACAAAGAGGCGCGGAAAAGACGCCTCTCGCACCGTTGCGAGCAGAGCGCGCCCTATCACCGCCACAAGGGCCGCGTGTACAGAGTAAGGCACCGTTGCCTGAGCGTCGTGAACGCGTCGAACGTACCCGATCGCCGCGCGGGTACCGCGAACCGTCACCCGAAGAGCCACGAGCCGGGTCACCGATCGGCCGATTTGAGTCAACGCCGCTGAGAAAGGGTGTAAGGTCATCGGTAGAGCCGCCCAGTGATGCCGCCACCGCTTTCAACCGTCTTGCCGAGCAGTTGAAGGAGACGATGCGACCTAAGCCGCCGAAACAAGTCTACGAGCTGCCGTATTACAGCGGGGATCCGAATGAGTGGTTACTCTTTTATAATGCATATAAAGAGACCACAGCGAGGTATGGTTTTAGCTCATATGAAAACATGGCTCGTCTTAGGAACTGCCTTAAGGGAGACGCAAAACAATGTGTACAACACTTGCTCGCGACATCAAAGCAACCAGAGTTAATAATTAGACTGTTAAAGAAGAACTTTGGTAGGACAGATCTTTTGATAGATAAGGCGTTGGATGAATTAAAGAAACTGCCGCATGTGGGGCCAAGCACAGTAGATTTAAATTCGTTTAGCACTAGAGTTGTAAATATAGTAGGTACTCTTGTCGATTTAGATAGCAAAAATTATGGTGATAATCCCCTTTTGATTAGAGAAATTACGGAGAGACTGAGCCCACACTTGAGGAGTAAGTGGTGTCAGTTTGCTAGAGAACAGATGGGCAGTCAGGGGGCCGGGGAACTGATGTTGCTAGCGAACTTCCTACTAGAGGAAAGTGAAGCCGAGTTGGAATATTCACATGCGAAGGCACCGGCTAAAAGGTATGTGGGTAATAGCGGTCCATCACGCCCTGAATATAAACCGAACGTGCCTGCCAGAGGGAAGCCACCGGTTTATAGAACTTATACGTTAGAAAAGCAGGATCAATGCCTATGCTGCGGGGGCAGCCACAGGACAACCGAGTGTAGAAGGATAGTAGGGATGAATCTGGGTGCCCGTTGGGATTGGGCGAGGAACAATAGAGTATGTTTTAAATGTTTGAGCAGGAAACACAGGAGAGATCAGTGCAGAGCAAGGGGGTGCGGCATACAGGGGTGCCCGCATGGTCACCATAAGCTGCTGCACGACTTTAAAGCGCAAATGAGCGCCCAAGCGCAGACTTCATCGACCCGAACCGAGTCGCCCCGCCAGAACCGACAAGATCCCGAACCTAGGGCGGAGCAAAGCTGCGCGTCAGATGTATATACGGAGCAAGTAGGTATGACGATTTTGTTAAAGGTTATTCCGGTCGTAATAACGGGCCCGAATCGAACGGTGAGCACTTACGCCCTTATGGATGAGGGTTCTACCGTATCACTCGCCGACGAGGATCTTATAAGGGAGATCGGAGCCGTGGGGGTGAAGGAGCCCCTACGAATTCAGGGAGTGGGGTCAATGGCAACTGCGAACGACAAGAGCCAACGAGTGCAGATAATGATAAAGGGTAAAAATAACGAGACCCCACAACGAATGTCAGTAAGGACGGTACGCGCGTTGGGACTGCGCGGCCAGTACCTAAACGACATAACTAAATACACGCACCTATCTGACTTACAGGATGCCTGTTATGAAAAAGCGGTGCCAAGAATACTCATCGGAGCAGACAACTGGCACCTCATGATGCCCCTCGAGACAAGAATGGGCAAGAAGAGCGAGCCGGCAGCCGTCAAGACCCAGCTGGGCTGGGTGGTGTTCGGGACCGCGCCGAGTACGAGCGCGTGGAGAGGTAGCGAGGTCGCGCTTCATTGTCACCTCAAAGAGGACATAAACGGTATGCTGAAAGAATATTTTGCTATAGACTCGCTGGGCGTGCGACATGTGGAGAAGAGAAAACCAGAGGACGAAAGGGCAGTGAGAATATTCGAAGACACCGTGAAAAAGGTAAATATGAATGGACCTAGGTACGAGGTGGGGCAAATGTGGCGAGACGACGACCCGAAGCTGCCGCCGAGTTACGGAACCGCATTAACGAGGCTTAGGGGCATCGAGCGGAAAATGGACCGAGATCCGGAGTTCGCAGAGAGTTATACAGCCCAGGTAGACAATTTATTAAATATGGGATACGCTGAGAGAGTGACAGAATTACCTGCTAGCGATAAGACGTGGTTTTTACCCCATTTTCCGGTAACCAATGCGAATAAACCAGGGAAAGTTCGACTTGTGTTTGACGCGGCTTGCACCTGTCAAGGCGTGAGCCTGAATGATTTCATTTTGGAGGGACCGGATCTACTACAATCATTGATGGGAATACTTTTTAGATTTAGAGAAGGCAAGTTCGCCGTAGTAGCCGATTTAAAAGAAATGTTCCTACAAATAAAACTTAGAGCAGATGACCAGCCCTCACAGCTCTTCTTATGGCGAGGAACAGACAGGGAAGGGCCACCACAGATCTACAAAATGAGTAGCATTCTATTTGGGGCCTCCTCTTCGCCATTTATTGCACATAGCGTAAGAGATAAAAACGCGAGAGATAATGCGGAACGGTACCCGGCCGCAGTAGAGGAAATAACAAGAAATCACTATATGGATGATTTTGTATCAAGTTTTGATAATGAAAATATGTTAATAGACGTAGCCTTCCAGGTAGCCGCGTCGCATAGAAATGGGGGATTTCAACTTCGTGGATGGACGTCAAATAGTGAGAGGTTAATGCAACGTATCCCTAATGAGCTACGAGCAAACACGCCAGCTCAGCTAGGAAATAAAGAGAGTAAGATACTTGGGCTTATATGGAACCCGGTAGACGACACACTAGGGTTCAATACGAGAATGATAAGGGTCCCGCAGGATGTTAAAGACCTTAAAAGAGCACCGACCAAAAGGGAGATGTTATCCGCAGTAATGAGTATATATGACCCGTTAGGCTTGTTATCACACTATACTATAACAGCGAAACTACAATTGCAGAGAATTTGGAGCCTGAAATTGGACTGGGACACGCCTCTACCAGATGAAGAAAAGAAGAAGTTTGATCAATGGTTGAAAGCGTTGGAAGGTGTAGCGAAACTGCGGATCCCGCGACCGTACGCATGCAGCGCGACGGGATCAGAACCGGAGAGACAACTACACGTTTTCGTAGACTCGAGTCTAAAAGCATATGCATGTGTTGCATACTGGCGAGTGGAGTGTGAAGGTAACATAGATACATCACTAATCGCTGCTAAGGCAAAGGTAGCACCAGTAAAACAGCTGAGCGTCCCGAGGCTAGAACTGCAATCAGCGCTGATAGGAGCCCGACTGATGCACGAGATATTGAAGCAACATCGATACAAAGTAAGAAAGGTAGTTTTATGGACTGACAGTCGTACGGTTTTGCATTGGGTAAGAAATAATGCGAAAAGGTACAGCACGTACGTAGCACATCGACTGGGGGAGATTTCGGAGTTGACGAGAGTAGAAGATTGGAAATGGATACCCACAAAGTTAAACCCCGCAGATCAAGCTACACGACCCGACTTAAGCCGAGAAATCGCTTACGACAGAGCATGGTATGTAGGTCCGCAATTTTTAAGAAAACCAGAGACAGAATGGCCTGTGGAACGCATGCCTAACGAAGAGCAACCAGCGGAATTAGAGGAGCAATCTTGCGCAATAGACATGGAGGTGAAAGTAAATACGGCACCGTTGCCAGACATAAGCCGATTTTCCAGTTACGAGAGGTTAATAAATGCGACGGGAAGAGTATTCCAATTTATAGACCGTATTAAAAGCAGAAAATATGTCGAATTCCAGGTGAAACACAGATCGGCCGCAGAACATATATGGTTCCAGTGGGCACAGCGTACCGACTTCGCGAACGAGTTGCTGAGCCTGAGCCGCGGAGAACCCATCCACAAGAAGAGCAAGATCTTTGGACTGGACCCGGTATTAGACACCGATGGGTTGCTGAGGATGCGCGGCCGGATCAACGCGGCTCCCGTACAAGGACTGGAGAAACGACCTGTCATTCTAGACGGGCATAACAGTTTGGTGAGGTTGTTAGTTTTACAAGCCCACCGGAAGGCGGCACATGCGAACAACGAGATGGTAATTAACAACTTAAGGCAAAGGTATTGGATCTTGCATCTTAGACCCACGGTGCGAAATGTGGCACACAACTGTCAGCTGTGTAAGATTAGACGAGCCATGCCACAGGTACCGATAATGGGCGATTTGCCTCTCGCAAGAATCGAACCATATAAGAGGGCGTTTACGAATACGGCGGTGGACCTATTCGGTCCAATAACAGTAACGATAGGGCGGCGACATGAGAAACGATGGGTGGCTCTATTTACATGTCTAACGACAAGGGCAGTACATTTAGAAATTGTAAACTCTCTGTCCACAGACTCAGCAATAATGGCTCTTCGGAGGCTGGCAGCAAGACGCGGCTGGCCAGCTGTGATGTACTCCGATAACGCAACAAACTTCCGGGGCGCCGACGTGGAACTGCGCAGCGCGTACGCCGAGTGGCTGCCGGCGCTGCAGGAATACGGGGTGCGACACAACATGCAGTGGCGCTTCATTCCACCGGGGGCTCCGAACCAGGGGAGAGCATGGGAGCGTTTAGTACGCTCAGTGAAGACCGCGCTTGCCGCAACACTACACACAAAGGCACCGCGAGAAGAAGTGTTGCAAACGCTACTTGCTGAAGCCGAGAACACCATAAACGCACGGCCTCTCACTCACGTCTCCGTGGACAGTCGCGACGAAGAAGCTATTACGCCGGCTCATTTTCTCCTGGGGGGATCCACGGGCCTACCACCTACGGGCCCATGTGACGAAGCCGACCGACGCACATGGCGAGCAAGTCAGGCGCTCGCTAATCATTTTTGGAGCCGATGGGTGCGCGAGTACCTACCTACGCTTGCGCCCCGCCAGTCGTCAACGAACCTAACCCGACCGCTCCAACCAAACGACTGTGTGGTAATTGTCGACCCGAACTTGCCTCGCAACACATGGCCACGAGGCATAGTGAGAAGAGTATTCCCGAGGCCCGATGGCAACATACGTTCAGCAGACGTCGAGACGAGAGGTGGCATTTTCCGGCGACCTGTAACGCGACTGGCTGTCCTACCGGTGCAACGGAGCGACTCGACCGAGTCAGAGGGGGAGAGTGTTACGGACAGCCACGGAAATCTTCCAAATGGTGCTAAGTGAATAAATTGTGTGCGAGAATGGACGCGTTAGAAGTTGCGACAGAGACGCTGTAGTGTTAATCTTAATGTGCTAATTAGCTATAAGGAACGTATGATAATGTAAAGTGATCGTTTTGTACATCGGATAAGCAGCATAAGTCGGAGAAGAGTGTCCGGAACGAGCGCCGAGAACATAATGAGCTGACGCTACAGCGCGCCAGTCATATTTACAAGCTCTGTTAGAAAGAGACAGAAGACGTATCGAGGGTGCCGGAAACGGCGCATTTTCAGCTCTGCGCTCGAAACGGACACACCTGGAATGTTAAAAAGTATATTGAAAATTGAGACTTGGTAATATCTAACTTTTGTAAAGAAAATGAATATCCAGACCGTAGGGTTTAGTTGTAATGGGCGACCAACTTTTATTTTGCGTACGCGCAAAATCTTTGTCGACAGCTAAGCCGAGGAACCCCGGCGTAAATCGGACCACGATAAGGTCTGTCGAAAAGGGAAAACTAGTAACTCAAACTCGAACGCAAGTTTTAGAGAAATAAATTAAAACCGGAGCCCGCGAGAGTCGCGGACAGCGAGTAATGTAGAAGCAGGGAAGTTGGCAAAGTTTGTCGCCCAAGTAAATCCACCAATCAGGAAAGAGGGATTTTTCAAGAACTTTCTAGAAGGGTGTGAAAGGGATATTTTCAGTCTGTCTCGTTCTAAACCACGCCTATTCTCGTGAAGACATCCCCACTAATTGCGGGCCCAGATTGTGGCATAAAAACAGGCCTGGTTTGCAGCGAGAGCAGTGTGTGTGTGTGTATTGAGTTCAGTATCCGAGTCCTAAATCCGAAAAAGGGAAGAGAAGAGAAGTGAACAGTGCAGTGGTGACCAGTAGTGCTCAGTGTACGTGTAGGCTAAATAAGTGTCGTGATCCGAGTTGTTTTCATTTCGAACGTTAGGCGAAATAGTGAACCGCGTAATCGCCGCACAAGGAGCGTTGCCCGCTATTCCTCACGCGCTCGCAGAACCTGTGACGCACCGCGACCCGCTGAGACGGGTGGGCAGGAACCTTACGCTCCTCGAGCTATCCAAGGGTACGGTGCTGTGGGAGGGCGTCGTCCACAATTATGGTATTATCGAGCTGATCTGATGATAGAAACAGAAGGTCGCCATAGCAACTCCTAAACTATAGAAGATAAACCCGTATTTGGGCTCATTCGTCAAACCGAGTAGTTGATGATTATGGAAAAACTGGCCAAGTGCTTGTCAGACCACGCACAAAGAAGGGTTTCATACCGATACCTCCTAATCTACGTTTACTATACAATCATCATCATCATCATTTCAGCCGAATGACGTCCACTGCTGGACAGAGGCCTCCCCCAAAGACTTCCACAATGACCGGTCCTGCGCCACCCGCATCCAGCGGACACCCATGACCCTTACCAGGTCATCAGTCCCCCGTGTGGGGGGCCTGCCCACGCTACGCCTTCCGGTACGTGGTCGCCACTCGAGAACCTTCCCGCCCCAACGGCCATCGGTTCTGCGTGCTATGTGCCCCGCCCACTGCCACTTAAGTTTAGCGATTCGAAGGGCTATATCGGTCACTTTGGTTCTGCTGCGGATGGCCTCATTTCTGATACGATCACGCAGAGAAACTCTTTGGGTGACTTTGAGCCTTCTTATGAGGCCCATAGTAAACGACCACGTTTAAGTACCATATGTCATCACTGGCAACACACACTGGTCAAAGACTTTCGTCTTGAGACACTGCGGGATATTGGACGAAAAGATGTGACGTAGCTTCCCGAACACTGCCCAGCCGAATCGGATTCGACGATTAACCTCTTTCTCGAAGTTGGACTTACCTAACTGGACAGTCTGTCCTAGGTATATGTAATCGTCTACAACTTCGAGCGTAAAGTGTCCGATTGTTACGGGAGTTGGTGCTACATGGGCATTTGACATGATCTTCGTCTTGTCCATGTTCATCCTTAGATCAACTCGCTCGGAGGCTTTACTGAGGTCATTGAGCATTGTACTTAAATCCTCCATGGTCTCAGCCAAGACTACTATATCATCAGCAAACCGAAGGTGAGTGAGATAGTCGCCGTCTATGTTGATGCCTAGCCTTCTCCAGTCCAGAGTCTTGAACACGTCCTCCTGTGCAGCGGAAAACAGTTTAGGACAAATAACATCTCCTTGCCTGACTCCCCGCTGCAGCGGAATAGGTTTCGAGTTCTGGTCCTGGAGTCGGACTGACATAGTGGCGTTCTCTTACAAACACTTCAGCACTTCGATATAGCGGTAGTCCACTTGGCACCGTTGGAGAGATTGTAGTACAGCCCAGGTTTCAATCGAATCGAAGGCTTTCTCGTAGTCCACGAACGCTAGACAG